>JBBGZY010001293.1:0-600000 GCA_037952925.1 Lithobates clamitans | reverse complement strand
TTCTGCTTCTTGGATGGCCAGAGCAGACGTATCCATCAAAACGATCTAAAGGGTAGCATCATGGTCTTCCCAACATGCATTTATGAGACGTTACAGAGTAGACCTGGCAGCTTTCTCATTTGTAGAAACATGTAGACAGGCTATCAGGCCAGCATTTGCCTATTTTAAATTCTTTTTCTAGTAAATCTTTTACTATGCATCATCCCACCCATTTCAGCTAGTTATTTGTCACAGGTATGCTTCCACGGAGGCAACAGAAAATTGTTTCATACTTACTTTTTTTTTACTTTTCTTGGTGCATTTCCATGGCAGCATACAATCCCACCCTCAGTATGCTATATTACTTAGAATGCTGGGAGTGCACTAATCCTTTTCTTTTATAATATTCACTGGTCCTGAGGGAGGAGCCAAGGCGGAGCTTTTTACAGGTATGCTGCCATGGATAGGCACCAGGAAAAGGAAAATTACGGTAAGTATGAAACAATTTTCAGTTTTTTTCTCATTTTGGATAGAGCAAGGGAGGATTATAACCCCTGTCAGATTTTTTTTTTTTCACCATCGGTGTCCCATTGCGGAGATTATCTTTCACTTTCTGTACCATAGCCAAACAGGAAGTAATAAGAAATCCCTGCAAATTAAGGGAATTCCTTGGGCACCCCCAGGTCACCAGAGCTAGCGTCCCTATTGGAAGATTTCCCTGTTAATACTTTTCTGGGGACAACCCAAAATTTGGGATTTTCTTTTACTATCACATTAAATGATAATGGTAAACAGGACAAATAGAGAGGCTGTATCTCCTAAATAGGGACACAGACAGCAATAAAAACTGACAGGCGTTCTAATCCCTCTCCACTCTATCAAAAACAAAAAAAACAAAAAAGTTCTGCCTTTAGTTAAAAGATTTTTTTTTCCTTTAATCTTTTGCTTTTAAGGGTAAAGGAGAGATTTGTGGTCTTTTAGACCCCAGATCTCTCCATAAAGATGACCTGTCATGTTGTATTGTTATCATATTCCTTGCAATAGCAATAAAAGTGATCAAAAAAAATGTTTTTCTGTTTCGATCATTTTAATTAAAATTTTGATATTAATATTTTGAGAATAGACGCCTGTCACACTGAGGTGGTTTTCAGGCATTTTAGCGCCTCGAAATAGCGCCTGAAAACCGCCTCCCATTAATTTTGAAATTTCTTTTCACACTGGGGCGGTACGCTTGCAGGACATTAGGAAAATTCCTGCAAGCAGCATCTTTGAAAAGGTGTATTTAGCGCTCCCAAAACACCCTGCCCATTGAAATTAATGAGCAGCACTTCCAAAGAGCCTGAAAAGCGCTTCGGAAGTGCCGTAACATGGACACTTTTAACCCCTTCTTTGGGGTTAAAAGCGCCCCGGTAGTGGCCTAAAAGCGCAGCTTAAACATCACCTCTAAAATGAGCGACGCTTTAGCGCTAACGCGACCCAAGTGTGAAAGAGGTCTTAAAGTAAAAGGAGCACTGTGCATAGCAGCGAACAATCCTTGCATGCTCTGTATAGACAGTAAGCAATGGTACATAAGTTGGGAGGAAACAGAAGGACAAAAAATCTTGGCAATTGGGTTAGGTCTGCATTAGGCCACCAACAGAAGTGGACAGGAATAACATGTTTTGTTTTATAACATGGGTAAAGAACAAGAACATTATAAACACTGGGAGGGGGTCATCTATACGATCACCAAAAAAAATATTTTTAAAAGGGACAGTGTAAAAATTAAGAAAAAGGTAATAAAATACAATTTTTTTTCTTTAAATCACCCCTGTCCCCGCATGCTTGTGTGCAGTAGTGAACACATACATAGTTCACGCCCACATATGTAAAGTACCAAACATGTGAGGTATCAGCACGAACGTCTGAGTGAGTGCAATAATTATAGCACTAGACCTCCTCTTTAACTCTAAACTGGTAACCTGTGGGGATTTTCAAGTACTGTAGTTTGATCCTTAATGACCAGGCCAATTTTTGCGATACGGCACTGCGTCGTTTTAACTGACAATTGCATGGTCGTGCAACGCTGTACCCAAACAAAATTGACGTTATTTTTTTCCCACAAATAGAGCTTTCTTTTGGTGGTATTTGATCACCTCTTTGGTTTTTATTCTTTGCGCTATAAACAAAAAAGAGTGACAATTTTGAAAAAAAAAAACATTATTTTTTATTTTTTGCTATAATAAATATCCCCCCAAAAAATGTGAAGAAATCATTTTCTTTATCAGTTTAGGCCAATATGTATTCTTCTACATATTTTTGTTAAAAAAAAAAAAAATCGCAATAAGTGATTGATTGGTTTTAGCAAAAGTTATAAACGTCTACAAAATAGGGGATAGATTTATGGCCTTTTTTTTAAAACTTAGAGTTGAAAATATGTTTATTGGTATTATAAACAGCGTAACAAGTACAAAACTGATATATCAAATAAAGTAGAATGGCAGCGGGTAAGTCCAAGTGGCTATTGCCTGCAGCAGTGCTCGTGCTATTAAACCGTATAAACATTGGGGAGTGCAAATTATATCAAACAATGGATAATAAGGGAGGAAGAAGGATAGAAAAAGAAAGAAGTGGGGAAGAAGGGAGAAAAGAGAGAGGAGAGAGGGAATCTGCTGGGAGAGCATGGAATAGGAAAGACAGCAACTTGTCTAGTGGAGGCTATCATCGCATATTAAGATTCATGGTAAAGGCGGGGCTGAACTTGGAGGGGTGGGGGGCATGCCAGCCAGAGTATTGGATGAGGAGAAGCAAAGCCAAATGGACCAAAAAACAATATACTTATCATGTGTATTATTGTCAAGCGCCAGCATCTCCTCCATTCTCATGACATCATTCACTGTAGAGATTCATAGTGACAATGGGGGAGTGGTGGCGGTTTTCCAAAAACCTGGGATAAGTTGTCGAGCCGCAGACAAGAAAAAATGGAGGAGATATCGTTTTCTGGGAGGCTACAGAGCCCGGCAACATAGAGAGGAGTGTGATCTCTGGGGTCGGCTGTAAAGATTCCGCATAGCTTTATACACCTGAAATACCTGAGTCCAGAAGGGGTCGCATCCATTCACACTCCCACCAGACAAGGAGGTAAGTTTGCACCACATCGCCAGAAGAAGGCCGGGGTAGATGGGAAGATTTTGTGTAATGTAGAAGGGTCCCTGTACCATCTGGAAAGGATCTTGAAATTATTTTCCTGTGAGTAACAGGAAATGGAGGACTTGTGGGTAAAGTGGAACACAGTCTGCCAGTCTACCCTGGAGAGGCTCTTTCCCAGGTCTGACGACCACATCCTAGTGTAGGGGGTAGATCATCCTGTGTGAGAGCTTGGATTAGGCCGTAGAGGGAGGAAAGTAAATGTTCAAATTCAGAGAGTGGACAATATATTTGGGAGGAAAGGAATAAGTGTTTTGCAAAGGAAGCTAAGTGGAGGGAGGTGAGCCAATCACGGGTGTCTTCAGGAATGATCAGGGTCCCAAGTCCTGGGCGAATGAAAGGCTTGGGGCCAAGAGGAGCGGTGAAATGAACCCACCGTAGGAACCCAATGTCCTGGAGGAAAGCCGGATTGTTAAATAGGGAGGATAGAGAAGAGGGGTCCGAGGAGAGGACCTCACACAGCCCCTTCCGATACCAGAGTGTGAGTACCGCTGTGGTTAGAGGTGAGGCGGAGAATAAGCTAGAGAAGTTACCCTTGTAGCCCCATAGGAGAGCTCATAAATAAACTGGGGCCAGATCCTGCTCTAGCATGACAGAGGCTTTTTGAAAAGGGCACAGGAACCACTCAAGGGCGCTCACCATAAGAGTAGCTTTGTAGTATAAGTCATAGTTGAAGTCCTGTGCCACCCTGTAGCTTCGGGCAGGTGAGTAGTTTGTATTTGACTCTAGATAGGCCCTAGTTCCAGATAAAACAAATGGAAAGTGAGCGTAGGGCAGCAAAGAAGGATTTGTGAATTAGAACGGGTACAGTTTGGAAATGATACAGCAATTTGGGAAGGGTATCCATTTTAATGGTGTTGATTCGACTGAAGCAGGGTAAGGCGGAGCCCCTCCAGGATGATAGGTCTTTCCGGAGACTGGAGAGGAGAGGGATGTAGTTTAGTGAGAAAAGGTCAGAAAGGTTGACAGGTATCGTTCTGCCTAAGTAGGAAATGCCCTTGGTCTGCCATTGGAAGGAGTAGTTGGAGCGAAGTGAGGACATTGTGGGACAGGGTAAGGAGATGTTAAGGGCCTCCGTTTTGGAGATATTGAGCTTAAAGTGATTGTAAAGCTTCATTTTTTTTTTGTTTTTTAAATAACAAATATGTCATACTTGCCTCCACTGTGCAGTTCGTTTTGCACAGAGTGGCCCCGATCATCCTCTTCTGGGGTCCCTGGCAGCGCTGGTAGCTCCTCCCTGCATCGTATAACCCTCTATTGAAGCGTTACCTTGCGGGGGCGCTCCCGAGTCCAGCATTTGCGTCCATAGACACGAATGCTGGATGCGGCCCCGCCCCCCCAGTGCCACGTCATTGGATTTGATTGACAGCAGTGGGAGCCAATGGCTGTGCTGCTATCAATCTATCTAATCAAGAGGCAGAGGAAGAGTGCGTCTCTGCCGTGGGAAATCTCAGGACTCAGGTAAGTAAAACGGGGTGGCTGGTCACGGCCAGGTGTTTTTTCACCTTAATGCATAGGATGCATTAAGGTGAAAAAACACAAGGGTTTAAAACCCCTTTAAAGTTACTAAGAGAGCTGAAGCGCCTGAACTCGGAAAAGAGTGAGGGTAAGGTTGTATGGGGTTGCTGGGCATAGATCGATCTGCGATTTTTAGCGGGACTGCGACATTGCAGCGGACACTTGACACTTTTTTGGGACCATTGATATTTATACAGCGATCATTGCTATAAAAATGCATTGATTACTGTGTAAATGTCACTGGCAGGGAGGGGGTTAACAGTAGGGGGCGATCAAGAGGATAATGTGTTCCCTGGGAGGTGTTTCTAACTGTGGGGAGATGGGACTGACAGGAGGAGGAGAGAGATCGCTGTTCCTGATCACTAGGAACAGACAATCTCTCTCTACTCCCATGTCAGAACGGAGATTTGTGTGTTTACATTGACAGATCCCCGTTCTGGCTCTCTTTCCTGCGATCATGGGTGCCTGGCAGACATTGCGGCCACCGGGCACGCGCATCGGGTAGTCCTCCGTGCAGTGGGCGCACTCCTTATATGGCCCTTAAAAAAAAGAGCCAACATACACTTAATGGCGATTTGCGGAAATGAACCAACCTGCCACTGTATAATGACGACGGCTGGATGGCAAGTGGTCATTTAAAGTGTATTTATTGCGTTTGAAAGACCGCTGCACAAAAACTGCATGGCATAAAAAAACTGCAATGACTGACATTTTATTCTAGGGACTCTGCTTAAAAATGAATATAATGTTTGGGGGTTCTAAGTAATTTTCTGGCAAAAAAATACTGATTTTTTTTTTTTTTACTTGTTAACAAAATGTGAGAAAATGGGCTGAGTCCCTAATGGAGAACATACCAGGAACCTCCCATGCTCTCAATACAGTTAGGTCTTCGTGTCTGCAATACATGTTATGTTATAAATCCATTGGAAGTGAAATGGAGTTTGTGTGAGCCGTTGCTGTGTATGTTTTACATTGATGAAAAGCAGAAGTCACTGTTTGGATTATTGATCTGCAGTGTCAGCTTTCACTACCCGAAATAAACGGGACACAGTTCACCAGAGAACGAAGACACGCCCACACCGAGTGAATGGGCTTCTGTGACGTGTCCGGCTCATGCACGCTACGCATGCGCGGAACTGATGCTCGTGGTTAGACAGGCAGGAATGATTAGCAGAGCTGGAGTCATATTCTTCCTTTCCTTCCGCTATGTGAGTGTCCCGCTGCCTGCCTCCTCCTCCTGTCTGTTTCCTCTGCTCCGTTCTACAAGTCATCACCAGTGGGCAGCTGCCGGCCACTGACCGTCCCCATCCCATCATGTCTGTGTCCCATCACTGGAGAATCGCCTCTGGCCTTCTGGTAAACTTGGTGGCCTCCATCTGCATTGTATTCATCAACAAGTGGATCTATGTTCACTATGGCTTCCCTAACATGAGCCTGACCCTGATCCACTTTGTGGTCACCTGGCTGGGACTGTTCCTATGCCAGAGAATGGGGGTCTTCTGTCCCAAGTCTCTCCCCACCTCCAAGGTCCTACTATTAGCCCTCAGCTTCTGTGGCTTTGTGGTCTTCACCAACTTGTCTCTGCAGAACAACACCATAGGAACCTACCAGCTGGCTAAAGTCATGACTACCCCGGTCATCATCGTCATCCAGACCCTCTGGTACGGGAAGACCTTCTCGCTCAGGATCAAGCTCACTTTGGTGAGTGTCGTCACGTTTTTTTTATTGCATGTTTCAAATCAGCTGGTCTGGGATAACTTTTATAGGGTGTTTTCGTATCCTCCAGCCCTGCTGACCCTATAATGTTTTTACCTGCCAATACACTAGAAAATCTGCTTGAACAATCTTTTAGCCCCCCGTTCACATTAAAAGTGGCTTTGAAATTGTGCAACTTCATTTGAAATTGCACAAATTTCAAAGCTGCATGTCAGTGCGACTTGAAAGATACCTGTGCGGCTTCATGCACAGATGTCTATTGAAGTCACAAAACGCCAAAATTGCCAAAAGTAGTGCAGGAGCTACTTTTGCAAATCTGTGCGTTGCACTGATTGGACTGTGATGACAATAAGCTGCAACTTGTCATGTGATTTGATCTGTCAAATCTAATGACAAATTGTGTGAATGTGGGCTAAGGCAGGCTATATGTTTCTGCATTTCTTCTTTTCTTCAACCACAGATTAAAGAAAAGAAAATTTACTTGATTCCCCCATCAACACAGTGTTTGGTGGGGGAACCCCTCTCACAGCACTGTGTTCTGCCGGCAGTGATCGGGCGATTTTGTTACAGGAAAAAAGGACAGGAAGTCCCTTTTACCACTGCCAGAACGCAACCCTGTATACGCTATGTAGCCCTAGGGTTGTTGGTTCGAATCCCAACCATAGCACTACCTGCCTGGAGTTTGCATGTTCTTCAAATGCTTGCGTGGGTTTCCTCTGATTTCCTTCCACACTCTGAAGAAATGCTGGTAGGTTAATTGGATCCTGTGTAAATTGGCCCTAGTATGTGTATGAATGTGAGTTAGGGATCTTAGATTGGAAGCCATTTGAGGGCAGGGACTGATGTGCATGTATAAAGCACTACGTAAATTAACAGCGCTATAAAAGGTACCTGTAATATGTAGCTGAAGCTACATAGAGTTTATACGCTAGTAGTGACTACTGTAGTTGGTAAATAAAATAGTTTGTATGGGCCAGCTTGGCCTTTAAAGTGAAAGGAAAGATGGAGCTTGACTTTAAGCTAACCACACACATTACCATATGATTGTACAATCTTCTTTAGATATACCAACAAGTATGTCGTTGAAGGACCTGCCTAATTGGATAGTTTACGTAGGTCTTCATATTACATCGTTCTGGTAAATCTAAAGTTGATTGTACAAAGTTCGTATGGTCAGATTGTAATGTGTATGGTGATCCATAAGTCAGCCATAGATCGAAATTTGTCTGGCTCAGCAAGAATTGGCCGAATGTCAATCCATCTATGTGCAAGCTGGTTGTACTGAAGTCCATCCAGTAAAATATCTTTATTTTTGCAAAGAAAGAGCACCTATTTAATGATTTCCTTGTTTCTTCCTCTTGTTTTCTATTTTTTATTTTCTTTTAAAAGTGTTCTGTCATTGGAGTCATCCAAGGCAGAGGCTGCAGATGGAGGGGTTGCAAAGAGTCACATGTTATATTTAAATTTTTTTTTTTTTTTTGGGGGGGGGGGGGGGTTTCCTTGAAGCTCGCAAGGTAGTCTGCAATGGGAAATTCAGACCTCCACAACTCCAATAAGTTATTAGCACTTAATGGGAGAGTCTGCCTGGTACGTGTTGGGGTTAATTTAAAGAGGACGTAAACCCTGATGGGTGTTACTTCCTCTGTTTCCCTGCAAAGGTAAAGCATAATGGGCTACTATGCATTGCATAGTAGCCCATTATGTGACACTTACCTGCAGGAGAAGCCCGCGATGTCCCCGTCTTCCTCGCTAGTAGCAAGCGTCTATTCTTCACCCCTCTTCTTTCCGGGGCTGCGAACTCCAGCTCTGTGACTGGCCGGAGTCGCGTGACATCACTCCCGCGCAGGAGCTGCCTTTTAAGAGCATGACCCGAGCTAGAAACGGCACAGCGCGCCCTTTCTAACTCCGGCGCATGCGCAAAAGAAATCGCCCTACGGCGATTTGCAAATATCTCCTAGACCGTGCAGGTCTGGGAGATATTTCAAGCACCTACAGGTAAGCCTTAATCTAGGCTTACCTATAAGTTAAAGTGGTTGTAAAGGGTTTACAACCACTTTAAAGTGGTTGTAAAGTCTTTGTTTTTTCACCTTAATGCATTCTGTGCATTAAGATGAAAAACCTTCTGTGCTGCAGCTGCCCCCCCAGATCCCCCCTTTTACTTATCTGAACCCGATCTTTCCAGCGAGGAGAATGAGCCCAACAGCTCCAGCCCCTGTCTTGGGTCTTCATTGGATAGATTGATAGCCGCAGGAACCCTTGCACAAACCAGGTAAGTATAACACGTTTGTTATTTAAAAAATAGATTAAAAAAACCTAACCTTTACTATCGCTTTAACTCTGTCCTTACTGGGCATTTTTTTCAGTGACTGTTTCAGATAGCCCCAGAAACCCCGCAAAGCCACCTGAGAGTCCCCACAGTTGACCAGAGACACTGCATAGGTGGAGCCTTAGGAAGAAGGGGGGGTGTTTACAGATTAAAGGGGTGGGTCTTAAACAGGAAGCGGTGGGGCAAATTTAGATAGGGGGGGCCAGATTTTAGTCTTGCCTAGGGCAGCACAAAACCAAAATGCAGTTCATCCGGAAAGTGTTCACAACTATTCACTTTTTCCACATTTGGTTACAGCCTTATTCCAAAATGGATTAAATGAATTATTTTCCTCAAAATTCTACAAACGATACCCCATAATGACAACGTGAAAAAAAATGTTTGAAATCTTTGCAAATATATTAAAAATTAAAATATCGCATGTACAGAAGTATTCACAGCTATTGTCATGACAGTCAAAATTGAGCTCAGGTGCATCCTGTTTCCACTGATCATCCTTGAGATGTTTCTACAACTTGATTGGAGTCCACCTGTGGTAAATTCTGTTGATTGGACATGATTTGGAAAGGCACACACCTATCTATATAAAGGTCCCACGGGTAACAGTGCATGTCAGAGCACAAACCAAGCCATGAAGTCCAAGGAATTGTTTGTAGACCTCCAAGACTGGATTGTATTGAGGCACAGATCTGGGAAAGGCAGCATTGAAGGTCCCAATGAGCACAGTGGCCTCCATCATCCGTAAATGGAAGAAGTTTGGAACCACCAGAACTTTTTCTAGAATGGGCCGCCCGGCCAAACTGAGCAATTGGGGAACAAGGGCCTTAGTCAGAGAGGTGACCAAGAACCCAATGGTCACTCTGACAGAGCTCCAGAGTTTCTCTGTGGAGAGAGGAGAACCTTCCAGAAGAACAACCATCTCTGCAGCACTCCACCATTCAGGCCTGTATGGTAGCTTGCCAGACAGAAGCCACTCCTCAGTAAAAGGCACATGATAGCCTACCTGGAGTTTGCCAAAAGGCTTCTGAAGGACACTCAGACCATGAGAAACAAAATTCTCTGGTCTGATGAAACAAAAATGTAACTCTGTGGCCTGAATGGCAAGCGTCATGTCTGGAGGAAACCAGGCATCACTTATCACCTGGCCAATACCATCCCTACAGTGAAGCATGGTGGTGGCAGCATCATGCTGTGGGGATGTTTTTCAGTGGCAGGAACTGGGAGACTAGTCAGGATCGAGAGAAAGATTAATGCAGCAATGTACAGAGACCTCCTTGATGAAAACCTGCTCCAGAGCGCTCTGGACCTCAGACTGGGGCGAAGGTTCATCTTCCAACAGGACAACGACCCTAAACACACAGCCAAGATAACAAAGGTGTAGCTACAGGACAACTCTGTGAATGTCCTTGAGTGGCCCAGCCAGAGCCCAGACTTGGACCTGATTGAACATCTCTGGAGAGATCTAAAAATAGCTGTGCACCGACGCTCCCTATCCAATCTGATGGAGCTTGAGAAGTCCTGCAAAGAAGAATGGGAGAAACTGCCCAAAATAGGTGTGCCAAGCTTGTATCATCATACTCATAAAGACATGCGGCTGTAATTGGTGCCAAAGGTGCTTCAACAAAGTATTGAGCAAAGGTTGTGATTTCAAACTAACAACTTTCACGTTGTTGTTATGGGTATTGTTTGTAGAACTCCTTTTTTAGTGGCTGCACACTTGTTATGGTTCATTGACTTAAAGCAATGATCAAGATACCCAGCCCCAGGAGCTTGCACTTTCAAAAAAGTCTGTAATGGAAATTGACAGCTCCCTTTTAACTATAAAAATATCTGTCTGAAAATTTCTGTTAAATTGATGTAAAATTTTTTTATTTTTGTGATTTTGTTTTCTTTTGCAGATACCTATAACTTTGGGAGTGTTTCTGAACTCTTACTACGATGTGAAGTTCAATGCATTGGGGATGATATTTGCTGCTCTTGGTGTCTTTGTAACATCCCTTTATCAAGTGGTTTGTATCTTAACTTTTTCATACTTGTTCTGCAGTACAATGCTACAAGACCTGAGAGCTGAGATCAGTAACCCCAATTTAATTTTTGCATTGCTAATTACACTAGGGTGTACTGTAGATGGACTTAAATTTAAAAAACAATGTTCTGCTGCCTTGTCTGTATTGTAAAGCTAAATTTCAGGCAAGCGGCTACATATTTTCACAGAGGAAAAAAAATATATCAGGAAGCTGTTTTGCTTGCCAAAGGATTCACATTTCTATCGGTCCAGTGTTGAGGTTGAAACAGCACAGCCCTTTCTAGTGGGGCAGGAGAGTTGATTTTCTTTGCTGCATTTAAAGACCTCTTACAAAACGTGTCCCTCCTTCACTGTGACTGGACAGTGAAAGGAGAAGCAGCACACTGATGATCTCATCACTCTGCTTTTCCTCCTATCAGTATGTTTCATGTTATAACATGAATACAGCATCACAGCTGACTTATTCAGCTTCTCCTCCTCCCAGTCTGGGCTCTGCTATACAGGGATGACAACAAGCTGATACCAAGCCAAATGCAGGTATGTGCACTGCTTGCATTAAAAAAGAATAATAAAGTATTAATCAATACAGAACCACATTAATGTGTGTGTGTGTGGTGTTTTTTTAATCTGCATGAAATTTACACCACAAAAGCTATGAAAGTTTCAGCGGCTGGTAACAAGTTCAAAAGCCTAAGGTGAGCCATATGTCATTCATTTTCTTTCTTTCAAACACCGGGCTGAATGAAAGAAAATGAATTGATTCCCCTATCCACACAATCCATGTGGACTGGGAATCCCTGGGTTATTGCTTTCTGACAGCAGGAGGCTTCCCTGCCATCAGAATACACTCATCAGCATCGCCGGCTATAGCTGGCACCACTGATCGAGTGAACATTTTCCAACAGGCTGGTTGTACAGAATGTGATCGAGAGATCGAATTCTGTACAACAAGCATGCCCAAAGATTGAAATTTTGGACTATCCTTGCTAAACTGGCTGGATTTCAATCCATCTATGGCCATCAACAAAGTGATTGTAAAGGATCGTTTTTGGTTTTGTTATTTTAAAAATAAAAACATGTCATACTTACCTTCACTGTGCCGCTCGTTTTGCACAGAGTGACCCCGATCATCCTCTTCTGGAGTCTCCCAGCTGCTGTCGCAGCTCTTCCCCACATCAGATAACCCTCTTGGAGATGCCCTCTCATGGGGGGGGGGGTTACCTTGCGGGCGTGCTCCCGAGTCCAGCATTTGCGTCCACAGACACAAATGCCGGACTCAGCCCGCCCCCCAGCATCTGTGTCATTGGATTTGATTGACAGCAGCAGAAGCCAATGGCTGCGCTGCTATCAATCTATCCAATCAAGAGCCGAGACCCCATGGAGAGAGGGAGAGCATGTCCCCGGTGAAGGGGCTCAGGTAAGTAAAACAGGGGGGCTGGGGGGCCGGTGACTGCCAGGTGTTTCTTCACCTTAATGCATAGGATGCATTAAGGTGAAAAAACAGGAGGGTTTACAACCCCTTTAAAGGCTAAGTTCACGTCATTTTTTTTTTTTATGTACCCTTATGCAGCTCCCTTATGTACCAATATAGCATTCATGTACTTTTTTTTGCAAAAATATCAAAGCCTTCCATAAAATCTACAGACACGTACCTTGCTGTCCTACATCCATTAATCAAAACGTATCTTTTGCTTCTGTCTTACGTCTGTACAGACTGTAGGTCATGACACAGGAAGGAGTTGACCAGCTGATCTCATTAGTACACACACCCTGCATCATCCACCCTCCCATTCCCAGCTGCACATTTTTTAAATGAAAATCAATCAGTGATCACCCTTCTCACTAAATACACCATCAGATTGCATAGTGTATGGCCATCTTTATACAAGTACATAGGCGGGAGTGGACAGAAACACTCAGCTGTCAAGCCCCGTTCACATCTCTGCATAGCGGAAACTCGCATTCCCACATGCGTTTTTTTTGGTTTGTTTTTTTTTTTTTTTTTTTAGCGAGCGGGTGGGGTGGGGGGTGTTTTTGGAGCATTTTCACTCACCACGCATAGGGCAGCCGATCCACCTGAATGGGCTTCCCTACACACAGCAATCGCCCCAAAGAAACTTCAGAACTTTTAGATTTACCAACCCCTATCTAGGAAATCACTCTGTATTCAATCAGGCAGGCCCTTGCACTACATAATTGATGGCAAATGTAAAGGAGATTGTATAGTGTATGGCCACCTTTATACACCTAAAATTACTAGTTGTGTTTTCAGTGTCATTAATTGTTAACAACACACCAAACACAGAAGCAAACACACATTTTGGCATGTGAAAAAACGAATGGCAAATGCTGCAAAATGCACAGAAAAAAACATGCGACCCACAAATTGCCAACATGTCCCATAAACCACATATAGCACAGCCCATTTGAAATCAGCAGGCTACCCTCTGCGTGTCACAGGAAAAACGAGACACAAAATGTTCACTCCCACTGTACTAGATGTGAATGGGGCCTGAAAGTGAAATTGGTGCGATAACACAAGAACAATGAGGCTCCATTCACATCTGTGCGTTTCCTGGCATTTCAGAAATGCGCTGCACCAAAAGTCACAGTAAAAAAAACGCACCAAGCTCCGCTCAAAAAAAAAAAGTTCTGAAGCTTCTTTGGGACTATTGCTGTGTGTAGGGAAGCCCATTCAGGTGGATGGGCTGCCCTATGTGTGATGAGTGAAAATGCTCCAAAACATCCCCCCCCCCCCCTCGCTAAAAAATAAATAAAAAAATGCATGTGGGAATGCAAGTTCCCGCTATGCAGAGATGTGAACGGGGCTTGACAGCTGAGTGTGCCCACTCCCTCCTATGTACTTGTATAAAGATGGCCATACACTATGCAATCTGATTGTATATTGTGTATTTAGTGTGAAGGGTGATCAATGATTGATTGCATTTCATTTAAAAAATGTGCACCTGGGAGTGGAAGGGTGGATGATGCAGGGTGTGTACTAATGAGGTCAGCTGGTCAACTCCTTCCTGTGTCTTGTCCTACAGTCTGTAAGACAGAAGCAATAGATATGTCAGGTTACTGTCAGTAGATTTTATGGAAAGCTTTGATATTTTTGCAAAAATTGACATGAATGCTATATTGGTACATAGGGGAGCTGGAATTTAGAAAAAAAAAAGGTAAACTTAGCCTTTTAAGTATTTGATCACATCTCAGCTAAAGGGGAGTAATTCAGATAGGATTGGCTATTTCTCAGCCAAACTTTTAAAGGCTGTATGTATAGGACTTTGGTCACATGACTGACTGCTGTGTGATTCCAGAAAGGCCATTTATATAGTAATGTGTCATGATTTTGTTTAACGTTTATGATTTTAAAGGAAAACTATTATGCTTTTGGGTCAACGTCTGTTTGTTTTTTTTTTTTGTTTTTTTTAATCCAATGTTTTGTATCTATCATCATATATACAATGTTTGTTTTATAAATATACATTTGCTACATAGGACAGGATTACTAGAGGACTGTATGTTGGGTAAGGAGACTGCACAACAAATGTTGCCTCGAATGAGCTTCTGGTTTGTCTTAGAAACTTTGGACTGTGCAATATATAGGGGTCACTGAAATGAATCACTTTGTTTTTTTAAATTTCACCTTGAGCTATTGAGTTCTATAAACTAAAAAAGCCACCCATTGGCTCAAAAAGAGAATAAAAAAATATTGATATGAAATATTTAATTTTTTCCCCAACATAAGAAAGAAAATTATTTCTTAGGTTTTTATGGTCCTGATCATAAAATATATAAAGAAATTATCTACAGAATCTTACGTGTAACTTAGATAGTAGTAATATGTTGGAAAGTAGCAGAATTATCTGTGTTTTGGGTTGAAAGTGAATCTCTGTTGTGTTTGTTTTATTTTTTGATCATGGACTGTTTTTTTTCTTTTCTTGATTTTGGATTATTCATTTATTTGCAGTGGGTTGGAGCCAAGCAGCACGAGTTACAGGTGAACTCTATGCAGTTGCTGTACTACCAAGCACCTTTGTCCTCAGCTATGTTGCTTACTGTTGTACCCTTCTTTGAACCAGTAATTGGAGAAGGGGGGATAATTGGACCATGGTCACTCACAGCTGTGGTAAGTTTACACCGTAGACAGACTAACTTATATTTATCAAGTATTTATTGATATTAAAATTCTCTTATTTCTGTTTCAGACAATGGTGCTTCTCTCTGGTATTATAGCTTTCAGTGTAAACCTCTCCATCTATTGGATAATTGGAAATACTTCACCAGTTACGTATCCTTTATTTGTTATACAGTGAAACCTTGGATTGCGAGTAAGGCGGTTCACAAGCGTTTCCCAATACAAGCTATTTTTTTTTTTTCTTTTTAAGTCCTGACTCGACTTGCGAGTAGCTATGAGCCGAACACCCTTCTGTTCGGTTTGCAGCAGAACATGCAAACAGGCAAAAAATTTGGCAGAACACACGAACACCATTAAAGTGTATGGGACAAGAACATGAATAATCAAAAGTGCTCATTTTAAAGGGTTATATGCAAGTTATTGTCGTAAAAAGTGTTTGGGGACCCGGGTCCTACCCCAGGGGATATGTATCAATGCAAAAATATTTTTTTAAAAATGTCCGGTTTTTCAGGAGCAGTGATAATTTTTTTTTTTTTTTTTTTTAATACTTAAAGTGAAACAATAAAAATGAAATATTCCTTTAAATATTGTGCCTGGGGGGTGTCTATAGTATGCCTGTAAAGTGGCGCATTTTTCCCGTGTTTAGAACAGTACCGCAGCAAAATGACATTTCTAAAGGAAAAATTTTCATTTAAAACAGATCGCGGCTGTAAAGAATTGTCGGGTCTCGGCAATATAGATAAAACTTATTGAAAAAAAGAGCATGGGATCTCGCCCCCTCTGACACCACGGGTACTTCCCCGTGGCGTGGTCACCCAGTTACGTCACTGGGTGCCCCCACCCTCAGTTATATAAGAGCTGTCGGAATTGAAGACGTGTCAGATGGTGGGAGCCTCCCATGGAAACGGATCGGTCGCAGATTTTTTTCTTTTTCTTTTTCGGTCCAGGCGGTGTGATAGAAGAAGATGAATGGACATCGTGGGACATCTCTATTTTTTTATTTTTTAATAAAGGACTTGTCCCAAGCTGTGTTTTGTCATTTTTAACATTTTGACACTTTTTTTGTGAAATGGTAGGGGTACTTGTACCCCATCACCATTTCACACGGGGGGGGGGCAGGATCTGGGGGTCCCCTTGTTAAAGGGGGCTTCCAGATTCCAATAAGACCCCCAGAACCACCGGGCAAGGGTTGTGGGGATGAGGCCCTTGTCCCCATCAACATGGGGACAAGGTGTTTTGGGGGCCACCACAAAGCACACTCCCCATGTTGAGCACGTGTGGCCTGGTACAGTTCAGGAGGGGGGGGCGTCTTTTTTTTTTTTCATTTTGGTTCGGGGTTCCCCTTAATATTCATACCAGACCCAAAGGGCCTGGTAATGGACTGGGGGCATCCCATGCTCTTTTTTTTCAATGATTTTCATCTATATTGCCGAGACCCGACAATTCATTAAAGCCGCAATCAGTTTTAAATGATAATTTTTCCTTTAGAAATGTCATTTTGCTGTGGTACTGTTCTAAATATGGGAAAAATGCGCCACTTTACGGGCATACTATAGACACCCCCCAGGCACAATATTTAAAGGAATATTTCATTTTTATTGTTTCACTTTAAGCATTAAAAAAAAATCACTGCTCCTGAAACAGTGGCCGTTTTGAAAAAATTTTTTTGGATTGATACATGTCCCCTGGGGTAGGACCCAGGTCCCCAAACACTTTTTATGACAATAACTTGCATATAAACCTTTAAAATTAGCATTTTTGATTTTTCATGTTAGTTTCCTATAGACTTTAACGGTGTTCCGGCAGCTTTCGAATTTGCCTTGCAAACTGCATATTGTTCGGTGTTCGCAGAACATCCGAACAACCAAAGTTCGGCCCGAACGAATGTTTGGGCCGAACAGTTCGCCCATCCCTATTTGCGAGCGTTGTCTTGCAAGACGAGCAGGATTCAAGCCGCTGGGGTGTGCAGTACTGCATTTGGCCAGAGGTGCGGGGGTGCCAGAGAAGCTCGGTTCCTAAGTGTCTTCGGCACCCCCGTACTTCTGGCCACATGCCATACTGCATACACCGGCGCCCCCGCACCACTGGCCACATACAATACAACAGCAGTCACTGTGGAATGAATTATCTGAGTTTCCATTCCTATGGGGAAACTCCCTTTTGATATATGAGTGCTTTGGATTACAAGCATGCTTCTGGAACGGATTATGCTTGTAATCCAAGGTACTACTGTATTGTATCTTCTGTTAAATGTACATTGAGCTCTGCATGCACAGCTTGGCATACATGAATGACTAACTGCATACATGGGAGTCATGTTATGCCCACTGACCAATCAGGAGACTGAAAGCTGTCAAAAGGGAAAAGACCCAGGGAGGTGTCAAAAGCGAGTTTCCCCATAGGAATCAATGGAAACTCAGATAATTCATTCCACAGTGACTGCTGATGTATTGTATGTGGCCAGTGGTGCGGGGGCGCCGGTGTATGCAGTACGGCTGGTGAGGAATTCAACTGTTGCATCGCTGGAACAGAGGCGAGTATTCCTTTGTATTGTAGTTTTTGCTTTAACACGGACAGGAGTGCATGTAATAGTCAACTTTTATCCATGTATGTAAAACACCTATATAAAAAGGAAAAAAAAAATGGTTGCTTTAACTACTTAAAAAGTGTTCGCTGGGGTTCAGCTTTATTAGGTTCATCTAAACCTGTTAGTGCTTCTAACAATACACTCTCCCCAGACCGACAGTTCTGCTGTCCCAAGGTGTCTCTGTTGCTCCTTTAGTGGGGTGGAGAGACCTTAAGACTGCTTTTACACTAGGGCGTTGGGGGCATCGGCGGTAAAGCGCCGCTCTTTACCGTAGTTTTTTCAGAGGTTTTTGGCCGATAGTCGGGCGCTTTTAACCCCCGCTAGCGGCCGAAAAAGGGTTAAAACCGCCTGCAAAGTGCCGCTGCCCATTGATTTCAATGGGCAGGGGCACTTTAGGAGCGGTGTATACGCAAAGATGCGGCTTGCAGGACTTTTTTTGGCGTCCTGCCAGCGCACCGCTCCAGTGTGAAAGCCCTCGGGCTTTCACACTGGAGTGAGAGGAAATGCGCTTTACAGTCCCTAGGTAGGTGCTATTTTTATTGCTATAGTGCCTCAGTGTGAAAGCAGCCTAAGGCAGAAAGTGTGTTATTGGCTGGATCTGGAGGAAAAAATAAAGGGGGGGAAAAAAAAGGCTTAAAAAAACGAATGCAGCCCCCGCATCCTAAGGATTAGTAAGCTGCAATTTATTAAATGTTTGTTTTAGGGAATAATTCCACGTTAACAGTAAGCTTCCACGTGGTTTTAATAGGTAGCATATTGAGTTTTGTTTGACTTAAAGCGATTGTAACCCTAAAAAAAATAAAATGTATCCTGTTCCTCTAAAGAATGAATAACAGCCAGTGCTTGTGCTCTGTAATTTTGTCCCTTTCTATCATCTAAAATACCTGATTGATCCTGCCTGGTGCTGGCCCTCCTTTGTAAACTGGCCACATTTATCATGGTTGCTGATCCATTATATCGTGGTCAGTTTACGAGCCTCCATCAGCCCACTGTCTCTCCTCTCTCCCCCTCCCTTCCTGTCTGTCAGCTAGTCTGCTGACATCAGTGGGGGATTCTCAGCCCCCCCCCCCCTCTGTAGTTCCCAGATCGGGATAGGAGAGCGGTGGGTGGTCATGTGAGTGCCGAATGGCGCTCTCAAATAAGTTATGAAGCTGCATATTTTCTCCCTTCGCCTTTCAGGACAGCACCTTGGAGCGTAGCTCCACCTCTTAGACAGGAAACACTGCGTGACAACGCCCCTTTAAAAAGCAGCTGCTTCCACCATGCCATCAGTTTTAGTGTTTCCTCCGCCATGGTGGAAGCACTGCTTGGGGAACCAGAGGGGCTGCGCTCTCTCCAAGGAGAGGGTTTTGGCAGGACCTCCACGTTTGGGTACTCAGACCAACCCAGCTCCTTCCCTTACGTGAGGAGGGTGCTCCGGTGTCCCTTCCTTCTCCGGCTCACAGGAGTAATGGTCTGCCGGAAGTTTTCCACCCGGGGTGTTCGGGGGGCCGCGGTTGTGCTCAGTAAGAGCGTCCATGCCAGGCCTCTGCATGGCGGCGCCGAATCCCGGACAGCAGGTGATGTCAGTTCCGGTGGGCGGATACTTCCGGCGGGGCGTAGCAGCGATTGGTTCCCGCTGCTGGAACGCAGGAGGAAGGGGCGGGTCCTCTGGCCGGGACTTCCTTTTGTTTGGCACATGGAGCCTAGTACACAGTGCAGCAGCTGCGGATTGCACTATGGAGACAGCGGAATCGTCAGCAGCAATGGCGGATGCAGGCGCCCAGGTTCCCGGCCAGGCCCAGGTAGGAGAGGTGCGGTGGCACCTCTTTCCTTTTATATCACTGGGTGTTTTATCTTTGATGTGGTTATTCAAAACCTGCTGCTGTCTGCTATGGGGTAACAGTTTCCATTAGCAGTTCAGCAAAGGAGTGAGACTCTGGGCACTTAGGGTGTTGGCTGGAGGTACTACTTTTCTCTGAAGCCTTAGTTCTAAAGGACCTGGGTTTTTCTTGTTTCTCTGTTTCAGAAAGCTACTGCCAAATCAGAGAGAACAGGGAGAAAGTGCCCCTCATGCAAAAATCCTTTAAGGGACTCTTGGCCCAAACCACTGTGCAAATCCTGCATTGTGGATTTAGTAAAAGAAGAATCCTCACAAGAGTGCAAAGAGCTCTTATCTTCTGTGAGGAAGGAGTTAGCAGAGGCCCTAGGGACAGTGCGTTCCCTTGTAAAGCACGGCCAGAGTTCCAGCCAAGAGCAGAGTTCTCACTCCAGTTTCCCTCAGTCCACTTCCAGACAGGTGGAAAGTGAGTCGGAGGAGGAAAGGGAAAGCATTCCACCCTCAACCATTGATTCTGAGGAGGAGGAGGTGGAAGAAGAGTCAAGATCATCTAGATATAAGCTGTCACTTGAGGAGGTGGATGAATTACTCAAGGCAATTTATACTACCCTGGAGATCCAGGAAGAAAAGGCTCAGCTGTCTGTGCATGACAAGATGTACCTGGGGCTGGAGGAAATTAAACACAGGGTGTTCCCTGTGCATAAAGTGTTAACAGACACTATTAAAAAGGAATGGAAGAACCCAGAGAGAGGACAGTTTTTTTCTAAAACCCTCAAAAGGAGGTTTCCTTTTGAGGAGAATGAGGAACTATTGTGGAATAAAAAACCAAAAATAGACGCTGCCTTTTCTCAAGTATCTAGGAAGACTGATTTAGCTTTTGAGGACATGGGTATTCTCAAAGATGCTATGGATAAGAGGGCAGATGGGCTACTGAAGAAAGCCTGGGACTCATCTCTAGCTAATCTTAAGCCAGCAATGGCGGCTACGGTTGTGGCTAGGAATCTGGAGTGCTGGTTAGAGCAACTTAAAAATCATGTTGTGGCAGGTACCTCCAGAAAAGACTTATTGGAGTCCTTCCCTACCCTGCTTAAGGCAGTAAAATATATGGCAGATGCCTCTGCAGAATCTATCAGGATGTCAGCCAGGTCCTCTGCGCTTGTTAACTCAGCAAGAAGAGCACTCTGGCTAAAGACCTGGTCAGGGGATTCAGCTTCTAAAGTAAAACTGTGCGGAATTCCCTTTTCAGGAGACCTGATGTTTGGGCCAGAACTAGAGACTGTCCTTGACAGGACAGCAGACAAGAAGAAAGCTTTCCCACAGAAGAAGAAAACGGTACAGCAGAGGAAAAATTTTCGTCCTTTTCGACAAACCGATAAGGAAAAGGACCACACACAGAAGAGACCCTGGTCTTCTCAGAGAGGAAGAGGTAGAGGTGGGGTACTCTTTAGAACCCCAGAACAAACCCCTAAAAAACAATGACCATCTAGTAGGGGGGAGACTACAGGACTTCTTACCAATCTGGGAAAAAACAACAAAGAGTCCTTTTGTTCTGGGGTTAATCAAAAAGGGTTATCAATTGGAATTCTCACAAAGCCCCCCAAGTCGGTTTTACATCACAAACCTGCCAAAGGATCGGGAAAAGGCTCTGGCCATGAAGTCTCTGTTACAGGAACTGATGCAACAGAAGGTCATTTCCCAGGTTCCGAAAGATCAAGAGGGGAAGGGGTTTTACTCCCACATTTTTATGGTCAAAAAGCCATCAGGAAAGTTCCGCCTGATTCTCAATTTAAAGGTTCTAAATCGATCCATAAAATACAAAAAATTCAGGATGGATACGATTTTCTCAGTAAGGAACTTGCTAACCCCCAAATGTCATATGGCTTCCATCGATTTGAGAGATGCCTATCTCCATATACCAATAGCGCCCCCATCACAAAGGTTCCTGCGTCTTGCAGTCAATCTGGGGGGAGGGGAGATTTGGCACCTGCAGTTTCGGGCTCTGCCTTTCGGTCTTTCCTCTTCTCCCAGGGTATTCACAAAAGTGATGGCGGAATCTTTGGAGCCCCTGAGACTGAAGGGGATTTCAATAGTACCCTATTTGGACGATCTGCTACTGTTTGCAGACTCAAGGGGTCAAGTAGAGGTCAACCTACAGACAGTTCAAACACATTTAAGAGGTTTGGGATGGCTTCTCAATCTTCAGAAGTCAAACTTAATTCCATCTCAAAGGGTAAGGTTTCTGGGGTACGAAATAGACTCGATAGAACAGAGAATTTTTCTACCCCAGGAGAAAATAGAGAAGATGCAGTTGACCCTGATAACACTTCAATCCAACGCAGAGATCTCTGTAAGACAAGCCATGTCCGCTCTGGGACTGTTGACAGCAGCAATTCCTTCGGTACAGTGGGCCAGGTTGCATTCCCGTCCTCTGCAATCGGATATCCTGATGAATTGGTCATACCAGGAACCTCTGGAGAAGAAATTCAACTTGGGGGCAAGAGCAAAAAGGTCTCTCTGGTGGTGGAGGAACCTAGGAAACGTTTCAAAAGGGCTTCCTTGGGTCTTTCCGGTAACCAGAAGGCTGACTACAGATGCCAGCGCCTGGGGATGGGGAGCTCACCTGGAAGAAAAAACGGTTCAGGGAGTTTGGACCAAACCAGAAGCAAGAAGATCTTCAAATTGGAGAGAGTTAAAGGCTGTTCACTTAAGCCTCCTCTCCCTCCAGGAATTTCTAGTGAATCAACATGTCCAAATATTGTCAGACAATATGACGACAGTATTATATTTAACAAAGCAAGGGGGCACAAAAAGCAAAACCCTAATGGGTCTAGCGCATCAGATCCTAAGATGGGCAGAGAACAATGTGGCCTCTCTATCAGCAGTCCATCTAAAGGGGACGGAAAACACCTTAGCAGATCTCCTCAGCAGGAAAGAAATAAGGGAAGCAGAGTGGTCTCTCAATCAGGAATTATTCGAAAAGATTTCCAAGAGTTGGGGTCATCCCCAAGTGGACCTCTTTGCAAAAGAGGAAAATGCAAAAATACCAGTCTTCTTCTCTCTTCAGAGACAGGATCAAGCTCTCGGAGTAGATGCGTTAGCTCACAAATGGGACTTCCATCTGTCCTACGCTTTTCCCCCGTTCCAACTGATACCAAAGGTGTTAGCCAAATTCAGATTGGAGTCCACGGAGCTAATATTAATAGCTCCTTATTGGCCAAAAAGACCCTGGTTTTCAACCTTGATGAACCTCTCAGTGAAACCTGCTTGGAGATTACCAATCAGGACAGACCTGTTGAGTCAGGGCCGAATTCTCCATCCAGATCCAGCTTACCTCAAACTAACAGCTTGGTTTCTGAAGAACAAATCTTAAGACGGAAGGGTTTATCAGAGAGGCTTATTTCTACCCTTCTTGCAAGTAGAAAAAAAGTGACGAGAGACATTTACTTTAAAGTCTGGAAGATCTATAATTCTTGGTGTTCCAGTAAAAACTTTGATTTTCGTACCACATTTTCAGTTTTGGAATTTCTTCAAGAGGGATTGGAGAAGGGGTTAGCAGCAAGTACGCTCAAGACGCAGGTAGCTGCTTTATCAGTTTTTTTGGAAAGAACCCTGTCAGGGGAACCTTTAATAATCAGATTTTTTAGGGCAATGGCAAAAGTAAAGCCTAGACCTGTTGTTAGTTTTCCCAAATGGGATTTATCTTTAGTTCTTCAGGGTCTAACTATGGCACCGTTTGAACCCATAGAAGAAGCATCATTACGTTTCTTGACGTTAAAGACTATTTTATTGGTAGCAGTAACTTCCGCACGTAGAATTAGTGAGTTACAAGCCCTTTCAATTAAAGAGCCCTTCATGAGATGTCTACAGGATAGGGTAGTCTTAAGGACGGATCCAGCATTTCTACCAAAGGTGGCTTCAGTTTTTCACCGTACACAGGAAATCATTCTCCCTACTTTTTGTCCTTTACCTTCGGGAGCAGGAGAAGAAGCTTTCCATACCCTTGATGTCAGGAGGTGCCTGCTTAAATATCTGGAAAGAACAAAGGAAATCAGAAAGTCATCCTCACTCTTTGTTTTAATGGAAGGTACTCACAAAGGAGGTAAAGCTTCCAAAAGCACCCTTGGAAGATGGTTAAAGCAGGCCATCAAAGAGGCATACATATCTTTGGGTCTGGAACCTCCGGAAGGGGTATTACCTCATTCTACTCGAGCAGTGGCGGCATCATGGGCAGAAAGGGCTGGGGCATCTCCTGAGCAAATCTGCAAGGCTGCCACATGGTCCAGTTTTTCGACCTTCATAAGGCACTACCGCTTGGATCTACTATCAGCCTCGGACCAATCATTTGGTAGGAAGGTTTTGCAGGCAGTAGTCCCACCCTGAAGTAAGTTTCTCGGTTATCCTCTCCAAGGTGCTGTCCTGAAAGGCGAAGGGAGAAAACCTTAGTTAGACTTACCGGTGACAGTATTTCTACGAGCCTTTCAGGACAGCAGCCTACTTCCCTCCCTTGGTTATCATATGTAAAGTATAATTATAGGACCTGGTAATTGTCTGATTATATTTTCCAGCATGTCGGAGGATTTCTCGGTAACAACTGATGGCATGGTGGAAGCAGCTGCTTTTTAAAGGGGCGTTGTCACGCAGTGTTTCCTGTCTAAGAGGTGGAGCTACGCTCCAAGGTGCTGTCCTGAAAGGCTCGTAGAAATACCGTCACCGGTAAGTCTAACTAAGGTTTTTTTTATAAAGCAAATGCACTGGGGCACATAACTTAATCGAACACAGGGGATTCTAGAAAGAAAATGAAGTGGCTTTACAACCAGTTCAATTTTCGTATATTTTCCCCATGCACTATAACAGGATATTGTTTAATGGTAGAGGTAGTAGACTGGTTCTTTCACATCTGGCAGAGTGTATACATTGATATGATATTGATATATTTTATGTAAGGAAACCACTCAGTTCTCCAAAGGGTGTTCAGTATTACTGCGGCCAGAGTGGGGCTAGTAGTATTCAGTGCCAACATGAGACCTGTAATAATAAGGGTTATATTTTCAAATTAGGCTTTAAGGTTAAAGTGAATCTGTTGCTGAGAAGAAGGGGGGGGGGCTCATTAAGGATGCCGTTTATAGTGATGGACCAGTAGCCATGTATGGGGGTGAGTCAAAAGGGAAAGGTTTAACACTACCTGAAAGTGCTTGAGGTTTGCCTGTCAGAACAACCCAGTATTTGTCTGTTACAGGAAGGTTTGGGAGGCAGTCACGGGTATGTGTGGACACCTCTAGGTGCCTGGACTTCATGTTTACCCCCCTTATCTTTATTCATCTTAAGTGTTAGGTTAAACAGACTCTGAGTAAAGTCACTAAGAGATAAATACTGCATGGATTTCATTTGATGGTGTTATTTAATGCATGAGTTAAATATTTATTTTGTGATATTTAGCGTTTAAAGCTGATGTCTGTTTCCTGTCACTTTAAATAGTTTGTTTGGACCAAGCTGGTCCAAAAAAATGATTTGCTTCACTAAGTGCTGCAGAGTCTCTAAGCACTGTATGTACTGCATAGAACTTCAATTGCATACAGTACAGTGTTGGGTTGCGGCTAAGAGACAGACCTCCCATCTCACACCTGGAACAAAACAGTCTGACTGAGCGCTGAATACAAAGCTTCCTCTGACTGGCTGAATAGGAGGGGCTGACTGATGAAGTCACGCTCTTAGTCTCAGCCAGTCAGAGGAAGCTTTGTATTCATTCACAGACCCTGTTTTGTTCCTGTCTCACAGCTAGAACCCAGCACGTTGTACTGTATGTAGCTCAAGTTACATGCAGTACATACAGTGCTTAGAGACTCTGCAGCGTCTAGTGAAGCAAATAGTTCGTTTGGACCAGCTTGGTCCAAGTAAACTATTTAAAGTGACATGAAACATGGATATCCGCTTTAAATTTTGTCATATTTATTACATTATTTTATCACAGGTTTTTTTCACAAAGCTATCATTGCAGAGGGAAATTGTTCTATGAATGAAGACACGCAAATATTTTGAAACTTTGAAAATATTTAAAGCTGGCTGTACGCTGATTGATATTCAGGCAGTTCAGCAGCTACAAGACAAATTTCAATCAGTGTGTGCCCATCCTTGCTCAACAGAAGTCTGTCAAAGGAACATGTTGGAAACATTTTATTGGTCAGCGGCTGTATCCTGACAGCAGCGGTTGCCCCTCTGGGGAAAGGGGTAGGGTTGGAGTTCCTTCATCCACCTCATTTGTGTGCATAGAGGAACCTGTTTGTTTGTTTTTGTTTGTTTTTTTTTAGCCCACTTGCTGAATCAAAAAACTAACAATGTATGGCCAGCATTAGTTTGCCTTCAGTCACATAGCAATCTCCCTCTAGTGCAATATTACAAAGTATTTACGTTTCTTTGCTAAAGGCAAAACATTACCACGGGTGTTCACACCCATGCGGTCTGATTCAGGCAAACGCGATGTGTTGTGCGTTTGGGGGGGGGGGGGGTGTTAACTTTTGACACCCGCCAGCAGATCTTGTGCATTTCCCACATCGCATCAGTTTGAACCAAGGCTTAATCCGCAAACTTTCTCCAGGTCTGTGACAATGTATTTACAGCATTGAATTACAGTGCATCTGGAAAGTATTCACAGCGCTACCCTTTTTCCACATTTTGTTATATTACAGCCTTGTTCCAAAATGAATTAAATTTATTATTTTCCTCTAAATTCTACAAACCATACCCCATAATGACAACTTGAAAGAAATTTGTTTGAATCTTTGCAAATTTATTAAAAATAAAAAACGAAAAAAATCACATGTACATAGAGTGCCTTGAAAAAGTATTCATACCCTTTAAAATTTTCCACATTTTGTCATGTTACAACCAAGAACGTAAATGTATTTTATTGGGATTTTATGTGATAGGCCAACACAAAGTGGCACATAATTGTGAAGTGGAAGGAAAATGATAAATGGTTTTCAAGTTTTTTTACAAATAAATACTGTATGTGAAAAGTGTGGCGTGCAATTGTATTCAGCCCCCCTAAGTCAATACTTTTGTAGAAACACCTTTTCTCTGCAATTACAGCTGCAAGTCTTTTTGGGGATGTCTATACCAGCTTTGCACATATAGAGAATTACATTTTTTGCCCATTCTTCTTTGAAAAATAGCTCAAGCTCTGTCAGATTGGATGGAGAGCGTCTGTGAACAGCAGTTTTCAAGTCTTGCCACAGATTCTCAATTGGGTTAAGGCCTGGACATTGACGGGACCATTCTAACACATGAATATGCTGTGATCTAAATGATTCCATCTTAGCTCTGGCTGTAAGTTTAGGGTCGTTGTCCTGCTGGAAGGTGTATCTCCGCCCTAGTCTCAACTCTTTTTCAGACTCTAACAGGTTTGCTTCTAAGATTGCCCTGTATTTGGCTCCATCCATCTTCCCATCAACTCTGACCAGATTTCCTGTCCCTGCTGAAGAAAAGCATCCCAGCAACATGATGCTGCCACCACCATGTTTCACGGTGGGAATGGTGTGTTCAAGGTGATGTGCAATATTAGTTTTCTGCCACACATAGTGTTTTGCTTTTAGTCCAAAAAGTTCAATTTTGGTCTCATCTGACCAGAGCACCTTCTTCCACATGTTTGCTGTGTCCCCCACATGGCAAACGGGACTTCTTATGGCTTTCTTTCAACAATAGCTTTGTTCTTTCCGCTCTTCCATAAAGGCCAGATTTGTGCAGTGCACAACTATAAGTTTTTTTTTTTCCTGTGGACAGATTCTCCCTCCTGAGTTGTGGATCTCTGCAGCTCCTCCAGAGTTACCATGGGGCTCTTTCCTGCTTCTCTGATTAATGCTCTCCTTGCCTGACCTCTCAGTTTAGGTGGATGGCCATGTCTTGGTAGGTTTGCAGTTGCGCCATACTCTTTCCATTTTCAGATTATGGATTGAACAGTGCTCCGTGAGATGTTCAAAGCTTGGGATTTTTTTTTTTTTTATAACCTAACCCTGCTTTAAACTTCTCCAACTTTATCAGTGAGCTGTCTGGTGTGTTCCTTGGCCTTCATGATACTGTTTGTTCATAATTCAAATACTGTTTGTTGTAATTAAATTACACACAGGTGGACTCTATTTACTACAGTAATTAGGTGACTTCTGAGGGCAATTGGTTCCATTAGATTTTAGTGATGGGTATCAGAGTAAAGGGGATCTGAATACAAATGCATGCCACACTTTTCACATATTTTGAAAACCATTTATCATTTTCCTTCCACTTCACAATTTTGTGCCACTTTGTGTTGGTCTATAAAATCACAATAAAATACAATTACCTTTTTTGTTGTAACGTGGGAAATTTCAAGGGGTATGAATACTTTTTCAAGGAACTGTAAGTATTTACAGCCTTTGCTTAATACTTTTGTTGAAGCACCAATTACAGCCTCAAGTCTTTTTTTTTTTTTATTTATTTTTTTTTTAAGTATGATGCTACAAGCTGTGGCGCACTCTGATCACAGATTGAGGTACAGAGCCAGCTGCTCTTTACCACGTGATCAGCTGTGTCCAATCACAGCTGATCATAATGTAAACAGAAGCTGGCTATTGGCATTGCTTTACTCATGCTGACAGCGTGAGGAATGGAGAAGAGAGATGATAACCGGCTTCTGTAAAAGGGACATGTACATTGATAATAAGGGTACTGATCATCAGTGCTGCCTATCCATGCCCATCAGTGCAGACTCATCAGTGAACATCAGTGAAGGAGAAAAATGACCTGTTTGCAAAATTTTACATCAAACTATAAAAGTCTTTTTAGTTTTTTTTTCTTATTTAGCAAAAAAGAAAACCCAGTGGCGATTTATTACCACCAAAAGAAAGCTCTATTTGTGTGAAAATATGATAAAAATTTTGTTTGGATACAGTTGCATGACAACGCAATTGTTATTCAAAATGCAACAGCACTGAAAGCTGAAAATTGGCCTGGGCAGAAAGGGGGTAAAGTGCCCAAGTAGGCAAGTGGTTAAAGGAAGCAAAACCATGCAGAGTTAGGACCTCTATGCACTACTAGAAAAAATAAACTATATGGAGGTGATTTTTATAATGCTATTTATTGATAAGCTATTGCTCAAACCAGTACAGTTAAATCCTTAACATAACTGTTCAGTTACAACATGTTTGGACACTTTAAATTTTGTATCACTCTTTTGGGAGGATATATCCTATTCCAGGACTCGCTTTCTCTTAATCAAGGATTTGGAATATTATGCACCTTGCTTGGTATTTTAGCTTACACTCACTTCAAACTTAATGAACAGGAAGTGAATAAAAGTAAACTAGTCCAGAGGCCATGAGTCATGCCTTAATAGACTGCTTCCTTTATTAGATTTTTCTCTATGTGTAAAGAACTATAACAGACATTATCCATTCTAACAAAGGAACTTACATGGGATTACCTTTTTAATATGTGGCGCTACAAACAAGTGTTCAGAATTGTGCCAGGATTTTGAAAAGCTTCAGCAGTATGTGCACACATATACACGGTATTTCCATGGGAAATGGAAAAGTGTGGTAGGTAGAATGAATGTCTATATATTATGTATGTATTTGTTTGGACACTTTTCATTTTGAAATGTGAGAATACAATTCCTTGATTTCTTTACATGCAATTAAGGAGACTTTGAAACCTCTGTGAGTGCAAATTCAAAGTTTGAGAAAAAATATTCTCTAAGTATTCATATTGAATAAATTCTGAAGAACAATTGTATTGTGTCTTTTTGTGATTTAGTGATTTAAAATGTAAAGGATAAAACATCATGTCCCCATAGGTTGAAAAGGAAAAAAAATATTTTGGTTCCTTATTCATACTTTATGATTTCCCATACTGATACTTTATAAAGCAGGGGTCAGCAACCCCTGGCACTTGTGCCAAGTAGGACATGGTATGTCTCTTTGATTGGCATACCCCCCTCTTGCTCAGAGGTGTCCTCGGGCTCCTGGCGGCAAAGCAGTGCCCTGGCCTCATTACTTTGAGACACTAAGCCAGTGTCTCAAAGTGTCCTTGGTATGGGGGACCTCAAGTGTGGCCCCCTGACCTCACCAAAGGGCCACACATAAAAATCAGTGAATATTCATAATTGGAGACAGCAGACACACAATGGGCTATGGGCATGATACAAAAGATGGTCAGAGACAGCATACACAACGCAAGATGGTCAGAGATTTTGGACATGATTCAAGAGATTGTCAGAGACTGCAGGTCTGGTGAAGTAGACTGTGAACATGCTTAGGAATTGTTGAAGACCGGGGACAAGCTGCATGAGAAAGTCATAGACTGGAGACCTATTAGTTGAGACTACTAGAAATCACTACTATAACAGGACAATAGGAAAACACAGATTTGTATCAGGTGGGGCCCCGAGGGCTACACAAATAGTGCCAAAGGGCTGCTGGTTGGGCACTAGGTCATGAAGAGGAAATAAGTGGGCTTATTAGGCATTTTACCTTTCTAATCTGTATGCTTGGTCCAGGTAAGTGACTGAGAAGTGTTAAGCTTGAACCCACTCTCAAGCCCTTTTCAGATTCTGTTTACAGCCTCTGGGTTCCATGCTACATTAGGCTTCATGTACACTGCTGCTGGTAAACGGACGTTTAGGAGCAGTTGGGTGTTTTTCAGCTGCCCCTGAACTCGCCTCTGTTATCTTATCAGTACATGTACACAGGGTCGTTTATGGCAGTTTCTAGGCAGTTGAGTTTTTAGAAGCAATAAAAAATGCGTTTAGGACGGATGTTCAGAGGCACTTAAAAAAGCCAAATGCCTTTAACCGCTTGTAAATGCTGTAACTCGCGTTTTAGCTACGTTTTTTGTTTTACAGGCGCTTTTCATTTTTGACTATTTGCAAAAAAAATATTTTTAAAAAAAATATGCTTCTAAACGTAAACGTGGCATGATGGACAAGTTAAATCGTTCAGGGGAGGTTGTAAAACGTCCTGTGTACATTAAGCCTTAAGAACTTATCCTAGCTTCCCAAGTTGAACACAAACCGACTCGGATACCTGCAGGGATGTTTCAATAACTTAATTTTCCTAAGTTTTTTCAAATGGCCTGTATCCTACCTTAATATATAGGTCTAATCCTATGGATTGGGGGGGGGGGGGGTTAAATACTAATTGGTTCATCCTATTAAAGCAACAGATGCAATAAATGTGTTAAGATTATTAAAAATTATGAGAGACTACAGGATTCTGATTGTCAGGATTACATAGAGGCTTTCAGCAGGAAAAAAGGGGGGGAGGAAAAAATAATGGATTACAATGGATTTTAAAAAAATTGTGACATCTCGCTCATATTTCATGTCCTTTGGTATGCTTTTATTGAGAGCAAAGACTTAACGGGTGTTATTTACTAAAGGCAAATCCACTTTGCACTTCAAGTGTACTTGAAAGTGCAGTCGCTGTAGATCTGAGGGGGACATGCAAGGAAAATAAACAGCATTTTAGCTTGCACATGATTGGATGATAAAATCAGCAGAGCTTCCCCTCATTTCAGATCTTCCCCCAAAATGTTTCTCTTTTCTGCTTGGGGAGAAACAATCTCCCCCTCCTAGCTAGTCTGTCACCTCCTTACTATTATTTGAACTGTGTGTTGGATCCATGCATCAATAAAGTGCATGGTTATATTAGTGTTGGTTCTTGTCCTAATATTAGAAAGTTGGTCCTAAAAAAGATTGAACAGCCATCTATTTATCCCAACAACAATATTGTATTTTGGTACTTGTCACAGATGACAACATATATGATTTGGTATCCAGCGTTACAAAGTGTAACAAATAATTCTGCGTCACCCAGAGAGATGAGCAGCTAACACGGACAGTAGGATATGTGCACAATAAGAAAAACAGAAAAGTGTAGGGCTAATATGAGAAGTGAAATGTCAACATCACATGTACAGTAAGAACTAGTGCATTATCAAAATTTAAAAAACAAACAAAAAGAAGACATCAAAAATGGAATGTTGTGGATCCCATATAAAGAACAACTTCATCTGTGGATCATGACAATGTGCACATGAAATCATGAAGTGAGAAAAGCACCACCGCCGACAATAGGGAGGGTTACCGGAATGTATGAAACCAAAGAAACGTACATTCGATGGATCAAACAAGCTTGTGTTGTAAAACAGCCAATGTAATTCTATGGAAGTTGTGAGGAAGACCTGCGATAATCCATAAACCAGTGTGTCCCTCAGGAGTGATGCCCCAATTGCATAACAGTTAGGTTAAATGGAAATGCACAAAAAGGGGCACATAGTGTAATTCCATAAAAAATTTTAACAAATTTATTAAAAAGAAATAAACTCACATTTGAATGGATAAAACAGCGCTGTATGAGTAAAATGGTGACAGTCTGTCCTACCCCACAGAACATAACAGTATTTTTTTTTTTTTTGGGTTAACAAACACTTTAAAAAGATTTATTAGGAATCTTACAGTGCAACACTTACAATATAAACTCTAAAAAAAAAAAATAGAAACCTGGATACCGCTCATGAGGATACAATTACTTACATCTAGGGGGATAAAGATGAACTCCTTGTCATTGATGCCTTAGAATTGCTTTTGCATGTCACCAGAAAACACAAATCAGAAAGCCTTTGAAAGGCCCCTCCCTTCCCTTGCACCTCTGTATTGAAGATAGAGAACCTCCACCATGTGCGTAAGGAAGAAAAAACACTCCCAACTTAAGAACACCTAGGTTGTGAAGGAACCTCCAACGAAGCCATGAAAAACGGACAAAAAGAAGGGATGGGAATCTGGACGCTGTCCTGGAAGATTCATAGAAATACGGTTACCGGTAAGTCTAACGGGGGTTTTCACCCTTTATCTTACAGGACAGTTTACTTAGAGAGGATAAGCAAGATTGCATACCTTAGGGAGGGATCACAGCCTGTAAAAGGTCCTGCCTGGAGAGCATCTGAACTCTATAGTGTCTGATGAAGGCATGTGAAGAAGACCAGACGGGTGCTTTGGAAATTTCTTCCCATGAAGCTCCCACTCATTCTGCCCATGACATAGCTAATGATCTGGTAGCATGGGCTCTGACTTTTTCAGGAGGGGCCTGATTGGAAAATCTGTATGCCCAGACAATAGTGTCTCAAATTCATCTAGCGATGGAACTTCTGGATGCTTTAGTACCCTTCTTGGGGCCACTAAATAAAATCAAAACCTGAGTGGAACTCCCAAATTCTCTAGTAATCTTCAAATAATGGAGTAAGCACCTTCTCACATCAAGAAAGCTAAACCTTTCTTCTTCCTTATTTTTAGAACTGCAAAAACTGGGTAAAATCACTTCCTGTCACCTGTGAAAAGAGGTAGAGACTTTGGGCAGGTAATCCACTAGGGTGTTTGAAACACCCCTGATGTGTACTGCTGAAATTGAGGAAACTGTTGTCTCTGCCCAAAATAAGATCTGTTGGGACAGAGACAGCAGGCTGTCTGAACGGGTTCCCCCCTGTTTGTTTAGATATGCCACAACCGTGGCATTGTCTGTGAAGACCAAAATCTCTTTACCCTGTATTTTAGGTAATAATGCGCGTAAGGCTGTGCCTACTCCCAGAAGCTCTAATTTGACCACTGATTCGCTTCTGGCTGCCAAACTCCCCGAGTATGCCAGTCAACTGAATGGGCACCCCAACCCCTGAGACTGGCATCTGTGGTAATTTTGACTGGTGTGCTCTGAGCCCATGGTCTTCCCAATACTAAATGTTATGCTATTTCCCAAGACAGATCTACAGAATCTGCCGCTGAAAGGGGGACTAGTTGATTCAGGACACTTTTCTTGCGATTCCATGACTTGAGAAGAAATGCTTGAAGGGTCCTTGAGTGCAGTTGAGCCCGTGAAACTCCTGGGATTGCTGCCGTTATTAACACCAACAACTGCATAATCTGGTGTAAAGAAGTCTGTGGGAGTAATTAGAAAGTTTGGACTGACAGAATAATTTTTTCCACTTTCTCTCGTCAGGAAATTTTTCTAAATTCACTGTGTCTATCTGATAATCTAAGAAGGCTAGGGACTGAGAGGGGACCAGTGAGGACTTTTCCTGAATGATTTTCCAACCTAACCTCTGTAGGGTCTGGAGAACCAGAGATAAATACTTCTCTAATTTCTGCTGATCCTGTGCAAAAATTTAGGAAGTCTTCGAAATAGGGGACGATCAAAACTTCCTTAGGAAGGCCATAACTTCTGCCATCATTTTTGTAAATATTCTCGGGGCTGCCGAGAGGCCAAAGGGCAAGGTTCTGAATTGCCAATGACGCGGACCAGGATTGCAAACCTCAGAAACTTTTGATGCTCTAGACCAGTGATGGCGAGCCTTTGCACCCCAGATGTTTTGGAACTACATTTCCCCTGATGCTCAACTACACTGCAGAGTGCATGAGCATCATGGGAAAACATCTGGGGTGCCAAGGTTCCCCATCACTGCTCTAGACAAATCTGTACATGCAAGTATGCATCTTGTAGGTCCAGGGTAAAAGATTTCTCACAGTGTAAATATTTTCCAGCCAAAATTTCAGAATACCAGAAACTTGTTCAGCAGGCTCAAATTGATCAACAATCGAAACCTGCAGGAAGGCTTCTGGACAAGGAACAAGTGAGAGTAAAGCCCCCACAATTTTTGATTGGCACTGGAACAATTACCTGTTCTAATTCCCACTGGGAAACTAGATTTAACATTGCCTGTTTCCTTACATGGTCCCTCAGCAGCTGGGTGAAAAAGAACCTGCAGGATGGGGGAAGGCTGAATTCCAGCCTGTAACCTGACTATTATCTGAAGGACAAAGGAGTTTTCTGTAATATTTTCCCATTGACTGAAAAAAAGGGACAGTCTTCCTCCTACCTCCAGCCTGGGGTCACTGAGTGCTCTTGGAAGGGGCTGCAGGAGTAAAGAGTTCTCCGATCTTGGCCTTGTCTCTATTAAAGGACCACTTCCTTTTAGCCTGATTTTTTCCCGAGTAAAACTCCGGCTTGCCCTGAGGACCACAAAAAGGTTTCTTGTTACAAAATATGTTACGTTTTTCAGGGAATTTCTTATTTTTCTCAGAGGAGCGCATCAAAACTGTCTCTAAAGTAGAGACATACAAAAGCTTTCCTTTGAAAGGGATTGCACATAATTTATTTTTAGATATGATGTCACCCTCCCAGGATTTAAGCCATATTGCACGCCTAGCTGAATTAACAAGGGCAGAGGTTCTGGCAATGGATTTCACTGAATCAGTCACAGCGTCCGCCAAAAAAGCTACTGACTTAAGTGGGAGCTATTCTCTAATTTCTTCCACGGGTGTGTTAGACGAAAGAAGACCATCCAACCGTTTGACATAGACATCCAAGTTCCTTGTTACTCATGTGCAGGACTGTCTTACTGAGCAGGCCCCCAGTTAGGGCCGGTTCTGTCATAATAAATTACTGTGCAGGAAGCGGCAGAGCTAAGGTGAGGTCAGCTGGAAGGACTGCAGTCTGGTCTCTGCATGGACAAGTGACAGCCATCAGCGCCAGTCTCGAGAGTCAGGAGGCTGCAGGCGGCCGCTTCTGTTCTACTTCTGCCAGGCTGGCTGTCATTTCTCCCAACTCTCCTCTCCTTCACTCTTCCCTGAGTGAACTGAATGTCGGCAGCTCCCACCTCCACAGCAGCGGGTTAAGTGCACAGTGAACTGTGCTGCCTTTGTAGCTGCTTGTGCCGATCCAGCACTGTCACTCATGTTTTCACAGGAGGATTCAGAGTGAACAGCACAGGACCTTAGTGTGCTGAAGACCCCTGTAAACTGACCAATCCCTGTTTCCTTGCTGTGCCCGGCCTAGCAACCCCACCCCCTGATGTGTACATACACATGCAGCATGGTGCTAGATAGGGAGGTGTGTGCAGCTGCAGCATGAAAACTGCAATTGGAGGAGACAAGGGGCTGTAAAATTGGTAAGTCCACTGTCCAAACACCCCCCTCAGCTTGACAAATGTCCTTCTCTGCTGCTCTGAGCCAGTTCACACTATGTGGTGCGGGAAACTGCATGCGAGTTTGAACAATAACCACATTCCTGTTCAAATCACATGTGATTCTTCAGCAGTGCCATTCGTTCTGTATCGCACAGACATCGCATGTGATTTGCAGTGTGGTGCAAATCACATCCAATGTCAGACAGCACAGCAGTGTGAACCGGCCCTATCTGTAAAATACTGCCGCGCATGGGTTGCTTATCAGAGTTATTAGACAGGCAGTAAGGAGGCGATGTGTCACCTCCTTACACCTGTTTTAACCCCCTAAGGCCCTATTCACACATGAGCGTAGCGTTTTCAGGCAGAAAGTTGCGCATTTTTGACGCAATTTCCCACAATTTGTACAGGTCGAAAGGTCACCAATGTAAAAAGCAGAAAAACGCCCAAATCTGCCTAAAAAAAAGTTCCAGAACTTGTTTGAGCTTCAGGCATTTTGGAGCTTCTGGCTTCAGGCGTTTTGGAGTGGAGATGTGAACCATCTCCATAGAGAATAATTGATTTTTTTTCCCCTCCAGCATTTAGTAGCTTCAGGCTTCAAGCTACAAAACGCTCAGGTGTGAATGGGGCCTAAATGCTGCATCACCCCCACCACAACTATGTGCATTGCACATGGTTATGGGAAAGTTGCAACACAGACTCTTTTATTTGATTTGGTGAGCAGTAGTGCCCGCCAAATGCAACTGGTGATATAATTCTTGCTGCAGTCACAAAGAAAAGCATCGTGGCTCCAGCATGTGAGCACCCCCAGCTGCTGTTTTGTCAGCAATTCACTTCAGCTGCTGTGTTACAACATGCCGTGCTTTCTTTTTTTAACCGCTTGCCAACCGTATACTCTATATCAGGGATCCTCAAACTACGGCCCTCCAGCTGTTGCAGAACTACACATCCCATGAGGCATTGTAAAACTCTGACATTCACAGACATAACTAGGCATGATGGTAATTGTAGTTCCTGAACACCTGGAGGGCCGCAGTTTGAAGACCCCTGCTCTATACATACAGTGATGGAGCAGCACTCCTGCACAGGATCACGTACCTAGTACGTGATCCTGCACTTCCACCCCAGACCTGGAATTGGACACAGCGGGAACAGGGTTGGACACAGCGGGAGCCAATCAGCGGGTCCTGCAGACTCTATTTCCATTGGCACCCACCAATTATTCGGGACACAAGCAGAACGGCAGTCTGCCTATGTAAACAAGACAGATTGCCGTTCTGTCAGTAGGGAAGGTATTGATCCTGTGTTTCTGCAAACCAGGAACATGGATCAATGCCTTCCCTTAGTAAAAGTGCCTCCCCACAGTAACCAAGCACAGGCTAGGCACACAGTTAACCCTTTGATCAGCCTTGATGTTAATTCCTTCCCTGCCAGTGTCATTAGTCCAGTGACAGTACATGTTTTTAGCATTGATCACTGTATTGATGTCACTGGTCCCCAAAAAGTGTCACTTAGTATCTGATTTGTCCGCCGCAATATCGCAGTCTCACTATAAGTCGCTGATTGCCGCCATTACTAGTTGAAAAAAATAAATAAAAATTCCATAAATGTATCCCATAGTTTGTAGACGCTAAAACTTTTGTGCAAACCAATCAATATATGTTTATTGGGATTTTTTAACAAAAAATATGTAGCAGAATACATATTGGCCTAAATAGATTTTTTACATTTTGCAGAAAGTAAACAAATATTGTTTTTCTTTATAATTGTCGCTCTTTTTTTGTTTATAGTGTTAAAAATTAAAATCTATCAACTATTTATACTTTCATTCTTGAGAGTAGGTGTGTAAATTGGGGAAGGTTTGTAGGGGCCCCAGTGCATTACCTTGCCCAGGGGCCCATGATGCTATTAAGATGGCCCTGCTCATGTGGCGGCCAGTGCAGGACCCAGGGCAAAGGCAGAAGAGTCCCAAGCTTTACTTAACAAGGACTCAGCTTTTCTGTCCACCTGATCTTTGAGGACCCCAGAATCCTCAAAAGAGAGGTCTAAATTTTTAGAGATCTGGGATAGGGGAGCATCTAGTTGAGAGCATTTAAAGAACACTTCCTCTTCACTAGCGTCAAAAGGAAAGCGTCTCTTGTGCCCCCTAGAGAGAGAGTTTCTTTTCAGGCTCTTTCCATTCATCCAGTATCATGTCTCCCAATGACTGATGAACAGGAAAGGTCCGAGGTTTACAGTTTTTCAACCCCCTGTACATTTTGTCCTGAACAAAAGGGGCCTGAGCAGGTTCCTCAATAGGTTCAGATGTGTAAATAGCCTTTAAAAGTTCATCATCAACTTCCTCAACGGGGAAGAGGTAACGACCTGAGCTACCAACCTCATTAGAATCTGAGGAGGAGGCTCCGTCAGACTCTGAGGCTGAATTCTCCCCCTCCTCTAGGTCAGACACTGCTCTTAAACTCAAGGTTTCTAACTCCAGGAGAGGGAGGGCCCTAGCAGTAACAGAAGACTCCCTTTCAATAGTAACAGCCTGTGAAGTAGATGGACCTACTACTGAAAACTTAGTAAAGTAAAGGACTGGAAGGAAGAGGCCATTTCCTTCATAGTAGACATTAGCTCTTTTAACCTCCCTGGCGGTTTTCCCGAGTGTGGCTCGGGGCTAAATTTCAGCACCATTAGCGGTAACCCCGAGCCACACTTGGGATTGCACGATCCTGGTGTGGTATACTTACCTTGTCCCCAGGATCCTGCGATGGTCTCTGAGCTCTGCCTGATGCCTCTGTGTGCCGGGCTCCATTCCCTAAGAGCGTCACGACGCATGGGGCGGAACCCAGCGGAAAATTTTAAAAAGTGAAAAATTATAATGCATACAGTACACTGTGTAATCTTACAGATTACATTATTGTATGAAATTATTTCACATCCCTTTTGTCCCCAGTGCTTTTTCCAATGCCTTGCATGCAGTTTTATATGATATATACTGTTCTTTCTGCCTGGAAACTGGAGATTGTCCATAGCAACCAAAAAGTGTCCCTTTACGTCAAAAGTGGCTTTAGACCAGCTAGAAAACAGCGATAGTAAATTAGAACACTTGCAGAATTGAGCGATAGTGATTTGTGGGGAAATTTATTTTATTATTATATTATTATTTTTTTATAATTATTTATTATATTATAATTTATGATTTTGTGTTTCATACTTCATCATACCCGGGATATCTACTAGACTCTTGGTGGACAGATTTAAGTGTGTTATTGCTAAGAATTACAGGCCTACAATATAAAACACCAAATTTCTATAAAAAATAATTATACCGCTTTGAGACGCAAAAATCTGACATAATCATACCGCCAGGGAGGCTATGCATATAACAGAACCAGATCCTGCTGCCTGTGAAATACAATTATCACATAATAGGTTTTTAGTGCTATCTGTTAATCTAGTCCGGCAATTCCCACACTTTTTCGTCATGGGCTTGTCAGTCTGAAAAAAGAAAAACTATTTCTAGTCTAACAAATCCTGCATAAAAAAAAACACCAGTCACTCTCATTGAAGAGAGGAGAGGTGCATACTTTGGGAGCAGGATTAGAGGAGAAAGCAGCTGATGAACCAGCTTGACAGGGTGCTCCATCATATCCAGGGATGTTATCAGCATCCATTTTGAGAAGTACTCTCTTCCACAGGCCGCCACCTGTGGAACTAACTGCGCTGCTGAGACTTAGAAAGAACCTATAGTGAGTCCACAGTCCCACTGAGGGTCTCACAGCAGCCCTCACCATCTGGCTAGCTCCAAGGAAAAATGAATTCCGTGACTACATTTTGCAGCCCATGGTCATATCCCTACCATCCTACATGTTTGACCCATGAAACTGTTGGGGAATCTTAAGCCATACCATTGTGAATCCTTGTATTCTTAGCTTTCCCTGGATGTCCATCCCTCATGAGGTTTGCCAAGGTAGCCAAACGGCTTCTAACTTCAGCTTGTTTATTCCAACTGGAAGCCGATTGGTTTCTATGCAGAGCTGCACCAGATTTTGCAGTCTGCAGTTTTAGTAAATCAACCCCAATGTTCTGTCTCGAAAACAACTACTTTATGTTTGTTAACAAGTTCTATATCCAGTGGAATGGCACAGCCATGGGTCCCAAATTCGGCTCCTAGTTATGCAAACCTGACGATGGGTTACTGGGAAAGTCAATATATTTGAAATAAAACAACCTGTTTGCCACTAAAATTATTATTTTTTTGAATGTTATATAGATGGCATTGTTATGATTTGGGCTCCCCCAGATCAATATTACCTTTTGTGGTATTTTGCAATAATAATGCCTTGGGCTTATCACTTACTTTTGTTTGTGACCCCACATCTTTGGTCTTTTGAGCTCTAAGAACATCCCATCACATGTAAGAATCATTCTAAGCCCACTGAGGGTAATTAATATTTGCACTTGTCCAGTTGCCACCACCCTAGGTGGCAAACCAACATTCCAAAATGTCAATTTTTCCAGCTAAGCATAAACTGTTCCCTTCAAAAGTACTATGTTGCATAAAGCCAGATATTAATAACCAAATTTCCTAACAAGGGTTATCCCCAAGAGCCAAGGAGGCTTTTTAGATCTATTTAACCCCACAGATAAAACATACATTTACTTAGGATGACAAACCCAAATATATAAGGTTCATCACCCAGTTCCATAACAAGTATAGGAACATGGAATACTTTAAAAAAAAAAACACTGGAACATCCTTCCCATAGAAACCCAGGTTTGCTTATCGAAAAGCGCCAAATATAAGGGGTGAAATAGTTCCTAGTAAAATTTTAAGTATATATGAGCCGTTACCTTGTGACACAACCTATTCTGTTTAAAATAGAAATGCAAGGCAAATGTTTGTGTGCATATAAAAAAAAAAAAAAAAACATTATACATACCTTTTTTTCTTTATAAGTAATCACATAATCTCTGTTCTCAGCTGCAAATTGGGTTTAGAGAGGTGGGGATAGAAAGACATCAGTACACTAATCTTCCCAGTAAATGGCTGTGGAGGGTAGGAGTGTCAGCAGGCTGTCCTCCCAGCACAGCCAGAAAACTGCCCATGCTGGGATGGATGAGCTCTCATGCCTAGCATGGTCAGTTTGAAATAAGAAAGCAGGGAGACTTGCAGGAACACTAGGAATTTCACACAAAGGAAGCAATACAAAGAGAACAAGATACTTTTTAACACAAGTACATGGTACAGCTGACACATCAGGAATATGAAAATTTGCGGTAACATATTCTTTAAACCAAAGTAAGAACCCTTTGTCTGTTAAGGGCAATTTGTTTGGTGATTTAGTAGGAATTTTTCAGTGTTGGGAAAAAAATTAATGTTTTACCCACAAAATGTATTAACCGCTTGCTGACCATTATACTGCGGCAGGTTGGCACGGTCCTGCAAACGGTCGTAGCGATACATTGGCTCGTGGGATCGGGATAGCAGGCGCGCACACGTGCCCGCTGCACAGTGGGGGTGCCGATGCTCATGGTCGACGGTTGTGAAGACTGCTGGCTACGAGCGATCGCGAGCACGAGGGACAGAACATGGAAGTGTGTATGTAAACACAAATCCATGTTCTATTCTGAGAGGAGTGACAGATCGTGTGTTCCTATTAGCTAGGAACCACGATCCGTCACATTCTCTAGTCAGTCCCCTCACCCTTCAGTTAGAATCACCTCCCAGGGAACATGGTTAACCCCTTGATCGCCCCCTAGTGTTAACCCCTTCACTGCCAGTGACATTTTTACATTAATCAATGCATTTTTATAGCACTGATCGCTGTATAAATGCCAATGGTCCCAAAAATGTGTCAAAATTGTCCGATGTGTCCGCCATAATGTCGCAGTCCTGATAAAAAGCGCAGATCACCACCATCACTAGTAAAAAAAAAAAATAATAATAAAAATGCCATAAAACTATCCCCTATTTTGTAGACGCTATAACTTTTGCGCAAACCAATCAATATACGCTTATTGCGATTTTTTTTTTTTTTTTACCAAAAATATGTAAAAGAATATATATCGGCCTAAACTTAGGAAAAAATGTTTTTTTATATATTTTTGGGGGATATTTATTATGGCAAAAAAAGTAAAAAATATTGCGTTTTTTTCAAAATTGTTGCTTTTTTTTTGTTTATAGCGCAAAAATAAAAACCACACAGGCGATCAAATACCTCCAAAAGAAAGCCCTATTTGTGGGAAAAAAAGGACAAATTTGTTTGGGTACAACGTCGCACGGCCGCGCAATTGTCAGTTAAAGCGACACAGTGCCGAATCGCAAAAAATGGCCCAGTCATTTAGCAGCCAAATCTTCCGGGGCTGAAGTGGTTAAACATGGTAAAAAAAAAAAAAATTTGTGTTAATGTTAAGACATAACATCTCTGCATTTTAGAATTGCTCCACAGAGTTTGTGGTGTATCGCCTGACCTGTTCCTGTGGTCTTCTTTATGTGGAGCACACTATTAGGGCCCTACGTAGCAGGTTTGGTGAATACCGCCAACTTACTGAACAAGGTATTAAAGAACACAGTGTACCTAGGCTTTTCGCAGAAAAACATAATGATTCCACAGGTGGATTTTTGGTATGGGTCATTGAGGCCTTATGATCTAAAAGTTGGTCTCAAAGCTGAGATGGAAGTTAACACCATAATGTAATTGATTATAGAGTACAAATAATTCTGGGATATGTTCTCTTATTGTAACAAATTAACTTTTTTTTTTTTTTATAAATTGTTCAGGATACAATGTTCCTTATAAACCTATTACCCTAGAGGTTTGACTCTAGTTCCCCCTACTGGACATTTTTTTTACATTACTTGTCTATGTCGCTATTCACATATTTTTTAGATTTACAGTATATATTGTTAAACCATATTATGAGGTCCCTATATGGTTACCTAACCTCCCCATTCTATTATGATTCCTATAGTAATGTTATTTTTATAGTAATGGGATTCATTTATACTGTATGTCCATTTTCTCTCCCACTGACAGATGTTTTGTTACTTTTGCTTCCAGGTCCTTAACCACTTAAAGCGGAGTTCCAACGACATTTAAGATTGAAAAAAAAAAAAAAAAATTCAGAAGTTAATACATTGCCATCTTATACTCACGTTTTTGCCGCAATTCTTCCCCCAATGTCGCGTTTAATACCCAAAAAATACATATTGATTGCTGGCCGTTGTCATTCTGCTTGTGGGCATGTGAAGCGTTTTTTCAAAATCGTCGCTCTTTTTTTGTTTTTAGCGCAACAAATAAAAACCGCAGAGGTGATCAAATACCACCAAAAGAAAGGATATTTGTGGGATAAAAAGGACATCAATTTTGTTTGGGAGCCACGTCGCGCAATTGTCAGTTAAAGCTGCGCAGTGCCGAATCACAAAAAATGCTCTGGTCTTTGGGTAGCCAAATGGTCCAGGGCTGAAGTGGTTAATGAAATTTTTTTTTTGGGTGGAACTCCACTTTAAGGACCGAGCCTCTTTTTTAGATATGTTGTTTAGAAGTTAAAAACAGTTTTTTTTTGCTAGAAAATTACTTAGAACCCCCAAACATTGTACATTTTTTTTTCTAACACCCTAGCGAATAAAATGGCGGTCATTGCAATACTTTGTCACACCGTATCTGCGCAGCGGTCTTACAAACGCACTTTAAAAAAAAACAAACAAAAAAAACACTTTTTTGAATGAAAAAATAACAGTAAAAAAATAACAGTAAAGTTAGCCCAATTTTTCTTAATATTCTGAAAGATAATGCTACGCCGAGTAAACTGATACCCAACATGTCACGCTTCTAAATTGCGCCAGCTTGTGGAATGGCGTCAAACTTTTACCCTTAAAAATCTCCATAGGCGACGTTTAAAAAATTCTACAGGTTGCATGTTTTGAGTTACAGAGGGGGTCTAGGGCTAGAATTATTGCTCTCGCTCTACCGATCGCGGCGATACCTCACATGTGTGCTTTGAACACAGTTTTTATATGCGGGTGCTACTCACGTATGCGTTCGCTTCTGCACGCGAGCTCGGCGGGATGCGTTTAAATTTTTTTTCTTATTTATTTTACCTTTTATTTTTACACTGTTTATAAAAAAAAAATGTCACTTTTTATTCCTATTACAAGCAATGTAAACATCCCTTGTAATAGAAAAAAAAAAAAAAAAAATACATGACAGGACCTCCTAAATATGAGATCTGGGGTCAAAAAGACCTCAGATCTCATATTTACACTAAAATGCAATTAAAAAAAAAATTGTCATTTAAAAAAAATAATTTTTAAAAAATGGCCCTTTAAGAGCTATGGGTGGAAGTGACGTTTTGGCGTCGCTTCTGCCCTGTAATGTCATGGAGACGGGTGGGGGCCATCTTCCCCTCACTCGTCTCCATGCCAAAGAAGGAGGAACATCCGATTGCTTCCGCCGATGGCGACGGCTCCGGTAAGCGGAGGAGGGCACTGGAGCGCGGCGGGAGGGGGGCCCTCTCCCGCCACTGATAAAAGTGATCTTGCAAAGACCAATTTTATCTTGAAGTGGACCGCCGGCCAAACAAGAGATAACGGGGCTAGCTGCCATAACAACGATATCCCTCGTCAAAGTAAGAATGTATATCGTCATGTGGCGGTCTGGAAGTGGTTGTATACCGTATATACTGCTTACATATTAACCCCATTCTGTGTTTTTTATTCCAAGGTTTTAATAGTGGCATTCTGATCATTGTTGTCCCTCAGTGCCCTTATATTTCTCCATATTCTTATTTGGCCAGGCTTGACCTCTCTAAAATGCATTGCCAGCCCCTTCTTCTCCTTTTATGTAATCCGCATGGTTGAACTCCTCTAATAGGTGCCCATACAGCTTCCCTGCGTCATGGAGTAGGCTCCAGCAGTGTGCCTATAGCAGCTTCATGCATGAGACCTGCCAGTCCTAACACTTGGATCTACCAACACTTTGCACAAGCTCTGGATGTTCAGAGGCGTTCATTTCCATGCTGTAACATGGAAATTGTTTTTAGACTTTTATTAAAACAGTGATATAAACTAGGCCAAGGGTCTCCAAATATTCTAAACAATGGGCCAGTTTACTGTCTTACAGGCTGTAGGGGGGCCGGACTGTGGCAATTGGGAGCGGTAATGGTCCCAAAGTCAGCAGGAAAAACAATGCCCCATCATTGGTAGGAATTGTGCCCCATCTTTGGTGTCATTGGGCCCAATTGTTGACGTCATTGGGAGGAATTGTGCCCCATCATTGGTGTCATTGGGAGGAATTCTGCCCCATCATTGGTGTCGTTGGGCCCAGTGTTGTTGTCATTGTGAGGAATTGTAAAAACAAGTGGCCTCTGCCCCCACCCATAACTGATCCATGCAGCAAGGAGCCCTGGAAGGGCGACATATGTCAAACAAAACCAAAGGAATTTCCCAGCTCAACTTACTGACCAGCCTGCGACCAACCGAATTGACCTAACAATATGCGTTAAAAACAGGGGTTTAGTTTGCACACATTTGCAAATACATGCAAATGTGTGCAGACTAAGGCTGGGCTCACACTATTGTGAATTGGATGTGGTTTTTACCACATCCAGTTCGCATAGCAGGAGATTTTCACCGGCTCTCTATGGAGTCGGTTCACACATCTCCGCAGCGGCTCCGGTGCAAATTGCACAGGAGTCCTGTGTGTCTTTTGGTCCGGTTCAGGTCCGAATTCGGCAAAAAATTCTGGCTGAAATCAGGCCTAAAATGGTGAATGAAGACGCACTGGACTCCTGCTGTGTGCCGCTGTGTTCTACAGTGTGAACCCAGCCTGAACCCCTGTTTTTAATGCATATTGTTAGACAGGTCAATTTAATTGGTTGCAGGCTGGTCAATAAGATCAGCTTGGAAATTTCTTTGATCTTGTTTGACATTGTGTGGAATTGTGCCCCATCATTGGTGTCGTGAGGAATTGTAGCCCTTCACTGGTCTCGGTGGGGAAGAATTTAGCCCCATTCTTGGTATCAGTGGATGAAATAGTGCCCCATGGGCCTGGATAAAAGCAAGCAAAGTGCAGCAGTTTGGAGACCACTGAACTAGGCTAATCCTGCCGACACAGTGGTTGATGCTTTATTTTAAAAGCTATAAATTCAAGCCAATCAAACTGTGTATCCAGTGAAAATAACAATGTGTCCAGCAGATAAAAGGAAATATAAACAATGTATCCAATCAATCAAAACAATGTGTCCTTTTAAAACCACACAAAGTCCCACAATAATAAAGCTTCTTCTTGTGCTGATTCACTCAAAAATGAATGTGTTCTACACCAAGCTTGGAATCACCCAGTGCAGTCCACCACCAGTGAATGATGTACACTCACTGACTCAATTGGCCCAACTCTATCAAGTAGGGCAATCAGGCTTGTCATTTCTCTCTCTGGCTGTCGGCTCCTCCCTGTATATCTTCTGTCAGCATCCGATGATGTTTAGCTAGTGACTCAGTATAGAAATAAAGAGCCACATAGTGTAATCATATAAAGACTTTCTATATTTATTAAAGCATAAATCTACTCACATTAAAAACATCATGTGAAAGCTCACCTGACAGGCATGTATAGCAGCAAAGGCAGACAGTCCAGTTATGCCGGAATCCAAGGCTTTAAAGAAGAACTCCGGGCAAAATATTTTTTCCCATGCAGTGAAGCTGTGCCTGTACTGCCTGGGTTAACTGCTCATTTTTGTCTAGGGGTGAGGATAGCGGAGATATGCTTACCTAATGCGCTGATCCTCTGAGTGTAAGACCGGTCTACTCACTGTGGAACCTAAGGGGTTAATCCTCCTTATTGTGTAAAAAGGCTGTTTGATCCTCCCCTTCTTCCACTGTCTCCAACCCATCTCTTTATAAAACAGAGCCTTGGGGGCAAGCTGCACATGCTCAGTTTAGTGTGTATTGCTAGAGTGCATGTGATCAGCACAGGGCCAATCGGCACTGTCCAGACAGAGGGTCAGGGGTCCTGCAGGCTCATAAAACAGTCAGACTAGAATGAAAAACTCCTCCGACAAGCTTTAACCAGACACTGACAGAAGTCACAAGACTGCTATATACTGATGATGAGAAAAGGTATTTAGCAGTTTATATTTACTAAAGTAGCTGCATTTCCATGTTCTGTGTACTGTGGGAGACCAGATATAGTGAATGCAGTGTCCTGGGTTTAGTAACACTTTTAGAATACATACTTTAACAGAATTATTTTCTTTTAAACCAAAGTATAGTGTCACTTTAAAAAGAACCTAAACCCTTCTATTCTTTACAGCCAAGAAAATTGCAATCTTAGGCAGTTTGAATCAGCGGGAACCAGCCGAGACTCGAACCGTGTGTGGACAGGCTGAATGTACCCAGTTAAACGATCGCTCAACTTGGGTACAACAAGGCTGCCGGATTTACTTGCGAATATCGCTAGCGGCTGCTATAGCCGCTAGCAATAATCACCGTTTTCTCCTGCCAGGGACAGCTGCCCCTGCCCATATAAGAAAGTCACAGGACACTCTTGTGTTCCTTGAGAGGAAGACAAGATGTTTCCTGGATGAAGGAGCTACACAGTGAGCGACTTACTTTTGATCACCGTGCTCAAGCCTGTAAAGTTTCACCACTGGAACTGCATATAAGAAACATTTTTCAAGAACAAATCCGCAGCAACCAGGGGCCACACATTGTTAAAGGTACCTTATTTATACCTATATAAAACCCCAGTGAGTTTATTGCCCACAATTCAGCTTTACAGCAGTATTAAAGTGGTTGTAAACCCTTACACACCACTTTTCCCTACAGGTAAGCCTGTAATAAGGCTTACCTGTAGGTACTGGAAATATCTCCTAAACCTTCATGGTTTAGGAGATATTTACCATATACACTTGCGCCAAAGTCATCGGCGCATGCGCACTGAAAAAAGTCCACGATTGTGCCATTTCTAAAGGGTCTATGCCGTGACCATCGGCTCCCATGTGCATGCGCAGGAGTGATGTCGCACTCACAGAGCCGGATATGGCCCCGGAAGGAAGAGGGGTGATGATGAACGCAGCCACCAATGGGAATATCACTGGCTTCGTTTGCAGGTAAGTGACACATAATGGGCTAGTAAGCGATACATACTAGCTCATTATGCTTTTACTTTGCAGGGAACAAAAGAGGAAATAAAACCCATCAGGATTTCCTTCCTCTTTAAAGGAGTTGTAAAGGCAGAATGTTCTCTTGATGTATTCTATGCATTAAGATCAAAAGCCTTCTGTGTGCAGCAGCCCCCTAACACTTGCCTCGGATCCCTCTCGGTCCATGAATGTCTCAGCCGTCCGAGATTTTCCTTCCTGATTGGCTGAGACACAGCAGTGGTGCCATTGGCTCCTGCTGCTGTCAATCAGTGACCAGCCAATCAGGGGAGAGAGGGGGCGGGGTTGGGTCAGGGCTCTGTGTCTGAATATACACAGGGAGCTATGGCTCAGCTCGGGTGCCCCCATAGCAAACTGCTTGCTGTAGAGGCACTGAACAGCAATGAGGGGCCAGGAGCACAGAAGAGGGAGCCGAGAAGAGGAGGATCTGGGCTGCTCTGTGGAAATCCACTGCAACAGAGCAGGTTGACATGTTTAGTTTTTTTAGAGGAAAAAAAAAAAAATAAGACTTTACAATCACTTTAAACCCGGAAGCAAAAATGTAAATGTGGATGGAGGAGCTGCACAGCGAGCGACCCACCTTTGATCCCGGTGCTCAAGCCCTAACTGTAAAGGTTCACTACTGGAACAGCATGCAAGTAACATGCTTCCGAAATGAAATATCGGCCACCAGAGAGGCACATATCATTAGAGGTACCTTACTTGTACCTAGCTAATGCCCCAATACAGTTTTTGCCCACACTTCAGTTGCATTACTCAATATGGGCTGTATAACTGAAGAAATTCAGGTTATTATCACTTATTCTCACTGAGAGTGAAAGTGAAAGAAAATTCCAAATCTTGCATTGCCACCAGAACAGTATTAGAGGGGAAATCTTCCAATGGGTACACTGGTTCTGGTGACAACCAGGGATCCCCTCACTTTGGAGGAATTTTTGGCTATGTGACAGGAAATTAAGGGAAATCTCCCCAGTGGGACACAGATGTAAAAAAAAAAAAAAAAAAACAGACTATAACCCTTTCTATAGGCTAGGTTCACATCTGTGTGGGTGGTGCACAGCCGCAACGACCCGCACAGAAAAACACGCTGGTTGCGTGCAGGGGCCATTAGGCTTGGTTAAAATCGATGTGTTTTTTAGTACTTTTTGCAGAAACTCAGTACAGTCCACTTAACATGGTTTTCTATGGGACACGTTCACATCTACTGTATGCTTTTTTCAGCCGCTGTGTTTTTGGAAAGGGTCAGGGACTTTATTAAATGCAAAATGGTGCATTTTTGGTTCAACAGACTTCAATGGAGAAGCTGCAGAAAAGCATGTAGTGCATTTTTTTTGCTGCGATTTCACCCCGATTTGCGGGGAGGAAAACACCACAGGATCACCTCAAGAAAAGACTAGTACACTTGCAAGCCTCAACAATTATTGGCAGGTGCTATATGTGGGATCCGTCCACGGCCGCCAAATACGGTGGCAATATTGGTAAAGGTACCAATGGTAATATTGCGTTAACTGAGAGGTCCATTTCAATAGGATTTCTTTTTTGGCGTAAAAAAACAATAGCGAAATCAGTATCTTAGTGTATCTAGGTCTCTGCTCGTCGTCTCTGCTCGTCATCCTGGATACCCAGTAGTTCCAACTCTGGTGTCAATGGGATATTCAGCTGAAGATGAATATTAATAGCTTCCCCCACCTCAGCCCAGTACCTCGATAGTCGAGGACAGGTCCAAAACATGTGAAAAAAGGTGCTGTCCGGTGAGTGACACCGCGGGCAATTTGGGGAACGTAGCGGATAGATTCTATGCAGTCTCTGAGGCGTGTAGTATATCCTGTGTAAGAATTTTGTTTGGATCAGCTTGTCTCAGACGAAATCACTAATTTAGAGCTATCCTCAAAACAGTCCTCCCAGGTTTCTAAATCAGGTAAGTCTGCTTTCCATTTATTCCATAGGGCTTCCATTTTGGGTGAATCCTTTTGAATGAGAGCTAAATACAATGTAGACATAATCTTAGCGAGGGATTCCTGTGCCAGCAACTCCTCAATAGGGTCTGCTTTGAGACTGGGAGGCAATGGGAACTGTGCCCTAGCTGCATGACGCAACTGAAGATACCTAAACAGCATCCAAGCAGGGAGGGCAAATCTATCTGCAAGAGCCCTAAATGAGAGAAGAGATCTAGCCTGGACCACATCTCTTAGCAGCTTAATGCCATAACGGGCCCAAAGTTGTGGATCTGGGATAGTTCTAAAGTGAGGGAGAGAAGGATTGCCCCACAAGGGACAAAAGGGGGGACCACCTATTAGGACACATAAACCGTCGCCTGGCCATAGCCCACACCCGTAGGGTCGCCGCAGTCAAGGTCGGAAGGGAGGGATACGCCGAGGAGCCCCTATACACCAAATTGCCCAGCTCCGTAAGAGAACCCACTATGGCTGCCTCCAAACACACAGCTGCATTTGCTCTAGATTGCTGAAACCACCACCTCACAAGCATAGCTGCCCAATAGTACACCAATAAACTGGGTAAGGCAAGTCCACCACAACTTACAGGAAGCTGGAGAGTTTGTCTGGCCAACCGAGGGGAAGCACCCTGCCACAGAAAAGAACCAATGCTACTGTCTATGTCTTTAAAGAAGGACGGGGATAACCAGACGGGACAATTCCTGAAAATATAGGTAAATTTGGGAAAGTAAATCATCTTCAGAATATTAATGCGACCAAGAAGATTAAGCAGGAAATTAGCCCAACGAGAGCAATGATCTCTAAGACGCTGGACCACTGGCTGGGGATTAAGGCGCTGGAAGGAGCTCAGATCCCTTGATACTTTAATACCTAAATAATTTAATTCCTCCACCCATTGGAAGGGGGTCCGTGTCCCATTCACCTTGGCCTGCGCATCCAAGGGGAATAAGGCAGATTTGGCCCAATTATTGCGAATTCCTGAAAATCTTCCAAATTTATCAAAGGCTGCAAAGGCAGCATCCAGTGATGATTCAGCATCCTGCAGGTACAGCAAGGTGTCATCTGCATATAAGGATATTTTCTCCTCCAGAGGGCCGACCCGAAGACCTACAATACGGTCAGATTCTCTAATCAGGACCACCAGAGGCTCCAGCGCCAAGGCAAACAGGCAGGGTGGTAAGGGGCACCCCTGGCGGGTCCCCCTCTGAAGGAGAAAGTAACTTGAAAGGTTACTGTTTATACGGATCCTAGCTCTAGGCGCACGATTTGCGCTTTTTGATCGACCCAACAACAAATTGGCCAAAAGCATAAAGAATGCACTGCAGAAACAGATGAAAAGCAAACTGCATAGGTGTACACCGAGCCTTATGCCCTGTACACCCCATGCCCCGTATACACCCCATGCCCCGCAAGTGGTTGAACAGGTTACTAAAGCTACAAAAATTCTCATACAACAATAAAAATTTGGAAGTAATGTATTACTTTGTAATTTTAGACAACTGTACTGATTAAACGAAAATCATACAAGACATTTTTTTGTGCTGGTCCGATCGGATAATATCGAATGAACTGTCGTGATCCGCTATCGAAAGATATTGATCAGATTATCGTGCGATTGATTCGAAAGCGGTATTTTTTGTTAGATTTGGGTACGGGCCATTAGGCTTGGGTCACACCTATGCAGTTTGCTTTTGTTACGTTTCTGCAGTGCTTTTTGCGATGCATTTTTGCACACGCATTTTTCGCACTTTCATATGCTTTTTTTGGGGCTAATTTGTTGTTGTGTGGATTAATAAATGCAAAATACAAATTGCGGGGAAAAAAACGCACTACGTGCATTTCTGCAGCTTCTCCATTGAAGTCTATTGAACCAAGAAGGCACAGTTTGGTTTTTAAAGTCCCTCATCCCAGACGCACCCCCAGCCCCCCCCACCCCATGCCTTCCGTGGCTCTCCCGTCCCACCGGGAGACCTGAGCGTCGGCCAACTGGCCAGATAGCCAAGCAAAGCCAGCAATGGCTTTGCTTGGCTGTTCGTAACAGTAAACCAGAAGCAATCAAAGACATGACATCACTCCCGGTTTACTCGCAAACCATCGGCGCCAGTTTTAACAAATCTACAGCATTCAAAAACACAGATCTTGGTGTTTTGAATGCTTTTAATGGCAGAAGAGGGATTTGGGGTCTTATACCTCAGATCTCTCCATAAAGACTACCCGTCATATGCCTACTGCTGTCACAAGGATGTTTACATTCCTTGTGACAGCAATAAAAGTTATAAAAAAAAAAAATGAAAGCAACAGTGTAAAAAAAAGAAAAAAGAAAAATTACTGATTAAAAAAAAAAAAAAAAATAATTTAAAAAGTGCCCCATCCTCCCATGCAAAGGTGAATGCGTGTGTCGGTCCTGCACGCACGCAAACAGCAATTACCCCACACATGTAAGGTATCACTGTGAATGTCAGATTATGGGCAGTAATTCTAGCGCGATTCGTGCGCGATTTCAAAGCGGCTGGGGAAGGACAAATTTAGATGGGCGGGCACCCATTTTTAGTCTGGTCTAGGGCAGCACAAAACCAAAATGCATCACTGCAGATGACCCCTCATTGATTCCTAAATTCGATCATATTACCAGTGTGTACTATGTGTGTGTACAATCAGTGTGTACTGTGTGTGTGTGTACAATCAGTATGTACTGTGTGTGTGTACAATCAGAGTGTACTGTTTGTGTGTACTTTGTCGTTTATTTACTAAAGGCAAATCCACTCTGCACTACAAGTGCACTTGGAAGTGCAGTCGCTGTAGATCTGAGAGGAAGATCTGTAATGAGGGGAATCTCTGCTGATTTTATCATCCAATCATGTACAAGCAAAAATGTTGTTCTTTTATTTTCCTTGCATGTCCCCCTCGGATCTACAGCGACTGTACTTGCAAGTGCAAAGTGGATTTGTCTTTAGTAAATAAACCTGTGTGTATGTGTACAATCAGTGTTTACTGTGTGTGTGTGTATTTATTATCGTGTGTACTGTGTGTATATTATCAGTGTGTACTTTATCAGTGTGTACTGTCTGTGTGTGTATATGATCAGTGTGTGTATGTATATACCGGTATATATATATATATATATATATATATATATATATTAGAGCTGCACGATTCTGGCCAAAATGAGAATCACAATTTTTTTGGTTAGAATAAAAAGATCATGTTTCTCGTGATGTAAAATCTTTAACATTATACAAAAGAAAAAAAAAAAAGGGCTAACATTATTGATTAGTTTTTTTTGTTTTTTTTATTCATTAAAGTAATTTTTCCAAAAAAATTGCATTTGAAAGACCGCTGCGCAAATACAGTGTGACAATATTGTAACAACCACCATTTTATTCTCTAGGGTCTCTACTAAAATATACATATAATTTTTAGGGTTCTAAGTAATTTTCTAGCAAAAAAAAATGTTTTTAACTTGAAACCAACAAATGTCAGAAAAAGGTTTAGTGTTTAAGTATTTTTTTCAATTAGGTTTCATTCCCACGAGGCGGATCTGCGGAGTCTGCCAGCTCAGCAGAAGATCTCTCTGTTGATCTCTGCTGAGCCGGTGGATGACAGGTCCCTCTCTACTCACTGAGCGGGGAGGGGCTTGTCGAGCGCCGCTGGTTGCTATGGAAAGATCAGACAGCATGTCTGTTTTCATTAGATCTCACCCGATCCGATAGGGACGGATGTGAACATAGGGCCATCCGTCTGATTTTAGCGGATCGGACCGGGTCGGGTGTCAGCAGACATGTCACCGCTGACATCCGTCGCTCCATAGACTAGCATGGACCGCCCGTTCAGGTCCACCGACAAAACTGACAGGCAGACCTGAACGGTCCGACAGTGTGAAAGGGGCCTTATACACAAAGTCTATTCCATTGACAAATTGTTACAATGTTTACACTTAAGTTCAACTGATAAAGAATGTTTGATTCTTGGCAGACTGCCTGTTTTTTCTCTTTCTTTCTTTTGAGGGTTGTGGCTTCAGAAGAGCAGAGAGAATTCTTTGCATAGCAAGAATCAGGAAACACTTTAGTCAAGATCGCGATAACGATTCTTGACGATTAATCGTGCAGCATATGTATAGTGTGTACTGTGTGTGTATATATGATCAATGTGTACTGTGTGTGTATATATGATCAGTGTGTACTGTGTGTGTATATGATCAGTGTGTACTGTGTGTATATGATCGGTGTGTACTGTGTATGTATATGATCGGTGTGTACTGTGTGTGTGTATGTGATCAGTGTGTACTGTGTGTGTGTGTGTGTGTGTATGTGATCAGTGTGTACTGTGTGCATATATATGATCGGTGTGTACTGTGTGTGTATATGATCAGTGTGTACTGTGTGTGTGTATATGATCAGTGTGTACTGTGTGTGTGTGTGTGTATATGATCAGTGTGTACTGTGTGTGTGTGTATATGATCAGTGTGTACTCTGTGTGTATATGATCGGTGTGTACTGTGTATGTATATGATCGGTGTGTACTGTGTATGTATATGATCGGTGTGTACTGTGTGTGTGTATGATCGGTGTGGACTGTGTGTATATGATCAGTGTGTACTGTGTGTGTGTGATCAGTGTGTACTGTGTGTGTATATGATCAGTGTGTACTGTGTGTGTGTCTATGATCGATGTGTACTGTGTGTATATATATATATATATATATATATATATATGATCGGTGTGTACTGTGTGTGTGTATATGATCAGTGTGTACTGTGTGTGTGTATATGATCAGTGTGTACTGTGTGTGTATGTATATGATCAGTGTGTACTGTGTGTGTATATATATATATATGATCGGTGTGTACTGTGTGTGTTTATTTATTTCAGGTACTTTTATAGCGCCGTCAATTTACGCAGCGCTTTACATATACATTGTACATTCACATCAGTCCCTACCCTCAAGGAGCTTACACTCTAAGGTCCCTAATTCACATTCATACATACACATAGTAGGGACAATTTAGACAGGATTCAATTAACCTATCAACATGTTTTTGGAGTGTGGGAGGAAACCGGAGTACCCGGAGGAAACCCACGCAGGCACAGGGAGAACATGCAAACTCCAGGCAGGTAGTGTCGTGGTTGGGAAATCTAAAAAAGGGGGAAGAAAAAAATGACTCTACTACTCCTATATACTGAACCGGACCTCCCTCTAAAGAGCTGAGCGGCCTTACATTAGTCCTAACTTTAACGGGGATTAAGAACCGGTTGCACCGTCTAAAACCTGCTTCTCGGCTAATGATTATAGATCTGAGACGCAAGGATTTAGTTGTCCTCTGAGTTATAGTTAATCATGCAAATATCACGTGACAAGCACAAAGAAACTCTTCTGTGAGGACAAGCCGGTACTAAAGGTATAATGCTTTATTAAATAAACTATCCATAGTAAAAAAGTAAATCAAGTATTAAACAACAACCCTTATTCCCAAAACACATTTAAAAAGGACCTAATGTCTGAAGGAATGATTGGTGGCCACCAGTTGACAAATAAATCTCATCGATCTCTAATCCTCACATACACATACACCATTCAATCAGATTCACTCGTCAATTCTGTCTGGATGCTATGTGTTCTCATCAAATGATTATGGGATTGGTCAGTAGAAGTGATGCATATGTTAGATCATCATAGGCAGTCCCGATCATTGATGGTGTATTCACAATTAGAGCAGTCCCATGAAAGATTTAAAGTGCAGGTGTGGTGAGACAATTCCAAAAAGATTCCGTGAGATTGGCTTAAGACAATTGCAGCTTCCAGTGCAGCCAAATGTCAGTAATCTAATCTCTTCAATATTAGCCAGCAGTGGAGTGTCGCAGCACATAAGGAATAGCAACTATGTGTTATTTGGAGATAAATATGACATTACCGTTGGCTGGAGCAGACCAGAGAGTGTCACCTCAAATCCGGTGTCCGCAGGATCGGCGTGCAGATGCCGGCTTTTAGCGAGGAGATCTTGGCGGACTGTGGATCGCTGTCACTGATACTGGACGTAGAGATCCTATGTGTGTTGGTTACGACATACTCATCCGCTGTTTGCGAAGTCAGTCTCCATCAGCTGTTTGCACGGACATCATCTCCTTAATGCTATACCAGGTGCTATAGCCGCTGAATGAGCCGCAAGTGTCAGGCTCTGCTGCTAATTCACGGTCAGTATGGAGAGAGGTTTAGAGGAAAAAAGTTGAATTGTAAGTGTGTGGCCATCCAAAGATCCTTCTTGTGGATATCACCTTAATGATGCTCGTGGTTGGGATTCGAACCAGCGACCCTTTTTACTGCTAGGTGAAAGTGCTACCCACTACACCACTGTGCCGCCCCACTGTGTGTGTGTGTGTATATGATCAGTGTGTACTGTGTGTGTGTGTGTATATGATCAGTGTGTACTGTGTGTGTGTGTGTATATGATCAGTGTGTAGTCTGTGTTTATATATGTATGATCAGTGTGTGTATATATGATCAGTGTGTACTGTGTGTGTGTATATGTGATCGGTGTGTACGTATATGATCGGTGTTACTGTGTGTATGTATATGTTCGGTGTGTACTGTGTGTGTGTATATGATCGGTGTGTACTGTGTGTATATATATATATGATCGGTGTGTACTGTGTGTGTGTATGATCAGTGTGTAGTGTGTGTGTGTATATATGATCGGTGTGTACTGTGTGTATGTATATGATCATTGTGTACTGTGTGTGTGTATATATGATCGGTGTGTACTGTGTGTATGTATATGATCAGTGTGTACTGTGTGTGTGTATATATGATCGGTGTGTACTGTGTGTATGTATATGATCAGTGTGTACTGTGTGTATATGATCAGTGTGTAGTGTGTGTTTATATATGTATGATCAGTGTGTGTGTATATATGATCAGTGTGCACTGTGTGTTTATATATGTATGATCAGTGTGTACTGTGTGTATATGATCAGTGTGTAGTGTGTTTATATATGTATGATCAGTGTGTGTATATATATATGATCAGTTTGTACTGTGTTTATACATGTATGATCAGTGTGTACTGTGTGTTTATATATGTATGATCAGTGTGTACTGTGTGTTTATATATGTATGATCAGTGTGTACTGTGTGTTTATATATGTATGATCAGTGTGTACTGTGTGTTTATATATGTATGATCAGTGTGTACTGTGTGTTTATATATGTATGATCAGTGTGTAGTGTGTGTTTATATATGTATGATCAGTGTGTACTGTATGATTATATATGTATGATCAGTGTGTACTGTATGATTATATATGTATGATCAGTGTGTACTGTGTGTTTATATATGTATGATCAGTGTGTACTGTGTGTTTATATATGTATGATCAGTGTGTAGTGTGTGTATATGATCAGTGTGTACTGTGTGTTTATATATGTATGATCAGTGTGTAGTGTGTGTGTGTGTATAAACGATCAGTGTGTATTGGGTGTGGAGCCGCCAGACGTGTCACTGTAGCAGGGAGCAGTTAGGTGTCGCGCCTGTGTCTGCCGGCAGGGGGAGCTCCTGGGATGGCGCGCTGCCCGCTGAATAGCCCTGGCTGTGTATATCGTGTGTGGAGCGGTTGCATCACCATTTTCCATGGTAAACACGGAGAAATAAACGTTTTGCACACAGAATGGAGGAAAGCGAAGGCTCCGGCCAGTTGAGGTGGGTTTGTGGTGTCCGGTAGGTATGTATGGTGCCGTGGTGCGGCGGAGGAGGCCTGTGCGGCCTGTAGGAGCGGAGCTGGGAGTCGTATATGGAGGGGGAGCTCCTGTGTACTAGGCCCTCCTTTGTGTTGGCGCTCTCTGTATTGTATTGGTGGGCAGGCTCGGTGTACAGGGCATGTCCGGGGCATGTAGCACTGAGTTTCGTATGAGGAAAGGAAGGAGCCGGTGTGAGCGGAGTGTTGGTGGTGTCGTCATTGGTATCGGTGAGGGTGGGCCATGCTGGTCATGTCTGTGATAGCAGCGCCCCCCCCTCGTCCCCCTCATCACGCCCTCTAGTGGTGAGCATGCACGGAGCCGTCAGTCCGGTATGGCGTGTTGTTGATGGTGACAGGTGGTGAGTCAGCTCTGACTGTGCGGATCATGCTCAGACATGTGCCAGGGATCTAGCCCCGACTTGTCTGCTCTCACGCTCATAAAGAGAGACACCGGCTGCTACACTGTCCAGCACTTTATATACTGGGAGCTCAGCTCCACAACCTCAGCACTTTATATGTCAAGGTAAGAATAGCCCTCTCCTGCTCATCTACATGATTCTGTTTGATCATCCCGATCACTGATGTTCATGTCATCACAAGCTGTCAAGGAGCAATCCACTCATACCTTCTTCTTTACTTGTTCTCATAGAGCATCCTCTTTTCATTACAGGCAAGCGTGCAATGTATCGTCTACCAGTACCGATTGTATAGAAAACTCTGCAATCATGGGCTCAGACAACGAAACACTGGTAAGTGAGCGTTATATATCCTCTTTAATCGATTTACCATTGTTGTCATTAGCCTGTCATTAAGCCTGTTTCTTCCAACTGGTTAATATTTCAGGTTAAACCAAATCCACTTCTGTTGCATCTGTTAAAATCTGCCGGTGCCCAGAAGGATACCTTTACAATGAAAGAGGTGCGCGGATGATATGTTTGCGTAAGATTGTATGCAGTCTGTATTAGCCGTGCTTTGTTGTCTGATATAATATAGTTCATTGCATTGTCTCCATACTTGCGCTGTAGGTTATTTACCATCTTGGTCAATACATTATGGCCAAGCAGTTGTATGACGAGAAGCAACAGCATATTGTCCACTGCTCTAATGATCCTCTGGGAGAACTATTTGGGGTACAGAACTTCTCTGTAAAAGAACCAAGGTAATATAAATACAGTGTGTATGTGAGATTGTGACATTATGGAAGGATTTATTATTATGTAAGGCTCCATGCACACTGGGCTTTAAATAAAACATCTGTTTTCTTGGGAGTAAAAAAATACTCATATAGAGCATTTTTGTACAAAGTTTAGGAGAGTTTTTTACTTTTTTCTTTTTTTCTTTTTCCTGCCAGTAAGCTTCAATCAGAAACGCGAACCAGAAGGTTTTTTTCTTCTCCCTCTAAACATTGAGCTCAAAATATGCCTGTAATCGTCCTAAAGTACATGAACACATAGGATAACATTGAGCTGCTTCTACAGGCAGAACACAAAACTCCTATAGAAGCAACGTTTTTTTTTTAAAGCCAGTGTGCATAGAGCCTAAACGTTACAGCGTGTGCACACACCGTTTTAATTCCTGCTTTTCTTTTTTTCCTCTGTAACTCTTACTACTTCTTTTTAAAATTTGTTAAAATGTGGCTATCTTTTTATTTTCTATTTTATGCTGCATTAAGGCACAGATATGATTCTTCTTTATTCTGGAGTCTAATGGGGACCTCCAATAAATATGATTCTACTCTAATTCTGGGGGCCCCTGCTTGCCACCTGTATTGCATATTAATTTCAGCATACACCAATTTTTCTCCCTTTTTTATTCTACTCTCTCTCATCATTCTTTCATCACTGACTGCATACTATTCTCTACACACAACTGATTGACTTCCAAAATAACCATCTGTTCATTAAATTTTTCCTTTAAAACCCGCTCTCTTTCTCTTTCAAAGTCCTTATATATCACAATGCCTGAAGCCAAATTGATCCTTTTTTTGCCTACAGCAACCTCAGGTCAGCCATACATGTTAAGTTTTCCGTCAATAGATTCTTTCATGCTTGCTTAGGCCCCTTTCACACAATCAAACCGTTGAGGTCCGCCTGTCAGTTTTGACGGCGGACCGTTGAGGTCCGCCTGTCAGTTTTGACGGCGGACCGTTGAGGTCCGCCTGTCAGTTTTGACGGCGGCGAACGGGCGCTCCATGTTAGCCTATGGAGCAACGGATGTCAGCGGAGACATGTCCGCTGACTTCCGATCCGCTAAAAGCAGACGGATGGCCCTACGTCCAGATTTGTCACGATCGGATCGGGTGAGATCTGACGAAAACGGACATGCTGTCCGTTTTCGTCCGATCCCTCCATAGGCAGCAGCGGCGCCTGACAAGCCCCTCCCTGCTCAGTGAGCCGAGAGGGACCTGTCATCCGCTGGCTCAGCGGAGATCAACGGACTGATCTCCCGCTGAGCCGGCGGACCGAGGCGGGCTCCGTGGAAACGGGGTCCGTCTCGTGCGAATGAAGCCTTAAAGGATAAGCTCACTTTTTGTAACATGTTGCTTGTTACACCCATATTCAAGGTGTAATATGTTACAAATGCATCGGCCCCCATGGTGATCCCCTTCACTAGCTGTCGTAATGTAAAGAAATAAATGTCACAGAGCGGGGCTCTGCTCACCCGGCTGCTTCATTCCTTCACAATGTTCTGTGAATGGGAAAACGACAGGTACAGGAAGCCTTTGCAACTGTCGGATTGTAGTTCTGAATGAACTACCAGGGCGCTGTGGAAGTTCATTGATTTTTTTTTTTTTTCTGTCAGTCTGTAACTGTCTGCCCATACAGTGTACGGGCAGACAGCTTACACTAACAGTCTATAGGAGTCCTGCATGGCACACACAATTTGCTGATCACTGGTGCAATGCTCCTAAAAAAAAATTAAAAAAAATCGTAAATGCACATTTTTTACCTGCAAAAAAATGTGCATTTATTATTATGTTTTTAAAATTTAAACTTCTCCTTTAACAGTGAGAATGGAGGAATTTTCCCTGCTAGCTAATATATTCCTGACTCCTGCAGCAGGCATAATACGCAAACAATGACTGCATTGGCTACAGGCACTGTTTAGCTGAGAAATTTCCATTTGGCTTCTATGATTTTGAAATTGAAGTTTGTCAATTTAACAGAGTCACCCACAGCTGGAATTTCTACCAATTCAGCAAGAATCAGATAAAATTTGAGCCATGTATGTCCAGCATAAGCTGGTCCTTCCTGTACAAAATGGGACATGTAAGGTATATTCTGGTTGCTATAGGTGACAAAAAAAAATTCTTAAGTCATTTTGATATATAAGGCACAGTGTGCATTGTTTTGTAAGTATACATATACAGTTGGTCATGCTTCACTTGATTAAAACTTTGCATGTTACTGAGAAAAGTAAAAATCCAGGAGCCACTGTAATGATCAATGCATGCTGAACACAAGCTGAGTTGTGCAATGTCAGGTTTGACCAACTGTCAAGTTGCTACTCATAGAGCTTATAGCACGGACCCTTCTGTTAATATGGCTATCCATATAGATCTGGTCATAAATGTTAAATTTTGATAACACGTTCTCCTTTAGATTTAACATCAAATGTCTAAAGCAAGGCCCATTGATAATGTTTTCTTCCATCGCTGTAGAAACTACGTTGGTGGCTTCAGGGGATCTTTACACTTTAGTGTTTGTGTAAATGTCCCAACACCCCTGGAACTGTCAGCCCCCCCCCCCCCGGTCCCCATGCTCCTGCCATGCTTCCTGGGCTCTGAGCACCCATCGGTTGATCCAGGACTAGTACGCTGGGTGCCGCTGGCTGGAGGGAGATCTAACCACAATCCTTTGCTTTCCCCTTCTGATACTGACTCAAAAACATCACTTCTGGGTCCTGGTGTCGCTGCCCCTAGTATGGCTGGGGAAAAATCTAATGAAGTGCAAAAAGGACCTTGTCCCCTATGTGATTAAAAAAAACTGATTTGTTTTTTCATAATCCCCCCCCCCCCCCAAAAAAAAATAAAAAAATTGAGTGTCCTTACCTACACACGTACAAATGTAAATGCATGCGTTGAGGTGTTCTATGCACAAAAATTCATGGCTAACCCTAAACTTCAGCTGTAGAAAATATAGGGTATAGAAGTTTGTCGCTGTTTCACAGGTGCGTGCATTTTTGTGTATAATAGGAGTTTTTGAGAACTTTTCAAATACAAAAGAAGCAAAGAAACACAGCAAACAAAGACCAAGTCCGTCTCGTTACAACATAGATAACGGTTTTGAAAACTAGGACATGGAAAGCACACATAATTTTAAGGTGTGACGTGTTGGGTATATATTTACTCAGTGCAGCCTCATCTTTTATATTTTACCAAAAAAGGATCATTTATTGCATTTGTGTGCCCTAAAATTAACTTTAGTGGCGGTTCACACAGGGGCGACTTGTCAGGCGACCTAGCTGCCTGACAAGTCGCCTCCCATTCTGTACTACGGAACCGTTCTAATAAGAGCGACGCAAGTCGCTCCAACTTAGAAGAAGGTTCCTGTAGTATTTTTGGTGCAACTTCAGGCGACTTGCATTGACTTCTATACAGAGGCGACCTGCAAGTCGTGCCGCCTCTGTGTGAACCGGCACTTAGGGTATTTTCAACTGAAATTTTCTAAATTATTGCGCTAAAATTGAATCAACCACTATTTTATTCTCTAGGGTGTCTTCTTTCAAAAAAATATATAATGTTTATCGGCTCCTTTCACACCGTGTTAAGGCAGTCTATTCATGAGGAACGAATTGGCAACACAGCCTGCTGTTAACATAGGGAAATGTTGGCCTGTCAGCTCTTACTACTGTAGGTTTGTTCGATGGAGGGCCTTTCACAATAAATGACACTACGCAGAGTAGTGTGTGTTACCACATGGTAAAATGCTGCATTTTACTGGAAGATAATGTAAGATATAGGCATGAAGCCATCCTGACAGTACAGTATTATTATCCAGGAAAGGTGACCCTGGCACAACCTAGTTTTTGGTAAATCTAATGGAGATCGTGTAAACTGATTTTAACATAGATGACCTGTATAACATGGATAAAACCATTTACTGTCCCCTGGCTGTGCACAGTGACTGCTTTTGTCTTATTGGAAAACTGGTGAAGAAACAAAGGTAAGTAAGTGAACCTGGACCAATGTTTTGTCTAAAACATAATCTATGTAGCCTCATATGTTTACAGATTATTGAAGCCCTATCTGTAGAAATGTACACAGTCACTTTGACAGAAATGTGTCCTGTTTGTGATTCCTTCAATAGGTGAGGTGGTGGGGGGACTGACAGAATTGGCCCTGTGTATGAGATATGTTTCGAAAGTCATTGTGTTGCTTGTAGAAACCAGTGAGTGACAGTGATTAGAATGATTTGACCCACATGGATAACACATCTCAGAGAAAAAGTTGACAGTAGATATACTTTGAGTCCGTTTTGCAATGTGTTCCAAATGCCTTCTGGCCATTTTAGGTTAAGTTATAATGTTTGTAAAGCTGTGTTAAGGTTAAACATGTTTTGTCCTGGTGGATTTCTGATTGGCTGTGGTGGAGAGGCAGGCAAATGTCACAATTTTCACCTTGGCCAATCAGAGGATGCCTTGTATTATTACAAGTCTTCTCCTGAATGATGGAGATGTGTTCAGGCTGACTTAATATAGTTATGATAGCAGACAGGAAGTCACCCATACTGCTGTAGAAGATGGTGCTGCATACTGTATCGGCTAATGCTACAACAGTGTGTTACAGTGCTCACAGCGACCTCATAGTTATGTAAAGGAAGTCGTTTTGTTAGGGCCACCTTTTCCCAAATAAACTAAAGTCATAGTAAATTTGGAATCTTACTTTAAGATTCTATTCACACCTATGTGCTTGTACCAGACCACACTGCACCGCATATGTGCATTTTTTGATGCATTACCATTTTGTTCTAAATGGAATCCCAACACCATGTAGTGCTAGTTCACACAGCCTTCAGCTTGTAGAAGAACAGTGTCAACAGCAAGCATTTGCTGAGCTTTCTGCAACCTTTTGTTGAAGCTTTTAAAGTACTATTCCGCTCTACTTTTGGCATTGTTAAACACAGATCTTAAATGGAGTGCAGACTGTCACTTAAACAAGCTGCTAGCAGGTTTCAGCACTACTGGAAAGGCTGCTAAAGCATGCTAGCTGCCTATTTAAAGTGACATTCAGCACTCCTAATAAGATCAGTTTTTTAACATTGCCAAACAGGAGCCTTCTTTCTGAAGGTTTCATAAAAGATTGCAGTTATACAAGCTGAACTAAACAATACATTGTAAAGCAATGCACCTGCCTTTCAGCACACCACAACTTATAGATGTGAATGCTCATTGCATTGGCCATAAATAGATCAGGTAGGTGCATTAACACACATAAATCTAAATTTAGGTTATTATAGGCTGTCTTTCTGACCTGAAAATTTTAATTAATTCTGTCTTCAGGATTCCCGATTTGCTGACTTAGAACAAGCAAGCAGCCTATAATAAAATTAGTGGGAATTCAGAACACATGATCTGTATTTTTGTAAAGAGATAATAACTGAGTATTTGGACCAATATATCATTACAAAAGTTAAATTAGAAATGTTAGAATTAACTGTCTGTGCGTCTTGTATTTCTTCCAGTACAGGTTTCTTTTAAGAAAATAAAGCCTTGACTCTACCTTTTTGACACATTTGATTTTGTAAGGCAGGACAGTGGCATACTCTAAATTGTAATTAAGAAAACATTTCCTCAAAAGAGGAAACGCATAGATCTACAACGTATAAACAGAAGACATTGGGCCTGATAAGTGTCTAAAGAGGGAATCATATTCCCAATGATGCACACATGTTGTGATAGGGAGCATCTGATTGCTAGGGGCAACAGGGCCTGTTTATTTCTTTATACAATTTCATTCTTCAGTCATGTCGTCTAGTAAATTATAGATGTGTCTACAGTTTTCACCTCAAATTTTATCACTTTTTAAATTTTCTTGTTGCACAACCGATAATTCCAAGGTTTGCTCAGAGAAAAGGATCAAAATATATTATATATTTTGATCCTTTTCCCATCGCAAACCTTTATCTCTATCATCTTTGCACATACCTTGAAATTATCGGTTAATTCTAACATTTCTAATTTTAACTTTTGTAGTGATATATTGATCCTAATACTCCAAGTTATTACCTCTTTACAAAAATACAAATCATGTGTTCTGAATTCCCACCGATTTTGAGATATATGTATGTATAATTTTATAATGCTAATGACAAGTTTTACCTGTTTGCCTTAAAAACCAAGTCTGTGACAACAAAGACTGTTGAAGTCTGAGATATGATTACAAATTATTGCTGCCAGAACTTGCCTCCATATTGTAAACCTAGTGTTACAAAACAAATATTGCAGAATTGAACAGAGTTTCTAATATATGTGCAGGTATGAGACTGTACAGAGTTAAAATATGTTCTCCCACTTTCTTCCCTTAGGAGGTTGTATGCAATGATCTCAAAAAATCTAGTAACTGCTGATTCACAAGGTAAGTTATTGAAATGTACTTCTAATACTAGTTTAGCTTACAAGTCTCTACTTTGAATCTCTCTGTCTTTAAAACAAGTTCTCACATCTGTACACTCCCCTATGGACCAGAGCATTTTTTTTTTACATTTCTGCTATAAATCTTTTGTCATTACTTTTAAAGTGTAAGTTCGCTTTTCAGGAAGTTTTTTTTAGAGAATACCCCTATGTAAGTCTACATCCAATGAATAGTACGTACCATAGCATCTCCTCTTGAAAACTGTTCTCCCATTCCAAATGCAGATGTGTTGTAGCCTCTCCAGAAACAGCACTAAGCCCCCATCTCCTGCAGGACAGGCTTATTTCACTAATAACGCCCCCTAGCGGCTGCTCTGAGCCATTTAAACTGCACACATGGGCAGCGTGTCCTCTCATAACTCCAGCTAACCTTAGTAGTGACCGCTCTGGGCCATTCAAACACAGCATGTTCTCCGTGATCTGAGTACACTGTATACACGCAGAGTTTGTACAGCCTGGAGTGACCGCTACTAAGATTAGCTGGAGGAGAACAGAGAGAAATGGGGGGCCAGTGCTTTTTCTGTAGAGGACTCAAAATGGCTGAATCTGGAATTCTGGAATGGAAGGACCTTCCAACAGACGGAGCTATGGTATGTGCATGAGGCCTACATCTGCAGATGAAATCTCACCGCTTTGATCTGGGGATAAATGAAACCGAGTGGATAACAAAAGTAACAGCTTTACTTTGTATCTCTGTCTTGTCTGAGGCCCTGATCCTGCTCGTGATTTTAAAACATGATTTCATGTGTCGCGCACTTGCATGTTCATCGTCAAAAGAAGCTCCTGCTTCTTTTCGGGTGTCAAGCTTCACATAGTTTTTAAAGGCATGTTTTTACTGCAATTGCCACATGAGAATTCTGGCAAAGTAACACCGCATTTGGAGTGCCATTTAGTATGACTAACACCCAGATGTGTGTTGCATGTTTTGCTGGTATTTGGAATCCTAGGCTGTATTGTGGCACTTGCTCCTACAAATTCAAATCATGAAGTGTGAACAGGGCATGAATAGTACTGATAAACACTTTTCAGCCTTTTTTTTTGGGGGGGGGGGGGGGGGGCGGTGCAGCATGCCCCATGCCCTAAACTAGTTAGATAACTAAAGTAATTCTGACTATATTTGTGAGGCAAGGTATTTTATGTTTTCGGTGCACTTTTGGCTAGGAATTTAGCTTTAATGCTTTTGTATTTTAAAAACATTTGTATTGTACTATAATATAACTGGACTTTATTTTGGCACTGTCTGGAAGTATTTAACAGTTATTGCTTTAGTGCCTGACAAAAATTCACTGTTCAGGGACATTGTCACTGGAGTTCCCAGGAGATAGTAGAAACTGTTGAGGTGGTGGTCTTCATTTAACGAAAGCAGACTTTCTGTCACACCGTATTTATTCAGCGGTCTTACAAGCTCAAAAAAAGTATATGAGACAACAGTAAAGGTAGCCCAATTTTTTTATATTGTGAAAGATGATGTTACACTGAGTGGAAAAAGTAAATTGATACCCAACATGTCACGCTTCAAAATTGTGCCTGCTCATGGAATGGCGACAAACTTTTACAGTTAATCTCCATAGACAACGTTTAACCACTTCAGCCCCGGAAGGATTTACCCCCTTCCTGACCAGAGCACTTTTCACAATTTGGCACTGCGTCGCTTTAACTGCTAATTGCGTGGTCATGCAATGCTGTATCCAAACAAAATTTGCGTCCTTTTCTTCCCACAAATAGAGCTTTCTTTTGATGGTATTTGATCACCTCTGCCGTTTTTATTTTTTGCGCTATAAACGGGAAAAGACTGAAAATTTTGAAAAAAAAAATGATATTTTCTACTTTTTGTTATAAAAAAAATCCAATAAACTCAATTTTAGTCATACATTTAGGCCAAAATGTATTCGGCCACATGTCTTTGGTAAAAAAAAAATGTCAAGCGTATATTTATTGGTTTGCGCAAAAGTTATAGCGTCTACAAACTAGGGTACATTTTCTGGAATTTACACAGCTTTTAGTTTGACTGCCTATGTCAGTTCTTGAGGTGCTAAAATGGCAGGGTGGTACAAACCCCCCCCCAAATGACCCCATTTTGGAAAGTAGACACCCCAAGGAAATTGCTGAGAGGCATGTTGAGCCCATTGAATATTAATTTTTTTGTCCCAAGTGATTGAATAATGACAAAAAAAAAAAAAAAAAAGACAAAAAGTTGTCACTAAATGATATATTGCTCACACAGGCCATGGGCATATGTGGATTTGCACCCCAAAATATATTCAGCTGCTTCTCCTGAGTACGGGGATACCACATGTGTGGGACTTTTTGGGAGCCTAGCCGCGTACGGGGCCCCGAAAACCAATCACCGTTTTCAGGATTTCTAAGGGCGTAAATTTTTGATTTTACTCCTCACTACCTATCACCGTTTTGAAGTCCATAAAATGCCCAGATGGCACAAACCCCCCCCCCAAATGACCCCATTTTCGAAAGTAGACACCCCAAGCTATTTGCTTTGAGGCATGTTGAGTCCATGGAATATTTTATATTTTGACACAAGTTGCGGGAAAGTGACAAATTTTTTTTTTTTTTTTTGCACAAAGTTGTCACTAAATTATATATTGCTCACACAGGCCATGGGCATATGTGGAATTGCACCCCAAAATACATTTAGCTACTTCTCCTGAGTACGGGGATACCACATGTGTGGGACTTTTTGGGAGCCTAGCCGCGTACGGGGCCCCGAAAACCAATCACCGCCTTCAGGATTTCTAAGGGTGTAAATTTTTGATTTCACTCTTCACTGCCTATAACAGTTTCGGAGGCCCCCCCCCCCCCCCCAATGACCCCATTTTGGAAAGTAGACACTCCAAGCTATTTGCTGAGAGGCATGGTGAGTATTTTGCAGTCGTCATTTGTTTTTGAAAATGAAGAAAGACAAGAAAAAACATTTTTTTTTCTTTTTTCAATTTTCAAAACTTTGTGACAAAAAGTGAGGTCTGCAAAATACTCACTATACCTCTCAGCAAATAGCTTGGGGTGTCTACTTTCCAAAATGGGGTCATTTGGGGGGGTTTTGTGCCACCTGGGCATTCCATGGCCTCCGAAACTGTGATAGGCAGTGAAGAGTGAAATCAAAAATTTACGCCCTTAGAAAGCCTGAAGGCGGCGGTGCTTGGTTTTCGGGGTCCCGTACGCGGCTAGGCTCCCAAAAAGTCTTACACATGTGGTATTCCCCGTACTCAGGAGAAGCAACAGAATGTATTTTGGGGTGTAATTTCACATATTCCCATGGCATGTTTGAGCATAGTGACAACTTTGTGCAAAAAAAAAAATGTGTCTCTTTCCCGCAGCTTGTGTCACAATATAAAATATTCCATGGACTCGACATGGCTCTCAGCAAATAGCTTGGGGTGTCTACTTTCCAAAATGGGGTCATTTGGGGGGGGGTTTGAACCGTCCTGGCATTTTATGCACAACATTTAGAAGCTTATGTCACACATCACCCACTCTTCTAACCACTTGAGGACAAAGCCCTTTCTGACACTTTTTGTTTACATGAAAAAAATTTTTTTTTTTTGCAAGAAAATTACTTTGAACCCCCAAACATTATATATTTTTTTAAAGCAAATGCCCTACAGATTAAAATGGTGGGTTTCATTTTTTTTTTTCTCACACAGTATTTGCGCAGCGATTTGTTTTTCAAACGCATTTTTTGGGGAAAAAACACACTTTTTTAAAATTTTATTGCACTAAAACACACTATATTGCCGAAATGTTTGATGAAATAAAGATGATCTTAGGCTGAGTACATGGATACCAAACATGACATGCTTTAAAATTGCCCATAAATCGTGCAGTGGCAACAAAATAAATACATTTTTAAAAGCCTTTAAAGGTTACCACTTTAGATTTACAGAGGAGGTCTACTGCTAAAATTACTGCCCTCGATCTGACCTTCGCGGTGATACCTCACATGCATGGTGCAATTGGCTTTCCCAATTTCCCAATGGCGCTGTTTACATCCGGCGAAATCTAAGTCAAAAAATGCTCGTAGCTTCTGGTTTCTTAGGCCATAGAGATGCTTGGAGCCACTCTGGTCTCTGATCAGCTCTATGGTCAGCTGGCTGAATCAGCCAGAGAAAAACACGGAAGACGGTGGTGGGGGGGGGGGGCATTCCCTCCCACTGCTTGTAAAAGCAGTCTAGAGGCTAATTAGCCGCTAGGATTGCTTTTACATGAAAGCCGACTGCTGGCTGAAAAGAATGATACCAAGATGATACCTAAACCTGCAGGCATCATTCTGGTATAACCACTCAGTCGTGAATGGCGTACCTGAAGACAAAAAAAAAAGGTTAACAATAAAGCACAGTAAACAGTGAAGTATAAAAAATTGCATACCTGAAAAGCAAACATGATAAAACATAATAACAATAAAACATTGCAGAATAGAATACAGTAAAAAAGAGCAGAAGAATAGAGAGAGAGAGAACAAAACGACAACTATTGTTTTATATTTTATATATTTTTTTTTTTTACACTTTTTTGTAACTGTAACTTTCATAACTGTAACCGGTTCCAGGTTCGGGTCTCTCAAAATGCGATGGCATCTTGGGAGACCCTGTGAAAGTGTGCCTAGTCTGTGCAATGCTGTACCCTGCTGTACGCTAATACTCAACTAGTGAATGGTAGCGTTCAAAACATTCACCGATGCAAAGACCAGGATTGTCAGGACAGAAGGGACAATAATAGCGGGTGTCACGCCTATATCCGCGCTTACTGCAGACACATTTTTTGGGGGGGTTCGTTGGGTAGGGGTACTCGGGAGGACATAAAGAAAATGCCTCTAGTGCAGCCGACTGCATTTGGTTGGGGATGTGAATGGGGGAAGTACGGGTGCTGCAGAAGTGGTGGGTACCCAATTAGGATTGGCGAATGCAGCAGGAAGGGCATTATGGGCACGACGGGCCTGTTTGTCTTCTTCTTGGTGGCAGCGGGACACTACTTGTGCTTGCCACCTCACCAGCTTGAACTGCACTTATGGGACTCGCCACGTCACCAAGTGTTACTGCAGTGCTGGTTTGACTATGACCGGGGTGTACTAGGCCGCTAGTGCTTGCCAGTTCACCAAAACGCTACCAAAAAACTGTTAACGATCGCAGGGATCGGGCCTGACTGTGCGAACGCTGCAGTTATGCATTTAGTGTTTTGTAGGTGACAGTCATTGACCAATACTGCACTTGGGTGGGCTGGGCCGGGCGGAGAGGCAAAATGCAGGTGCTAGCAGGTATCTGGGCTGATCCCGCTAACACTGCGTTTTTGGGAACCCTAAACTGCTGGGGATGCTAGTATAGATCTGATCGGATCAGAAATTGATCTGGTATGGTGCGTGCGTGGGTGTTAGCGGTACTGGCGCTAACCTGACGCTGCCTGGGGTGACTCATATCACCGCCGGGCGATCAGGGGGCTAAACCTTTATTAGGTAATAAACGGCGGGTGCCCTGACACTATAAAAAATAAACTAACTAACCAGCGTCACCCGTAACAGTTATACGGTGATCACTGATGAAAGGGTTAACTAGGGGGCAATCAAAGGGTTAAAACATTTATTAGGTAGTATATGGGGGTCCCTGTCGCTATAAAACCCTGACGGCGAACCTAAATATTTACCTCCCTAACTAGCGTCACCATTGCCACTAATACAGCGATCAGAAAAATGATCGCTTAGTGACACTGGCGATGGAGGGTGATCAAGGGGTTAAAGCTTTATTAGGGGGGGTTAGGGGGGTACCCTAGACCTAAAGGGGGCTAACACTAACTGCCCTACCACACGACCTGTCACAAACTGACACCAATGCAGTAATCAGAAAAAAAAAGAAACTGCTTGGTGTCAGTGTGACAGGGAGGGGTGATTGGGGGTGATCGGTGGGGGGGGGGATCGGTGGGTAAAGGGGGGTGTAAAGTATGCCTGGCATGTTCTACTGTGTGTGTTGTGCACTCACTCGGATGTCTTCTCTCCTCGGCACCGGAACGGAAAATACCTAGCCGAGGAGAGATGACATAATTTCCTCTGCCTCTGTGTACTATACAGAGGCAGGGGAAGAATCTCATTTGCTGACAGCGATCGCGAGGGGGGGGCCACGAATGGATGACCTCACCCTCATCTCTGAACGCTCCCAGACAGAAGCCGACCGCCTCGGGCACCGGGGGGGGTACCAGGTACGTGATTTTGCCTGCCCGTGCCATTCTGCCGCAGTATATCTGCGTTAGGCAGTCGGCAAGTGGTTAAACATTTCTACAGGTTATCAGTTTTAAGTTACAGAGGAGGTCTAGGGCTAGAATGTTTGCTCTCATGCTAATGATTGCGGCGATACCTCATGTGTGGTTTGAACACCGTTTTCATATGCGGGCGCTACTCACGTATGCCTTCGCTTCTGTACACGACCTTGTCGGGACGGGGTATTTAAAAAAAATTTTTTTTTTTTTTTGACACTGTCCTTTTTAAAGAAATAAATAAATTTTGGGTAACGTTTATTCCTATTACAAGGAATGTAAACATCACTTGTAATAGGAAAAAAGCATGACAGGACCTCCTTAAATATGAGATCTGGGGTCAAAAAGACCTCAGATCTCATATTTACAATAAAATGCAATAATAAAAAAAAAAAGTAATTTGAAAAAACAAAACAAAAAAACATTTCTCCTTTTTTAAGAGCATTGGGTGGAAGTGACGTTTGGCAGCCAGCCAAACAGGGGGAGAGGATGCGATTGTCTCCACCGCTACCGGAGACCACCGAAGCGCTGTGGGGGGGCTCTCCTGCCCCTTATAAAAGTGATCTCGCGGCAAATCCGCCGCAGAGACCACTTTTATCTGAAAGCGGACCGCCCGCTGAAGAAGAGAATAATGGGGCTATGGCAGCTGTCTGCTGCCATAACAACGATATTCCTCTTCAAAGTGCCGACGTATAACGACTGCGGGCGGTCCGTGTGTGTGTGTGATAAATTATATATATATGTGTGTGTATTACACACACACACAGTATCTCACAAAAGTGAGTACATTTTTGTAAATATTATATTTATATCTTTTCATGTGACAACACTGAAGAAATTTAACTTTGGTAATAGTGAGTGTACAGCTTGTATCGGTGTAAATTTGCTGTCCCCTCAAAATAACTCAACACACAACCATTAATGTCTAAACTGCTGGCAACAAAAGTGAAAATGTCCAAATTGGGCCCAATTAGCCATTTTCCCGCCCCGGTGTCATGTGACTCGTTAGTGTTACAAGGTCTCAGGTGTGAATGAGGAGCAGGTGTGTTAAATTTGGTGTTATCGCTCTCACTCTCATACTAGTCACTAGAGCTGCACAAAGAATCGTTATCGCAATTTTTTTTTTTTTTCCCCCGTTGAGATCTTGAAAAAAGTATTCCCCCATTCTTTCTATGCAGAGAATTGTCTCTGCTCTGCTAAAGCCGACAGCCGTCAAAAGAAAGGAGAAAAAAGAAAAAAGGGCAGTCTGACAAGAATCACAACATTCTTTAGCAGTGGAACTTTAGTAGAAACATTGTAACAATTTGTCCTTTAGATCAAAAGAATACACTTTGGTGTGAAAATGAGGGAAGTTTAACCACTTAAACACTAAACCTTTTTCTGACATTTGTTGGTTTCAAGTTAAAATAATTTTTTTTTTTTGCTAGAAAATTACTTAGAACCCCCGAACATTATATATATTTTTAGTAGATCCTAGAGAATAAAATGGTTGTTGCAATATTTTATGTCTCACTGTATTTGCGCAGCAGTCGTTCAAATGCAGTTTTTTTGGAAAAAATTACACTTTAATGAATTTTAAAAAATAAAAACAGTAAAGTTAGCCTGATTGATTGATTTATATAATGTGAAAGATTTTACGCTGCGAATCGTGAGAGAATTGTGATCTTTTTATCCTAAGCAAAAAAATTGTGATTCTCATTTTGGCCAGAATCGTGCAGCTCTACTGGTCACTGGAAGTTCAACATTACACCTCATGGCAAAGAACTCCCTGAGGATCTGAAAAAAAAAAATTGTTGCTCTACAGAAAGATGGCCTAGGCAATTAGAAGATTGCCAAGACCCTGAAACTGTGCTGCAGCACGGTGGCCAAAACCATACAGCAGTTTAACAGGACAGGTTCCACTCAGAACAGGCCTCGCCATGGTCGACCAAAGAAGTTGTGTGCACATGCTCAGAATCATATCCAGAGGTTGTCTTTGGGATATAGACGTATGAGTGCTGCCAGCATTGCTGTAGAGGTTGAAGGGGAGGGGGGTCAACCGGTCAGTGCTCAGACCATACGCCGCACAATGCATCAAATTGATCTGCATGGCTGTCATCCCAGAAGGAAGTCTCTTTTAAAGATGATGCACAGGAAAGCCCGCAAACAGTTTGCTGAAGAAAAGCAGACTGAGGACATGAATTACTGGAACCATGTCCTGTGGTCTGATGAGACCAAGATAAACTTATTTGGTTCAGATGGTGTCAAGCATGTGTGGCGGCAACCAGGTGAGGAGTACAAAGACAAGTGCATCTTGCCTACAGTCAAGCATGCTGGTGGGAGTGTCATTGTCTGGGGCTGCATGAGTACTGCCGTCACTGGGGAGTTATGCCGCGTACACACGGTCGGACTTTTCGACCGGACTTGTCAGATGGACCAAATCCGGTGGACAATCCGATCGTGTGTGGGCTTCAGCGGACTTTTCCAGTCGCAAATCTGACAAACTTTAGATTTGGAACATGCTTCAAATCTTTACGTTGTAACTCCGCCGGACCCAGAAATCCGCTCGTCTGTATGCTAGTCCGACGGACAAAAACCCACGCTAGGGCAGCTATTGGCTACTGGCTATCAACTTCCTCATTTTAGCCTGGTCGTACGTCATCATGTACAAATCCTTTGGACTTTTGTGTGATCGTATGTAGTTAAGTCCGTCAAAAGTCTGTCGGACGGGTTGTCGGACTTTTGTAGCCGAAAAGTCCGACCGTGTGTACGCGGCATTACAGTTCATTGAGGGACCCAGCATGAATGCCAACATGCTCTGCTTCAGTATGTCACAGTACATGATCCTCTCCCTTCGGAGACTGGGCCGCAGGGCAGTATTCCAACATAATAACAATCCCTAACACACCTCCAAGATGACCACAGCCTTGCTAAAGAAGCTTAGGGTAAAGGTGATGAACTGGCCAAGCATATCTCTAGACCTAAACCCTATTGAGCATCTGTGGGGCATCCTCAAACGGAAGGTGGAGGAGTGCAAGGTCTCTACATCCACCAGCTTTGTGATGTTGTCATGGAGGAGTGGAAAAGGACTCCAGTGGCAACCTGTGAAGCTCTGGTGAACTCCATGCCCAAGAGGGTTAAGGCAGTGCTGGAAAATAATGGTGGTCACGCAAAATATTGACACTTTGGGCTCAATTTGGACATTTTCACTTAGGGGTGTACTCACTTTTGTTGCCAGCGGTTTAGACATTAATGGCTGTGTGTTGAGTTATTTTGAGGGGACAGCAAATTTACACTGTTATACAAGCTGTACACTCACTACTTTACATTGTAGCAAAGTATCATTTCTTCAGTGTTGTCACATGAAAAGATATAATAAAATATTTACAAAAATGTGAAGGGTGTACTCACTCTTGTGTGATACTGTGTGTGTGTGTGTGTGTGTGTGTATATGTATATATATATATTTATTATTATTATTATTATTATTTGTTAATCCGGCATCCCTGCAACTGTATGCCATAATCTACTAGTATGTACCGCATACTAGCACATTATGACAGACTAAACTGTCAAAGGAAGCCTTCCAGCGCTGGGCTGTCAGTGTCAATCTTCCTTCTGGGTTCAGCCTTTACCAGCCGGGCTGCAGTGACATCACTCCAATGTGCGCATGCGAATCGCATCATCACAGCACACTGCGAGTGACATAATGTTCATTACCACTTTAATGAAGCCACAATCGGTTCAATATGTGAAAATTACAGTGCCTTGCAAAAGTATTCACCCCCTTGGCTTTTTACCTATTTTGTTACATTACAGCCTTTAGTTCAATGTTTTTTTCATCTGAAATCTATGTGATGGATCAGAACACAATAGTCTAAGTTGGTGAAGTAAAATTAGAAAAATATATACATAAAACTATTTTTCAGAAATAAAAAACTGATAATTGGCATGTGCGTATGTATTCACCCCCTTTGTTATGAAGCCCAAAAAAAAGCTCTGGTGCAACCACTTACCTTCAGAAGTCACATAATTAGCGAAATGATGTCCACCTGTGTGCAATCTAAGTGTCACATGATCTGTCATTACTTATGCGCACCTTTTTGAAAGGCCCCAGAGGCTGCAACACCTAAGCAAGAGGCACCACTAACCAAACACTGCCATGAAGACCAAGGAACTCGCCAAACAAATAAGGGACAAGTTGAGAAGTACAAGTAAGGGTTAGGTTATAAAAAAATATCCAAATATTTGATGATCCCTAGGAGCACCATCAAATCTATCATAAACAAATGGAAAGAACATGGCACAACAGCAAACCTGCCAAGAGATGGCCTCACACCAAAACTAACAGACTGGGCAAGGAGGGCATTAATCAGAGAGGCAGCACAGAGACCTAAGGTAACCCTGGAGGAGCTGCAGAGTTCCACAGCAGAGACTGGAGTATCTGTACATAGGACGACAATAAGCCGTACGCTCCATAGAGTTGGACTTTATGGCAAAGTGGCCAGAAGAAAGCCATTACTTTCAGCAAAAAACAAAATGGCACGTTTTGAGTTTGCGAAAAGGCATGTGGGAGACTCCCAAAATGTGTGGAGGAAGGTGCTTTGGTCTGATGAGACTAAAATTGAGCTTTTTGTCCATCAAAGAAAATGCTATGTCTGGTGCAAACCCAACACATCACATCACATCACTCAAAGAACACCATCCCCACAGTGAAACGTGGTGGCAGCATCATGCTGTGGGGATGTTTTTCAGCAGTCGGGACTGAGAAACTGGTCAGGATTGAGGGAAAGATGGATGGTGCTAAATACAGGGATATTGAGCAAAACCTGTAGCACTCTATGTGTGATTTGAGGCTAGGACCGGGGTTCACCTTCCAGCAGTACAATGACCCCAAACGCACTGCTAAAGCAACACTTGAGTGGTTTAAGGGGAAACGTGTGTTGCAATGGCCTAGTAAAAGCCCAGACCTCAAGCCAATAGAAAATCTGTGGTCAGACTTAAAGATTGCTGTTCACAAGCGCAAACCATCCAACTTGAAGGAGCTGGAGCAGTTTTGCAAGGAGGAATGGGCAAAAATCCCAGTGGTAAGATGTGGCAAGCTCATAGAGACTTATCCAAAGTGACTTGGAACTTTGATACCTGCAAAAGGTGGCTCTACAAAGTATTGACTTTAGGGGGGTGAATAGTTATGCACATTGACTTATTTCTGTTATTTTGTCCTATTTGTTGTTTGCTTCACAATAAAAATTAAAAAAAAACATCTTCAAAGTTGTGGGCATGTTCTGTAAATTAAAAGATGCAAATCCTCAAACAATCCATGTTAATTACAGGTTGTGAGGCAACAAAACACGAAAAATGCCAAGGGGGTGAATACTTTTGCAAGGCACTGTATTTGCAAAACATATGAAAAAGTATATATCCATCACTACCAAACCAGCAGAGGATGTAAATGTAATAATCCCATCTAGTTTATTGTACTATGTTCTCTAGCTAATGTTTGGTGGTGTGTTTTAATTTTTTTGTGGGGAGGGTTGTGAGGTTTAACCACACATCACCTTTGGATGCAGCAACAGTCCCTACTATGGCCGCATACAAATTGGACGATTTTGACTTGCGGCCAGTTTGTGTGATTCCAAAACTTCACATGAAGATTAACCCTGGACGTACAATGGCTGTGTGTCCAAGGTCGAGTGGTTACCTGTGAACAGCAACGGCACCTACCTACCATTGATTTGTACAGAGTACAATCTGACAACCACTGCTTACACTTGCATCTGTCCGCACACTGTGTGTAATAGTTCACAACTGCTGGCAATAATCTACTGATTCTTGTCAGCAGCTGCACACAAACACTCTTGTGAATGTTGCGAAAAGCAGCTGAAAGTTTTTGCTAGATTTTCTAAATTTAAGTGCATAAATCAAACTTTTCGGTATGAGATTCTCATATAATTCACGAATATTAGTGGGCAGAAAAAAAAATCACCTTTTTTAAATGAATGTATAACATTTACATGATTGAATAAGTACCCTTTACATCCAGGAGTGCTCACCAGAGTTCCACTTTGTCCAGAAATGCTACCTCATGCTTTTGAGACGGTAGAGTGGAAGGACAGTAGCCTGGTGGGGCAAGTCTGGACAGGGGAAGTCCACTTCTCCTGTAAATGCTGGGTGCGAGGCAATCATTCCACTGAGTGCTAGAATCCTTCCAGCCCTAGCAGTCAACCACAGCAGAGGGGAGGAGGGGAATCTCTGCTGTGGGTCACGGCTGGCTGACCGTGGGATGTGCTGGTTTTCATATTGCGATACACAGGCTGCCGCTTCCACTACCAGTTAGCTGGGATTGCTGTGTATCGATAAACTCTTGCACTAAGATGGTTTTGGCCTAGCTTTAAATCACGAAGATGGAAATTACCACCTTGTGCTGCATTTTGTAATGGGTGCAGATTGGGGAAAATGCCAGGGGATGATCAATTTCATACCTTGCCGGAACTAAGGGCTTCGAAATCGTTGCGGCTCCAGCCAATCACGCCAGAGCAAGCGAACCCAGAAAACAAACGGGGGGGGGGGGGGGGTGTTGGGCGCATGTCAGCCTTCTCAGCGGTGATAGTACAACGCTGGAGGGCTCTGCTCCAAGGTAAGTATTTGATGATGTGCTAGTATGTAAGTAGGTTTTTTTTTTTCCTACAACATCCGCAGTTTACAACCGGTTTTAAAATAAAATACATGAATATTGAAGCTGGAAACTATCTACTTTGTGCATTTTTTAGCATTTTTAAATTTAAGGGAATGTATTGCAGTTTGTATTTATTTATTTTTTTAGTTCAGTAGTTATAAAATATTGCAAAATTAACATGTAGTTTTCTGTCCAACCAGCTGGTGGTGTTAGGCTATTTTTTTTTTTTTTTAACATGTTCTGTTTTATAGTTCTCAGTAGCTGAAGCCAAAATGTACAAATACAGTCAATTTAAAAAAAAAAATTCTCATGACTAAAATGTAATTTTTATTTATTCCTGCTCAGGACCAGGTGTATATAGCACTTGGTCACATTAAGATCCCTCCCTTGGTTGCTAAGCAGAATAGTCGGACAGTGTCGTTCTTGCCATTCACAAAAACTGCACATCCTGCACTGCAGTGCTGCAGTGTGCTCTATCTGCAGCTGCTTATAAAGATACACAGCACCGCAGTGCCGAATGACCCTTCACTTTGAATGACCAGCTCTGCTGGTCTCAGACACAGCACTGGCTCAAAGTCACAAATCAATCCATGGGTCAGGGCTGTGTGTGTTTACAAGCAGCTGGCAGATAGATCACACAGCCCCGCAGCGCTGTGTGATCTTTCACTTTTCCGAATGAACAATCAATGCTGCTTTTTCATTCATAATAGTGAAAGCCACTAAAATGCATAGTGGTGCAGCTGTCAGCAAAAAGAAGTCTAGAACAGTGTGGCATACTCTCTCCGGCTGATATAACTTTGATTTGGGATATTTCAGTACATTCACCATTTTCATTGTAAGCAGTTCCAATGTTTTGACCAGTGGTGTTTTGTAGAAAGACAACCACGCAAGCTTTGGGTTTTCAGTAGAAAAATATTTTGCTTTAGGCATTGAAATTCAGAATTGAACAGAAAATATTTCTGTAAAATGAACCATACCCGTGCAAGTCACTGTATTTATTTTCTCACTGTGATCACATGCACTTTTTTTTTTTTTCTGTACTTTTAAACTGTTGATTAACAATCCCTGCATAATGTCCTGTGGGTTCATTATTCTGCGTCTCTTGTGGTAAGGGATCGTACACGTGTGTCAATGCCATGTGTTTATTTGGCATTCAGCATTTTTAAAGCCTCATCACCACTGTTGATGCCTGCCATGAATAATACAAGGGTACCACACAGTGCTGTTCACACAGGAGCGGTAGTGTTGTGTTTAAAAATGTAAGCAGCATGTGTCCGGTTCCTCAGGGCATTCTCTTATATAGTGTGGTAAAAAAGAATTTGCTGATTTTTTTACATTTGCCCACTGACAAATGGTCAGTCTATAATTTTAATGGTAGGTTTATTTTAACAACAGTGAGCGACAGAATAACAACAAAAATCCAGAAAAACGCATTTCGAAAAAATTATAAATTTGATTTGCATTTTAATGAGTGAAATAAGTATTTGACCCCTTTGCAAAACATGACTTGGTGACAAAACCCTTGTTGGCAATCACAGAGGTCAGACGTTTCTTGTAGTTGGCTACCAGGTTTGCATACATCTCAGGAGGGATTTTGTCCCACTCCTCTCTGCAGATCCTCTTCAAATCATTAAGGTTTCGAGGCTGACGTTTGGTAACTCGAACCTTCAGCTCCCTCCACATATTTTCTTTGAGATTAAGGTCTGGAGACTGGCTAGGTCATTCCAGGACCTTGATGTGCTTCTTCTTGATCCACTCCTTTGTTGTTTGCCTTGGTCGTGTGTTTTGGGTCATTGTCATGCTGGAATACCCATCCACGACCCATTTTCAATGCCCTGGCTAAGAGGAGGAGGTTCTTACCCAAGATTTTGACAGTACATGGCCCCATCCATCATCCCTTTGATGCAGTGAAGCTGCCCTGTGCCCTTAGCAGGACACCCTCAAGCCATAATGTTTCTACCTCCATGTTTGATGGCGTTCTTGGGGTCATGGGCAGCATTCCTCCTCCTCCAAACAGGGTGAGTTGACTTGATGCCAAGGAGCTAAATTTTGGTTGCCTCTGCCCACAACACTTTCACCCAGTTCTCCTCTGAATCATTCAGGTGTTCATGAGCAAACTTCAGATAGGCCTGTACTAGAGCTGCACGATTAATCGTTAAAAAAAAATCACAATCTCGATTTAACCCCCCCTCACGATCTTAATCCTGCATTTCCACGATTCTACGCGTGTTCATAATTAACACAGATATGAACAAGCCCTAACTGCAGCTGCTACCTGTCAGACCAGGCTGTCACTTACTGCTCTCGCCCCTATTAACAAATCAAAGTGTTTCCCAAACATGCGACTACTGTGTCAGTTTTGATATAGTATTGTCCTGTCAGCCCATAATAAAATAAAAACAGAGCAGCATTTTTATTTAGAAAACACAAAGAATCCTGCAAGCCACCACTGACCAGATGCCCATTAAATGTATAGAGAAATAAAAAGCTGCTGGCGTTAAACACGTCTCACAATTCGTGCAAACATAAATGAGTAAATACTACGCTGCGCTGTAAATATGATCTCATCAAAAATATGTAAAAGGTAATAGGATCAATATAAGAAACAGCAGCTAAAATCAGAACAAATTGTAAAATAAATGAGTTGAAAAGTGCTGTGCTATGTAATATGCACTATACACCCAATAATTGGATACCAAATGTATATATAACCTAGAACAGTGGTTCTCAACTCCAGTCCTCAGGACCCACCAACAGGCCAAATTTTAAGTATTACCTTGGGGAGATGCAGACTAGAATACTGCAATCACTGAGCAGCAAATGATATCACCTGTGATGTATTTCAGTTATCTTGCAAACCTGGCCTGTTAGTGGGTCCTGAAGACCGGAGTTGAGAACCACTGACCTAGAAACACACAAATATTGACCAATGGTGAAGTGCCAATAAATAAAAAAATATAAGGGAGTGGAAACTCAAATACACAGTAAGTATATATTGCTCATGTGAAAAAAACCTATAGATTCGTAAAGTTCGCAGAAGTCCATAAAATATATGCGAGAGAAAAAAAAATTATATATGTGTGTATATATATATATATATATATATATATATATATATATATATATATATATATATATATATATATATATATATATATATATATATATATATATATATATATAGCAAGTAATAAAGTGCTCATGTGCAAATAGTGTCCTACTGTGTTTCTAATCATTACGCAGGGTAGTCTATGCAATCACAAAACAGCTTGGTAGGTGTTCAGATGTGCCAAGGTGTCCTCCCCCCAGTGATCCCCTAGGTAGTGAACGCTCACCTTGCAGCGTGCGACAGCGATTAAGCCAAGTCTAAACGCGCATTTGAACCTCCTCTGGGCTCAGAAGGGAAAAATTGCATCCAGGGCTCCTCAGTGAAATACCTCAGTTTATGCAAAAATAAAAGCGCTTGATAGTGTAGTAGGTTTAAACAATTTAATGAACACAAGCAAACAAACCCTAATAAAGGGTGCTCACATTTATAAAGTGCGTCTTGTGCACCACTCTATTGCCAGCAATAACCAATAAGATTAGATACCGGAAAGGTATGAGGGTGATGTGCGTTTCCTCCTATGGCAGGTAGACTGCTCCTCATGCCGTCCTGTCCCTTCGGTGGTATTTCACTGAAGAGCCCTGGGTGCAGTTTTTCCCTTCTGAGCCCAGAGGAGGTTCTAATGCGTGTTTAGACTTGGCTTAATCGCTAAGTCACACGCTGTAAGGTGAGCGTTCACTACCTAGGGGATCACTGGAGGGAGGACACCTTGGCACATTTGAACACCTACCAAGCTGTTTTGTGATTGCATGGACTACCCTGCGTAATGATTAGAAACATAGTAAGACACTCTATTTGCACATGAGCACTTTATTACTTGCTATATATACATGTATAATTTTTTTTTTTTCTCTTGCACATATTTTTTTTGGACTTCTACGAACTTTATGAATTTTACGAATCTATATGTTTTTTTTCACATGAGCACTATATACTTACTATGTATTTGGGTTTCCACTCCCTTATATTTTTTTTATTTATTGACACTTCACCATTGGTCAATATTTGTGTGTTTCTATGTTATATATACATTTGGTATCCAATTATTGGGTGTATAGTGCATATTACATAGCACAGCACTTTTCAATTCATTTATTTTACAATTTGAGCTGCTGTTTCTTATATTGATCCTATTACCTTTTTACAAATTTTTTTATATTTTTGATGAGATCATATTTACAGCGCGGCATAGCATTTTTATTTAAACAGGGTACCAAATAAAAGCCTTATATAATAATAAAATATATATAAAAAATATTTAGGTATGCAAATAATTTATAGTATTATATTAGGGGTAACTGGTACATACTGACATGCCTGAGCTAAACACTGTATTCTGCACATTCTACAATTGTCCTGTTTTGTATACGTAAATAATTTATGGCCCTTTCACACTGGGGCGGTGGGGGCGTCGGCGGTAAAACAGCGCTATTTTTAGTGCTGTTTTACCGTTGTTTTTGCGGCTGTATTCGGGCGCTAGCGGTGCGGTTTTAACCCCCGCTGGCGGCCAAAAAAGGGTTAAATCCGCTCGCATAGCGCGGCTATAGCCGCGATATTGCCGCGGTATTGCCGCGGTATAGCCGCGCTGCCCCATTGATTTCAATGGGAAGGAGCGGTGAATACACCGCTCCTTCACCGCTCCAAAGATGCGGCTTGCAGGAGTTTTTTTCTTCTCCTGCCAGCGCACCGCTTCAGTGTGAAAGCCCTCGGGCTTTCACACTGAACAAACAGTAGCTGCTGTTTTGGGTCGTTTTGCAGGCGGTATTTTTAGCGCAATAACGCCTGCAAACCGCCCCAGTGTGAAAGGGGTCTTATTGTATCCATCTTTTTTTTTAGAAGAGCTTAGAACTATTGTCCAAAGTATTTTTCTGTTTAGAATGTTGAAAGTCATCTGTGTATAGCTTTTATCATTTCTTTGTATATGTACCAATAATCTGTGTATTTTTCCTTCAGAGTCCTTGGGAGACATATTGTATGGGAAAGACAAGTGTACTTTACAAACACCGGGAACTCCGCAGGTTTGTATACACTTCTAACCAGCTTATTTTCTGTCATTTTCAAAGGCATCTAAGAAAATGAAAGCCCCGTCCAAAGAGGGCTATGTTAACGGATAAGTTCACCTTTTGTAACGTTACAAATGCACCGTCCCCCACATCCCCCTGATCCCCCGTTTTGACAGCGAGCAGGGGAAAACATACACTCTAAAGTGGAGTTCCGCTTAAAAAAAAATCACTCGCCAGAACAATGTGATAAAGACATCTTGTTACAATGATGTATCATTAGCCTGTAGCAAGTTCGCATCTTCAGTCAGCATACAACAAGGACTACGCATTCAAAGAGGGGTGTTCATTTGTTGTCTCGTTTATTACAAACCATAATGAAACATAGAAGGAATCCTCTGCTAATGATACATCATTGTAACAAGGCGTCTTTATTACATTGTTCTGGTGAGTGCGTTTTTTGTTTTTTTTGAGGGGAGCAGCCTCACGTGGTGTGGTGAAGGTTTTTTATTCTTTGGAAAAACATCATATGAATACCTTTTAGGATCACCTGATGCACTTTGGACTCGCCCTTCCGAGGGCATATTATCACCATTGGACTTTGTTGTTTTTATTTGCAGAGCGCTGCTATAGCTTGTGAATTACATCTATGGACTTCTAGAGCTTTGTGTTTTAATTTTTTATTTCATTATAGCAGCGGCTAAATTCTATCGTAGATCATCTTTTACAGAAGCGCCGGATGAGCTAAATTTTATTTTGCTTAAAGGTTGTTTTTTTATTTACAGGTTACCAGTTTAGGTGTTACAGGAGCTCTGGCACTAGAATTGCTCTCGCACTAACGTTTGAAGTGATACCCCAAATGTGTGGTGCAATCACAGTTTACATAGTTAAAACTTTTTTTTTTTTTTACACTCTCCCTTGAACAACATCCCTTGTGTTAGCGAAAAGCATGACAAGTCCTCCTTATGGAGAGATATGGGGTCTGTGACACCCCAGATCTCTCTTCTGTCCTCAAAAGCATCTGATCAAACTGAGATTGGTTTGGCCTTATGGTGATAGGGCAGCCCCCCTTCAGCGCCCTGTAGAAGTGATCAAGCGGCTGTAGAGCTGCTCAGATCGCTTTTACAAGAATCATACAAGCCCATCACGGGCTGAAAATTATGATACCTGCAGGTGCAGACGACATCCACAAATAACCACTTCAACCCGAGGATGTACAGGTACTTCCGAAGGGGTTGAAGTGGTTAATAAAACTGCATACTTTAGTTAGTAAGTGGATAAAGGTTATAGACTCCAGCACTTCCATTATAGATCTGCAGTATGTGAAAGTGAACCATTTATCCTAAATTCTACTATTATTTTAATGCCTCATATCAGGAAATGGTCCTATTGCCTCTCATTACCTAAGTTTGTCTCACATCTAGGTGTCCCCTGTGGAGCTCCAAGAGAAGTTACCTCCAGGCACCTCTGCGTCGTGTTCAAAAAAAGGCAACAGTGACTCTGGTAAGGAACCTTCATGATCTCTGATGCCTTGGCGTCACATTGGTCTTGACATACCCTCCAAAGTGTATATAATCTCTTGGTCATTGAGCAAATTTTCTATGTATATATATTTTTTTTTTTTTTTACTTTGCTTAGAAGAAAATTCTTCAAATGATCAACCAGCAGAACAACAGAGAAAGCGCCATAAGTCAGACAGTATTTCATTAACGTTTGATGAAAGCCTTTCGTGGTGGGTGATAAGTGGCTTACGGTGTGATAGAAATAACAGTGATTCAACAGACACCTCTTCTAATGCTGTAAGTAAGGTTATTGGCTGACAACAAATTGGTGTGAGAGATTTGTATTTTTTTCAGCAAGGGGTGTTAGACAACAGTGCAAGTTAACAGCATTCAGGTGTCCTCATGCAGAAAATTATTTTCTGTTGCCTTTGAGGTAGATTCTATGCTACGGTGTTTGGTTTGTGATTTGCTTTGAATACAGGCTGAATGGATAAAGCCAGAATATTTAAGAACAAAAGTGGCAGGGTGACTGTGAGAGGTTCTGTTTGCATTATGCAGTTGGTTTTGAATTTGTCTGCATGATGTGCCAAGAGGAGTCTATAGGTCGTAATCAAGTGAAAGCTAAGGTCTGAATAGAAAAAGCGGTGGGCAAGTTTCATGGCCATCTTTTTATTTGACCATCGGTTGCTTTGGTAAAATAAAGATTCTCTCAATAAACATTCATCTTGGTAAGTGATTGGTAAGTGAATGGAGAAACTTTACCTATGTTTAACCACTAACCAGCTCGGGGAGATTTTACCCCCTTCATGAGCAGGTCATTTTTTGCTGTTTGGTACTGGGCTATTTTGACTGGCGATTGCGTGGTCATGCAACGCTGTACCGAAACAAAATTTATATTTTTTTTTTTCACACAAATAGAGCTTTCTTTTCATCTAGGGTGATCAAGGGGTTAAATATATGCTTAAAGCAGAGCTTCACCCTAAAGGGAAAGCTCTGCTTGTTTGCCTGCCCCCCCCCCCCCTGCCGCATTTGGCACCTTTTTGGAGGGGGGGGGGAGCTGGTACCTGGTTTTGACATGTTCTGGCTCAGTTCGTGCCTCCCCCCTACTTCCCCTGCAGCTAGCCTATTCATGCAGCGCAGTAAGAGACCGGGTGTGGACACCGCTGGTTTCCTGGACAGTTAAGTGCCCTAATATTAAAAGTCAGCAGCTACAGTATTTCTGAAGGAGCCTAGAGCTCCTCTTTAACTTTGTGTAATGTGTGTACAGTGTGCTGCTTTTACTAAGAGAGAAACTAACAGATTACCCCCACTGTACAGAGCTCTGTGTTGTTTACCAACACAAGAGCTCTGGGCTGTGATTACACACAAGCTGATCAGCAGATCCCAGCCATGAATGATTTGCCAGGACTTACTCACAGGCTTCTGCTGTGTGCAATCACAGCAGGTGCTGGGGGGGGGGGCGCGTGACCAAAATGCGGAATTAGTCAGTGACTTACAGGTATGTCGCTTTGCCTACAGCGGCCACCCCTCCACAGTGCCTTGCGGGCGGGCAATCACTAAGTGGTTAAGGGTCCTTTTTTATAAATAGGATAGTAGATGTATATTTTACTGATTGATTGTTCTGCATGGGCAGATTCAGGGAGATGCAGTGTGTCTCTGTGACTGTAGGACACAGGACAAAGTACTTAAGGCATGCTTTGCTTTATTCGTATTATAGCCTGCCTTGGTATTAAAGTGATATTTAAGCTATCTTTTTTTTTTTTTTTTGGGTAAAATGAAATGCTGATAGCAGGACTTGCATGCTCCAGCGCTTTTTTTTTTTTTCTATCCACTGTGCTTGCTCCTTACACTGTTCCCCAGCCATGCTGCCTAACTTCAGGTAAGTGCCTTCCGGGATCTATGGAGTCTTGCAGGAGTTTCCACTTTTTTTATTGAAAGATGCACAGAGGATGACAGTTGCAGGTAGACAAACAGCCATGCTATATCACAGTTAGGGTAATAACAGTTAGCATAAAAACTACATTTATTTATACTACATTCATTAACATTTTCTGTTTTTAGAATTGAAAAAAGCAGTTTTGTGCAATCAATAAAGATTTAAAAACCTTTGAGAAAGTAGTAAGACCCCTTTCACACCGAGGGCATTTTGTAGGCGCTATAGCGTTAAAAATAGCGCCTGCAATCCGCCCTCAAACAGCTGCTCCATTGTCTCCAGTGTGAAAGCCTGAGGGCTTTCACACTGGAGCGGTGCGCTGGCAGGACATCAGGAAAAGTCCTGCCAGCAGCTTCTTTGGAGCGGTGAAGGAGCGGTGTGTTTACCGCTCCACCGCTGCTTCCCATTGAAATCAATGGGGCAGCGCTGGGATAACGCCAGCAAAACACCGCTATTGCGGGCAGTTTGAACCCTTTCTCGACCGCTAGCGGGGGGGGTAAAAGCGCCCCTCTAGTGGCCGAAATGCGCCGCAAATCCGACGGTAAAACGCCGCTAAAAATAGCTGCGTTTTACCGCCGACACTATGGGCGGGTTCGGTGTGAAAGGGGTCTAACTGATAGATGAAGGGTGTTCAGCTGTGATGAAGTGCATCAATTTTTAAGCTTAAGAAAAAATTATACTGAGAGAAGAAAGTAAAAGGAAAAAGCAGAGCGAAAAAAAAAAAAGTGGGGGGGGGGGGGGGGGGGAGGGTGGAGTGGGGGGAGGTAGGGAAGGGGATGCGGATAGTGTCCCGCCAGCCCCACACCACTCAGGCCACGACAGGCAAAAAATTGGTTTCATAGGTATTGAGAGTATTCATCAGAGAAACGGAACTGACCCCAATAGAACCATCTTGTTTTGTGTTCTTCTGATTTGTCCCGAAGATCAGCGGTCAGACTCTCCATGCTTTCTATGTTTTTCACTCTGGCGAACCATTTGGCAAAGGTAGGAGGAGATTGTTGTTTCCACATGGCTGGGATGCATGCTCTAGCTGCATTAAGTAATGATTTATTGTATTTTTTCCTGGGGTAGAGGGATCAGTTTAAGAAGAACTGCTTTATCTCCGGATACTGAGATGTCCGTAAATTTGTGAATCAATTGGATGATTTGTAGCCAAAATGGCTGGATGCTCGGGCATTCCCAAATTTGTAAAAGTGTGCCCCTGTGGGAATCGCATCTCCAGCATCATTCCCTCAATTGTGGGAATAGTTTGGCTAGTTCAGATGGGGTTCTATACCACCGTGTCATGATTTTGTAAGTGGTTTCCTGGTACTTACTGCATAGCTATTATTTATGAGTGAAAAAGAGAATCCTATCTTTTTGTTTCAAAAAAGTGACCTGGAGGTCTTTTTCCCATTTGGAAAGAAAGGGAGGATCTGATTGCGATCTAGTAGAGCCTCGTAGGAAATTCTTGTCCTATTCCTTATCGGACCTTCCCCCAGACAGAGCTCCTCAAACGGGCCGAGAGGTCTCTGAAAGAGGTGTGGCTTGGGTAGTGAGTTCAGGAAATGTGTTAATTGGTGAGCTCGCCAGTGGTCCAGGAACTGTGATCCCGAGCCCGTAAACAGGTTCCGCATGAAATCCAGCCGTTTGTGCAGAGGAAATAGGACGCACGTAAGACTTTCTGTGGTGAGTGTGCAGTAAATGCTGGTTCTGATAGTCCAGGTCCGAACTTGGGGTGTCCTATTGGTGTCATTGGGGGCAGGAAACTGTGGTGGGTAATGTGACTTTTCCCAATCAAGGCAGGCTCTGTATTGGTACCTCTGCAGTGTCTTGTTCCAAGCTGACCCATAGCTTTGTTGGCGCTATGCCTACACCAGTCTACTAACCTGTTCCTGTGGACAGCAGTATAGTAGAGAGCCGGATCTGGGAACCCCCATTCCTCCCTTGAGTTTAGGCCGGGGCATTAGTGCTCTGGCCAGTCGGGGGGTTTTCCCCACCATACAAATTTAGTGAAGGCGTATCTAACCGCTTGAATGTACGCTTGGGGGATCTTCATAGGCAGGGCTTGTAATAGATATAAAAGTCTGGGCATCGCGTTCATTTTGAGTACGTTACATCGGCCGAACCACGATAGGGCCAGTCCATTCCATCTTGCCAAATCTGTGGACAATGAGGCCAATAGTGGCTGAAAATTGAGTTTAAATATAGAGTTTGGATTTGCTGGTATTTTTGTCCCTAGGTACTGGATACTGTGTGTTGCCCATCTAAAGGGGAAGTTAGGCCGTATGCTTTGCAGAGTAGGGTACGGAAGGGAGACATTAAGAGCCTCAGACTTTTGGAGGTTTACCTTGAAGTTGGATAGGGCACCATAGTTTTTCAGTTCCCGTAGTAGGGAGGGCAGAGAGGTATACAAAAGACCTTTGTGGTGGTATGCCGTGGTTTGTACTCCCTTCACATCTTGGTTATTACGTACATGTTGAAGAAATGGTTCTAGTGTGAGTATAAAGAGAAGTGGGGATAGGGGACATCCCTGTTTGGTGCCATTAGAGATCGCGAGGGAGTCAGAATTAAAGCCATTAACTCTAATAGTGGCTGTCGGGTTTGTGTAAATGGCAGCTATCCAGGACAAGATTGGGGCGGGCATACCAAAACACTTGAGGGTTCCAATTGACTCTGTCGAAAGCCTTTCCGGCGTCTGTAGATAGGAGAAGCAGAGGAGAGTTGAGTTTCTCAGCTGATGCAATGATATCTAGGGTTTTAATGGTGTCCCTAGCTTGCCTAGATTGGATGAACCCTACCTGATCGAGGGGTACAATACGCAGCAAGATGACATTTAATCTGGTTGCAATGATTTTGGTGAATAACCTAATATCGCAGTTCAAAAGCGAGATGGGGCGGTAGCTGGCACATTGTAGTTGGTCTTTGTTCGGTTTTGGAATGACGGAGATGTTAGCGCTGAGTATCTTGGAGGGGGTACTATGACCATCTGTGATAGCGTTAAAGGCTTCTAAAAAGTGTGGCGTAAGTGTCGTTTGAAAGGTTCTATAATATGAAAGCATAAAGCTGTCCGGTCCTGGGACTTTCTCAGGCTGGGTGGCCGCTATAGCCATTGCAAATTCTTCGGCTGAGAGTGGTTGGGATAAAGATTCCTTTTCCTCCTGCATGAGCCTCTGGCGTTGGGCCTCCTGTACATAAGTTTTCATTTCAGAGAGTAAACTGGTTTGTTGTGAGGCCAAAGGAGTGGATCTCAGGTTGTATAAATCCGAATAAAACTTACGGAATGCTTCAGCTAACTCTGGGGTGGAATGTATTTTCGCGCCGGAAGAGGTAGTCCGTGCCGAGACAAATTATTTACTATTTTGGGTTTGCAGTGCTCTAGCCAACATGCTGCTGCACTTGTTGCAATGTTTATAGTATGAGCGACGGACCCTTAGAAGAACATGTTTAGCCTCGTAAAGGGAGTGTTCCCTAATCGTTTCCCGCATTTTCGTGAGTTCCATTTCCAGTGTGGGGATTAAGTTTATGCACTCGTTCCAGGGTGTACAGGTTGTCCAGCAGGTCGGCTAGTGTTTTTCGTTCTGCGTTGTTTGGACGCATGTCCGTGCTTAATAAAGATCCCACGGAGGACACACTTGTGTGTGGCCCATAGGAAAAGGGTTTTTTCTACGGATCCTGAGTTTGTGGCAAAGTATTCGCTAAGTTCGCGCTGTAAGTCCGCTGTGATTTCCGGGTCTTTTAATAGTGATTCATTTAAACGCCGTATTGGTGTGCTAGATTGTTGTTGGGGGTTAACTTCTATATAATCGGCGCATGATCTGAAATTGCAATATGGCCTATTTCGGCTTTGGAGATCATAGTGGAATGGTGGAGTGTTTAATGAGAAAGAAATCAATTCTGGAGTAGGAGCCATGTGGTGGGGAGTAGTAGGTATAGTCTCTCTTGAGGATGAAAGATCCTCCAAATGTCGAGTAGTTGGTGTGAGTGAAGAAGCTCTTTGAGGCGTAGTCTGGATCCTCTAGGGGTGGGAAGCAGTCTCGCTGAGGTGTCCCTGCAACTTTCTATGGTTATGTTAAAGTCCCCTCCTAAGATAAGGGTCCTGTCCTTGAAGGATTCAAGAGTGGAGAGAAAAGATTCAAGAGCTGTTACTTGATTGGTGTTGGGCAGGTATTAGTTCACCAGAGTGAAAGTGTGGGAGTAAATTTTCCCTTTCAGCAGGAGGAATCTGCTCTCTGGGTCCTGATGGATGTCCAACAACTGCCATGGCTGGGACTTGGCAACCAGAATACTAGTCCTCTTAGCTTTGGAAGATGGAGACGGGCTGTGATAGACCATCGGGAAATTGGAGTTGTAAAGTTTTATCTTATCTGCTCCAAAGTGGGTCTCTTGGAGAAAGACTATATGCGCTCTTAGCCTCCAGAGTTCCTTGATGGAGCTAGTTCGTTTCTCGGGTGAATTTTGATATTCCAGGAAATAATCATCACTGACATGGTTGGCATGATGCCAGCCGGCCCCCCGCCGCAACCCTAGGGGACTTGTGGGAAGAGAACAAAGGAGGGGGTAAGAGAGAGGGGGGAGAGAAAGAAGAAAAAAAAGGAGGGGGGGGGGAGTCAGCAACGGTTTGGGTAAGCCGAGAGTAGGTGGGAGAAGGATAGAGGGGAAAGGGAATGACGCAATAGGCAAAAGAGAGGAGGGGTAACGCAGCTAATGCTCACACGAGAAGTCTAGTTCTACTGCCACCAGGGCAGAGAAGGCAGGAGTTTCCACTCTGTGCGTGCTCCTGTAGTGAATGTCAGTGGCTCCTGAGCTTTTGACTTTGAGACAAAAAAAAAAGACAGCAAGAGCATGCAAGTCCTACTATCAACAACTAATTGTCCAAAAAAATAATATAAAAATGGCATTAACCACTTGCCGGTGTTCTGTCAGTTCAGCTAATGGAAGTGACGTTCCGTCAGCTGTGCGTGCATTCCATCGCTACGAGGTTTGCTAATCTAACAGAACACCTGCAGTCAGAAGGCAGCAACGGACATCTTACTGCACCCAGCTACGTCTTTAATTTCCGAGAAATTTTAGCAATAAAGTAAGCGTATATAAATAAATATAGTATATTGACATTTGTGATGCTGTTTGATTGTTTAATATTGAAAGCCTAAAGGCTTAGCGCTGAGCAGTGTGGGGTGTACCAACATGGCCTTCGCCACCTTCCTACTGCTGGTGTCCAGCTTCTTTCAAAATGTAACCTCAAAACAGCATCACAGATGTCAATATACTACATAAGCGAACACATACGTAAGTTGCACAAGCATATGTGAACAGTGTTCAAACCACACGAGAAGTATTACTGCAATCGTTTGAGCGAGACCAATAATTCTTGCGCAAGACCTCCTCTGTAACTCTAAGGGCTCTTTCACATGGGGCGGATCAGTGATGATCCGCCCGTGAATATCCGCTTGCTCAGCGGGGATCGCTCCGCCGATCCCCGCTGAGCAGGAAGATGACAGGTCGGTCGCTGCACACTGTGCAGCGACCGACCTGTCAGAGCGCCGCTCTCCCCTATGGGGGATCGGGTGATGACGGACCGTAGAATCTAAAAACGGATGGAAAAGTAGGTTTTTCCTCCGTTACACTTTTTCGGATCAGAGCGGGTCGGATGTCAGCGGACATGTCACCGCTGACATCCGACGCTCCATAGACCTCCATGGAGTGTCCGTTCAGGTCCGCCTAAAAAACTGACAGGCGGACCTGAACGGACAGTCCATGTGAAAGAGGCCTAACTCTAAACAGGTAATATGTAAACATTTTTAAAGCGTTGCCTATGGAGATTTTTAGGTATCGTAGTTTGTCTCCATTCCACAAGTGTGCGCAATTTTAAAGCATGACTTTTACTCTGCATAACATCATCTTTCACATTATACAAATTGGAGTAAATATTGTGTTTTTGTAATTAAAGTGTATTTTTTCCCAAAAAATTGAGTTTGAAAGACAGCTGCGCAAATACTGTGTTGCCATTTTATTGGGGGTTCTAAGTAATTTTCTAGCAAAAAATACTAATTTAAACTTTTCAACAAAAAGTTCCAAAATAAGACCTGGTCTTCAAGTGTTAATGTCCCTTTTTAACTAAATGTAGACACTTGGGAATGTTTGTAACATCAGACAGAATGTTACATCTGTGAAAGACCTCTTTCTAGTGCACAAACAACCCAGTAAATCTCTTTAAAATACATGGAGGTATGAGAAAACATTTGTCACGCAAGTTTGGTTATAGCAGTATTCAAAAAATGTAAACTTTGCTTTAAAAATTGTGAAAGTACTTATAATGTGAGGAAGTGAGAGAGGTACCGTGATGAGCTGTAAGGTAGTATGATACCTGTTGGGCATCATCAGAAGAAAAGCTGTTGGGAGCTAAGCAGTACTAGTGATCCCCATTTATTTAAGATTGGTTCTGTCTTCTTTCCAAACTGTAGAAACCATTTTTAGCACCTTATCATTTCAACAGGTATTTTTTTACTTTCACGTCTTCTTTTAGGATCTTCAAGCGCATTCAGATGACTCTGAGTGGCTGGACCAAGATTCTGACTCAGACCAGTTCAGTGTGGAATTTGAAGTTGAGTCCGTATATTCGGATGATTACAGCCCCAGTGCAGATGAACAGAGTCATTCGGATGATGATTTAGATGATGAGGTACGAATATGCTTTTAAGTGCTAATGGTAACTTGGAAAATGGCCACTCAAAATGCAAATGTATTTTCTTATGTAATTTGTATGCTATCCTCTAGTATTAAGCAGAGTTTAAGAATTTGTTTAACCTTGTTGCATACATGTTTCTTATAAAACCAGACCACTACCTAAACAATTCACAGAAAAATAATATGGTTAATGCTGATCTCTAGGTAGTGAGATTAACAACAATTTAATTACAAAGGAACCCATTTTACCCACCAAAGGATTTTTAATTCTTTGGTCCTGGCACCACTGTCAGACATCCCAGCCACACTCTGGACCTCCACTGCAGCAGCACTTTATCAAACAGCACAGTCTGTTGATTGGATAGTGAAGAAGCTGCAGCGTGCTGGAGAGGTCATCGCTCTGTCCACTTTCTCTTCTCTTGTTGGCACACTGACATTGAACAGAGTCTAAATGGCTCAGTATGCTGCACATTCCCACCCCTTCCCTACCATTGTGAGAACTGCTGTACAGACTATTACAGGTTGCTGCTCTCAAGGCAAATTTAGGCACTTGACTTGGATGCATAGGTGCAATGCTTTTTCACTTTTATATCCATGTGGAGTTCAGCTTTAACAGGAACTTTTTTTTTTTAAGCTATTTTCAGATCTTGATGATGTGTTTTTAGATTCTACCTTTTAAATTAAAAAAACAACTTACCGTATATATTCAAGTATAAGCCGACCCAAATATAAGCCGAGGCACCTAATTTTACCACAAAAAACTGGGAAACCGTATTGACTCGAGTATAAGCCTAGGGTGGGAAATCCAGCAGCTACTGGTAAACAATGCCCATTTGCACCCTCACTGTGCCCATTTGCGCCTCACTGTGCCCACTTGTATCATCAGTGCCCATCTGCAGCCTCACTGTGCCCACCTGTACCTTTGATTACAAACAGCGGGTGTCTCCCGCTGTGTCATGCAACTGCAGTCTTAGTTCGGCGGCCATCCACTATAACAAAGCCCCGCCTCCTCCTAGTTTGTGATAGACGGAACACTTATTCAGTTTCCCAGCATTGTATCAGTGCTCCGTCTATCACAGACGAGGAGGAGGCGGGGCCTTGTTAGAGTGGCTGTGAGTAAGCACCAGTAGTTATGGTGTGAAACATGTCAGCTGTTGATTTCATCTTTTCCTGTATGGTTTTTAACCAACAAAGAAATCGTTTGTTGGAGTGCGGCCATCTGGATTGAATCCTTTTCTATATGCTACTTTGCATACTGAGCCAGCACCATTATTTGGGGAGGAGAAGATTTTTTGTGACCCAGACACCTGGAATGGGTTCTTTTCCTTGCTTTGTTACAGTAGACAGCCGCCGAACAGCTAGGACTGCATGACACAGCGGGAGACCCTAACTCGAGTATAAGCCGAGGGGGGCTTTTTCAGCATAAAAAATGTGCTGAAAAAGTTGGCTTATACTCCAGTATATACGGTATTTTGATTTGGTGGCATTAAAGTGCTGCTTATCAGCATTCAGGGATAACAATATTTTTATAAACCATTGCCTCTGCTAATGCATGTTTAGTCTGGCTTTATGACAAGGCTTTGGATACTTTTCAAAGGATTTGTATATGTCTGGGTGGGTCTCTTTTGGAACTGATACATTTATTAGTAAACTCTTATTCTGCTAACTGAAACTTTGAAACTGAATGAAGGTAGATGGTTGTAAATATTGTGTGTAAAGGCATTGTGATTTCTAAACAATGTGATAATTTTATTTGTCTTTTGTGTATTTAAACACAGCAAATCGTCTTGCCTTCATTGCAGTATTTCCTCTCTTACTTCCATAGGCTGCTGTAAGCCTGGTCTGTTGTTGCATTTTGGGTACTGAAGATGATCAGCAACTTCTGATATCACTGAAATGCATGTTCATATGCTTGTGCATTTTAGTGAGTGGCCCCTCGTCTTCATTGCTCCAAACCTAATGTCATCTGTTCAGATGTGAGTGGGAAGGCAGAGAAGCATGGCAAACAGCCTGTCAATTCCCACACACACTGAGCTCAGATCCAGTCTACAAGACTAATCATTGTCTCCCAGGTAGGAAACCGGAGCAAACCATTTTAATAGAAAATGTCTTTTTAAAATTTCAATGTGTTCTTCTTTTTTTTTTTTTTAAATATGCATTTACTGAATGTTAGTTAAGACAAATAATTGTAAAATAGTGTAATTTCCAGGGCTCGTGATCGTGAGGAGGGTGTGGCTTAGAGTCTCCGGTATTCAGAGGCTTGGGTGCCAGTGGTTGCATAAATATAGTCAAGGAGAAGGACATATTTGGGGGGGGCAAGGAGGAAAGAGTAGGTTAGTGGGGAAAGAGTAGTGGTGTAAGGTAAAGGATACAGGGGTTAGTAAGGAAGGGTATAGGAGGCCTGCCCATCCTCATTGCAGCACTTACCCAGGAAATGCATACATTTAAGGGGATGATGATAATCTGTTGCAGAATTCTTGTGAATTCCAAAGGGCAGTCCAGCCAACTCAGATCCGAGGATGAGGATATGAATATGAAGACAGATGGAGATGGGAAATATAGTCTAATACATTGACCCACTCTGGAAGGGTAGGTGGTTAGGGTCAGCGCCAGTTGTGATCACATACTTGCAGTGAGAAAATGTTGAAGGATATCTTGAGTAGCATGTTTAATAGAGCTAGAGAATGGTAACACAGAAAGCGTAACAATGAGGATGGTTAGGGACAGCAGAACCTGTGGTTTTGGTGTAGAGTTCCTGGATTGTGCCCCAGAGTTTGTTATGAGGGTGCAATCCCACCAAATGGAACATAGTGCCCAGATGTTTTCTTCCACCATTGGACTGTGACTGAGGGATAGATGATAGGGAGCATTGTAGTGCATCAGTACTAAGTGAGAATTTTGAAATTGGTTTCTTGAGCTTTGTTTACCAATCAGAGTGTTAAGATAAAGGCTTGTGTAAAGCCCCTTATCCTCCTTTCTCAAACTCTAGCCAGATCTTGACCACATACAAATTTTGTTGCATTTAATCATGAAATCTAACTATAGACTTCTGGGAAAGAAGCAATAAGTCAACATCATAGTATACCACTTCTAAGCAGAAATCAGTGCCTGCTTATATAATCAGCAGATTGGGTTGCGGCCATGTATATGTACTGTATACTTACATGCTATATAAACCAGTTCCTCTAAAATCATAGTGATTGATGCAATCATTTAAATTAAGCTAAGCATCTTTACCTTTTTCCCCTTTACTTTTATATCTAGAAAATGTTCAAATGCAGCCAATGAATAACTTGGCTTGTTACAGCAATGACCGTGGAAGATCTCATTATTGGAGTTTTAGTAGTAAAAATAAAACCTGGAGAATTGAGCTTTTTACAGACCACTTTTTGAACTGTGTAGGGACTTCAAATTGTTCTTTATGAATGTCTAAAATTTCGCTGTTTTAAATAATACTTTGCTTTGCAGTAATATACAGTTGTGCTCATAAATATACATACCCTGGCAGGATTTATGATTTCTTGGTCATTTTTCAGAGAATATGAATAACACAAAAACATTTCTTTCACTCATGGTTAGTGTTTGGCTCAAGCCATTTATTATCAATCAACTGTTTAATCGTTTTAAATCATAATGACAACAGAAACTACCCAAATGACCCTGATCAAAAGTTTACATACACTGGTGATTTTGGCCTGATAACATGCACACAAGTTGACACAAAGGGGTTTGAATGGCTATTAAAGGTAACCATCCTCACCTGCGATCTGTTTGCTTGTAATTAATGTGTGTGTATAAAAGGTCAGTGAGTTTCTGGACTCCTGACAGACCCTTGTATCTTTCATCCAGTGCTGCACTGATGTTTCTAGATTCTGCGTCATGGGGAAAGCAAAAGAATTGTCAAAAGGATCTGTGGGAAAAGGTAGTTGCACTGTATAAAACGGGAAAGGAATATAAAAAGATATCAAAGGAATTGAGTGCCAATCAGCAGTGTTCAAACTCTAATCAAGAAGTGGAAAATGAGGGGTTCTGTTGAAACACCCACAAATAACTTCGGGTGAAATAGAGGACTCTCTGAAAACATGTAGTGTGGCTGTTTCAAGATGCACAATAAGAAGGCACTTGAAGAAAGATGGGCTGCATGGTCGAGTCACCAGAAGAAAGCCATTACTACGCAAATGCCTCAAAGTATCCCGTTTACAATATGCTAAACAGCACAAAGACAAGCCTCAAACCTTCTGGCAGAAAGTCATTTGGAGTGATGAGACCAAAATTGAGCTTTCTCATTTGTTCATTGACAGACGCAACGCTTCCTTATTCAGAACCATAGGGTTATATCTACCCCCTACAGGAGTAGGACACTAGGCAGAAAAAAGACTTGGCTACATCCATGGGCAGTCCTAGGTGATATACACCCCCCTCCCTGCTATAGGCCTTCAGTCATTTTTCTGCCTAGTCAGGAGTAAGAACCTAGTTCCCTGCTGGGATCTCTAGTCCTGAAAAATGTTATTTTTTTGTTTGCAGATCTCACCGGAAAAAAATCCAGAAAAACCGCAATCAACTGCCAGACTGGGCGACGGGCTGGACACTTGATCCAGTGGTCTCCGCAGTCTGGCCAGCGAGCGTGTGCAGACCGCAGCAGCCTCACGAGTTAAACGTCTCGCGAGGTTGCATACGACTGGGTCTCGGCTTGAGTGGCAGAGTGCTGCGGGGGGAAAGAGTACTTTTCTTGCATAGTCAAAAAATGGGAAGGAGCCACGTCGCAAGCGTCGTCCTTCATTCTTGGCTCACAAAGTTTTTTGGTTTTTTTTCATCCCTCAGGGTCCACTGATAAAAGACTCAGTCTTTCAAGCCCACTTCGGGTGGTTCCAAGCTACCCTAGTTGGGCAACTTGACAGCGGGGTTCTCCAGACCCCCAGATAAGGCTCCTTCGGCATGAAGGGGCACCCTCACCCGCAGTCCGGGTGGGGTACGTCTTCGCTGGTTTCCGGGCCCATGGACCTCTCTGATAAACATTTGGATCCACTAAGTGATTCTGTCTGGTTACAAGATCGAGTTCCAGTCTTGTCCCCAAGGAGATTTTTTTCCGACGTTCGAGGCGGTCCCTTTTGCTCAGTTCTCCACACGAGACCCCTGCAAAAGGTGGTCTTGTTAAAATGGGTCACATGTCCAGTTCTCTGGACAGTCAGATTTGCCTGAGCCAAAGAGCCAAAGGGTCACTGATCTGGTGGCCTCCTCATTCCACGGCACTTCGGCAGGGGAAATCCTTTCTCCCTCTTTACTGGACGGTGGTCACCACCGATGCCAGTCTGTCCGGGTGGGGAGGAGTCCTGGGCCTGAGCTCTGCTCAGGGTCGCTGGACGCTGGAGGAATCCAGGCGCCTGTCAACATCTTGGAACTCCGGGCAATCAGACTCTGTCTGGATCATTGGACGGATCGACTTCAGGGGCTCCCGATACGGATCCAGTCGGACAATGCCACGGCGGTGGCCTATGTCAACCACCAGGGAAGAACAAGGAGTGTGTTAGCGGGCCTGAAAGTAGCCGTCATTCTCTGTTGGGCAGAGCGTTTCGTCCCGGCCATCTCCGCCGTCCACATTCCGGGAGTGGACAACTGGCAGGCGGATTTACCTCAGTCGACAAGTGTTGGACCAAGGGGAGTGGTCCCTTCATCAGGAGGTATTTCAACAGATATGTCTGCGTTGGGGCTCTCCAGAGGTAGATCTGATAGCATCCCGGGTAGGGGAAGGAGCAGAGGTTTGTGGCCAGGTCTTGGGACTTTCTGTTGGATGCCTCAGACGCTCTGGTGGCTCCGTGGGGCCAGTATTGTCTGATCTACACCTTTTCTCCTTTCAAGCTTCTGCCTTGGCTGTTGCACAGGATTAAGGGCGAAAGAATTCCGGTCATTCTAGTGGCCCCGGACTGGCCTCGTCGGTCCTGGTACGCCGACCTGGTGCATCTGGTCACAGACGCCCCCTGGTGGCTGCCTCTCAGGGAGGATCTGCTATGCCAAGGGCTGATCTTCCACCCTGTTGTAGTGGCCTGGCTGTTGAAAGCCAGGTGTTGCATCGTTGATTCCGACATTACTCAAAGCTAGAAAGTCTACTTCCAGGAAGGTATACCATCGGTCGTGGAAAAGCGTACATTTCATGGTGTGAGTCAGTGGGGTTTCACCCACATTCCTTTTCGGTGGCTCGGATTTTGACTTTTCTTCAGAGGGGCGTTGAAAAGAATTTTGGCCTTGAGTACTATCAAGGGCCAGGTGTCAGCTTTGATGTTTTTTTCCAACGCCCCCTGGCTTAGCATTCCCCGGTGCGTACCTTCATTCAGGGGGTGCAATGTGGTTCCACCGGTGCGATCTCCCTTGCCACAGTGGGACATGAATCTGGTGCTTTCGCTTCTACAGAAGCCTCCGTTTGAAAATATTACAGAAATTCCCCTGCTCACTCTGTCACAGAAGGTGGCCTTCTTGGTGGCTATCACTTCTGCTTGCAGGGCTATCCTGTCGCACGCCCTACCTGGTGATTCATAAGGACAAGGTGGTTTTTCATCCTTGTCCTTTGTACCTTCCAAAAGTTGTTTGTTTAGTTCTTTCAGAGGTCAGACTCCCTGTTTGTGATCGCAGACGGGCCAAAGAAGGGGCTGTTTGCTTTCTCAGCGACCATTTCTAGAGGGATCAGACAGACGGTGACTCAGGCCTATTCTGTCATGGGTCGGGTTCCTCCCTACTCGGGCGCTGAGTGCGTCCTGGGCATTTGCATTCATCAGCAAGGAAGCTGTGCATGGGATGTACTTGGACATTCCAACATGACAATGACCCAAAACACTAGGCCAAGTTGACCTGTCATTGGCTACAGCAGAATACAGTGAAGGTTCTGGAGTGGCCATCTCAGTCTCCTGACCTCGATATCATTGAGCCACTCTGGGGAGATCTCATACGTTCAGTTCATGCAAGACAGCCCAAGAATTTACAGGACATGGAGGCTTTTTGCCAAGAGGAATGGGCAGCTTTACCATCTGAGAAGATGAAGAGCCTCATCCACAAATGCCACAAAAGACTTCAAGCTGTCATTGATGTGAAAGGGGGAAATACATTGATCAGGGTCATTTGGATAGTTTCTGTTGTCATCATGATTTTAAAAGAGTAAACACAGTTTATTGATAATAAATGGTTTCAGCCAAATGCTAACCATGAGTGAAAAAAGTTTTTGTGTTATTCATATTCTCTAAAAAATGGCCAAGAAATCATAAATTCTGCCAGGGTATGTAAACTTATGAGCACAACTGTACAGTACTGTGCAAAGGTTTTAGGCAGGTGTGAAGAAATGCTGTAAAGTATGAATGCTTTCAAAAATATACATTTTTATTGTTTATTTTTATCAATTTACAAACTGCAAAGTGAGTGAACAGAAGAAAAATCTTAATCAAATCAATATCCGGTGTGATACCCTTTGCCTTCAAACCAGCACCATTTCACATGGGCAATCAGTTCAGGTCATTTTTTCAGGCGGACCTGATCCAATGGTCCATGCATCCCTATTAAGCGTTAGGTGTAAATGGACTTGCCTGTTTACACCCGCCTACTTCCTATCCTCCAGAAAAAACGAAGGGAATCTATTGCCTGCCATCTAGGCGGATCAGATTGGAGGGCAGTCGGGTGTAAACAAGCAGCCGGTCCATTTACACCCAACCACCCAAAGAGCAGAGTGGGCTGTGTCCGTGTCCGCCATGCATAAACTGAGCAGACATGGACATCTCATCTGTTCGCTCTGATCTGCTTAGCAGGGGATCAGTGGACCGACTTGTGGAAAGAGGCCTTAAACTTGTACACTTGCACAAAGTCAGGGATTTTCGAGGATTAGAGTCAGGTGTACTATTAACTAATTATACCACGCAGAAGCTAATGCTTTATCAATTTCATATGTAGGTTGAAATACAGTCATTAACTGAAACAGCTGTGTAGGAGGCTTAGAACTGGGTGAGGAACAGCCAAACTCTGCTACTAAGGTGAGGCTGTGGAAGACTGTTTCATGTCACAGGTCATACACTATGGGAAGACAGCACAGCAACAGGACACGAGGTAGTTATACTGCATCAACAAGATCTTTCCCAGGCAAAGATTTCAAAGCAGACTGGGGTTTCAAGATGTGGTGTTGAAGCTCTTTTGAAGAAGCCCAAAGAAATGGGCAATGTTGAAGACTGTAGATGCAGTGGTCGGCCAGGGAAAAATGCAGCAGGTGAAAGACACATCATGCCTACTTTTCTTCGACATCGAAAGAAGTTCAGCAATGCCATCAGCACAGAACTGGCGGAAAGCAGTGTGACCCAGGTACACCAATTTACTGTCCGGAGAAGTCTGACTGGAAGTCGTCTTCATGGAAGAATTGCAAAAATTCCATATTCCAAAAATCCATACCTCCGACGTGGAAACAAGGCCAAGTGACTTAACTATGCACGAAAACATAGGAACTGGTTCAAACGCACAATTCCCAATTTACATGTATCTGTAGAAATGGCTGTGCATGTAAGTGAATGCTGAGGAGAACCGTAAAAAGTGCAAAAGAATGTCACCAGCACACCATGGATCTCCAAAACTGGTCCAAAGCTTTAATCTGTGATCCCATCAATGCAGCAGATATTAAATATTAAATATTTTATTTATTAAAATATTTAAAAAAAATCTGTTCTGTATCACACTTTGTCACGTGCCTGATAAAGGGGTCCTGCGCGGCTCCAAAGCGTTGCTATCTGCTGTAATGATGTGATCGCTGATTAAAGCTTTGCACCTGTTCTGAAGATCCATGGTGTGCTGGTGACATTCTTTTGCTCTAACATAGGAACCTGGTTGCAGAAAAATGTCAGCAGGTGCTCTGGACTGAAAAATTTGAAATGTGAAATATTTGGCTGTAGCAATATTCGAACAAGAGGCATTAATGGGTTAAGAACTATCTTCAGCATAAAGAACAACAAGGAGACTTGGATGTAATGGTTTGGCGCCCACAAAGCCCTGATCTTAACATCTAGTCTGTCTGGGATTACATGAAGAAATGGAAGCATTTGAGGCAGCCTACGTCCACAGAAGATCTGTGGCTAGTTATCCAACATGTTTGGAACAACCTACCTGCCATGTTCCTTCAGAAACTGTGTGTGCAAGTGTACCTAGAAGAATTGATGCTGTCTTGAAGGCAAAGGGTGGTCCCACCTAATATTGATTTGGATTTTTCTTCTGTTCATTTACACTTCGATGGCCGGTGTACATCAAACCACCAATGCAGGAAATAGAAAAGCAGAAAAATTAACATACATTTGTAAAAGAATAATGCTAGCTTACTTGTGTTTCTACAAGGTGTGATGTTGGAAAGGTGCTGTTTGGAAATAGTTCTATTATTTTCATGATGATTTAGAACAGGGGTGGGCAAGCTGCGACCCTCCAGCTGTTATGGACCTACATATCCCATGAGGCATTGCAAGACTGAAAGTTCCAGAGAAAGAGGCATGATGGGATTTGTAGTTTCCCAACAGCTGGAGGGCCATGGTTTCCCCACCCATGTTTTAGAGTGTGTGTATATATAAAATTTTAAAGGTCTAAATTTCTTTTTTTCCAGTGTCTACTGAAAGATATTACTGTTTCTTTGTAATGACCTTCTTTTTTCTAAATCTAGGTATATCAAGTAACCATATACCAAGCTGAGGATAGTAATGTGGATTCTTTTGAAGATGATACCGAAATTTCAGAAGCTGTAAGTTTTTTTTTTTTTTTTTTTTTTTTTTTTTTTTTTTTTGTTTTTTGTTTTTTTGTTTTTTATATGGAGTTGACCAAAATATAAATGTGTATTAGCTTTTATCCTCGTACATTAACATTTAGTAGTTGACTATCAATCATAAAGCCCAGCAAAAGTCTATTGAGCCAAGTAGGTCAATACTGGAACATTCCCTTAAATCGTGTGGGGTTTTTTTATTATTATTTTTTTTAAACTCTTTACACAAACTCACACATTAACACTTAGGCTTCATGTTCACTAGGCTACACTGGCAGCTCCTAAACTTGACTTTTAGGAGCTTTTGGCATTTTTTTGCCAAAGCTCCTAAACACAACGCCATAAAAGCCTATGTGTCCATGTACACATAGGCTTTTAGCAGAGTGTAGCAGCTGCTGCGTTTAGGTGAATGTGGAAGAATGGTGCTCAGGATCGGAATGGTTTTTTCCCCCCCAGGATCAGAGGGTGCTGGTGCATATTACATGTTACACCCTAAATACACGTGTAATATGTAACCTGCTCCAACAGGTGAATCCTATTATCCTTAACTTTGATACTTAACCCTAAATCAGCCAACGCTTTTAACACATTTTATGCCATTAATTAACACTTAAAGCAGTATTAAACCCAAAATCAAGCATTTGATCTATTGCATCTTTCTAATCGGTCGATGCGATGGCTGCATTCTTCTTCCCTTTTTTTTTTTCTTTTTCTCCTTTTTGTTTTCACCTGGTGATCTGGCCAGTAACACACCTCCTCCTGTATTAGAGTGATAAGGGTGCAACAGAGGCAAACTTTTTAAATCGTTGTTTCTTTTGGGACAAGGATTTGCATAAATAAAAGCTGGCCATTGTAAGCACCCCTGTCACTGGTAAATGGTTTGTCTCTTCTCTGTAACTGATACATCTGCAGGAGAGCTTGTTCTTTTGAAAAACATTAGACTTAAATAGAAGAAAGCCTAAAAATTCACATCTAAGAATTGATAAGCTACAGTATAATAACCCTTTCAACCATGTAACTGTTACATCTGCAGGAAAGCTTGTTCTGTTGAAAAAGGTCAAAATTAGAGAGCCTGAAACAGAAAACAAATGCAGCCATTACATCTAAAAATTGGTAAGCTGCAGTAAAATAAATGCTTGCTTTTGGATTCGATTTAAATTGATTGTAAGCCCTCACAAATACCCACTGAAGTGACTAGCCTCAGGTGATACACAGAGAAGAAACAAATCCTCCTACATACATTGTACCTGATTATACACTTTTAAAATCTCTCTCTCTTTCTCTCTCTCTCTCTCTCTCTCTCTCTCTCTCTCTCTCTCTCTCTCTCTCTCTCTCTCTCTCTCTCTCTCTCTCTCTCTCTCTCTCTCTCTCTCTCTCTCTCTCTCTCTCTCTCTCTCTCTCTCTCTCTCTCTCTCTCCCCCCCCCAGGCTGTCAATCACCTTATGTATCTTGGGGGTGGAGCCATTTTGTTCCCCTGGATTCTGTGGTGTCGGCATAAACTGTCAGAAGTGACTTGTGCAGATAGCAGAGGGAGGAGAGAGCAGATAGGAACCACACTAGGTGCTTTGTGTTGGATTGAAGCTACATTATACTATAGAGGGATATGATATATTCTTTTATTTCATATGAGGTTTACAACCACCTTAACCATAGCCTCTGATGTGAGTACTAAAGTGACACTCAAAGTGAACCCTTTTGTCTATGCAAGGGAAAAGGTCACTTAACCACTTCCTCAATGCTCAACATGTACTTACCTTTTTTCACTCCTGTGCTGCACCATTTGAATGCCAGGACCTGGAAGAAATAACTGACAATTCCTGCTATAGGAGAGCATGTGAATCGCCCTTTTCCATGTGACAGAGCTAGGTGCCTTGTGATTACCTTTAGCGCTGTTACATAGAGCTCGGGAAGTAGTCTCTAGTTCCGTGTATGCTCTGACTAGGCAGTGTTCCTTCCTTTTCATAATCCTGTGACCAAATGAGTGCATGCTGTAAGGGAAAGTGGTAGTTAAACCCAACTCCAGCAAATTTGAAAATCTTCCCTTGCAGTGGGGCTGCAATCGCACTGCATGGGTTAACTGCTCCTTTAACCACTTCCAGCCTAAGGACGTCATATGACGTCTTTGACTTTCAGTGGGGATATCTGAATAATGCCTGAAGCTACAGGCATCATTCAGGTATCATCTTTTAGAGCCGGCGATTCTGTGCACCCTAAGAATGATCATAGCGGCAGTTCTGCCGCTTGATCATTCTTACAGGCGATGGGAGTGGACAACCCTCCGGCCGCTATCCAGTGCTACTCCAGGCTCTCCCGTGCCATTGGGGACCCGGAGAAAGAAGCCGCCACCGCCGGATGACGAGCATAGAGATTTCCGGTGACCAGATGGTCGCCAGTCATCTCTATGACCGTCGGAGGACCAAGCACGACGTTATGACATTACACCTGGGCCGCGGTTATAAACAAAGTTGCAATCACTGCTGGAAAGCATGGTATCGTAAATTTTTTTTTTTTTTTGATCTTATGCTTTCCAGCCTGGAGGAGAGATGTGGGGTCTTATAAAAAAAATTAAAGAGAAAGAGAGAATGTAAAAATAAAATAAAACAAAAAAAAAAAAAAATTTAAAGCGCCCCTATTGCCGCGTGCTCACGCACAGAAGCGAACGCACACCTAAGTCCCGCCCACATATGTAAATGCTGTTCAAACCACACATGTGAGGTATCGCCGCTTGCGTTAGAGCGAGAGCAACAATTCTAGCACTAGACCTGCTCTGTAACAACTGGTAACCTGTAAAGAAAAATTTTAAAGCGTCGCCTATGGAGATTTTTAAGTACCGAAGTTTGGCGCCATTCCATGAGTGGTCGCAATTTTAAAGTACGACATGTTGGGTATCTATTTACTCGGCGTAACATCAACTTTCACATTATACTAAAAAAAATTGGGCTAACTTTACTGCTTTATTTTTTAATTCATGAAGTAGTTTAAAAAAAAAAAAAAGTGTTTGAAAAATTGTTGCGCAAATACCGTGCGACATAAAAAGTTGCAATGACCGCCATTTTATTCCCTAGGGTGTCTGCTAAATATGTAATGTTTGGGGGTTCTGAGAAATTTTATAGCAAAAAAATTATGATTTTTACGTGTAAGAGAGGAGTGCCAGGATAGGCCCGGTATGGAAGTGGTTAATGTAGAAGAGAATAGAACATTTACTTGCATGATCCTCTGCTTACCCAGTAGACCATACTCCCCCATTCTCCAGCGGGGTAGACTAACTCTTGGCATTGTCATATCCAGTGCAGGGCAAAGGACCCTGCATTGGTTTTGATGGTGTCAGGACCTTAGAACGCTGGAGCATGGGGGAGAAGATGTTGCAGGGACTGGTCTAGCAATGTGGAGGATTGGGTAAGTAGATCTTTTTTTGGTCCCCTAGACCTAGAATTACGAGTACAGCCCCACTACAAGGGATGATTTTTAAGTCAAATTTTGAGAAAACCCCACTTTGTGTTTATGTGATCCCAGCCCCACAGCATACCAAAAAAAAAAAATGTTCTTGCCTTTTGTAAGATGTTGAAAACACAAGCGAATCTCTCCTGCCCTTGTCACAATGTTTTTAAACTATTTTGATTGTTCTTAAAAATATTTCTGCTGCAAAATGAAAGACCCATTGTAAATATTGTGTATGGTGGAAATAAGGTGTCTTTTTTTTTTTTTTTTTGACTGAACTTTTTCTGGGCTGCTGTGTGGTAAGTGTGTCTTGTACCTGTCATTGCAGGATTATTGGAAATGTTCTGAGTGTGATGAGATGAATCCTCCTATCCCAAGATACTGTCACAGGTGTTGGTCTCTTCGGAAGGGCTGGCTTCCTGATGAAAACGAGAAAAAAACGAACTCCTTAAAGAGGAAAAAGATGGAAGATTCTCTGGATGACGAGGGTTTTGATGTACCTGATGGCAAAAAGGCAAAATTGTCAGATTCACAAGAATCAAATCTAGAAAAGAAGGAAGATGAGGGCTTACAAAGTTCAGAATCCCAGGAGACAGAGGACTTTTCTCAGCCATCCACGTCGGGTAGCATGGCTTCATGTAGTCAGGAGGAGCTCCGAGAGAATGAGCGGGAGCAATCTTATGAAGAAAGCTCAGAAAAGAGCCTGCCTTTGACCAGCATAGAACCTTGCGTCATTTGTCAGACAAGGCCAAAAAATGGATGCATTGTCCATGGCAGGACGGGACACCTCATGGCATGCTTTAGCTGTGCAAAGAAACTGAAGAAAAGGAACAAGCCTTGTCCTGTCTGCAGACAGCCCATCCAGATGATTGTATTAACCTACTTCAGCTAAAACTCCAATCCTTAACTATTTAGGCTTTAAAATGCAAAAAACTAGATCATAAACCTTTGAATCCAATAGTTAAACTATATATATATATATATATATATATATATATATATATATATATATATATATATTCCCTCAACAGGAGAATGGACTGTCAAACTAATACTTGTTGGGCTTATTTGCTTAATGAAGAATTCTAGTTAACAGGTTTATTTAAGAACATGTACATCGTTTAAATCTTATAGTTTGTAAATTCAGGCACAGGTTGTGTATTTTTTTCATATCCAAGATCTATTAATGATGCTTGCAATGCGGTGATGAGGATGTGATTACAGGTGTGCCAGATGGTGACCACATTTGCACTTGATGGACTGGGACATTGTAGTTAATTTCTATGGTGATGCTGTGTTTCTAATTGCATACACTATAGCTGTGAAAAACGCATCTAACCAGTTAAGAGAAGTAAGGGATTTTAAAAAATCTTTCAGTATCCTACTTACCTAGGTGGATGCAGCATCGGACCCCCGACGCCTCTACACTGAGAACCGAGGGATCGAACACCACCGATGGCTCAGTTCTCACAGCTCCCCGAAGAGAGCTGCTGACTGTCAAGCTCTCCGCTCTGCTCCTCCTCGCTTACTGGAGCGCTGAGCTGTGGAGGGGTGGGGAGTGGCCGTCTCAGGCTCTTGGCGGCTTGCTGAGAGCCTGAGACGGGTGTCAGTCCAGGGACCTGGTGGATCCAGACTTCCGTTGTCGGGATGACATGGTGCCTGGACTGATTTCTGCGAAGTTGGCAGAGAGCAGACTTCAGTTCGCTCTCTGCTGGAAATGGGTCACAGGAGTGCAAAACTTATTGCACTCCTGTGACCCATAGAAGAAGCCCAACCAAACGAGCTTTGGCTGGACTTCTCCTTTAATACTGTATGCAGGTGCATTCAGTCAATAGGTCAGGATTCCAACCTTATACAATAGACAAAAAGGAGATACCACATGGTACATCTGTGAAGGTTCTTGTTTATTAAAGTGGTTGTAAACCCATGTTAAAAAAAAAAAAAACCTGACAAACGCATAATAAGCTAGTACTCATCGCATACTAGCTCATTATGAAATACTTACCTTAGATCGAAGCTGTTGCAGAGGTCCTCATACACCGATGTGGCCAGCAACATGTCTCCCGGAGTAATTTCCGGGTTCGCGGGCCCAAGTGCTGTGATTGGCCGGAGCCGCGATGATGTCACTCCCGCTGGCCACAGCACAAGCCCTTTAGAGGCGGCACGATCGAGCGGTTCCTTAAGTGCGCATACGCTGATGACGGTGCAAGCGTATATGATAAATATCTCCTAAACCATGCACAGTACCTACAGGTAAGCCTTATTTTGGGTTACCTGCAGGTACAAGTGGTGTAACAGGGTCTACAACCACTTTAAATTAATCAGATAGCTAGGGGTAGTCGGTCACATTCAACTAGAATTGTTCTGTAATCTTTGATGTTTTCAGTTTGTCCAAGCTGCCTCTTGGAACGGAAGAGGCTTCTTGGATAAGATCCAAATTGCTCAAGAGCCCCATTACACTTGTCTGTTTTAAAGCAGAAAAACTCCTGCATTTTGCTGCATGAAAATTAGGGGTGCAACGGATCAAAAATCTCACGGATCGGATCGATCCTCGGATCAGAGTCACGGATCGGATCGATCCTCGGATCAGCATAAAAAAAAAAAAACACACAAATCTTGTTACACCCACCGGAGTTTTAGATTTAAAAGCCATTTTCAACACAAAACCGAGCTTATATGCATAAATACAGTATTTGTGCATATAAGCTCAGTTTTGTGTTGAAAATGGCTTTTAAATTTAAAACTCCGGTGGGTGTAACAAGATGTCCGCTTGCCCCCTTCTCACTCTATCATTATTGTACTGTGCAGGAGTGTGGGGTGTAGCAAGATGGCGGCGACGAAATGTCACTTCCTGTGGAGACAGCGGCCACTTCCGGGTGTACCAAGATGGCCGCCGGCTCCGGAGCTAGGCCGAAGCCGGGGCCTTTCCTATGGCTGAGGCCCGAAAAGGCACACCCGCGATCCGCGGAGGGTGATCCGTACGGATCACGGATCGGCAACGATCCGTTGCACCCCTAATGAAAATGCATGTCAGGTAGAAATCTCATTCTCTCATGTGTGACTGATTCATATCTATGCACTGAAGTTTAATGTGAAAGACAGGAAAACTCTATGAGCCCATTTACACTTACATGTGTGCATAACCATGCACGCTACATGCACACTGAACAGTGCAAATCCAGCCATAAACATTACAGAACAAGTCTATTTTAATATTTTACCACTACTAACTATACCACAAAGTGGCCATTCAGCGCTTCTGTGCTCTATGTTAAAGGCTCCAAATTTGCTTATTGAATCTTTGAAGCCAGGAGCTTTGAATTCAAAGATTTGGTAACCAAGTTGGAGCTTTGACAATGTGCACCTGACATTTTAGCGAATTATAGAGAGGTGCACACTTTGCTTTATGGGATGCTACTGGGATATTGCAAAGCACGTTTTTCACCAAGTTATTTGTGTACAGTACACACAGAAGCCCCCCAAAGCACAAAATGAGAAAGAATGCAGGCATCTTGTGGTAGCTGCTAATGGACAACTTTGTATATTTTATTACCTAATCATCATAGAAACAGTGTCAATGCTCCACCCCCATTTGGAATCCTCTTCTGGTGGACCTTTTCTATTCAAAGGTCAGTGTAAGTCAATGTGGTGACCAGCGGGTAGCAAATGAAGTATGCAATGATCTATTTGGCTTGGTGCACAAACACTTACCAAATGGCACCTTGGACAGCATGACTACAGAACCTATAAGTTGTCAAATAGGTTCGCTAAAATAGCAGACATCAGAAGTACATTCTTGTCTGTAAAGTTGCTCACATGTGAAGCTTTCATTCTCCGTTTTGTATATTTTATAAAGATATTTGCATGCAAAATGAATGGGCTGAAATCGCACTACACAGAACTGAATGTGAATCGCAGATGAACATGAAGCATGATCCTGTGTGATTCACATGCAGTTCCTAGTGTGAATGGGCTCTAAGGGCTTTGATGCTGTGGTGGTTTATCTCCAGCAGGCAGTTTTAATTCTGCATCAGCCATGGTATAACGCAGGGGTAGGCAACCTTGGCCCTCCAGCTGTAGTGAAACTACAAGTCCCATGAGACATTGCAAGACCCTGACAATCACAGGTATGACTCCTAGAGGCAGAGGCATGATGGGATTTGTAGTTTCAAAACAGCTGGGGTGCCGAGGTTGCTTACCACTAGTATAATGTATCCTCTATTTAATAGTCCATCCTGCTTCTCCACTAGTCTTTTTCAGGTGGAAAGCATGCAGTTATTTGCACACAGACATTTTGAAGGACTGAACCCCTGAATACAAGTTACTTCTTTTGTGATTGGTTTGTGATCAAGCCTGCAAAAATTCCAGGAGTTAGGTTGCCAGTGCGCCTTGAAGAATATGCTATTCTTTTGTAATGCTCTTAATAGCAGTGCAGATTCCCTGCTGCATTACATGTTGCTAGCTCCTGGGTTGGCTGGCTGGTTTTTGAAATCTGCATGAATTTACTTTTTAAAATCTACGCAATTTTATTTTCCCGTCTGAGATTTGTTATCTGGCAAATGTTGCAGCCATAAGACTTATATGTTGCGTACATTTTCTCCATAGGTGTCTAGAGAATTTTTACAGATCTCTTTGAGGTAGTGTATTTTATATGAAGAGTTTGTAATAAGATTAATGGATGGCATCTGTTCAGTTGTCCTATTTGCTATGTGATATATGTCTGCTGTGCAGAATTTTATTCTTGTGCCTTTAAATGTTTTGAGCATTGGTTGTGAATGCAAAGATTCGTCCCGCAACGCAAACCACCCAGTAATACATGTATGGTATTTAGTGTAGGGTTAGTAAAAAATTTTTTTTTGAGGATATGCATAATGATTGAGCTTTGCTTTCGTTTTCGTAAACTTTTATTTGTGAATTAACACACTGAGCATTGTATAACCGAAATGATACGCTAAGCTCTATCAGCTTACACTTCATGTAAGCTGATAGATGACTATGGCCGCCTCTCTTTCATGTTGTGGGCAGTGCTGTCTGGCTAGATCGCCCTTGTAGAGTAATAGTTTTTTTTGCAGGTGAATGAGTTCCATCTTTGCTGTCTAAATTTGGTGAAGCATACGAGTTTAGAAACTATATTAATATATATCTTATTTTTTTTTTTTAATTAAAAATATGATTGGCTATTTCAGTTTTCCAAGGCAAGGATATTTCCAGGACCATGGGCCTGTTCTCAACTATTTTTGCGATTTTTACACATACCTGTTGCATTGCATAGCCAGAAGTGTGACCCATTCTTCACCAAACACTATAGCATCTGTGTCACTTGTTTGCTTATTATCAATTGAAAAGCACCCACCTATTGCTGAAAACCTCCCTGTGCTCTCCTCTTTTGCAAGCAGCATGGAAAGATGTTAGACGGACAGTATTGTATAATGGAATGGAGCCTTTCACTTTCATGCTGATTACCACAGTGAAGAGGATTGTGAGAAGACAACTTTGAGCAGATGGATATGACCGCTGTATTTTTCAATATATTTCATATCTTTTTATTGGATATATAACTACCGTAAATATTTTTTTTTCTTTTTTGCCTAGCCTTTGGTACATTCATTATTGAAATATTGCAATTAGTGTGCATATAATTTAGTTTGTTTAGAATTTGTTGATTTGATTGCATATCTCATATGTAGAGTTTTTTTTTTTTTTTTGAGAAACCCAAGTGCTTTTTTACAAAACTGTAGCGAGAGTGTGTCATTGGTCCAAATGTGAATTCATATTGTCCAATAAGGCGAGTGTTGCCCATAGATGGAGAACTGTGGTCAGCAACTTTTCTTGTCTCATGCCTGTTATGTATAACTTAGTTTGTTTGCGCTAACATGACAAATCGTAATAAGATACATAGAACACAGGCTTAGACATATTCTGTTTCAAGGAAGAAGGCTGATGTTTCCCTAAAGCGGAGTTCCACCCATTTTTTAGTTTATTAAAAGTTAGCAGCTATAAAAAGCATAGCTGCTGATTTTTAATAAACAGATACTTACCTGTCCCACGGTCCAGCGATGCGGCCGCCCGGAGCCTTGCTCCTCTCTCCCTCCTTTCCTCTGCGCCATCATAGCAACTGTGGGCACCCGGCCGTGACAGCTTACGGCTTCATGGTCGGGCACGCACTGCACATGAGCGAGACAGGAAGTCCCACTAAAAAGAGGGTACACACTCCCCCCCCAAAAAAAATATGACATGCCAAATGTCGCATGTCAGGGCGTGAGGAGAGCTTAAAGCGGAAGTTCCACTTTTGGGTGGAACTCTGCTTTAGGTGAAATGTGCACTAATATTGACAACTGGTAGGAAAACCCAGCATTTACTTTATTTGGCTTGAGATTTGGGGGTTGATAAAGGCAATAATAACCTGTTTGCTGGTGAATTGGTATGTTTGACCAGACTTAATAATTTCCATGCATCATAACGTTATCACTTTTATTTAGAATATTTATACAGCAAAAGGTTTAGTTTGTTGCCACTGTTAGCTTTGAATATTAAAATGTAGTTATTTATGCTGGATACAGTGGTCTGCTCACTAATGGATCTTTGGAGAGGCTATTTGGACTATAAGCACTTATGAATTTATTAAAAACAAGTAGTAAAAATGATCAACATGTAAGAAGGACTAAACTTTATAGAATAATAAATTGTAGTAGTTGCTCAGAAGTAATATTTCTTGGCAACATCATTCAGTGTGCGCAGTGATCTGCTTGACATTGTCAGATTTTTTTATTTATTTTTTATCTCCTTGATTTTGCAAATGTCTATTAGAGTAAAATGTGTTGGACTTTTCTTAGTTTAATGTGCCATGATAATCCTGCTACATTTGACTATGATTGTGGGTTTTTTTTGTTTTCGTTTTTTTTTTTTTTGTTTTTTTTTTTGATCAAAGTACATCACTATAATCTTGCTAAGTTTTGCCCATAATTACTCCTTAACTTATATTTAAACCCAAATGTGTCTAGGTATAATTTACACTTCATTAGGCTTTCATGCTGTGTGTTTTTTGTTAATGTTTTGCTATTTATTTCCATCTATGACTGATCAGCAGTAACAATGCATAGAGTAAATACAGAGAGTAAAACCAGTTGCTAATGGTTGTTTCTGTACTTTCTCCTCTTAGCACCTTCTTCAGTTGTTTGCACTGTGAAAAACTTTTACAGTCCTAAGAGCTGATATGTACATTTAACCCTCTGTACAGAACATTCAACTAAAATGCACTGTATATAAACTATTGAAAATGTTACATTTTGTGAATTATTTAAGATTAAAACAATTTTAATTGTTTTGCAGTGATGCAGGTTGTGTTTTTTTTTTTTTTTTTTTTTAATTTATTTTAATATAACACTGATACTGAAAGGTGTGAGTCAGATGTGCAATGCTTTGAATGGGAGCTGCACCGCTCAGCCTTCATTTGACAGTGGGTGGGCGGCAAGTGGTTAAATAGGACCAAGCTGGCCCAAACAAACTATCTCCTTGACTGAGGAACTTAACAAGTTTGCTGTAGAACTAGTGTAGGAAGGAGGGTTTTGGGTTCCTGGAGAACTGGGCTGACTTTTCTGTCGGTTACCAGCTGTGTAGCAGGGACAGACTGCGCCTATAGTAAATGGGGAGGGTGCACCTCTGTTGGGGAAGAGGATGTCCAAAAAGTTGGAGGAACTGAATGTGAGTTAGGGATCTTAGAGTGTAAGCTCCTTGAGGGTAGGGACTGATGTGAATGTATGATGTAAATGTAAAGTGCTGCGTAAATTGACGGCGCTATATAAGTACCTGAAATAAATAAATAACTTTTAGACTGGGGGCAGTTTCAGAGGAAGCTTTTTATAACTAGTAAATGAAGGGCAGGAAACGTGACTGTGGTCATTTCAACTGGAGTACCTATGAGCAACACATTTGGGCTGGCGGAATCCTACTGCAGCCTTGGAACAAGCAGGAATAAATAATATGCAGCGGTACACAACTAAAAAGGCATGTTCACCAATGCTAGAAACGACATGGAGTAACTGGAACTATTGGAGACCTGGTTTGAAAGCTGACATGACTTGCTTGTGACTGTACAGTGGTACTCCCTGTATCGGAAGAGGGGCAGGGGTTTGCATGTACATCAAGAGTGATTTGAAGGTGAACATGAAGGACAACCTTGCTAACGGGGCATCCGAGGGTGTGTAATCTTTGTGGCTGGAGCTACACAGAGATGAAACAAAAGGAAAATTGTTAGTGGGAGTATGCTACAGGCTCCCTACCCTGAAGGATGAAGAGGAGACCCAATGGCAGCAAGGTAAAGCAATGTTATAATCATGGGGGACTTCAATTATCCAGATATTGATTGGGCAGATGGAACTGCTCACTCTTCTAAGGCTCGACACTTCTTAAATGTCTTACAGATCAATTTTATGTGTGAGTTGGTGGATGCCCAAACTAGAAACAAGAATCTGCTAGACCTACTAATTACAAACAACCCAGAGCTGATAGCAGATGTGGCAGTAAGGGATAATTTTGGAAACAGCAATCACAGGGCAGTTACCCTCACTGTAAAGTACAGATAAAGCAGACATGAGTAGGACAAGTACATTAAATTTCAAGTGAACTAACTTTACCAAACTGCCCTCTGTACTTCATGCCATTACAGGAAGATATTCTTGAAGCAAAAAACTGGAAAAGTGTGAGTGCTTTTGGAAAATGTTTAATTAATGGCATTAGCCAGTGTGTTCCAATAGACAACAAATACAAAAGCACTCAGGCTAAACCTGGTTGACTCAATCCAAGTGTAAAAAAAGGCACATTTAAGAGAAAAATGTGTTTTTCAACAAAAAAAAACACACACCCCTTAGTGCTGTAGTATCTGTGTGATCTGTGCTCCTTAAAGAGGAACTGCAGTCTGCTCACATAATTTGTAATAAAAACATCTTTTCCATTCTGAAGCTTCACTCCAATCACTGTGCATATTAGTTCATATATACTGTGATTCTGTACTTGCCAAATATGCTGCAGAAATCTCCCTCCACTGAGTCTGGCTGCAACCATTTTAACTGTGGGCAACTGAAGCTGATGCCTGTTCACTTCCTGGACACCTCCAGCTCTGCAGCTCTTATTGGCCCTCTTATGACTCACCCCCCTCCCTTCCTGGCAAACTCTCGTGAGAGAGAGAGCTGTGCATGATGTAAGTCTAGGCTTTTTACCAGACCAGAAACAGGAAGTGGGCTGTAGAAGGTATTTACTGGTAGAATAAAAATGTTTTACTATCCAAAGTTAAAACAACAAGGGCAGAAGATTTAATAGATGGAAAGTTGAAAAAATGTCTAAACGTCCGCTTTAACACCAAGAACAGTCACAGGGCTGCTGATCGCTCTGTTCTCAGTCTGTCCCGAGTGGAGATCGTTGGCTGTAAGGCACTGCTCTCTCTCCTGCTCCTGGAGCACCAGGCTGGGTAAGGGGTGGGCGAGGTTGGCTCTTAGCTTAGTGCTAAAAGGTGGAGCCAGCGGTCAGGCAGTGGGGGGTGGATCCCGACAAAATCAGGATCCTCCCCAAACCTGACAAGCCTCTGCCCTGTCGGCTAATAGTGGGCAAAAGCCCACTATAAACTTATGCTGGGTCACAGAAGTACAAAAGTAAATGTAGTCCTGTGACACACGAGAAATATGGCCCCAAAGCATTGGCCATACTCCTCTTTTAGGGCTGGTTCACACCAGAACGCGGTGCGGGAAACCCGTTAACTGATGTTAAAAATGCACAGAAGTTGTGCTCTGCAGCGAGTGTCAATATTACATTTATGATGCTCCCAAATGTAGGTTGAAAACGCAGTGTGTTTGTCCACCCTGGATCATATGGTACAGAAGTACCATGCGATGTGGTTGCAGTGAGGTTACAAAAGTAGTGCATGCACTAATTTTGGTGCGTTGTGCGATTTCAGCCCATTCAGAATGCGTTCCTGTGCGATTTCTGGTGTGAACCAGCCCTTAATGCAGCAGTGTTTGTTTTTGTGAGTCTCCCAAAGCATGTTTTTTTTTTCTTTTTAACTGTTGATATTACAGGTACCTTTTTTTTTTTTTCCCCCACTTCTGTAACAAATCAAGCTGCCTAGCATAGGTAACAGGGGGGTTGGGAGAAACCCTTTATTAGGCTCCATTCACACCAATGCGTTTTTTCCTGCTTTTTGAAGAAACACAGGGCTTTTTGTTATGGAATGTGTTATGGAACACATCCCATAAATGCATTTTGTGCCTCTGCATTTTTGGAAAGGGTCAGGGACTTAGACTTCAAAGAACCCGCATCCAAAATGCAAGTACTGTGCTTTTACTGTGATTTGCGATTTTGTGGGTTTTTTTTACTTTACATTTAGTGTATATAGCTGGTTGCTAAAGAGTGGGCCCGCCCTCGCGTATAACAACTGATGAGTCATCAGTTGTCAGCGGGGTTCCCCCGTTGACAGCTGAATGTAAGAAAAAGATTTGTCAGCTTAAAAAAAAAAGTGGGGTCCCCCCACCCCAAAATAAACTAAAATTAAAAAAACGGCGTGGGGTCCACCCCAAAATTCATACATGACCCTTATCCGAGCACGCAGCCCAGCAGGTCAGGAAAGAAGGGGGGACAAGCGAGCAGCCCCCCCCAAACCATACCAGGCCACATGCCCTCAACACGGTGGGTGCTTTGAGGGGGGTTGTGTAGTGTGACAAAAAACACAGTTTTTGACAAGTCCTTTATTAAAAATGTCTTCTTCCAATGGTCTTCTTCCTCCACCGCTGATGAAAAAAAAAAACGATCATCCTTTGACTCCCTCCTTTCTGTTCTGCCTAACAATTCTCATATAACCATGAGGTGTGGCCATAGGGTAATGTCATCTGGAGGCCCTGGCCCTTGTGACGTCACGGACCCATCATGCCTTGGTCGGTGATTTCACAAGGGGGCAGAGTCTCCAGAAGACCTCACCCGATGGCCACGCCCCATAGCTATATAAGAAATGCCAGACATCGGAGCAAACAGAAAGGCGGGAGCCAGTCAGAGGATTTTTTTCTTTTAGCGGGTCGGTGGAAGAAGACATGTTTAATAAAGGACTTGTACCTATACTCATTCACATGGGGGGGGGGGGGGGTGACAAGATCTGGTGGCCGCTATGTGAAAGGGGGTTTCCAGATTTCGATTAGCCCCCTGCCCGCAGACCCCTAGGGTTGTGGGGATGAGGCCCTTGTCCACATCACCAAACAACCCCCTCGTGTGTTGAGGGCATGTGGCCTGGTATGGTTCAGGAGGGGGGGTGGGCCCCCGTTCCTGACCTGCGTGCTGCGTGCGCATAAGGGTTTCGTATGGAGTGGGGTTTCCCCTCAAAATCCATTCCAGACCGAAATTTAATTGTCTGGGGAGCTCCACTGACAGCTGAAGACTCATCTGTTGTTAAGGACATGGCTACCAGCTTCCTGTCCCCCTTCTTAGCCTCCGGCTATATACAGTGATTGTAAAGGGAAGAAAACGCGGAAAGCACATCAAAAAGCACTGCAGAAACGCTCAAAAGCAAAGTGCATAGATGTGAATCAAGCCTTACTGTGGGGAGTTAAATGCTTAAAAAAAAAAAAAAAAAAAACTAGCTGTTGCATAAAACAGGTCTGTCAGGCTCATCAAAAAATAAGCCATTATAAGGGACTTGGAAAAACAAAAACTGCTGTGACCGATTTATATCATGTCACTTTTTTATTTTAGCGGCACAGATCTTGGTGTGTAAGGTGCATAGGTACTTGTGTGTCTACAGCCCCTAATGCCTCGTACACACGATCGGACATTCCGACAACAAAACCGTGGATTTTTTTCCAACAGATGTTGGCTCAAACTTGTCTTGCATACACACGGTCACACAAATGTTGTCGGAAATTCCGATCGGCAAGAACGCGGTGACGTACAACGAGCCGAGAAAAATAAGGTTCAATAGCCAGTGCGGCTCTTCTGCTTGATTCCGAGCATGCGTGGACTTTTGTGCGTCGGAATTGTGTACACGCGCTTGAAATTTCCGACAACAAAGTTTGTTATCAGAAAATTTGAGAACCTGCTCTCAAACATTTGTTGTCGGAAATTCCGACAGCAAATATCCGATGGAGCATACACAGTCAGAATTTCCGACAACAAGCTCATATCGAACATTTCCCATCGGAAAATCCGACCGTGTGTACGAGGCATTGGAGGTATATGCGCAGAGAGATCATCAGAGGCAGTGCTGCCTCTTGGCTGGTATTCTCAGGTGGTTTGGAATGAGGTGGTGTGATGCTACAATTCTGCTAAGAAAAAGAGCACCCAGTACTAGTGTCTGGGTAAGGGGTTACCTTAGCAAAGCTTTCTGATAATCAATCACTAATTGGCTGAGTTGCCAGAAAGTTAAATAATTCACTTTATTTGGATAGTTAAAAAACATTAAGCATTAGGCAACACACTTGATTAAAATGTTAATAAGGTAAACGCAGTAGGACCAAAAGGGCCCTATTACTGCGACTATAGTTTGGTAATAGGCCTGACACAACAAACAAAAAAACGCACTAAACAAAACAAAAACAGTACATACAACGGATGACAGCGCCTGGACGCCGTAAGGATTTTGCTAGTAGCTGGCTGGTAACAGGTGATTAAATTGATGTCACCAATTTAGTATCTGTTATTGTGGTATTAGTGTTCACAATTGGCCAAAAAATACAAGTCAGCAGCGAGAAAAATCCTTTTGGGGATAGGTGGAATGGTGGTGGGGGAACAGGTTGGGTGGTTATTAACTACTGCCGGCTTCACTAGAAGTGCTAAGCACTGAAATTACAAAGCTATTGGTAAAAATTAGAAAGCAGTAGAAGTCCACATGATGATGATCAGATCCTGGGGATGTTAATGAGAGGGTTTGTTGAAAAAGATGCGGTAAAGGAATGATTGTCCTTTGAGCAGTTTAGGTAAAAGTCATTAGTATTAGTATAATAGGTATAGAGAGTATTCTCAAATATATGGGGATATGAAATACAATTCTGCTACCCTTTGTTCTTCTGGAGCGCTGTTTGCATCCTTTCTGTTCTTGTAGCAATTAACCAGTTGCCGACTGCCCTATATCAGTGTTACTGCTACGTATATATACATGTGATCCTGCACTTCCAGGTAGCCTGTGGGAGTGTGCGCCGCCGGCAGCTTGCTCCTGCTGTGATTCTCCAGAGCAGGAGTCGATCAACGGGTCCTGCAGACCCGATGTCCGCCGACACCTGCTGATCATTCAGTATATAGGCAAAACGACAGTCTGCCTCTGTAAACTAGGCAGATTGCTGTTCTGTCAGTAAGGAAGGCATGGCTCCTGTATTCCTGGAAAGCAGGGATGCAGATCCCTGCCTTCTCCTAGTAAAAAACACACCCACAGTACACTAAAACACTGGCTAGGCACACCTTTTGATCGCCACTGATGTTAACCCCCTTCCCAGCCAATGTCATTAGTACAGTGACTGTAGTGACACTGGTCTGCAAAAAAAGTGTCAGTGCCCAATTTGCTGCAATATCGTAGTCCTGCTATAAGTCGCTGGTCGCCGCCATTACTAGTAAAAAATATATAAAAATTCCATAAATATATCCCATAGTTTGTAGACGACATAACATTTGCGCAAACCAATCAATATTTGCTTATTGGGATTTTTTTACCAAAAATATGTAGCAGAATACATATTGGCCTAAATTGATGAAGAAATTAGATTTTTTTTTTACTAGATGTTATGTTTTATTGCAGAAGGTAAAAAATATATATTTTTTTTTTCAACATCGTTTTTTTTGAGGCACAAACAAAAAAAAAAAAAAAATTCAGAGGTGATCAAATACTACCAAAAGAAAGCCCTATTTGTGGGGAAAAAAGGACAAAAATGTTATTTGGGTATAGTCTTGCATGACTGCGCAATTGTCAGTTAAAGTAGCGTAGTGCCGTATTGCAAAAAATGTCCTGGTTAGGAAGGGGTAAATCTTCTGGAACTGAAGGGTTTAAAGAGGAATTGCTTGCAACGTACAACGTTGTACCCAAACAAAATTTACATCCTTTTTTCCCACAAATAGAGCTTTCTTTTGTTGGTATTTGATCACCCCTGCAGTTTTTATTTTTTGCCCTAAAAACAAAAAAAATACCGACAATGTTTAAAAAAAACACTATTTTGTACTTTTTGCTATAATAAATATCCAAAAAACTAATTAAAAAAAACTAATTCCTTCATCAGTTTAGGCCGATATATATTATAAATATTTTTGGTAAAAAAAATTGCAACAAGCGTATATTGATTGGTTTGCGCAAAATTTATAGCGTCTACAAAATAGGGGATAGATTTATGGCATTTTTATTATTATTATTCTTTTACTAGTAATGGAGGTGACCTGCAATTTTTATCAGGATTGCGGCTGACAGATCGGACACTTTTGACACTATTTTGGGACCATTGACATTTATACAGTGATCAGAGCTAAAAAATAGCCACTGGTTACTGTATAAATGTCACTGGCAGGGAAGGGGTTATCGGGGCGATCAAGGGGTTAAAGGTGTTCCCTAAGTGTGTTCTAACTGTAGGGGGAGGAGGAGACCAGTCAGTGTTCCTACTTAGTATGAACACGACCTGTTTCCTCTCCCCTGAGAGAACCGGGATGTGTGTTTACACACACATCCCGGTTCTCATTCTGTCACAAGCGATCGCGGGTGCCTGGTGGACAATGCACCGCGCACCTGCTATGACGTCTTAAACGAGCGACGTACAGCTACGGTGATTTGGCCAGCCGTGCCAGGTCGGCTAGTGGTTAAAGTAACTTACTGTATATTTTCTATTGGGCATCTGCCCAATAGAAATAGTGAAGAGAAACATGTTTTTTTTTACTCTCCTGTGTTTGTTCTGCCAGGAGGGGGTTATGACCTGCTGACAGAAAAAATAAGGGGGGGGGGGGACACATGAAATTAAAAGCAACAGTCTTTCTTTGGAGTTCCCGATGGGAGGGGCCCCTCCCCAAGCAGACAGCCTCCTAAAGGATTAGTTCAAGAAACAGGCCTCCCCCAAGTGTCCTTGCAACAGAGAGGAAGGAAAGAAAGAAAAAAAAAAGATCCATCCATTGGACACACGGGTGACAGGCTGGCCTGTTCCTGCAAAGTCAGGGAGGAAAAAGAACTGCAACTCCCCTGCAGTCCCTGTGATTCCTCTTCTATGATGGCTGTACACTAAGTCCTCTCATGCATAGAAGTGGGGATCAGGTAGTCTCCTCCTGCCTTCCCCATCCTTCCTGATGGAGACCAATAGGCTCTTTGTAGGCAGTCCTGCCCTCACAATGAGCATCTGGTCTTTGTAAATTGCTCTCCCCAGCCGCCATTCCTGACGAATGTCCACAAAATGGGCCGTGGCTTCACTCTCCAGTGACCGCAGAGGCTTAGGAACATGTTAATAGTCCCAGACCATGTCATCTTCCTGGGAGTTCTCTATGACGTCCATGATCTGGGGAGGGGCATAGGGATAGTCCAGACCCCACTCCAGAGCAACTTTCCTCTGCACCTCCCGCTGGAATCAGGAAAACCTGGGCATCTCCTTAGGTCTCCCCTTTCCCAGCAGAACACAGGCATCCTGGGATCTCACAAGCCATTGCCAATAAGTGAGTGCTCTGGTCCGGGTGGTGGAAGGTCTGTTCTCAAACTGAGCATGGGAACCTCCCGTCTCCTATTCTTCCTCACCTGAGCTCTTCTAAGGGGATGACCACTCCACTAGTCTCTCCAGGGATCCAAATTCTGCCAATAGTCTGGGGAAACCCCAATCGATGACCCTGCCCTCACACTCCCCATCCAGCTCACCTGAGGGCGCACACCCCTCCTGCACTGGCTCAGCTGGAATTTATATGGCTAGAGGCAGCCGGCATTTCAGGTAATTCTGGCTCCTGCTGGGCAGTTACCAGGTCCCCGACCAGGCCATGGGTCATGACAATGCTCTCTTTCCCAATGCCCTCTTTCTTCGCAGTGGAAGTCACAAGGCCGCAACCCCACTCTGCCTTTAGGGGATAATCCAAGGCCCTCCCCTGCCTTTCGGGACATCCGAAGCCGTAAATGGCAAAGTCCTTAGAGCAGGTCTACATTGTAATATCATGGCTCCTGCTGGGCAGATGCTAGCCGTATTAGCGGTTCGCCGCAATGGCCACACTGGACCCATGCACTGACCACCGCAGTCAGTATCTGTCACTTGGGACACTGTAGGCAGAGTGGCAAATCCCCAAGTGCGTTCTTCTCCAAAAAAAATTCTCAGGCAGAGAGAAATTATGCTATCGGTGATCGGGAACTTCTTGCAATTAAATTAGCATTAGAGGAGTGGCATCATCTCTTGGAGGGTTCCCCTCACTCCATAACGGTTTTTACTGATCACAAGAATCTACAGTACCTACAGAATGCTAAATGTCTGAATCCCAGACAGGCCAGGTGAAGTCTTTTCTTTTCCCGTTTTAATGTTACGATTACGTACAAACCTGGTTCCTGTAACAGTTGGGCTGATGCATTCTCTAGGTCATTTGACACTTTGGATGAGTAGTCCACCCCTGAACCTGAGCCGATCGCGCCGACCTCATGCATTGTTTCCCATTCTACCACCCTGGAGTCAAAAATTCCTCCTGGCAAGACCTTTGTGCCCACTGAGCTAAGAGCTAAGATCCTTTGTTGGGGACATGATTCCAAGGTGGCAGGTCATGCTGGGTTCCTCCGATCCTTCCTGCTAATCAGTCATCACTACTGGTAGCCTAATACCCACTTGGATGTCAAAGACTAGGGTTGTCCCGATACCACTTTTTTAGGACCGAGTACAAGTACCGATACTTTTTTTCAAGTACTCGCCGATACCGATTACCGATACTTTTTTTTAATGTCACGTGACAGTTTTTTTTTTTTTTTTTTGAGGGGGGGGGGGGGGGCGGGTGGGGTGGGGGTGGGGGTATAGTGAACGGTGTCTGTGTGTGTGTTTTGGTTTTGGTTTTTTTCATTTACATTTATTATTTTTTACAATTTTTTTTTTTATTCTTTATTGCACTATGTGTGTGTTTTTTTTTTTTTTTTAATCAGCCCTGTTGGGGGGCTTTGGTGAGATATCAGGGGTCTTAACAGACCTCTGATATCTCCCCCTTGAGACAGAGAAAGAGACAGAGGATAGAGATTCCCCAGTCCCTTTCTCTGCAGCGTCAGCTGCACTGACAATGAATGGAGAGAACACAGCAGCTTCTCTCCATTCATAAACTGACACATTGTAATCACAGGAGATTACAATGTTTCAGTTATGTGAATGGAAAGAGTCAGCTGACTCTCTCCATACACACAGCGGAGAGACAGCAGAACGGAGGGGACAGACGAAGAGAGAGGGGGACAACGGAAAGCCGGAACGGATGGGGACAGCGGAGGGGGACAGAGGAACGCATGGGGACAGCGGAGGGGGACAGAGGAACGGATGGGGACAGCGGAGGGGGACAGAGCAAATAAAGACAGCGGGAGGTGGACAGAGGAACGGAGGAGGACAGCGGAGGGGGACAGAGCAAAGAAGGAGGACAGCGGGGGGGGGGGACAGAGGAACGGAGGGGGACACAGCAATGGAGCAGGACAGCGGAGGGGGACAGAGGAACGGAGGAGGACTAAGGAGGATGCGGTGACAGTCAGCGGTGATCGCGTGTGGGGGAATTACAAGCACCGATCACCGCTGTATGTCACTAAGCAGCTGAAAGCCGCGGGGGGAGAAGCTTGTAACTCCCCCACACGTCCATCACCGCTGACAGTCAAGGTATCGGCGGAAGCATCGGGAGCATTTGCCCGAGTACAAGTACTTGGGCAAATGCTTGGTATCGGTGCCGATACCGATACTAGTATCGGTATCGGGACAACCCTATCAAAGACTATGTTAAAGTGGATGTAAACCCAATGTCATGCTTTCTAAACTACTGCCATAGGGGTTATCTATAAGGATATACATGCCTCCTGCATGTATGTTTACCTGTCAAATGTCTCCCCTCTGTCTGTTATGAGACCCCAAAAACTGCATATTCTGTGGGTGGGTCTGTTGTCTGGAGCTCGGTGGGTGGAGTCGTGATGTCAGTAGACTCCCCGCCCACCTCTACACTCCCCTTGTCAATATGCATTTTCTCTGTGTATTTCTAACGCTGAACTTCTGCTGAACTTCTATGATCTCTAACATCCAGTGAAAAGACAGGAAAGTGACCACATGACTTCAGCATGCCAAATCATGCTGAGGTGTGGAACAGCCAATTCTTGCAGAGCTGCTGAAGAAAGGAGTGGGGGAGGGAATTTAAAAGCAAGGGGGAGTATTTGACAAAGTTTTTATCAGTTTGTCAAGATTTCTCTCACTGAACAATAAAAGAGGATTGCTCAGAGATGGATTAACTCTGTGTGGCAAGACTGGGCTCAAATGATAAATCTTATACTCTACAGTATGATATAAAAAAAATAAAATAATAATTTTCGGGTTTACATACACTTTAAGGCTTGTCATGTCTGTGCTCGGTCTAAATCCTCCACATAAGCCCCTGTTGGTCTTCTCATGCCCTTGCCTATTCCTAAGGAGCCCTGGTTTCACATTGCCATAGATTTTATCACTGATCTCCCACTGTCAGAAAATAATGAGAATAATACGGTCATTTGGGTGGTAATCAATCGGTTCTCCAAGGTGGCTCATTTTGTTCCTCTGCTTGGTCTTCCTTCTGCTCCTGCCTTGGTTCCCATTTTTGTTTGAGAAATTTTCCGCCTCCATGGGGTTCCTTTTCATATTGTTTCCGACAGGGGCGTTCAATTTACATCTCGTTTTTGGAGAGCCTTTTTCAAATCTCTCAATATTGTCTTGGATTCTTTCTCTTCTTACCACCCTCAATCCAATGGACAGACTGAGAGGGTTAATCGGATTTAGAGGTCTTTCTTCGCACCTCAGTTTCTGTTCATCATGAAGATTGGTCCGCTTTACTCCCGTGGGCAAAATTCTCTCACAACAATCATGTAAATACCAGTTCTCAGAAAACACCCTTTTTCTCAGTTTATGGAAAACGCCCTTAACTCCCTCTTTCCATTACCTGTTCTCCAGATAATCCAGCTTTGACTATGGCTCAGGAGTCTTTCAATTCCATTTGGGGTGACGTTTATGATTCCCTCCGGGCAGCTGCTGACAAATTCAAAGGCTTTGCCCACTGCCGCAGGTGTAAACCGCCTTCTCTACAGCCAGGGGACAAAGTCTGGCTCTCCACCAGGAACATTAAGCTCCGAGTTCCTTCTCTGAAGTTTGCCCCAAGATTCATTTGTCCGTACACAATAACCTCTAAAATGAATCCGGTTTGTTTCAAACTCCAGATTCCTAAAAGCCTCAAAATCTCTAACTCCTTCCATGTTGCCCTTCTGAAGCCTTTAGTCCTCTCCCTACCGTGGCCTTGATCTCTGAGGATAATCAGGAGTACGAGGTTAGTCAAATTCTGAATTGCTGGCTCTGTAGAGGCATTCTTCAGTACCTTGTGCATTGGAAAGGGCTTGGTCCTGAGCAGAGAGGTCTTGCATCACTGCATCTGAGGTCTTTGCGCCTCATCTGTTGAGGAGGTTTAATCTGAAGTTTCCCTCTAAGCCTGGGCCCAGGCGGGGGAGGGGGAGGCCTTGTAAGAGGGGGGTACTGTCATGGTTATGCAGTAATCTTTCTCTGTCAGCTTACCTTCTCCTCATGTGTTCAGACTAAGAGGCCAGCCACTCACACCTGGCTGGTTTTATAACCTCTCTTCTAAGCATGGCCCCACCCCAGGCCCTATCAGTGAACCCTATATTAACCTGTGCACTGCAAGCCAGCAGGGCTGATCAACCATTGTGTGTTAGCTTTTGTGTGTACTTGCTGTGTTTCCTACGTCTGATTCCAGTTACTGACCTTGGCCTGTTCCCGACTTTTCCTGTCTGCTTGTGACCCTGACCTTTGGCGTGTCCCCGATTATCCCTGTTTGCCTGTGACCCTGAACCTTGGCATGAACTCTGTTGTCCTTGTTTGCTTGTGGCCCCGACCTTGGCTTATTCCCTTACTATCCCTATCCTCCTGTTGCCTACTGTGGGTGTGAGCTGGGGGTCACGACCTGGAGCCAGTTGCAGCCCAGTCCATCCTCACCACTAGAGGCTCTGGTGAACACCTGCCGGCTCTTAGACTCCGCGCCCCAGGGAATCTTACGCTCTAACCCCGGTGGGATCCGTGTTGGCGTTCCAGCGGCCCTGCCTTCCTTACCACCCTGACTCCCATCCGCAGCAGTCAGCCGTAGGGTCCACTACCTTGCGGTGTGCACTCCTGATCCCAACGGTGTGCCTTTGTCACCTAGCCTCAAGGTGGCCTGACACTGACATTCCTTTGGACAGGTAAATCATGTCATGTGCCTATTGTGTTTAATAAAATGATTAAGCTCCGTTATATTGCAATATCATATATTAACAATGATGCATCAGGGGATCTATTTATTTTAAAAAAATCACAGAACCAATGTCACAAGCATTTTGCCTAGCCATAACAATATTTCCCTGTATTTTGTCTAAAAGGTTTATTTCCGGTAATCATCAGCTCCATCTAGTGGCTATAATGTGTTTTTTTCCTTCCAGCAGATTTGATAAAAATAAACAAGTGTTTCCTTGTTTCCATTGGCCTGCAAGAAAAGTTGTCTTTTCATATTAGATATATATTTTAAAGGAAAAGGCTGCAGAAAAAAATGCGTAGCTAAAATTACTATTTTTTTTTTTAATTTAATTTTATTAAATAAACTTACCCTGTCTGAAAACTTTGTGTTAAAGCGGAGTTCTGGCCACTTTTTTTTTTTTTTGTCAGGCATTTGAGAATAATGCATTATTAACATAAAGAACGATTTTATATGTTTGCTAGTGGATGTTGATAATATATGTATTTTATACTAACAACTTGGTAAAACCTCTTCTGGTCGTTGCCATGATGATTGTGGGCATGTGAAGCCCAATCGATACCTTATCCAGGATTAGCGATGGCGGTAGCGCCGATTGTTTAGAAAGTTGCCATAACAACGGGCGGCGATGGAGGAAGGCCCCGTCCCGTTGTTATGGCAACCGCCTTAAATCGCGTAATTTCCTGTCGGGAAATAATGCGATTTTTGATCACAGTACTGCCCACAGACTCCTGGAAAATGATGACTCACATTTCCCAGGAGCACAGGCGAGAGGCTACATAGCAACATGGCGTTTCTGGTAAGTATAAAAAAAAAAAAATTCCCCCAAATGTTTCTTTATAGGATTAAAAGTCAGAGATTATGTAATTTTTTTTCAGGGTGGAACTCTGCTGTTAAGAACAGATACAGTATCTCACAAAAGTGAGTACACCCCTCATATTTTTGTAAATATTTTATTATATCTTTTCATGTGACAACACTGAAGAAATGACACTTTGCTACAATGTAAAGTAGTGAGTGTACAGCTTGTATAACAGTGTAAATTTGCTGTCCCCTCAAAATAACTCAACATACAGCCATTAATGTCTAAACCGCTGGCAACAAAAGTGAAAATGTCCAAATTGGGCCCAAAGTGTCAATATTTTGCGTGGCCACCATTATTTTCCAGCACTGCCTTAACCCTCTTGGGCATGGAGTTCACCAGAGCTTCACAGGTTGCCACTGGAGTCCTTTTCCACTCCTGCATGACGACATCACGGAGTTGGTGGATGTTACAGACCTTGCGCTCCTCCACCTTCGGTTTTGAGGATGCCCCACAGATGCCCAATAGGGTTTAGGTCTGGAGACATGCTTGATCAGTCCCTCACCTTTATCCTCAGCTTCTTTAGCAAGGCAGTGTTTGTCTTGGAGGTGTGTTTGGGGTCATTATCATGTTGGAATACTGCCCTGCGGCCCAGTCCCTCAAGGGAAGGGGATTATGCTCTGTGTCATTATGTCACAGTACATGTTGGCATTTATGGTTCCCTCAATGACCTGTAGCTCCCCAGTACCGGCAGCACTCATGACACTTAAAACACCATGCTTGACTCATTGTGTAGTATTCCAATTAAAATTTATTATATAAAAAAACACAGTAACTCACATTTAAAATCAATTACAACAGCACCCGAAACCATGAACTTCTTTAACAAGTTCAAGATTTCTGATGCTGTTGTAATCGATTTTAAATGTGAGTTACTATGTTTTTTATATAATTAATTTTAATTGGAATACTACATAATGAGGATTTGCTTTCTTGTAGAACCATATCATCAATTGGGGGAGAGGAGACTGGATAGTGGGAGAGAGTGAGGGCAAACCCATATACCTTGCATTTCTGATTGGAAGAAGGATATGATATAGCTACCCATGCATAGGAATTGCTTACATCCTAAATGCTTTTAGACCCTCTGTTCTAGGGAATGAGTTGAGCTGCTAGCATACACAGTGTGGATTGAGGTGCAAGGGAAAATGATCACATCACTGAGGAATTTGATGACATTTGCACAATGGATACCACCGGACACACTGATTTTATTCTGGAATGGAGACTATTATATGAAAATCAAGTCACCAAATTGTATTGTTTTTCTCAACGTATCACTGTATTGAATAATGCTTAAACTATTTTTGTTTATTTGCACATTTGTGCAAATTTTTGCACAATTTATCATTATTTGCAGCACTGGTGTTTTTGGTTACAATACCCAGTAGGGGTATTATTTTATCGTTGGATTGTGATAAGACATAAGAATATTAATTTTATTTGCGTTATATTGCACATCTTGATGAGAAATTAGTTGCAGCACTGGCACTTTGAGTACAAACTAAGTAGATTAAATATTATTAGCATTAAGTAATATCTACCTTGAGAGATCAGACACATGCAATATTACCGTTTGCAATTCTTTATATAGTTTCAATATTCTTTTGGTTTTTGAAGCATAGTGCCACTTTATATTTGTAAACAATTGTATTTTAGATGTAGGGACAATTTGTTAAAGTTGTGAGTAGCTGCTTCCAATTTCTTATAATAAGCGGTAGCACAAAGGATTCTATATCTACAACATCTGTGATGGTGCCTTGGCTCCAGCAGAGAGGATATTTTTTTTTTTAAATCGTGGGGGAAAGTTGGCAATGTCACCTGTGTAAAATTTGCACCCCAAGGAAAGATTCTCCCTCTAGTGTCCATACAACAACTCGGTCAGTTCCTAATTGATCATTGGCATTACAATTAGCCGACTTCTACCACAAGTTATCCTCTAAGTTGCGGGTGATAGAATCCCTGACCACATTTAAATCCATGTGGTCGATGGAATGGGACACTTTACACCAACTCTCCCTAAGGACTTGCTTTCCCAAGATTCAGGACAGACCCTATATTACATATGAGAATGGAAAAGGGAGTTGGGAATTACATTCTCACCAGCTCAGTTACAGAAAATGTTCAAACTCTCCCACATCTCATTTATTAATACAAGAACACAGGAATCGTAATATAAATTCCTATTGCACTGGTATAAAACCCCTGCATGTTTAGCTAAACTCTTTCCAGGAAGTTCCCCGAACTGTTGGAAGTGATGTGCTCAGGAAGGCTTGTTCCTCCATCTATGGTGGTACCGTCCGAAAATTCAAACATTCTGGGAGGAGATCTCCCCATTCATACAAAAACCACCGTTAAGCCTATTCAACATAAGATCCTTCAATCCTTCACTATCTTTTTGTATTGCTACGGCTATTTTAATGATTTCTGTAGTATACAGTGACTTTAAACAGTATTCATACCCCTTGAAATTTTGTCGTGTTACAACTAAAAACATAAATGTATTTTATGTGATAGACCAACACAAAATGGCACATAATTGTGAAGTGGAAGGAAAATGATAAATGATTTTCAAAAATTTTCACAAATAAATATCTGAAAAGTGTGGTGTGCATTTGTATTCAGCCCCCTTTACTCTGATACTAAAATCTCTAGTGGAACCAATTGTCTACAAAAGTCACCTAATTAGTAAATAGAGTCCACCTGTGTGTAATTTAATCTCAGTATAAATACGGCTGTTCTGTGAAGCCCTCAGAGGTTTGTTAGAGAACCTTGGTAAACAAACAGCATCATGAAGGCCAAGGAACACACCAGACAGGTCAAGGATAAAGTTATGGATAAGTTTAAAGAAGGGTTAGGTTATAAAAAAAATATCCCAAGCTTTGAACATCTCACAAAGCACTGTTCAATCCATCATCCAAAAATGGAAAGAGTATGGTACAACTGCAAACCTAACAAGGCATGGCCGTCCAACTAAACTGACAGGCTGGACAAGGAGAGCATTAGAGAAGCAGCCAAGATGCCCATGGTAACTCTGGAGGAGCTGCAGAGATCCACAGCTCAGGTGGGAGAATCTGTCCACATGACAACTATTAGTCGTCCACTCCACAAATCTGGCCTTAATTGAAGAGTGGAAAGAAGAAAGCAATTGTTGAAAGAAAGCCATAAGAAGTTTGCAGTTTGCGAGAAGCCATGCAGGGGACACAGCAATTGTGGAAGAAGGTGCTCTGGTCAGATGAGACCAAAATTTAACTTTTTGGCCTAAAGGAAAAACGCTATGTGTGGCGGAAAAACTAGCACTGCACATCACCCTGAACACACCATCCCCACCGTGAAACATGGTGGTGGCAGCATCATGTTGTGGGGATGCTTTTCATCAGCAGGGACAGGGAAGCTGGTCAAAGTTGATGGGTGAAGCCAAATACAGGGCAATCTTAGAAGAAAACCTGTTAGAGTCTGCAAAAGACTTGAGACTGGGGCAGAGGTTCACTTTCCAGCAGGAAAACGACCCTAAACATACACCCAGAGCTTCAATGAAATGGTTTAGATCAAAACATATTCATGTGTTAGAATGGCCCAGTCAAAATCTATACCTAAATCCAATTGAGACTCTGTGGCAGGACTTGAAAATTGCTGTTCACAGATGCCCTCCATTCAGTCTGACAGAGCTTGAGCCACCATCAGACGCTTCCCCTATGCTGTGCTTTGTTTTTTACCGTGGGGGTTATATACGAAAGGCAAATCCACTTTGCACTAGAAGTGCAAACTGCACTTGAAATTGCACTGAAAGTGCACTTGGAAGTGCAGTCGTGGTAGATCCGAGGAGGACATGCAAGGAAAATAAAAAAACAGCATTTTAGCTTGCACATGATTGGACGATAAAATCAGCAGAGCTTCCCCTCATTTCAGATCTACCCCTCAGATTTACAGCGACTGCACTTCCAAGTGCAATTTCAAGTGCACTTTGCACTTGTAGTTTGCACTTGTAGTGCAAAGTGGATTTGCCTTTCGTAAATAACCCCCCTAGTGTCCTAGTCCTGAAGGCGGCGCTATAGTTCAATGGTCATAGATCCTATATATCTGTTGTGTCCTACAATTTTAGGTTGAGAAGTGATCTTCACATCAGACTAAAGTAGCCAGTAAAGTTATTTGTGGAATTAAAATGTCTTTTCTTTTGCAATAATTACCGTTTAGTATGTCTGTTTTTCCTATCCCAAAGTAACTGAAGGAGCACACAACTTACATGAACCTGGAAGCACTGTCTACAAGTAAAATCTGGCAATATCTATTATGCAAATGTACAATTTCCTGAGCAGGGAAAGTCTTTAGAGCTTATGGAATGATCTTTGATATAAAACCCTGAAAGACCAGGAAAGCCTGCTGATCACTTTCTATGGGTAGCAGGAAAACAGTAACCTAGACCAGTGTTTCTCAACCTTTTTTTTTTAGTCAAGGCACCCTTTAAAATGAAGTACAAACTCAAGCCACCCCATTCTAAAATGTAAAAACGAAACTAATAGTTTTCCATATCGCAGCAGCATTCACACACGTGGGCCACCCAACATTAGAAGCGATTCATTCCTTCACCTTTGCAAACTGGTACTGGTTAGTATTATAGTATTTGTGTTCTTCCTCATTTTCTCTCCCGCTCTCCACTAACGTGACACCAGTGCTGAGGGACAAACAAGGATACTATGCGGGCACCCGACATCCTGTTTATCAACTGATGACATCAGGATGATAGTGGCTGGCCAGCATAGTGTCCAAAAACCTGTGGCTTTTTGTAACTAAACGGAAGGCTTGATCCTCACTGGCTTGGTGACAATTTTTGGCCAATTTGTGCAATTTTTAGGCATTTTGCCAAGGCACCCTGGTTGAAAAAGACTGACCTATACTTCCAGATCTTTGTTTGTCCTGGGTCAAAATGGTAAAAGCTAATATTTCACATGGATATTTTAATAAACCACAGAGGAAATTCAGCTAAAAGTCGAATGATAAAGCATTGCAAGTCTGAATAATGGCACATACAAGTTAACGCGAACATTATAACCTTAACATCTTCAATAAGTGCTACAACAATCTTAAAAATATTAAATCTGTATATTGCTGGTGTGATTCATGGAATAAAAGCAGTTAAAAAAGGCAATTCAATGGCGTTACTATATAAACTTTGGTAACTTTTTTGGCTTCTTGCTTTCTGGAAAGTCCCAAAACTTGCTCCTATGCGCAGACTTGAATCTTTCATGGCAGGCGCTATAGTACATTAACGAATAATGTCAGCGCAGTTCTTAGTAGAATTGTCAGCAAACATGCTTTCAGTATGCTGCTGCTATTGCTGTCATCGTTAGGGCTGCAAGTTGTTGAGACCAAAGATGGGCTGCCTACATTGACTTTGTATTGGAAGTCAAAAATCATCGCTGAGAAATTTGTAGACTCTGGCACTGTTATGTCTGTTAGTAGTGTTGCATTCTGCACTGAGACCTAAAACATGGGAACAATAAACATATGTTAATAAGATGATCCTTTTAGTTTTATTGCCGTATGTACAAAATTGGTATAATGTACAGAAGATAGTATAGATTTCAAAACACACCAAATACCAGAAGAAGCAAGATCTAACATTAACAGAGTAAAGCAGAATTGGTAGACAAACTCTAGTTCTGTGATCCCTTTCAGCGGAAATATTTTTTCTTTCATAATAATTTTATTGAAGTGTTAATAAACCCACAACAGTGAAATCAGTATGTATATGCAGTAAAGCATGCTTGTTATACTCACTGTGGAACCTAAGGGGTTAATTCTCTGCATTGTATAAAAAGGCTGTTTGATCCTCCCCTTCTTCCACAGTCCCCCAATCCATCTGCTGATAGAACAAAGTCTCGGGGGCACTCTGCACATGCTCAGTTTGGTGTTTTGCTCTAGAGAGTTGTTTCTTTTGTTGGGAGGGTGCATGTAATCAGCACAGGGCCAATCAGCACTGTCCAGAGGGTCAGGGGTCCTGCAGCCTCATAGGGCAGTCAGAGGAGAATGAAAACTCCTCCTATAAGCTTTAACCAGTGCTCGGCCAGTCACTAGACTACTATATACTCCTGATGAGAAAAGGTATTTAGCAGTTCATATATACTAAAATATTTCCGTGTTCTGTGGGAGACCAGATATAGTGAATGTAGGGTCCTGGGTTTAGTAACACTTTAAGCATTTTCAGGTGCAGTTTAGTATTAGAGTTACAGTTTACAAAAGTATATGCAAAGCCACACAGTGAAATTAACAGCTTGGGTATGACATGAATGTACATATAAAGCAATACACAAAGTGGTAAAACCATTGGGGAAGAAAGGAAAAAGGGAGGTGGTTGGCGTTGGTGTTCATGCCCGCTGGGGTTTTACCAGTTGTGGACTACTTTAGGAGGGAGTCCATAGCAAGTGTATTGCACGTGGCATGTAATTGTTAGGCAGTTGGGCATCATTAGGGTGGAGGTCTTGGGTCTAAGAGGTCATATTCATGGGCCGAAGGGAAAGGGGGAAATAAAAAGAAAAAAAAAATGGAGGGGGGAAAAAAAAGGAGGGAAGGACAGGTGAACGGATATGGGGGGGGGGGGGGCATGGGAATCCAGGAACGCTGTGAATGTATCCCCTCCCTTCTATGGCAGGGCCTCACAAAATTCAACCAAGTGACAAATTCGCCATGGGGCATGCAGTAGGGGCACCTAGTCCTCAGCACCTGGGGACAGTCACACAGATTGTGACATGACATTTCCTGTATTCGATATTTGATTTGTTCACTGGAAAATTTTTAACTACTGACGGCTTTTCATAAAGTATACAGTATATTAATCATTTACTAGCTTCTCAGGTCTGTATCCTTATTACTTACATTAAATGTGTATGTTCCAGGAAGAAGCAAGAGATAATATTCCCCATACTTGTTCGTTTTATATGGACATAAATGTTGCTTTCCTTTGACCTCCACAATAGCGTTTTGGACAGGTTTTCCATTTATGTCAAACACCTGTCCCTTTACTCCTGTGAAATCAATGGACATACAAAATATTATACAGGACAATTGTGCTTTCCTTCAACTGAGCATATTTTATCCTTGTTTTGTTCATGGAGTTCCAGAAGGCCATGATTTTACCACTGCTTTTGGACTTCTGTAAATAAACGACACTAATCAACTGAACATCTTTTGCTACATTCACATGGCAGTTTGCGTGTGGGAAGGGCAGTAGATTCTTGTAAGCACTTTTAAACACTGCTTGCGCACAGTGTGCATCTAGCAGCAGCTATCAGTGGCAACTGTCAGATTTGTACTCTGTACAGATCAATGGCTGGTGCTCCATCTGTTAGTATGCACAGTGGATATAAAAAGTCTACACACCCCTGTTAAAACGTCAGGTTTCTGTGATGTAAAAAAATGAGACAAAGATAAATCATTTCAGAACTTTTTCCACCTTTAATGTGACCTATAAACTGTACAACTCAGTTGAACAACAAATTGAAATCTTTTAGGTGGAGGGAAGTAAAACTAAAAAACTAAAATATGGTTGCATAAGTGTGCACACCCTTACACTAATGCTTTGTTGAAGCACCTTTTGATTTTATTACAGCACTCAGTCTATCAGCATGGCACATCTTGACTTGGCAATATTTGCCCACTCTTCTTTGCAAAAACACTCCAAATCTGTCAGATTGTGAGCACATCTCCTGTGCACAGCCCTCTTCAGATCACCCCACAGATTTTCAATCAGATTCAGGTCTGGGCTCTGGCTGGGCCATTCCAAAACTTTAATCTTCTTCTCGTGAAGCCATTCCTTTGTTGATTTGAATGTATGCTTTTGGGTCCTTGTCATGCTGAAAGATGAATTTTCCTCTTCATGTTCAGCTTTCTAGCAGAAGCCAGAAGGTTTTGTGCCAATAGTGACTGGTATTTGGAACTGTTTATAATTCCCTCTACCTTGACTAAGGCCCCTGTTCCAGCTGAAGAAAAACAGCCCCAAAGCATGATGTTGCCACCACCATGCTTCACTGTGGGTATGGTGTTCTTTTGGTGATGTGCAGTGTTGTTTTTACACCAAACATATCTGTTGGAATTATGGCCAAAAAGTTCAACCTTGGTTTCATCAGACCAGAACACACTTTCCCACATGCTTTTGTGAGACTTCAGATGTGTTTTTGCTAAATTTAGCCGGGCTTGGATGTTTTTCTTTGTAAGAAAAGGCTTCCATGTTGCCACTCTACCCCATAGACCAGACATATGAAGAATACGGGAGATTGTCGTCATATGTACCACACAGCCAGTCCTTGCCAGATATTCCTGCAGCTATTTTAATGTTGCTATAGGCCTCTTGGCAGCCTCCCTGACCAGTTTTCTTCTCATCATTTGGAGAGACGTCCAGTTCTTGGTAATGTCACTGTTGTGCCACATTTTCTCCACTTGATGACTGTCTTCACTGTGTTCCATGGTATATCTAATGCCTTGAAAATTCTTTTGTACCCTTCTCCTGACTGATACCTTTTAACATCCCTCTGATGCTTTGGAAGCTCTCTGTGGACCATGGCTTTTGCTGTAGGATGTGAGAAAATGTCAGGAAAGACCTACTAGAACAGCTGAACTTTATTTGGGGTTAATGATGGCACTTTAAATGATGGCAGGTGTGTACTGACTCCTTTTTAACACGAGTTTGAATGTGATTGCTTAACTCTGAACACAGCTACATCCCCAGTTATAAGAAGGTGTGCATACTTATGCAACCACATTATTTTAGTTTTTTATTTTTACTCCCTAAAAGATTTCAGTTTGTTTTTCAATTGCGTTGTACAGTTTATAGGTCATATTAAAGGTGGAAAATGTTTTATAATGATTTATCTTTGTCTCTTTTTTTATATCGCAGAAACCTGACATTTTAACAGGGGTGTGTCCATTGTAGCTGCTCATGTGAGTAGTTACATGCAGATAGTGTGTGTCCAGGGCTGGTGCTTCTGCAAAGTTTTGTCCACACACAAACTGGCTTCAGATAATCACAGCTAATAGCAGAAAGTGTTGGCTGCATTTAGCTGCCTCTGAACACAGCTAACTATCTGCAGCTAAACTGTTGCATCAATTTAGCCTTTAGGGCCCTTTCAGACACGCAGATCCGTATTTAGCTATCCGCTTGCTCAGCAGAGATCGCTCCGTTGAACCCCGCTGAGCCGTCGGATGACAAGTCCATCTCTGCACACTGTGCAGGGACGGACCTGTCAGATCTCCGCTCTCCTCTATGGGGGGATCGGATGATTCCAGTCCGCCTGTCCGTTTTCATCCAATCCGATCGACGGATGGAAAATAGGGTTTCCATCCGTCTGGATTTTGCGGATCGGATCGGGGCGGAACGGATGTCAGCGGACATGTCACCACTGACATCCGTTGCTCCATAAAGCTGTATGGAGCGACCGTTCAGATCCGCTGAAAAAACTGACAGGCGGATCTGAACAGTCCGCACGTGTGAAAGAGCCCTTAGGGTGCATATCTTTTAATGTGTGTGACTGGGAAAGGGTGTAGTGTGTTTATGCCAATGATCTATGTGCTCCAGTGCACAGATCAGTAGCTTTAAAATGCTTGTCTAAAAATGCATTCGGCTGCTGAGACTTGCTCATTTATCTCCAGGTTGTCAGGTATTTCCCCAATGACATCTATGGCTCAACCCATATTTCATGGAAACCACAGGACAGGACACAGCTGCTAGAAGTGATTCAGAATAGACAGTTTAACAAGCTGATCTGTCACACAAGTCAGTGTGTAATTTACTTTTCCTTCCAGTCTACATTCTATAACCCTGTCATGAAGCTAATATGAGGGTTACGATTAAAAAAGTAATTCTGAAAATGCTAGAAAATGTCTGTTACGGCAGCCAGGTAACTAGCATACTCAGAAGCAGAGGAAGGAAATAACAGCCTATTTTTGTTCATGAGAAGTTTTATTAAGTTAACGGGCCACTAAGTTGCACCTGCTTCCAAATCCTGGTTGGTATGTATACTGTCCAAAAGGATTGGAAGGACAGTTGTAAAAATAGACACGAAATGACATGTGCTGGTAATTAACATGAAGACAAAAGTAGCAACCAACTAAAGTGTATCCAAACCTAAAAAAAAATGTATTATATTGAAGATTACTATGTCTTAGATGTGGGGTTTAGGCCGGGTTCACACATCCAATGGATGTGGCTCGCAGCAGGGGTCCGGTGCGTCCCTTTTCTCAATTTCAGGGAGGAATCAGGGCCAAATTTTTGCCTGAATTCAGACCTGAAACGGAGCCAAAAAGACTCACAGCGCTCCTGTGCAAGTCGCTCCGCAGCCGCAACTTAGATTTCCCATGATTCTCAACTACACTACTGAGTGCATGGGCGTCATGGGAAATGTAGTTCCAAAACATCTAGAGTGCCAAGGTTCGCCATCACTGTTCTAGGGTGACAATGCTACCTCACTATATCAGTGACTAAAGAGGAGCAGTGTCTTTAAATGTATTGCCGTTATTAACTCTGGCAAAGCAACGTATGTTGGCCTGGTCCCACCTCCCTCACTCCCTCTTAGGCAGGATCAATCTCATTAAAATAAAATTGCTTCCCTCTATACTATACATTCTTTGTCATGCCCCAGTATGGATCCCTAGGAAATATTTTAGACAATTCAAATCTGCTCTGGCCTCGTTCATCTGGGGTTCAAAACAGCCTAGATTTAGATTGACAATACTACAGAGACCATGGACGCAGGGTGGACTAGCATGTCCAGACTTTGCTTATTACATTGCTGCTTTGCTTACTCAGGTGCATAACTGGTTGGTGGCAGACAAGACCAATGCAGCAATGGTACTGGAGGCAGCACATCTTGGCTCATATGAATTTTTTCAATTACACATTCCATGAGATCCATTATTAGAGCCTGGCAAATGCAACACCCAGTGTCCCCTCATACTTTCTCACCCAATTCACCACTGTGGTTCACTCCCTCTTTCAAACAACTGTTTCTGTTTCCAGACCCTAACATATGGGCTTCTAAAATAATTTAATATCTCAGACAAATTTGTACAGGGAGTGTCCTTCAAACTTTTAACTTACTTAAACTGACCTACTCCCTTCCTAACTCATACCTGATCTGGTACCCCCAGTTGGGCCACACGTTTCAGTTGCAATTTCGCAATCAACCAGTAATTCTTAAAGCGGAGGTTCGCTGAAAAAAAAAATATTAAAAGCCAGCAGCTACAAATACTGCAGCTACTGACTTTTAATATATGGACACTTACGTGTCCAGGGAGCCCGCGATGTCGGCAGCCAAAGCCGATCCGTCCTTCGGCTCTCGGCTGCTGCCGCGGCCATCCTCGGTAAGGGAATAAGGAAGTGAAGCCCTGCAACTTCACTTCCTGGTTCCCTACTGCGGATGCGCGAGTTGCGCTGCGCGTCCCCTCAGGTCCCTGCTGTGTTCTGGGACCTGTGTGTCTCCTAGAATACAGCGGGGGAGGACGGGGTAGGCGCCGGAAGTGGCATAGGTTACCGCAAGCGCCGCAGTGATCTATGCCAGGAAGTGGGAGCAAATACCTGTATTAGAGAGGTATCTTCTCCCTCCTCCTCCCTGAAAGGTGCCAAATGTGACACCGGAGTGGGGGAGGAATCCTAAAAGTGGAAGTTCCATTTTTGGGTGGAACTCCACTTTAAATTATCAGGGATTGAGTCCCTATTCTGAGAGGAAACCATAGAGAAATCTCTCTCTACGATTTACAAGGCCCTCCAACCCACTATACATGGAGGTCTTGACATGCTTTTGTCCTGTTGGCGTACAGAGGTTCTGGAGCTGGATTTAGAGGATTAGGGGGATATGTGGGATTACCCTATGCAACACCTGGTCTCTGTCAGGGATAGATTGCTACAATTTAAAATTCTAAACGTTTACTTCACTCCACAATGGTTAACTAACATTGTTCCCCTACACCCATCTAAATACTGGCGCTGTTCGGAAGACCCTACGTTTTTACATGTTTTCTGGGACTGTCGGGGCGTTAAGCTTTTTTGGACTAATATTTCTCAGTGCATTTGTTCAGTTACTATCATTTCAGTAACCGTATCCATAGTTGTTTGTATATTGCAGGGATCCTCAAACTACGGCCCTCCAGCTGTTGTGGAACTACACATCCCATGAGGCATTGTAAAACTCTGACATTCACAGACATGGCTAGGCATGATGGTAATTGTAGTTCTTGAACAACTGGAGGGCCATAGTTTGAAAACCCTTGGTATATTGGGTCTAGTTCATTTACTGGCCACCTCCAGGGCCATGAGAATTATAAAAGGATTGTTATTTTATGTTCGCAAGTCTATACTCCTTAAATGGAAATCCCTGCAGGCCCCTACTTTAGACTTCTGCTATTCCGTTGCTAATAACATTATGCCATTGTATAAATTTACATATGAACGTAGAGGATGGTCTAACAAACTGTGTAAGGTATGGGACATCTGGATTGAGTCCAGGGATACGGTTGTCTTATCGCCAATGCCCCCATGAATAATGCTTTTCTGCTTCCAAGTATTTGACAAAGGTTATTCCATTGTAATATGGGTACTTGTTCTCCTGAATCCTACTTAGTGCCTACCAGCAGAACTGAGTGTGGTCACTTTGACTTTGGTTGCCAACCTTTTATGTGCTTTTTTTTTTCCTCTCTTCTGTGTTTTTAAGCCTGGGTATGCCCAATAGGCTTTTTTTTGTATAATTTAACTTTTAAATGAAAAAAAGAATTTACAAAAAAATAAATAAAGAGAGCAGTGTAGAAAAGGAACACTCTTTCCATAAAAAATGGGGCATTCTGCAGTTACCTAACAAGCTCACTGGATTTCTGGCATATCATCGGAAATGTTTCTGTACTGAAAGCTGCTTTAGTTTTTTTGGTATGCAGTACTAGGGCCATAACTTACCTCTGTGTCCCATTTCACGCGGGTCCACCCCACCGCACTGATCTTCCAGCACTGTGGGGGTTAACATCAGCCACTGCAAGTGTGAAAGAGTTATGCCGCTCGCCAGCCTCCTCAATTCATAGAAGTTGTCCTATTCTTTTTTTTCAATTTTCCTCCTTTTTACAGCCTATCCTGTGCTCAAGGGTTTGGTTGCACCTTTCCCACCTTGTGGTGTCCATATTGGGGTGCCGCGGTTCCTCGGCGGCTGTGGTCCGTGGGTCGGGGGGTCTGTGCTCAGCCTCAGCCCCGGGTGAGACTTTGTTGACCCAGACCACTTATATATCCCAGCCCATTGGTTGTCATTGACCAATGCAATGTATGTAAGTATTACTGAAACATATGTTTCTTCTGTACTTACTTTTTATCTATTCATAATTGATTATATATTATTTTAATTTTTAGTTAACTTGCATCTGACTCCTGATGATTGGTAGAAAGCCAAGAAACTCGTAGAGTTACCAACTTATGGATGCACATATTGTTTTATTATACATGAATAATAATATCTCCTTTTTCTGTAACTGCCTCGATTACATGAATCATGTCCACTGCCTTACTGCTTGTTTATGTCAAACCATGTTGTACAATGTATTCCATGAAGTATGTCTTACGCAAAGCTTATTAAAATATTTTGTAACATTTATACCTTGAATATCTTTGGAGATTATGGTATCCCAGGCTATATGTACCTTTATGGGTATTACAACATTTTACTAACTATAGATATAATACTTGTTTCAGGTCAACCCCTCTTTGATCTGGAACAACCAATCTTTGTATTCATTGACATGTCTCAAGTAAAGTCCCGCTACTATCCCCTTCTTTCTTTAGCTTGAAGTACAATTATTGATACATACGTACCCATGTGCACCTTCTTAATGTACTCAATCAAAGATACTTTATTATCATTCCAGTACTTCTGCAGTGTGGAATCATTTGGATATTTACAGCATGAGACCTCAAGAGTAATTTCAAAACATTGGTTATAGATGTAGTTATAATCTTGCATCCCACCTGTATTCATAAAGGACATAGTTTAGATATGTACAACTTGTATTAGAAATTATCTATCTATCGATATATATACATACATATACATACATACACATACACACACACACAGTATCTCACAAAAGTGAGTACACTCCTCACATTTTTGTAAATATTTTATTCTATCTTTTCATGTGACAACACTGAAGAAATGACACTTTTCTACAATGTAAAGTAGTGAGTGCACAGCTTGTATAACAGTGTAAATTTGCTGTCCCCTCAAAATAACTCAACACACAGCCATTAATGTCTAAACCGCTGGCAACAAAAGTGAGTACACCCCTAAGTGAAAATGTCCAAATTGGGACCAATCAGCCATTTTCCCTCCCCGGTGTCATGTAACTCGTTAGTGTTACAAGGTCTCAGGTGTGAATGGAGAGCAGGTGTGGTACATTTGGTATCATCGCTCTCACTCTCTCATACTGGTCACTAGAAGTTCAACATGGCAAAGAACTCTCTCAGGATCTAAAAAAAATAATTGTTGCTCTACATAAAGATGGCCTGGGCTATAAGAAGATTGCCAAGATCCTGAAACTGAGCTGCAGCACGGTGGCTAAGACCATACAGTGGTTTAACAGGACAGGTTCAACTTAGAACAGGCCTCGCCATTGTTGACCAAAGCGTGCTCAGCGTCATATACAGAGGTTGTCTTTGGGAAATAGATGTATGAGTGCTGCCAGCATTGCTGCAGAGGTTGAAGGGGTGGGGGGGGGCAGCTAGTCAGTGCTCAGACCATACGCGGCACACTGCATCAAATTGATCTGCATGGCTATTGTCCAGTGGCGGCTGCTGCTCAAAATTTTTTGGGGGGTGCAAACAAACTGAAAAATTCTGGAAAAAACATCAATTGCAGCCTCGCTGTGCCCATCAAACACAGCCACTGTGCCCATCAATTGCAGCCAATATGCCATCAATTGCAGCCACTGTGCCCATCAAATGCTGCCACTGTGCCCATAAAATGCAGCCACTGTGCCTAAACACTGCCACTCTGCCTTCAAATGCTGCCACCGTGCCCATCGAATGCCGCTACTGTGCTATCAAACGATGCCACTGTACCCATCGGCGAGCGGTGTCCTCCATGCGTCTCCTCCCATCCTCTCCTCCTGATAGGCGTCCAATAGTGGCGCCTTTCATTTCAGCCAATCAGGTGACAAGTAACAGACCCGAGCATCTCATTAGCGAAGGGGCAGTTCAGTGTTAGGAAAGTGAATATTCATTGGCTTTTCTAACACACCTGGGTGGACTGCAAGCGCCAAGCATGGCACTCGCAGTTCACCTATTTTGAAGCCTATTAGATCCTATGGCTCTAATCAGGTGCTTCAAAAACACCCCCTGCCGCTGTAATTCAGGCGCCTGGTGCCCGAAAAGGAGCCAGGCACCTCAATAGGGGGTGGCAGCGACGGCCATGGATAGATTTATGCTATGCATAAATCTATTCATTGGTCATAGAGGGGGTGGCTGGAGAGAGGGGGCGGCGCCCATGCGCCCTTATGGATGCACCACCTGTGCTGTTGTCCCAAAAGGAAGCCTCTTCTAAAGATGATGCACAAGAAAGCCTGCAAACAGTTTGCTGAAGACAAGCAGTCTAGGGACATGGATTACTGGAACCATGTCCTGTGGTCTGATGAGACCAAGATAAACTTATTTGGTTCAGATGGTGTCAAGCGTGTGTGGCCGCAACCAGGTGAGGAGAGAAAGATAAGTGTGTCTTGCCTACAGTCAAGCATTATGGTGGGAGTGTCATGGTCTGGGGCTGCATGAGTGATGCCGACACTGGGGAGCTACAGTTCATTGAGGGAACCATGAATGCCAACATGTACTCTGACATACTGAAGTAGAGCATGATTCTCTTCCCTTCGGAGTCTGGGCCGCAGGGCAGTATTCCAACATAACGACCCCAAACACACCTCCAAGACGACCACTGCCTTGCTAAAGAAGCTGAGGGTAAAGGTGATAGACTGGCCAAGCACTGTTGAGCATTTGTGGGGCATCCTCAAACAGAAGGTGGAGGAGCGCAAGGTCTCTAACATCCACCAGCTCCGTGATGTTGTCATGGAGGAGTGGAAGAGGACTCCAGTGGCAACCTGTGAAGCTCTGGGGAACTCCATGCCCAAGAGGGTTAAGGCAGTGCTGGAAAATAACAGTGGCCACACAAAATATTGACACTTTGGGCCCAGTTTGGACATTTTCACTTAGGGGTGTACTCACTTTTGTTGCCAGTGGTTTAGACATTAATGGCTCACTCACTATTTTACTTTGTAGCAAAGTGCATTTCTTCAGTGAAAAGATATAATAAAATATTTACAAAAATGTGAGGGGTGTACTCACTTTTGTGAGATACTATATATGATGCAAAAGGATATTTTGGGTTAAAAGGGAAAGCACAGCTTTTAGGAATAAACTGTAACTAAAAATACTGGAAGGACATTTTTCAAGTTTCTCATACTAAACAGGTAATGCCGCGTACACACAGGCGGACTGGTCCGACGGACTTTTGAACGAACTGACTTGCCTACACACGATCACACCAAAGTCTGACCGATTCCTACGTGATGACGTACACCGGACTAAAATAAGGAAGTTGATAGCCGGTAGCCAATAGCTGCCCTAGCGTGGGTTTTCATCCTTCGGACTAGCATACAGACGAGCGGATTTTTTGACCGGACTCGAGTCCATTGGAAAGATTTGAAACATGTTTTCAAATCTAAAGTCCGTCAGATTTTTGACCGAAAAAGTCCGCTGCAGGTCCGATGAAGCCCACGCACGGTCGGATTGTCCGCCGAATTCGGTCCGTTGGACCAGTCCATCGAAAAGTCCGCTCATGTGTACACGGCATAACAGGTCTATCATTAACATTGTTGTCAGCAGGATTTAAAGATGTAAGGTGATGTACGGTATATATAACGGGCCTGGAGTCTAAATGTGACTCATTTCTTTGCCTCTGGACTAGAAACCTGACATTGGTGGGGATGCATTTAAGTGAGTTCTAAAGACTTTACACAGCCCTAATGTTAAAGCGGAGTTCCACCCAAAAGTGGAACTTCCGCTCATTTGTCTCTTTCCCCCGTCCGGTGCCACATTTGGCACCTTTTGGGGGGGGGGGGGGGAAGATACATGTGTTTGACAGGTATCCTGTCCCCACTTGGGGGAGTCCAGGCAGCGGTGCATTACATCACAGCTGGGCTCCCTCCTCCTCCCTCCGCCGCAGGGCCAGGAGAGCACAGCACTGCCTCGTGCATGTGCAGTACAGTTCCCAGTGTAAAGCTGCCAGGTACCCTTACCCGCAATGGCGGTGGCAGCACCCGACAGCTGAGGAAACATCAGCTGCGGTGCCAACATCACTGAACTCCAGGACAGGTAAGTGTCCTATTATTAAAATTCATCAGCTGCAGCACGTGTAGCTGCTGGCTTTCAATTTTTGCAGGGGTGGGCGGACCTCCGCTTTAAGGATCTGCACCTGGCCTGTGACTCAGAAGAGTCTCCTTTTAGCTTGTGTACACTGCATGCACCTTGCTGCATTTACCTGTGCAGCAAGCAGCAAAATAATAAACCTTTTATACTTACCTGCTCTGTGTAATAGTTTTGCACAGAGCAGCCCCAGTCCTTCTCTTCTCGGGTCCATGTTCTGTGATCCTGGCCCCTCTCTTTCCTGTTCAGTGTCCCCACACCAAGCAGCTTGCTATGGGGGGCACCCGAGCTGAGTCACAGCTCTCTGTATCCATTCATGTCCTAGCCCTGCCCCCTCTCTCCCCTGATTGGGCCGCTGCTCTGTCTTAGCCAATCAGGAGGGAGAATCTCAGATGGCTGAGACACTTATGGACAGAGGGGGACATCAGGTAAGTGTTAGAGGGTTGGGGGGGGCTGCTGCACACAGAATCTTTTTTATCTTGATGCAAAGAATGCATTAAAAATGTTGTTTGGGTACAGCTTTGCATGACGGCAATTGTCTTTCAAACTGTGACAGCGCTGAAAGCTGAAAATAGGCCTGGGCAGGAAGGGGGGGGTGAAACATTGAATGGGTTAATGTTATTCTTTTTTTTTTTGTTGTTGTTGTTGTTGTTTTTCCCCTCAGTGTGTCACAATGCAGCAAAATAGGAATGAATCGTTCCGAAAGTAAAACACATGTTCACTTTTGATACGTTCTATACAAATCGCACTAATGTGACATCCACTTAATCGGCATGCGTTAATTATATTTTGGGGTAAATATTTGGGGGTGGCACTGTCCATAAACATTGTGTTGCGAAAATTATTATTTTTTTTTTGTATGATTCCCATTAAAAAGCAAGAAGATAAAAATATATATATCCAAATTTGCTAGCAAATTAACTTCTATCAGTCCTAAAAAAAACAATTTGTAATACTTTAGGTTGGATCTAAAAATCTAAAACACTTTATATTCTGTATGGAACTGAGACATTGTAAAAATGGGAAAAAAAAACACTCTGGAGCTCAAGGAGATTTAGGCCTCTTGCACACGATACTCCTGTTTAAGCATCTTTCCTGACAGACTCCATGGCAGCCTACGTATGGGTTAATCCCGCCTCTCATACCTCATAGGACCCCACTCCCATAAATCTTTGCTTCTAGACAGAGACTGTGTTCCTTTTTTGTCCTCCTCCTAGGACCAAGGTGTATCTCTTACCTTATGAAGTTTTGTTGATCCAGTCCTGGTGGTTCGCACGTGTTTGATGATGGCGGTGTCTTGTTGGAGTCCAGTGTCCCAAGCTATTAGCAGGGCGGACATACGGGGTTCACTCTGATGCCTGAAGAGCTGATTATACCGGCCATTGGCTGGGGAGCGGCATCTCGGCCAATCGTCCCAGCTATTAGCGGGAGGCCTCCCTCATTATTACCCCGGTCGTGCGGTGAGCGCTCCTCTTGCTCCCATTCCAGGATGGATCCCCTCAGGTGCCGTGGTAATGTATACTTCTGTTTATGAATTCTTTTTTGGCAGCCTGTTGTGTGTGTTTGTTTTGTCCGAAATGCCTTTTTTCCTATGGCCATGGCGGCTGGGACGCATCTGCGTTCCAGTCCGCCGCTTCCCCGCTCCGACTGCGCAGCTGCGAAGTCTCGATTGAGATCGAGGCTTGGTTCGCACCTGCGCAGTCTGCGCGCGATGACGGCAACTGCGCATGCGCGCGAGCGCCGTGGAGCGGCGTCGGTCACAGCGTAGGGACGCTGTGGCCGCGATGACGTCATCACAGGCGGCAGATTCAAATAGCTGTCACATACAGCTATGCTTTGGGATGCTCTTTCGCTCAGGCAGCGGCTTCCCTGTGTCCATCTCTCTGGCTTCTGAGGTAAGGAGCTTTGTTGTACCTTCCTGTGTCTAGGTCTCTTTCTCCAAATAGGGGAAAGAGAAAGTGAAAGTATACATAGGTAGTTATTGGTTTCTTATTGATTGTGTTTGCAGTCCTTTGTTTCTGTCGCCATGGATGTCTCACCGCCCCCTAGTGGCCAACCCTTACACCGCAGGTAGGATGAAGTATTTTTAAATTTTTCATTGTGCCTGTATTGTTTGGAGTACTATTTAGGAACAAGGTATTATTTTCTTCCCTTCAGCCCTTCTAGGTCTGAACCACAGCTATCAGCACATAAAGAAAAAGAGTCTAGGTCTCATCATCACCAGTCTACGTCAGGTTCTAGACGTACTAGGTCATCTTCCAGACACCGCAAAGAGGGGTCAAGGTCTAAATCTAGCCATCATTCCCCCCGCCATTCCAGCCGCCCTGAGAGGAAAGCTTGCTGGGGATGTAAAACTCAGGTCCCAGAGGGTAAATCTCTCTGTGAGTTGTGCTTTTCGAGAGCCACAAAGGAAAGAGGAGCTGATGACCAGCAAGTGGAGGCTCTGGTCAGGAAGGTGGTCCAAGAATCTCTTAACAAAGCAGATCTTGACCGAGCAGTAATTCCTCCTTCTGTTATAACTCCAGTTGCTGAAGATATGGAGTCCGAAGTTCCAGGCCCATCTCATCATAGTCTCTCTTTTAGCGGCTCCTCGGACAGCGAAGCAGAGATAATTGAACCTGGTGCAGGTTTTGACTTTTCCCTGGTTCTCCAACTAGTCAGAGTGGTTAAAGACGCATTGAGATGGGAGGAACCAGTAGAAGCACCCTCTAAACAGAGGAAATACTTTAAACACCTTAAGAAGGATCGCCCGAACTTCCCCTTCCTGGGTGAACTGGGTGAAATTATCCTGGATGAATGGGGTAAAGTTGATAGGAAAAACTCTTTAATTTCCAAGATTGCGAAGATGTATCCTTTCAAGAATGATGAAGTAAAACATCTTGAATCAGCCCCCCTTGTTGATGCAGCTCTCATGAGGCTGGTGAGACATGTTACGCTCCCTCTAGAGGATACCGTCTCTTTCAAGGATGGTCTGGAGAGGAAGATTGATACGAACTTAAAACGTATCTATATCACGGCAGGGATGGCTTGTAAACTGGCTCTGGCCCTCGCAGCTTTGTCAAAAGCCATGGAGTCCTGGACGGATGATGTGGGTGCAGCTCTAGGAAGTGTGTCTGAGAACTTATTCAAGAGCTCTCCAATACATGAGCTGAAACTGGCTTCGGTCTTCCTGGGAGAAGCATCCATCGACATTATTCGCCTCGTGGCACGTGTCATGCTTTCATCAGTTACAGCAAAACGTGCCCTCTGGTCACGCCCATGGGTTGCAGACCCTGCCTCTAAACAGGCCTGGTGCAGGATTCCTTTCGAAGGCTCCTCTCTCTTCGGAAATAAACTGGATTCTGCTATCTCCCGTGCTACTGGGGGCAAGTCAGGATTCTTACCCCAGGACCGTCGTATCCTTAACCAAAGAAGGACTCAACCTAGACAAGAACCAGAACGCGCTAGAGATGCTCGTCGCTACAGACCTGGTCGGGAGTTTAGGAAAAACTGGAGGAGAGGCCAGCCTTCAGGCCAAAAATCCTCAAAGTCAGCCCCGTCAAGTGGTCGGGACACTTCCAAGTCCTTTTGATACGATGCCTGTCCAGGTAGTGCAAGTAGGGGCTCGTTTACTCCGGTATCAGCACGTCTGGGCAGCCTCGATTCAAGATTACTGGACCGTCAAAACGGTCTCCTCAGGTCACACTTGGGTTTTCACCAATCCACCCAGTCACCGGTTTGTGCCTACGGTCCTTCCGCTCTCAGAAGAAAAAAGACAAATTCTTCTATCTTATACAGAATCCCTGATTGCCCAAGGGGCCGCCATTCAAGTTCCATCAGAAGAAAAATTTCTTGGAATTTATTCCCCCCTTTTCATGGTCCTCAAAAAGAATGGCTCTTGGAGGCCAGTAATCGACCTGACACATCTAAATTCCTTCATCAAGAAGGAAAAATTCAAGATGGAAACCCTGCTGACAATCCGACAAACAGTTCAACCAGGAGATTGGCTGGTCTCCATAGACCTGAAAGACGCCTACTTTCATGTGCCGATCGCAAAAGATTTCCAGAGGTATCTCCGATTCGCAGTAGGCCAGAGGCATCTCCAATTCACTTGTCTCCCATTCGGGCTCACAACATCGCCTCGAGTGTTTTCGAAGCTCTTATTGGCGGTAGTTGCTCTAATCCGAGTAAGAGGCATTCGGTTACACCATTACTTGGACGACCTACTCCTACTGTCTCAGGACAGGGAACAGATTTTGTCACATCGGGATCAAGTCATATCTACTCTGACAGAGTTCGGTTGGCTATTGAACAGGGAGAAAAGTCACCTAGTTCCGACACAAACTCTAGTATTCCTCGGGGCCCTATTCAACACAGTGGAGAGCACCATCTCTCTTCCTTTGGAGAAGATTCCGGTAATTCGAGAGAGAATTCGCATAGCATTGTCAGCAACTCTCCTCAGAGCCTCTCAGTGTCTCAAAATAATCGGCACTATGGTAGCCACAGCCCCCATGGTGAAGTGGGCGCAATGGAAAATGCGGCCCTTTCAGAAGGGTTTTCTCCAGCAATGGGATCCAGGGTCTCGAGACCATCTGGTGCGGGTAACCACCTCCATGCGGGAGAGCCTCCCTTGGTAGCTGCTACGGAAAAACCTCTTCAATTGTCACTCCATAGCTCCTGTCTCCTGGATTACAGTGACAACGGATGCAAGCAACAGAGGTTGGGGCGCTCTCTGTCTGACGGAGATAGCCCAAGGCAGGTGGGACTTCCCATCCCAAGGGATAGTCTCAAATGTCCTGGAGCTCCGAGCTGCCTTCCGTGCCCTTCAAGCTTTTCTCCATCTGATATCAGGAGCCTCAGTCCTCCTGAGACTGGACAACACGACCGCAGTGTCATACATCAAGAGACAGGGGGGCACCCGCAGTCTCGCCTTACTGAGGGAAGTAAGCCTGATCATGTCCTGGGCCCAGATGTACTTAACAAATCTATCCGCTGTTTATCTTCCAGGAATTCAAAATGTCCAAGCGGACTTCCTTTCAAGAGTCACCCTGGACAACAACGAGTGGTCCCTCCACACCGAAGTTTTCGATTGGCTCCTGTCTCTAGGGATGATGCCGGAAGTGGATCTGTTCGCATCCCCATGCAATTTCAAGCTGGGGAAATATTACACGAGGTGTCGTTGTCCCCAGGCCTTCGGAGTGGATGCCCTGACGGACCAGTGGAAATTCCACAGGGCCTATGCCTTTCCCCCAGTTCCAGTCATTCTTCGTTTCCTCTCGAGGCTCAGGTGGGAGAATGTCAAGGTACTGGCAGTCGTCCCGTTTTGGCCCAACAGGCCATGGTTTCCTCTCCTGATGCAGCTCAGTTACCGAGAACCGGTCCCTCTCCCGTCCAGACCAGATCTCCTGCTGCAGGGAGCGTCTCTTCACCCTTGCCCATCCCAGCTCCATCTGATGGCTTGGTGGTTGAGAGGAGAAGGTTGGAAGCTCTAGGTTGTCCTAGTACAGCTATTGCTACATTGTTGAATGCCAGAAGAGTGGGCACCAACAGAGTATATCAGAGGATTTGGGCGAAGTTTGCGGACTATGTGATTTCCACCAATGGATCCTGTAGTAATCCAAGGATTCAGGACATTTTAGGTTTTCTACAAACTGGCCTGGATCTGTCCCTATCGGTGAGTTCCTTGCGGGTCCAGGTTTCGGCAATCTCAGCCTTCACAGGCGTATCATGGGCCAGACACCCCCTTACTAGGCAGTTCTTCAAGGGAGCAATAAGGCTTAGGCCTCAGAAAAGACCAAGATTCTCTAAATGGGATCTCCCTCTCGTCTTGGATTTCTTCTCAGAAAAGGAGATACGGCATATGGATCAGTCATCAATTAGAGAGCTTTCTCTCAAAGTGGTCTTTCTAGTGGCCATAACATCGGCCAAGAGAGTTTCTGAAGTTGGATCCCTAGGATACAAAGAACCTTTTCTTACCTTCTTCCCAGACCGGGTAGTCTTGATCCCCATGTTAGGATCGAATCCTAAAGTAACAACCATCTTCCATGAAAATCAGGAGATTGTCCTCCCTACTTTCAGATCCACTGAGGACTCTAATGTTCACCCTCTAGATGTTGGGCAGGTTCTGAAACAATACCTAGAAGCCACAGCTTCTTTCCGCCTGTCTGATTATCTGTTTGTGCTTTTTCACGGCAAGAACAAGGGTTTACGGGCTTCCTCTAGAACCATCGCATCATGGATCGTTCAAGCTATCCAATGGGCATACAGGTCTAAGGGTTTGGCTCCTCCGGAGGCGGTAACCGCTCATTCTACCAGGAGCGTCTCTACATCATGGGCAGCATCCCGACATGTGTCTCCAGATGTAATCTGTAAAGCGGCCTCATGGTCATCAATTAACACTTTTATGACACACTATTGTGTAGAACCGGCTTCTTTGTCTACGGTTAACTTTGGTTTGCACGTATTATCTGTTGATGGTGCCAATTAAACCTTTTTTTTCTTTAACCAGCAATTGCCCACCCGGGTGTGTATGGCTAGTTATTTCCCATACGTAGGCTGCCATGGAGTCTGTCAGGAAAACGGAAAATTTATATCAAATACTTACCGTAATTTTCCTTTCCTGATGGACTCCATGGCAGCAGGAGTTCCCTCCCAGTTGCTGGAGTAGGCTAAGTTACGGAACACAGTCTCTGTCTAGAAGCAAAGATTTATGGGAGTGGGGTCCTATGAGGTATGAGAGGCGGGATTAACCCATACGTAGGCTGCCATGGAGTCCATCAGGAAAGGAAAATTACGGTAAGTATTTGATATAAATTTTCCGTTATTTCTTCAGCAGTTTTTTTTTAATGTATTTGCCCGTATTTTCGCACACATGCGCGCAAACTTATTCTCGCGTTCACAATATGTTAATGGAATTTACTGACCAAAAATGCTGACTTTTCTTTTTTTTTTTTTTCACTGAGAGCCCTTGCACACTGGGGCGGGGGCGGCATCGGCGGTAAAACGCCGCTATTATTAGCGGCGTTTTACCGCCGGTATGCGGCCGCTAGCGGGGCGGTTTTACCCCCCGCTAGCGGCCGAGAAGGGGTTAAATACCACCGCAAAGCGCCTCTGCAGAGGCGCATTGCCGGCGGTATAGCCGCGCCGTCCCATTGATTTCAATGGGCAGGAGCGGTAAAGGAGCGGTATACACTCCGCTCCTTCACCGCTCCGAAGATGCTGCTAGCAGGACTTTTTTTACCGTCCTGCCAGCGCATCGCTCCAGTGTGCAAGCCCTCGGGGCTTTCACACTGGAATGCAAGGAGCGGCACTTTCGGGTCGGTTTGCAGGCGCTATTATTAGCGCAATAGCGCCTGCAAACCGCCCCAGTGTGAAAGGGCTCTGAAGAATACATGCCGCTTGTTTACGTGCCTGTTTGCATAGGCAGTAAAAAAAAATAAGCTGTACTGAGCTTTTTCAAGCTGCAGTGTGCAGGAGGCCTTAGAAGGAAAAAGACTCAGGGACTCAAGTCTTTTGTGCTAACCAAAATAAATAAAGTGGCAAATGATAGCTCAGAAAAAAAAAACAAATACAAAAAAAACAAAGAACATAAAGGCTTTTAAAGAACCTACCTCTCACAGGATACCATGAGTAGCCATCGGTGATGCCACCCGTAAATGCTGATGAATCACACATATTGTTTGTGGACATTGTGGCGTGATTGTTGGCATATGTTTGAGCGAGATACTTAAAAAAATCATTATCCGGAGATGCTGTAAAATTAGAATATTACAGTGAAGAAATATTTAGCAATCAATGAAATATGCATATCACAAAGCTTGTGTGGGTTTCTTATGGGTACGCTGGTTTCCTCCCACACTCCAGAGAAATGCTGGTAGGTTTCCTGGCTCCTGTCTAATTAGCTGGTGCTATACAAGCGCCAATAATAACTAAAAATATCACCCTGACCAGCTGTACTAACTTTATTGTATTAAATAGAGAAATCTATAGACTAACCACTAGAGGGAGCTCTGTACTTCCCTTCTTGGGACCATGCAGATCCTGTGCTGCTAATCCAGACTCTAGCATAACAATGGCTGGATCAGAAGGCATTACCTGTCTGCCTGACACTGACATGGGCAGGCAAGCAGCAGGAGAATATCATGAGAGGGTAGCCTGGAGAAAAGTGTTTTTCCAGACTGTAAGCCAGGAAGCGTACGCTAGTGCTTGGATGAAATGCAGGGGTATCATAAGAAACAAGGGGTTAGACGCAGGGGTCTCAAACTGGCGGCCCTCCAGCTGTTGCGTAACTACAAGTCCCATGAGGCATTGCAAGGCTGACAGTTACAAGCATGACTCCCACAGGCAGAGGCATGATGGGACTTGTAGTTTCGCAGGATCCAAGACACTTGAGACCAAGATCAGTACAGTGGGTGGGATTGGGAATGGCCACAGATTCATATTGTGGGCAGGATGGTGTTCCCGAACCACAAGATTGCCAGCAAAAATTTTATTGGAAGGTGGCACTGTACACGTCGAGAACAGCACGATGAAAAGCAGAAGTACCAGGCATATAGACTGTGCATGTTCTTCAGCAGGCTATGCTTCAAAACACCATATTTCTAGCAAGTTTCCCAATGAATGTAAATAGTATTTTTAGTACTGTTTTCTTTTTTATTTATTTCTTTTTTTAATGTATTTATTTTTAATGGTTGAACTAGGTGGACTTGTGTCTTTTTTCAACCTATGTACTGTGTAAGCTGCAGATTCTTGTTTTGCCTTGAAGAGAACATACACCTCCACATCCCTTCAACCTAGGACAGTCCAAATTCTCAGTATCCTCAGGAACAGCCCACAGCATGTTGGTTTCATTGTAGTTGAGCTCAATATGTTCAACCAATGTGCCAGTGACGTATGCGGGTGGCTGTCCCTGAGGCTGGGAATGTTTGCATTAAGCCTACTCAGACAATGCAGCTCTAAATTAGGGTCATTAGGGCCCTTCAGCAGGGGATCCATGAGCAAATCCCCTGTTGAATTGGAGCAAAGTGGGATGCATGGATTCCACGTTTGTGACATACGTGCCCATTCAGTTTTTTCTCTGCATTCTGACAGCCGACTATGGTGGAACTGTATTGGATCTATGGGCTGCCGGATATAAACTGACTTGTGCTTGTTCGCATCAGGCTATCTCTGACTGGTCAAAGTTAGATCAAGAAAAACAGAAAAGGCTTTTTTAAATTTTTTTAGGCCTGGATAGATTTGGAAGTAGGCAGATATAAACAGACACAAGTCAGTTTATTAACTTGCCAACCAACAAATAGCAGATTTACTGCTACAGGGCGGCCGTTCTGTGCAGAATTATATATATATATATATATATATATATATATATATATATATATATATATATATAAATATCCTGCACTACCTCATCGGGGATGCACCACTTCTACTGTAATTAGTCACAGCAGAAGCCGATCAGCGGGTGCCGACAAATAGATGACCGCTGGCACCCACTGATCGTTGAGGAAAGACACAGGACGGAGCTCTGCATATGTAAACAATGCAGAGCTCCATCCTGTCAGCAGGGATGTGGTGGATTTTGTTTCCCAGCAAAGCAGGGAGTAAAATCCAGCACATCCCTTAATAAAAGCACCACACTGTGTACAACTAAACACTGGTTAGGCACACATTTTACTTTTTGATCGCCTTAGATGTTTAACCCCTTCCCAGCACTGATCACTGTATTAGTGTCACTGGTTCCCACAAAGTGTCAAAAGTGTCAGTTAAGGTCAGACTGTCCGCGCTATAAGTTGCTGATCGCCACCATTACTAGTATAAAAATAAATAAAAATTCCAGTATATATACCATAGTTGTAGATGTTTTAACTTTTGCACAAACCAACCAATATAAGATTATTGGGATTTTTTTGTACCAAAAATATGTAGCAGAATACATGTTGGCCTAAATTTATGAAGACTATTTGATTTTTTTTATTGGATATGTTTTATAGCAGAAAGTAAAGGAAATATATATATATTTTAAATTGTCTTTTTTTTTGGTTTATAGCGCAAAAAAGAAAAAAACAGCGGTGATCAAATACCACCAAAAGTAGGCTCTATTTGTTGGGGGAAAAATGACATAAATTGAATTTATGTACAGTGTTCCATGACCGTGCAATTGTCAGTTAAATGGCAAAAAATGGCCCGATCGAGAAGGGGGTAAATCTTCGAGAGGTCAAGTGGTTAATCTGCCTGCCCATAGACCTGTGTGGAGTTCTGATCAGGTCCATCTGAAAAGCTGGCAGGTGGACCTGATCAAAAAGCCTGTGTGAAACAACCAACTACATACTGCACTAAAAGTGGTGTATATTGCAGGTATTCTTCTCTGTAGCACTTATGCTGGCCAAAATTTCAATCCATGTGTGGTCATCCCTGTTGAAGGGACATGCTGGAAAACCTTTCTGGATCAACGGCTACAGCCAAATAGCTGCTGACCAGTATATTCTGACAGCAGTGGGTCCTGATGGAAGACTATTCATACCTATTCATGTGAATGCCGGTATCGCAGCGATTCCCCACCCGCAGTAAAAACGGGAATTAATGGCACCCCCATGCATGTATAATTGTGGGTACAAAAGGTGCATGCACCTTTTTCTGCAGGAGACGCAGGCACAGCAGCCAATTCAAACGTGGGCCGCAAGTACGCAGAGCTGTGAACCTTGGGTCAGAATATGTCCTGAAGGAGGGGGGGGGGGCTCCTCTATCCACCTTAACCACTTGCCGACCGGCTCACGCCAATATATGTCAGCAAAGTGGCATGTTCCTGCAAAAAGACGTATGGGTAGGTTGCCCCCTTTAAGAGCCACCGCTGCACGACGGGGGACCCAATGCGCGTGGCTGGCCAGCGCGATCGCCGCCGGCCACCTGCGATTGAGGGCATGGGAGCCAGAATGGGGATTTATGTGTGTAAACACACAAATCCCTGTTCTTTCAGGGGAGAGGAGACAGATTGTTTGTTCCTAGTAAGAAGGAACAGCCATATGTCTCCTCCCCCCAGTCAGTCCCATCCCCCCACAGTAGGAAACACATTTAACCCCTTGAACGCCCCCTACTATTAACCCCTTTCCTACCAGTGACATTTACACAGTAATCAATGCATTTTTATAGCATTGTTCGCTATATAAATATAAATGGTCCCAAAAAGGTGTCAAAAGTGTCCAATCTATCTGCCACAAAGTCACTGTCTTGCTAAATATCGCAGATCACCGCCATTACTAGTAAAAAAAAAAAAATTCCATAAATCTTTCCCATAGTTTGTAGACGCTATAACTTTTGCGTAAACCAATCAATATACGCTTATTGCGATTTTTTTTACCAAAAGTATGTAGAAGAATATATATTGGCCAAAAAATTTGATTTTTAAAAACATTTTTGGGGATATTTATTATAGCAAAAAGTAAAATATATTATTTTTTTTTAAATATGTCGCTCTTTTTTTGTTCATAGCGGCAAAAAAACTAAACAAACAAACACAAAGATGATCAAATACCACTAAAAGAAAGCTCTATTTGTGGGGATTTTTTTTTTTTTTTAATATTTAGAGAAGATCTAATTCTACCTCCTGCCACATGCTTTTCTTCCTTCTGCTGTAACAATTGTTAGGACAGGGTGTACAGGAGGAACCACAGCAGGTGGCGAGGCAGGTACTTGACACTACCAGAAGTGTCAGATACCTACAGCAGGTTTTGCAAAGGATTTGCAAAGCGTCAGGGTTTGAAGACACAGGCAGCCACAAGGGCATGTATATAGCATCCTCTTTTACAGTAAGCACCTGGTTTACTTTGGACCCTGTAGTGACAGGGTCACTTTAATCGTAAATATGCAGCTTTTATTTAAAGCGGTGTTCTGCCAAAAAAAATTAATTAATTAAAAGCCAGCAGCTACACATACTGCAGCTGCTGGCTTTTAACAATGGGACACTTACCTGTCCTGGAGTCCAACGATGTTGGCACCGCAGCTGATGTTTCCATCAGCTGTCGGGTGCTGCCGCCGCCATTGTGGGTAAGGGTACCCGGCAGTGTAGCCTTATGGCTTCACGACGGGAACCCTACTGCGCATGCGTGAGGCTCTGCTCCTCTCTCCTACTGGCCCAGCGACAGGAAGAGGAGGAGGGAGGAGGAGGGAACCCCACGGTGATGTCACGGGCCGCGGCCCGGACTCCCGGAAGTGGGAACAGGATACATGTCAAAGACCCCCCCCCCCGAAAGGTGCCAATTGTGGCACTGTAGGGGGAAAGGAGACAAATTAGCGGAAGTTCCACTTTTGGGAGGAACTCCGCATTAAGTAACACATAATGAGCCTGCTATGAAGGTCAGAGGAGGAGGAAACGAAACAGCGGAACTTCTGTTTTTAAAGTTCCACTGTTTCTTTTCCTCCTCTTCTGACAGCAATGGAAACTTTTTTTTATTCTTGTGTAGTACCTAGTTTTGACAAGTACCCACACCCACTCACGTTTAGAGCACCTAGGCGATCCGAGCTGAAGTTTGCAACTCCCACCTGCAGCCTCTTCTGGACTTCTCACAGGTCCCAGAAGGTTGCGGGACCATTCACAAGACGCAGAGCGGCTTGCTCATGCACAGTAGGATGCTGGCTGTGAAGCCACAAGTAGTCACAGCCGGTTTCCCAAAGTTAACACGGCTGCGACAGGGACCCAAAGACTGGTGAAGAACCGGCTGGATCCTTTTATTAAAAGTCAGCAGCTACAGTATTTTTTAGATGCTGACTTAATTATTTTTTTTTGTAATGATCAAAGATCCTCTTTAAAGTGGTTCTAAAGGCAGAAGTTTTTTTTATCTTAATGCATTCTACGCATTGAGATAAAAAAAAAACCTTCTGTGTGCAGCAGGCCCTCTAATACTTACCTGAGCCCTATCTAGATCCAGCGATGTTACACGAGAGACTCAGCTGCCTGGGACTCTCCCTCCTGATTGGCTGAGAATAGCAGCCGGCGCCATTGGCTCCTGCTGCTGTCAAAGTCAGTGAGCCAATGAGGAAAGAGAGGGGGCGGGTCTGAGCCACGGCTCTGTGTGTGAATGGACACACAGAGCAGCGGATCAGCTGGGTGTACCCATAGTAGAGCTGCACGATTAATCGTTAAGAATCGAGATCGCAATTTTCCCCCCCTAGCAATCTTAACAAAGCATTTTCACGATTCTATACAGAGTTCTCTGCTCAAGCCGGCAGCTGTCAAAAATACAAACAAAAAAAAAAACAGGCAGTCTGTCAAATATCACAACATTCCTCAGCCCTGAGCTAACTATAAACATTGTAAGTTTTGTTCTTTAGATCAAAGGAATGAACTTCAGTCTGTAAATGAGAGAAATTTAACCACTTAAAGACTAAACCTTTTTCTGACACTTGTCAGTTTCACGCTAAAATAATTTTTTTTTTGCTGGAAAATTACTTAGAACCCCCAAACATTATATATATTTTTTTAGCAGAGACCCTATAGAATAAAATGGCAGTTGTTGCAATATTTTATGTTACACTGTATTTGCGCAGCGGTCTTTCAAATGCAATTTTTGTGGAAAAAAATACACTTTAACCACTTAAGGACTGGAAGGATTTGCCCCCTTAATGACCAGGCCATTTTTTGCGATACGGCACTGCGTCGCATTAACTTACAATTGCGCAGCTGTGCGACATTGTACCCAAACAAAATGTATGTCCTTTTTTTCCCACAAATAGAGCTTCTTTTAGTGGTATTTGATCACCTCTGTGGTTTTTATTCTTTGCGCTATAAACAAAAAAAGAACGACAATTTTTCTAAAAAAATATATATTTTTTACTTTTTGCTATAATAAATATCCCCCCCAAAAAATGTAAAAAAAAACAAATTTCTTTATCAGTTTAGGCCAATATGTATTCTACTACATATTTTTGTAAAAAAAAAAAAAAAAAAAACAGCATATAGTGATTGGTTTGCACAAAAGTTATAGCGTCTACAAAATAAAGTATATTTTTATGTCACTGGCAGGGAAGGGGTTAACCCTAGGGGGCGATCAAGGGGTTAAGTGTTCCCTAGGGAGATGTTTCCAACTGTGGGGAGATGGGACTGACTGGAGGAGGAGAGAGATCACTGTTCCTAATCACTAGGAACAGCAGATCTCCCTTTCCTCCCCTGTTTGTTTACATTGACAGATCCCCGTTCTGCCTCTCTGTGGAGCGATCGCGGGTGGCCAGCAGACATCGCGGCCATCAGGCCCCACGCATCGGCTCCAGCATCTCGCTGGGAGCATGCGCACCTCCAATAGCTCTTAAAGCGGCCGGCGTACGGCGACAGTTCGCGCAGCCGTGCCAACCTGTCACAGTACAACTGCAGCGGCTGGTCGGCAAGTTGTTAATGAATTAAAAAAAAAAAAAACTAAACAGTTAGATTAGCCCAATTTTTTGTATAATATGAAAGATGATGTTATGCCGCGAGAATCGTGATCTTTATTCTAAGCAAAAAAAATTGTGATTCTGATTTTGGCCAGAATCGTGCAGCTCTACCCATAACAAGCTGCTTGCTGTGGGTGCACTCGGCAGGAGGGAGAGGCGGCGAGAGACCTGAGAAGAGGAGGATCCGGGCTGCTCTGTGCAAAACCATTACACAGAGCAGGTAAGTATAACATGTTTGTTATTTTTAAACAAAAAAAAAAAAAAACAAGTACTAGTGCGGAATATATTTTTTCAGGACCTCTAAAAATACTTTCATGTGTAAATTTTTCAATATTTTTATTTGAAAATATTTGACCCTGGAGGTGACAGTATGCCTGTATATTCTAACAAAAATACTATTCCTATTTTGGGCATTCTGTCTTTTAATGCCATTATATTAAGGGTGAAAGTGGGAAAATTGATATATTTGGTTATAAATATAATGCTGTTACATTCTGTTTGTTATTTCTGAAAAAAAGTGTTTTTTTTTTTTTTTTTTTAGTCCATTGCCAACTTTTCCAAAAGACAGTCTAGCTTCAACGCTGAGAGACTCTGTATTGGAGTTGTTTCATGCTTGATATAAAGTTACAGAGAGAATATAGTTAACAGAATCTTACTATTAGCAGAGTTATCATATGGATAGCTAGCCACCAAGGCACCACCATGAAAATTAGCAGACAGCACAAAAGTCTCCTGCGTGAGCCAGTTCATGACAGCTTGGGTTTCTGGTTGGATTGGATCAGGGTTTGTCTCAAAGTAATCAGGAAAGTTTCTGTTTAGGTCATAGCCATTTGTATTGTACCTAAAAAAAAAAAAAAGACAACTGTTAACTCATAAAGAAAAATACAGTAAAGTCAACCAACTTTATCCTTTGCTAGTATCTTATAAGATACCGTATTTAAACCCAAGAACAAAAATGTAATATATTGCAGATAATCAGTCCTTAGATGTGCTGACTGCATTCTTTTTCTTTTTTTAGAATAGCAATGTTTTCTGTAAGTACAGAAAAATACCTTTTTATTTAGTTTTTATTTAGTTCTCGCTGTGCACTAAACTGAAGTATCAAAAATCTTAATAGGCACCCCGGATAACTTCAATGAACTACAAAGCAAACCCTCTGTGGTATATAGATAAAAAAAGGAGGAGACTTTGTTGTCTAAAATAAAAGAGCAGCCCAAGGTAACACCGCTGTTCCTCCATAATTACACTGGCGCAAGTGGATGTTGCCCCCTTTATGACAGGTAGCATGTTACTGTCAGGATCACTACGTAAAAAGTAAAGGAAAGAAGCCTGAAAAAAGGAAAGGGATGCAGCCATCATATCCATGGACTGATAAACTGCAATATATTACACTTTGTTTTTGTGATTTAGATTTTAAAAGCCAGATTCACACTGCTTTGTGTTAACACCATCACATCATGCCCCATTGCACGCAAAACCGCACTGGCCACTTTTCAGGAATGCAACACAAGGTAGTGCTTTACAAATGAACGGTACACCGAATCACATCATTTACAATGTTACTATAGTGCAAACTGGCTCTAATAAATAGGCCAGTTTCAAAGGAGTATATTTACAGAACACACAGAGATGTGCTGCTATGCTCATTTATTTCTCCCCGAAAACCAGCCAGCTGCCTAAATAGGTATTTTAGTGGTGCATGTTGGTTGCAAGATACAGTATACAGTTGTGCTCAAAAGTTTGCATACCCTGGCAGAAATTGTGAAATTTTGGCATTAATATTTAAAATATGACTGATCATGCCAAATAACTGTCTTTTATTTAACCGCTTCCGGACCAGCCGCCGCAGTTTCACTGCGGCAGGTTGGCTCCCCTGAGCAAAACCACGTAACTATATGTTGGCTCGCAGGGTCCGAATAGCAGGCGCGCGCCCGCTGCACAGCGGGAGTGCCGATGCTCGTGGCTGACGGTCACGATGATCGACGGCCACAAGCGATCGTGAGCAGGAGCAGACAGAACAGGGATGAGTGTGTGTAAACACACACTTCCCTGTTCTGACAGGAATGACAGATGGTGTGTTTCTATTAGCTAGGAACCACAATCTGTCACTTCCTGTAGTTAGTCCCTCCCCCTTCAGTTAGAATCACCTCCCAGGGAACACAGTTAACCCCTCCACTGCCCCCTAGTGTTAACCCCTTCAACTGCCAGTGACATTTTTACAGTAATCAATGCATTTTTAATCGCACTGGTCGCTGTATTAATGCCAAGGTTTCCAAAAATGTGTCAAAATTGTCCGATGTGTCTGCTATAATGTCGTAGTCATGATAAAAATCGCAGATCGCCGCCATTACTAGTAAAAAAAAAAAATATTAAAAATGCTATAAATCTATCCCTTATTTTGTAGACGCTATAACTTTTGCGCAAACCAATCAATATACGCTTATTGTGCTTATTGTGATTTTTTTTTACCAAAAATATGTAGAAGAATACATATCAGCCTAAACAGAGGAAAAAAATAGTTTATATATTTTTGGGGGATATTTATTATAGCAAAAAGTAAAAAATAATGCGTTTTTTCCAAAATTGTCGCTCTTTTTTTGCTTATAGCGCAAAAAATCAAAACCGCAGAGGTGTTCAAATACCACCAAAAGAAAGCTCTATTTGTGGGAAAAAAAGGACGTTAATTTTGTTTGGGTACAACGTCGCACGTCCGCGCAATTGTCAGTTAAAGCGACGCAGTGCCGAATCGCAAAAAGTGCTCTGGTCAGGAAGGGGGTAAATTCTTCTGGGGCTTAAGTGGTTAAGGATAGCAATCACATGGAAGCCATTTATTATCACATAGTTTTTTGGATCCTTTTTAAATCATAATGATTACAGAAATCACCCAAATGGCCCCGATAAAAAGTTTACATACCCTGGAATGTTTGGCCTTGGTACAGACACAGAAGGTGGCACACACAGGTTAAAATGACAATTAAAGGTTAATTTCCCACATTTGTGGCTTTTAAAAACACAATTAGTGTCTGTGTATAAATAGTCAATGAGTTTGTTAGCTCTCACATGGATGCACTAAGCAGGCTAGACACAAAGCCATGAGGAGGTAGAAAAGAACAGTCAAAAGACCTGCGTAACGAGGTAATTAAACTTTACAAAGATGGAAAAGGATATAAAAAGATATCCAAAGCCTTGAATATGCCAGTCAGTACTGTTCAATCAGTTATTATTAAGTGGAAAATTAGGGGCTCTTTTGATACCAAGCCAAGGTCAGGTAGACCAAAAAAGATTTCAGCCACAACTGCCACGGGAACTGTTTGGGATACAAAGAAAAACCCACAGGTAACCTCTTCACAGTGGCAGGGCTTCCCACTGTCCTTATGCTGCAGATGTATCTTCAAATATGTGGTCACCAAGAACCAAGGAATTTTTTTTAGCCTCCTTGCTTATAGATTTTCGATTTAATAACTGAAAAAAATAAACTATATGCAGATAACAGAATATATTTTATTTTTGGTAAGGTAGGGTTCAAACATCGGCCAGATTTTAAACATTGTGTCCCAAGCTGTGAGATTCATCCTCAATTCCTGTGTTAACTGCAGAACAGAAGTTTAGAAAATCTGTCTAACATGGACACTAAGCAATAAAAGCACTTTGCACTTTAGACCCAGCTACATCACTAACCTAGTCTCAAAATACCAACCTATTCGTTCTCTTCATTCCACTCAAGACCTCTTGCTCTCTAGCTCCCTTGTCACCTCCTCCTTTGCTCGCTTCCAGGACTTTTCCAGAGCCTCTTCAATCCTATGCAACTCCTTACCCCAACCTGTCTGATTATCTCCTACTCTATTTGCTTTTAGACAATCCCTGAAAACCCTCCTCTTCAGAGAAGCCTATCCTACCCACATCTAACAACTGCATTTTAATTTTCTCCATCAGTTCAACGCCCCCAGTTATTACCTTTTGTATCACTAGACCCTTCCTTCTAGATGTAAGCGCTAATGAGCAGGGCCCTCTAATTCCTCCTGTATTGAATTGTATTGTAACTGTACTGTCTGCCATCATGTTGTAAATAGGCTGCGCAAACTGTTGGTGCTATATAAATCCTGTATAATAATAAAAATACCGGTAATAAAAATACCATAGACAGAGTATGTAGCCACTAGCCAGCAAGACAAGGCACCATATCTGGGGAAATAGCAGGTAACAAGAATTTAGGAGACTTACTCTGGCATATCCTATGCAAGAAGATTTTGATATTTCTTTTAGGGGTTTTGGGTGGTAGGCCTACTTTTGCAAAGTTAGGAGGATTTTGTTTTATATTTTAAAACTTATAAATAAAAGTGGATGAGGTCTGCTAAACCAAAGACAGTGATTTCTTCTGCACTACTAATACCAAAAGTTATCTGCCACAGGAGACAATCATTATTCTACCTCAATTTGGCACAATAAATAGATTAAGGCTGGGTTCACATATATGCGAATTGGAAGCGGGTTTCTCCGCATCCAATTAGCACGACTGGAGAGTGTGCTCGGCTCTCAAGGGTCCTGTGCATCTTTGGTTCTGATTCAGGCTCAAATTCAGGCAAAAATTCGGACCTGATGCGCACCTGAATCAGTGAACCTGGAATCTCCCACTGTGGCTGCTCTGGTACAACCTGTGTTGCAGGCCATCCCTGCTGCTGCTCTAGTCTCTATGCAGGAACCTGCCTCGAGTATTACCTCTATAAGAGGTATGTCTGGTTCCGCTTCGCTCCCCCAGCGATTTGGGGGCGATCCAGTCCAATGCAGAGGGTTCCTCAACCAGGTTGAGATATACTTTGAGATGCTGCCCCAGGCATTTCCCACGAGCAGAAGTAAAGTAGGTTTTGTGATATCTTTGCTTTCTGAGAAAGCCTTGGCCTGGGCAAATCTTTTATAGGAGACACAAAAACCTGTTGTCTTGAGTTACCCTGAGTTTGTGGCTTCTTTTAAAAGGGTATTTGACGTTCCAGCACGCTCCGCTTCTGCTGCCAAGTGCCTCATGTCCATCAAACAGAGTACGAGAATTGTTGCCGATTACGCCATTGAATTCCATACTCTGGCAGCAGAGGTTTCTTGGAACAGTGAGGCCCTCGTGGCTGCTTTTTTTCATGGTCTCTCGGATACCATCAAGGATGAGATAGCAGCCCGAGATATACCCACTGAGCTGGAGAAGTTGATCACGTTTGCCATCCTCATTGACTCCAGACTCAGAGAAAGACTCCCTTTTAAGGAGCGCTTGCAGAAGCCTCCTGTACATTTGTCTCCGAACTTTGCTGTCCCACCCTTGCCTCCCTCCCCTCCCATGCCTCCTGGTACTGAGTCAGTCTGTGAAGATGAACCCATGCACATGGGCTTCACGCATCTCTCTGCAGATGGGAGAACCCTCAGGAGGAGGGATAGATTGTTCCTTTATTGTGAACAGGCAGGTCACTTTTTGAAGTCTTGTCCTACCCGTCCAGAGAACACCCGAACCTTGAGGTCCTGTCACAGACAGACCTTAGGTGGTGTTGTTTCATCCCCAGTTATCCAGAAGGATAAGCCTCTGGTTTTGGTTACTCTTTCTTGGGCTGAGTTGTCCATGGAGATACAGGCTCTAATCGACTCTGGGGCTGCAGGCCTGTTCATTGATGCTGCCTTTGTATCAAAGCACTCGATTCCGCTGCAGCTGCGTGACACTCCGCTTGCCATTGAGGCTCTTGACGGGAGACCTCTACAGCCTGCCCATTTGGCTCATAAGACTGTTCCATTGTCCATGGTCGTAGGGATTCTTCACCATGAGATAATCCAATTCCAAGTTATTTACTCACCTAAGTTTCCGCTGGTTATTGGTTATCCTTGGTCACAGAGGCACAACCCCTCTTTTGATTGGCTCCGTGCTGAGGTTCTCTCCTGTACACCACAATGCAGTAAGACATGCTTCCAGAAGGTAACCAAGGTCCTGTGCACCTCTTCACTCTCCTCCCTGCTGGAGGAGTACCGCAATTTTAGCGATGTCTTTGACAAAGGTCAAGCCGGTAGTTTGCCTCCACACCGGTCATATGATTGCGCAATTGACCTTCAACCTGGTGCCATACCCCCTCGTGGCTGGGTTTACCCTTTGTCGGTCTTGGAGGATAAGGCCATGGAGGCGTATGTTGCAGACGCACTCTCGAGGTTTCATCCGCAAATCCTTGTCTCCTGCTAGTGCTGGTTTCCACTTGTGAAGAAGACAAGTGGTGATCTGGGACCTTGTGTTGATTATAGGGGTCTCAATCGTTTTACAATTAAGAACGCCTATCCGATTCCGTTGATTACGGAGTTATTTGACTGCCTCAAGGGAGCAACAGTTTTCACGAAGCTTGATTTGAGAGGGGCATACAATCTCGTAAAGATTAAGGAGGGCGACGAGTGGAAAACTACATTTAATACCAGAACAGGCCATTATGAGTACCTCGTAATGCCTTTTGGCCTTGTAACGCCCCGGCAGTTTTCCAGGAATTTATTAACGATGTCCTCCAAGATATGTTGCAGTTATATGTGGTAGTTTATCTCGACGATATCCTTATTTTCCAAGTCCCTGGAGGGCCACCACACAGATGTCTGTCGTGCTTCATAAATTAAGAGAGAACAATCTCTATTTTAAATTGGAGAAGTGCAAATTCCATCGTGAACAGGTTAAATTCCTGGGTTATGTCATTTCCACTGCTGGTTTTTCGATGGACCCAGAGAAACTCTCAGCAGTCCTACAGTGGCCCCCGGCTCGTGGGTTTACATCCTCTGCAGCGTTTTCTTGGCTTTGCCAACTATTATCAGAAGTTTATTCATAACTTCTCATCTCTGGTCAAGCCCCTGACTGATATGACCAGAAAGGATGGTAACCCACAGAGTTGGTCTTCGAAGTCCATTAAGGCCTTTGAGAGTCTTTGAGTCTTTGAGAGGCTGCCTTTGTTTCTGCTCCTGTGTTGGCAAAGGATCCTACGTTACCTTTTATCTTTGACTTTGATGCTTCTGAGACTGAAGTTGGCGCCCTTCTGTCTCAACGTCCTACCTCTGAGAGCGCTATGCATCCTTATGGCTACTTTTCCAAGAAATTGTCACCTGCGGAGTGCAATTACGAGGTTGGTGAAAGAGAGCTGTTAGCGATCATTTTAGCCCTGAAAGAATGGAGACATCTCCTCGAAGGTACCACTGTGCCGGTTCTCATTCTTACTGACCATAAGAATCTCACATTCTTGTCTGAGGCTAAACGCCTTTCTCCAGGAAGGGCGCGATGAGCTCTTTTCTTGTCTAGTTTCAATTACATTGTCTCATTCTTACCCGGCACTAAGAATGTAAGGGCTAACGCGTTGTCACGACAATTTTCCTCCACTTCCAAGATGGAATCGGTTCCGGTTCCTGTGATTCCTCCTGATCGTATTCTGGCTACGGTTCGCACCAGTCTCACTTCTCCTTTGGGTGACATGCTGAGAGGTACAGACTCCATGCTGACCGCAGATGCCTGTCTGCGCCTTCCTACCAGTTTGGGGACAGGGTCTGGCTGTCATCTCGCAACCTCCGACTTCGTGTTCCCTCTCTGAAGTGCGCACCTCGGTTTATTGGGCCTTTCCGTATTCTTCGCAGGATTAACCCAGTGGCTTACGCATTAAACCTTCCTTCTAATATGCGTATCTCGAATGTATTTCATGTCTCCTTATTAAAACCTTTGGTCTGCAACCACTTCACCACCTCGGTGCCTCGTCCTCACCCTGTACCGGTTGAGAACCATGAGAAGAATGAAGTACAGTCCATTGTTGACTCCCGTAGGTTCCGTGGGCGCATACAGTACCTGGTGCATTGGAAAGGGTACGGTCCAGAGGAACGCTCTTGGGTTTCATCCTCAGGTGTACGTGCCCCTGTTCTCCTCCGTGATTTCCATAGATGTTTTCCCCTCAAACCTGGTGGTCCTCCGAGGGGGAGGGGTCATTGAGGAAGGGGTACTGTCAGGGCTGGGCTCAGCCCTTCCTTTTCAAAGCTGGCCGTTCAGCTGTCTGCTTATTGCCAGCTCCTATCTCTCCACAGTGACTCACCTGTTGATGATATCCTGCTCGTCAGTCCTGTCTACTTAAGCCGTCCAGTGCAGATGATCTCCGCTTTCGCCTTGGTCAAATCTCTAGAGACGCTCTCCTGTGTTCCTGTTAAAGACTTGCTTGGCTGACATTCCTTCTGGCTCCAGATCCTGCTTGCTGTTCTACTATGCTCCTCTCTGGCTCCCTGACGTTTTGGTATGTCTGACTATCTTTAACTTTTTTAAATTTTTATTAAACAAGTGTGATTTAACTGTACTTCTGTCTCAGTCTGATTCATGGTTTCTGAAACAGACACACTAAATATTGATTGGATTTACTTCACCAAATATTGATTAGATTTAATTTATTTAGTTTTTTTTTTAGTTTTTACTTTTTTTGTTACGCACCTTGTAGGAATTCATTTAATTTAAATTAATTATTTAAATTCAATATCTTTGCACCCACCCTTATATTATGACATTTTTTCACAAGTGCCTATAACCAAGTCACACAGAAGAACAGGAGCTCTGACTTACCTTCCATTTATGGAGGTACAATCCAAAATAGCTGAATTTTCGAAGCCATCTGGATTCATAGAAGGCATAATATGTATGCGGGTTTTATTTACCATTTCCCGAATAATTGGATCAGACTGGTAATTTGTTAGGAGGTATTCTATTAGGTGTAGCATCAGTTCTCTACCAACTGCCTAGATGAAATTAAAACAATTGCAGAAAAACCTATTAAAGTTTTTAAAGGGTGACTCCACTTAAGTGGGAAAAAAGATAGCAAATAAAAAACATAAAGCATATACAATTGCTAATCAAACAGTGCTGTAATTGAAAGTTATTAAAATGACCTTTCTGCTGTAATTTTTTGTAAAGTTCAATGCGATAAGGCAGCCTGGAGGTGTTCTGTATACCATGGTATATAGAATGCCCCTGGAAATCATCATTTTTTTGCTTGTATAATTGGCCCACTGATTTTTTGCTGATCAGTGTATTCTGACAGCAGAGGAGTCCCGTCCCGTCCCCCACTCTCAGAATACAATAGCACAGTGGGGAGGATTCCCCCACTTACCGTATATACTCGAGTATAGGTTGAGTTTTTCAGCACATTTTTTTGTGCTGAAAGTGCCCCCCTCGACTTATACTTGAGTCAAGCACTTTTCTGCAGCAAAAAAATTTATTTTCCGAACTGACTTTGGGGCACCGTATCTCAGGGCCACTTGGTGCTAGGAACCCCAAATTTGGTGTGCAAACCCAGTGGACCTGGTACCACAACATATCCAAAGCTGGAGTTCCTAGCCCCAAGTGGCCCTGAGAAACGAGGCCCCAAAATCGGTTCGGAAAATGTCATTCTCTGCTGCAGAAAAGTGCTTGACATTTTCTGAACCGAATTTGGGGCCCCGTATCTCAGGGCCACTTGGTGCTAGGAACCCCAAAATTGGTGTGCAAACCCAGTGGAACTGGTACCATAACATATCCAAAGCTGGGGTTCCTAGCACCAAGTGGCCCCAAGATACGGGGCCCCAAAATAGGTTCGGAAAATGTCATTCTCGGCTGCAGAAAAGTGCTTGACATTTTCTGAACCGATTTTTGGGGCCCTGTATTTTGGGGCCACTTGGTGCTAGAAATCCCAGCTTTGGATATTTTATGGTGCTAGTTCCACTGGGTTTGCACACCAAATTTGGGGTTCCTAGCCCTAAGTGGCTCCGACATACGGGGCCCCAACTTCGGTCAACTGTGTCCATTTGCAGCAATGTCATTTCGGGACACTTTGGGTTCAGAGACCCCAAATTTTGGCTGCAGCTAGGGGGCATCTAGGAACACTTAACTACCGAGTTTGAAGTTTGGGGGACCTATGGATGCAAATGGGCAAAGTGAGGCATGCAAATGGGCACAGTGAGGCTGCAAATGGGCATTGTTGACCCTCTTTTCCACTTACAGTAGCTGTGCATTTCTCACCCTCGTCTCATACTCGGGTCAATACGTTTTTCCCATTTTTTTGTGGTAAATTAGGGCCTCGACTTATACTCGGAACGACTTATACTCGAGTATATACGGTACCTAAAATGTCTGCATGGGGAAATCAATTCAGTTTTTTTCGTTCAGCCTGCTGAATGAATGAAAAAAATATGGAGCCATGTATGGCTAGATTCAGAGGGAATTTTTCCCCCAAGATAAGTGGAATTACTTTTTAATTTAAGTTTTCTTGTCGTCTACACACAACAGCACATTCTTTATCTGAACAAATGTAAACCATTTAAAGCTGAATTCCATTCATACGTAATCACTGCAATAGGTTAACAAACAGCAGAAAAAACTCAGATTTTTGAATGAAGGCATGTTGATTTTAGTTAGATTAAAGCCTTGTATACACGGTACGATTGTTGGCAGGGGATTGTCTGTTAACTGACTGTTGTCCTAAATTCTTACCGTTAGTACGCTCCTTTTGACAATTGTTGTCCACTTTTTGGCCAACAAATGTTGGATAGCAGGCTATTAAATTTTCGACGGACAGTGGTTTGACGTCAGATTTTCGTATGGTCAGTACACAAATCCGTCACCCAAAAGTCGAAAGTACAAACACGCATGCTTGGAATTAATGCTCACCAAACACAAAATTAGCAGAAGGGGCCCAAAGGGTGGCGCTCAAGAGCTGAAATTCCTCATAGTACGTCACTACGTTCGTGTTTGTGGCACAACAATTTGTGTAATGTTAATATGCAAGACAAGATCTTGGCACTCGCCCTTTTTGACAAAAATCAGACGCTCGGCTGGCCAACAATCGTACCGTGTGTATGAGGCTTTACCTCCCTTTCTCCAATGGCACTTCCAGTATCTGCACATTAGCTGTACCAGTGACCATAAAGCAGAAAAACAGAAAAGGCATTTCTAAGAAAATCATTTCATTGGATCTGTGTAAAAAAATGGACAGAAGAACAGATGCATACCTCATTGCCATGCATGTTTGCAACGTACTTGAACTCAGGAATTCCAACTGTGTGTGTGGCTGGATGTAATCCCACAACCAGAACCCACAAGTCTCTGCCTTAAAGAAAACAGAAACATACCATATTAAAATGCATGAAGTACTGTGCAGCTTGTTTTATCAGTTACTGGAAAGAAATCTAGTTTAATGTAATACTCTAATAATCTAATACACCTAATTCATTTATCCAAAGATGTATAGAAAGAATAGACTTCATGGACATTCTTCTTGAAAAATCCAAATAATTAATATTTATGTTGGCCCTTTAACTTTGTCTAATCTTGACACTTCAGCTAGAGTATTTTTTTATTTTTTTTTTTGGGGGGGGGGGGGGGGTGTCAGAAGTTACCTGAAACATCCTAAAGCCTCCCAAAAACCTGTGTGAAGCTGTAGTCAGCACGGTTAATAAAATTGGTATTCTGAGCACCTGGAGCAGAGCTAAACAGTGCTTTTACCTGTTGCTGCCCGCATCACGAATATATGTGGCGTCAAAAGGATGGGCTTTAACTATGTACTTGCAGCTCAGAGACTGAACTGTCAAAGACAGCTCTTTGTCCCCATTACTAATCGGTAGCCGGTGCAACCAGCTCCTGATCATTGTGTAGGTAGGTGCAGTCTACTTTCTCCACTGCAGGTGGTGCTCACCCGCAGTGGCTTTGCAGCTGGAGACAACGTCAAGAGGAAAATGGTTCCTCTATGGCAGTGGTACTCAACCTGGGGGTCGAATGACGATTTGCCAGGGGTCACCAAATCCTGGGCTGTTCCTGAAGCCCACGCCACTCTCCCAGCCTGTTCGCGGCCACCCAACAGGGCTGTCTCTGAAGCCTGTGCCTGCCCAGCTGGGCTGTTCCTGGAGCCCCCGGCCGCCCACTCAGCCTCTTTGCAGCCACCCATTCAGTTCGCGGCATGGTTGGGGGGCAGAGACTAGAGGTCAGCTGACTGGTGAGGAATGTGAAGTGGGAGGGGCTGGGGGAGACCCTATCTACTGATTTCGGCATAGAGTTGACATTAAAAATCCCCACTACATTTCTTAGATCAGCAGATTACCTTGATCAAGAGCACCTAAGTTGTCTGATCAGAACCCCCTCCCCAACGCTGCCACTGATCCCAACCCCCACCAGCACTGCCATTCATCCCAACTCCCCACCAGCACTGCCATTCATCCCATTCCCCCACCCCCCAATAGAGAATACATGGAAGGGAGAGGAAAAGAGGGGGAGGAACAAAGAAAAAGGGAGATAAAGAATAAGAGAAAGAACAAGAAAGACGGCTAGAGAGAGGGATGAGGAAAAAAAAAGATATTAGGATAGAAAGATAAAAGGGAAAGAAAGGAGAACAAAGAGAAAGAGTGGTCCATCCTAAAATGTACCATAAGAGGTTTTAATACTATACAAGTAGAAGGGACTCGGGGAGCACTAAATGTCCATGGGTTAGGGGTGCAAATTACTTGTCTTGCCTTGGGTGCTGACAACCCACGCTACAAAAATAATTTTACTGTTAGGGGTCCAAACAACTTGGGAAATTTTATCAAGGGGTCACGGCACTAGAAAGGTTGAGAACCACTGCTCTATGGTTTCCTGGGGAAGCTATCTGGTTGAAGGCTGCTGCCTCAATGTGACTCTGGAAGCCATCTTGGGTCAGGCAGAGTCTATTTAAGGTCCCGGCTCCCGAGTTTGGTGTGCTTTATGCAAGTGGGTAGTGTAGGGAAAGGTACCCCATCTCTTAGGGAAAAGGCTCCTAGGAGGGAAAGCACAGAGTCACAACTACTCTGGGCTTCATCCTGCTTGAACACGAGATAGCCAGGCTGCATTCTGGTCCCTTTACAGACACTGTCAAACTGTGGCTGCATTATTTCCAAACTATTTTTCCATTGCACTTGTCTGTGTGAATTATTGCCGACACACCACTCTGGACCCCACCTACAATGTGACAACTTTGACAGTGAATCACAGTAGTCACATAATCGCTGATCCCTCCCTCCCGTGGGCGTTCAAATCTTTTTAAAGGGATGCCGAGGTGCGTGGGAAGGTGTTAAATGCATTAAGCCCCCATTCACATCTGAATCCCATTGTTTGTAATTGTACCTCTTCCCATTTCAATGGTCAGTCACTTGTATGTGCATCATCCTACACTCAAAGAAATACGGTATCTCACAAAAGTGAGTACACCCCTCACATTTTTTGTAAATATTTTATTAAATCTTTTCGTGTGACAACACTGAAGAAATGACACTTTGTTACAATGTAAAGTAGTGAGTGTACAGCTTGTATAACAGTGTACATTTGCTGTCCCCTCAAAATAACTCAACACACAGCCACTAATGCCTAAGTGAAAATATCCAAATTGGGCCCAAAGTGTCAATATTTTGTGTGGCCATTATTACTTTCCAGCACTGCCTTAACCCTCCAGAGCTTCACAGGTTACCACTGGAGTCATCTTCCACTCCTCCATGACGACATCATGGAGCTAATTTTAAGATGAAACAATCAGCGCCACAATTAAAAAATATTGTGATGTTTAAATAAGATAACCTAATAATAAACGTGCACAGCTGCTTTTGACATCACAGAGCTGATGGATGTCAGAGACCTTGCGCTCCACCACCTTTCATTTGAGGATGCCCCACAGATGCTTAATAGGGTTTAGGGTTTAACACACAGCCATTATTGTCGAAACCGCTGGCAACAAAAGTAAGTACAGTGAAAATGTCCAAATTTGGCCCAATTAGCCATTTTCTCTCCCCGGTGTCACGTGGCTCGTTAGTGTTACAACGTCTCAGGTGTGAATGGGGAGCACGTGTGTTAAATTGGTGTTATCACTCTCACTCTCTCATACTGGTCACTGGAAGTTCAACATAGCACCTCATGGCAAAGAACTCGCTGAGGATCTGAAAAAAATAATTGTTGCTCTACATAAAGATGTCCTAGGCTATAAGAAGATTGCCAAGACCCTGAAACTGAGCTGCAGCATGGTGGCCAAGACCAGGTGTTTTTGGCCCTACAGATTTGAATTCAAGTGCCTGTAAACACCCGACACACTCATTTCCTCTAAGCCCCGGTTCACACTGAGGCAGCGCGACTTGCAGCGCGACTGCCTCAGGCGACCTGGACACGACAGGGGCGGCGACTTGCAAAACGACTTCTATATAGAAGTCTATGCAAGTCACCTCAAGTCGCCCCCAAAGTAGTACAGGAACCTTTTTCTAAGTCGGAGCGACTTGCGTCGCTCCGATTAGAACGGTTCCATTGTACAGAACGGGACGCTACTTGTCAGGTGGCTAGGTCACCTGACAAGTCGTCCTAATGTGAACCGACCGTAAGAACTGCTCTCCACCCCTTTCCAGCTCAGGAAACATACATCGTGAGCTTCAAACAAGTACAAAAACACTTTCACACAGCCTCTAAAACTCCTTAAAAACATCACCGAAAAAAATCACTAGGAATACGCTTTACTCAGGTGTGAATGCAGGTTAACCACTTCCATACCGGGCCTATTCTTGCACTTTTTTTTACAAATTACTGAGAACCTCCACACATTATATACATTTTTTTTAGCAGACACCCTAGGGAATAAAATGGCGGTAATTGCAACTTTTTTCATTGCACGGTATTTGCGCAACAATTTGTCAAACGCTTTTTTTTGAAAAAAAAAAACAGTTTCATGAATTAAAAAAATAACAAAACAGTAAAGTTAGCCCAATTTTTTTGTATAATGTGAAAGATGAAGTTACGCTGAGTAAACAGATACCCAACATGTCACATTAAAATTGCACACACTCATGGAATGGCGCCAAACTTCGGTAATTAAAAATCTCCATAGGCGACGCTTTACATTTTTTTTCAGGTTACCAGTTTAGAGTTAAAGAGGAGGTCTAGTGCTAGAATTATTGCTCTCACTCTAACACACGCAGCGATACCTCACGTGTGGTTTAAATTTTTTTTTTTTTATTGCTTATTTTACTTTCTTTTTTATTTTTACACTTTCTCTTTACATTTTTTTTTGATCACTTTTATTCCTATTACAAGGAATGTAAACATCCCTTGTAATAGGAATGGTGTGTGACAGGTACTCTTTATGGAGAGATGTGGGGTCAATAAGACCCCACATCTCTCCTCCAGGCTGGAAAGAATGAGATAATAAAAAAAAAATCACAATCCCATGCTTTCCAGCCGCGATCTCGGCTTTGTTTACAAGCGCCGCCCGGACGTGACGTCATAACGTCGTGCCTGGGCCTCCGACGGTCATAGAGATCACACATCTGGTCACCGGAAATCTCTATGATCGTCATCCGGCGGTGGCCGATTGTTTCTCCGGGTCCCGGATGACACGGGAGAGCCCGGAGAAGCACTGGAGGGCGGCGGGAGGGGGGATGTCCCCTCCCGTCACCTGTAAGAACGATCTAGCGGCTGCACTGCTGCTATGATCATTCTTACGGTACACAGAATCGCCGGCTGAAAAAGAGGATACCTGAATAATGCCTGTAGCTGCAGGCATCATTCAGATATTCCCACTGAGTCACTGACTTCCCACAAGTCAGGGATGTCATATGACGGCCTTGGGCTGGAAGTGGTTAAGAAAGCTGCTAAAATGCTTTGAAAGTTCTTGCTACAGCCAACACTGTTTAGATGCATTTATGAGCAAAGGCTACTAAGGCCTCATGGACACAGGTGGTTTGGCCCATCGACATAAAATCCTGGCATTCCCGGGCACCCTGGAGAAGCAGATGCAGCTTTTTAAACTCACTACTGGGGCCTATAAAAATGTATTATGGGCTGAAATACATGGTGGCTGGATGCTGTGCAGAGCGACACTCACGTTTAGGGGTGTATGCACTCAGGGTGGTATGCCCCGAACACAGAATTCCTTGGATTTGACAAACAAAAGGACAAACCCCCCCGTTTGTATGTAACCTAATACTGATTAGAGATGAGATTTTTTTTTTCTTATTATTTAGACATCTCCAGAAGGTGGCGCTCATGTCTTCTATTCCTTGAGAGGATTAGCGCGGTTTGGAAAAAAAAATGTTAGAGGGTAAAGTATAGAAATTGGGTTACTCAATTATTATACAATAATGTATTTGGGGAGTAAAGTCATTATATCTAATTATACAAATCACATAGTTAGGTTGCCAAATATTGTAGCAGAGACTAATGTGTGACAGATAGTCCAAAAATAACTGGCAGAAGGGAAAAAAATATTACGAGAAGGAATCTATGCAGCAATCCTACTGGCACATTGTACATTCGGGTGAACTTGCACTTCAAGCAATATGGTCCCCCTTTTTTGAAAGAGAAGTGTGGGATTTCAAAATAGTTGGATGCAACATCGGTCTTATGCCGCATACACACGACCGGACTTTACGGCATACTTTGCCCGGCGGACTTTGACGGACTTTACGACTGACTTTCCGAATGAAAGGACTTGCCTACACACGATCAACCAAAGTCCGACGGATTCATACGTGATGACGTACGACCGGACTAAAACAAGGAAGTTCATAGCCAGTAGCCAATAGCTGCCCTAGCGTCGGTTTTTGTCCGTCGGACTAGCATACAGACGAGCGGACTTTTCGACCGGACTCGAGTCCGTCGGATAGATTTGAAACATGTTTCAAATCTAAGTCCGTCAAACTTTTGAGAAAAAAAAGTCCGCTGGAGCCCACACACGATCGAATAGTCCGACGGACTCCGGTACGCCGGACCAAGTATGCCGGAAAGTCCACTCGTGTGTACGCGGCATAATGCTCAACTAAGACAGAGAACTGAGTGATCAAAGACCACTGATTGCTTAGTTCTCGGTCTTCAGTGAGCAGAGAGATGGTGATTGTCAGCTTTCTGCTCTGCCTCTCCAGTACTCACTGCAGTGCGGGACTGTGGAGGGGGCAGGAGTGGCTGGCTCAGGCTCTTAGCGGCACACTGAGAGGCTGAGCCAGCTGCCTGTGAGGCATTTGGGCTGATCCTGACATTAAAATCGGGATCCCACCAAAGTCTGGACCAGCTGAGTGACGTCAACCAACAGTGGACTTTAGCCTGCTGTCGGCTGAATCTGGTTTACAGGAGTGCAGAACTAAGTGTACTCCTGTGACTCACAGGAGAAGTATGGCCAAAAGAGCTTTGGCCCAACTTCTCCTTTAAAGCAGTATTAAACCCAAAAGCAAACATTTATTATATTGCAGCTTACCAATTCTTAGAAGCAATGACTACATAGGTATTCTTTTTTAAGTTTTTATTTTTATCTGGTGATCTGACCAGTAAGTCTGTTGTTTTTCAAAAGAACCATTTACCACTGACAGGGGTACTTACAATGATCAGCTTTTATTCACGTAAAACCTTTATCCTAAGACGAAAAAAACAAAACTGTTTGCTGTAACTGATTATAGTTTAGCTAGAGTGTGACTTCAATTTGTTAGTGTATTTAAATATACTAGTACATTTAACATTCTCCTCCCCCCAATCTGACAATGTTGCTTTCTGCTGTGCCCCCTGTGCCTATTTATTTAGAGTGTGGGCTCTCTAATAAGGGAGGTGTGTAACTGGTCAGATCACCAGGTGAAAACAGAGGGGAAAGAATCCTAAAAAAAGGAAAATGAATGCAGCCACCATATCTAATGATTAGTAAGCTGAAATATATTACATTTTTAGTTTTGGGTTTAATACTGCTTTAATCTCAGCATCAAAAACACACTTTGACGGTGGTCGATCAACTTTTGTCAAAGAAGCCTGCCAAATAATTTTTGGCTAAACAGCCGAGGTCAGCTGTCAAAATATATGAATTAAAATAGGTGCACTATTCCTTTAAATTAAATAAATAAAATTTTCCCATCACAACAACCTCATACTAATCAGTATAAACAGTGAAAAAAGTGTTACTAATCCAGACGAATGGAATATCAAACAAATGCAGAACAATATGTAGTGAATGATAATTACAAATCAGTGCAAAAGAACTTATAGTAGTGCGGGTCCTGAATCTGTGAAAAATTCTTGAGCAATAACACACACACTTATTCTTGTGTAGCACCCTCTACCTTAGGTAGGTAGGTGCTAGAGTAGTGGGTTTGTTTTTGTACTGTCAGTGCAGGTAAATTTAGGCAGGCCTATGCTGTGAACTAGGCCTGTTTGTTTTGATCTGAGGGCAGGGGAGTGGTTTAGTGTAGCAGCAGGTGACTGACATGTGCTTCAGCTCTTGGGCGCCTCCACTGGTTTTCAGAAGGTTCTGGAAAAGAGGCAGGGCAGAGAGCTGGAGTGACATGGGGTGTATGTGGGAGCCATGACCAATCCCCATCTAGGATTGGCAGGGGGCAGGCCTCCTATATATACCCATGGTCAGCCTGTTGTGGGAGGAGTTGTCGGGTGGAAGAACTGAGTGATGGAGTGTTAGATGGTCGTGGTCTGAGGGAACCCCCTTTCTGGGGGGGTGTACCTCAGATCAGAAGCTTGGGAGCTGGGAGGGAGCCGCTCTGTACACGGTTATTGAGAGGTGTCCTGGAACAGGAGAAGGAAAGAGGACAGTTGGGAGCACTGCCAGGCAAGTCATTCAGGAGGGATCCATGCCGGGGTCGGTGAGTGAAAAGCACAGTGGAAAGCTCTGGAATAGACATGCCAGCAGTTGGATGTGGAGCCAGAGGGAGAGACTGTGGGGTTGTTGTGAAGTCAAGTCGTTGCAGCCAGGAGACCTCGCAAGATTGGCATCAGACGTGCTGGGATCAGTAGTCCACCAAGTGTCAATTAGCACATTTATTCTTCTCTACTAAAACTGTTGCTATCTCAATGGGGTCTGCAGACCAGTGCCTGTAATGGCTGTTAGCAAAATGTTAGGACTTATTCAGAGTGAGGCCTAGCCATGTGCTAATGGAGACAGGAACCTAGATTTTGGACAGGGAAGTGAAGCAAGTGATCTCAAGTAATGTGCTGGAGGAGATGTGTAGAGGAAGAGACTGTCAAATCTAGACTCAACCAACATTATTTCATTGAGAACTATTCATTATCTGGGCATTCCCTATCCCTTTCCCCCATCCAAGTTTAATCCCCTAATAAAAACAACAAAAACAAGCAAGAGACTGTTCATTGTCTAGGAAAGTGTGCCAAAAATTGAGGACTGACCAGCAGGGTGAAATGTGTGGATGCTAGTACATGCAGCGACCCTTCGGGGGCACCGCTACACTTGTAAGAATGATGATGTGCCTAAAGAATGGATTGCAGACAGGTGTCCTCTTCAAAGTGCCCACAAATGCTCAAACTGCCTCCATAGGGGGCAAATTACACAGCACAAGCACTGTGCTGTATAATGTGCTTTAAAGGGACATGATTAATATATATATTTTTTTTTAAGCTTGCAAACACTTCAGTAAAGCACTGTGGTGTGCTCTACAGATATGCTTGCTTCAAATTTAAACATTTGGGTTTCCAATAATTTTTTTTCTGATTTTCTGCTGTAGCCTTCTCCATCCAGAATCTCACATTAAAATGTTACTTTATTGGTGGTCAAAGTAAACTATGATTCGTTTTTCTCTCTAGGGTACAGCCTGAATAGAAAAGCCTGACTCATGCCAGCATGCTGCAAAGTGTGAGTTTTGTTCTCCGTGGAGAATCAGTGGTCTCTCTCCAGAGGTTCTGAACACCCCTTACTGAGTCAGAGCTAGGTCCAGAGCTCTCCAATCAGGAGGGAACATGAGCTTTGCTGATTGGGAGCTATAGGTATGATTTAGCAGGAAACATGTTAGACCTCTGCAGAGGGGCCACTGCTTTCCCACAGAAAACAAGGATATCACTCTGCAATTGCCCGCAAGGAGACAGTATTTTAGAGTCTAAAAAAGTAGCATTTATTTCACAGTGGACTTTATAATGACTCGATGATTGATGATTTTGTTACACTTTCTGATCCCCCTGTGCCCAAACAGTTTTTTTTTAATGAGTTTTATGTCTAACGTTTTTATTATCTCTAAAAGGGCAGATTTTTACTGGCATAATCATAAACAAACCAGCAAATAAAACCTGCCACTATTAAATCCAGAAACATTTACTTTAAGTACATTCTAGGCATAAGCTTGTATAGTTGTTTTAAAAGCAGGCAGTGGCCCACTTTCCACAAACTATAAATACAGAAATAACACACAAAACAACCTATACTTTGCAAGTAAAGAAGGGAATAATTATAGTACTACAAACATCTCATTTACAGTATGACACTCGGCTACTCTTTATTCTTTCCTAAAGAAAAACTTAGCTCAGAAGTAACCACTTAAAATCATAGCCCACCATTCATGTTACACCCATATTTATGGGAGAACATTACACCTTTTATTCTCAAACTGTCGCCTGCTTACCTGAATCATGGGCTGCTTCTCTCTGGTATATGTGTCTTGTTATGAATGCAGCGCAGAGCCATGCACAGCCATGTCCTCCATTCACAGGGATCTGCCAGGGATCTATTGTTGACTTCCCCCAGCCCCATAACACAGTGGCGGCTGGTGCTCAATTTTTTTTTTTTGGGGGGGGGTTGGGTGGCAAACAAACCTGGCCTCCTTACAACATCCCCCCCCCCCCCCGTCGCTCGATCGATTGCCCGTTTGACTCCTGCTTCACTCGCCCACCCCGCACTTACCCGATCCAGGTCGCGGCTTCGGCAGTTTCCCCCCTGCATCTACTCTGTGGCTTCTCCTCCTGGCTAATTGGGTTCTAGAACTCCCGGCCAGTTGGGTCTTAGGACCTGTTTCCTGATTGGCCATGAGGAGAAGTAGGAAGACATTAGCGATTATTAATTCGCATATGTCACACAAGTGGGTGGGCTCGGAGCGCAGAGCGCTGCACCTCAAGCCCATCCTTTTTGAAGCCAATTAAAGACTCAGGCTCTAATCATTTGCTTAAAAAAAAAACACCCTATTGAAATCCATGCATCCGGTGCCTTGCATGGAGATTAGGGGCTGGGCTCATGGATTAGGGGGGCGACGCCCCTGCTCCCTTTATGAGCAGCCACCGCTGCCATATAAGGTTGACACCTCATCCCTTTAAACCCGATCACATATGAATTACACAGGTTCTGAGGCTAATTTATTGCAGGTAAGGCACCAAGTGAGTTGAATTACCACCTTAAACAGGGATGAGGTGGCAACCCTACTGCCATAACATAAAGTCTGTACGGACCAGGGGCTAAAGGTAAACAAAGCAGGAACCTGTGCATTGCACCCACTCACAGTTGCAATGCCCTTCAATGCAAAAATGCAATAAATGTACATTTTTAGTTAATCATTGTTGGTGCATTTATTAAAGTTTTTTTTCTTTAGTTTTTTATTATTTTTACAAAGGTGGATTATGACTCTAAAAGCTGGCCATACACTTTGGCCAGTTCAGCAGAAACGAATTTCGACCAGTGTGTGGCTGACCCTGCTCGACAAAACTTGATTGTTTGATTGACTTTGGTCAAATGGAAAAGTTGGAAAAAAAATTTTAATCTGCAGCTGCAGCCACTGAGAAATCACTTTGAAAAACACCCCCCTAGCATTTCTGGCTGTGGCCATCTTGAGCAGGGGCAAATTATTTCATGTAGCATTTACTTCCTGGAATCCAGATTAGGCAACCCGTCAAATCTTGTAATGGAAGTAAAGTTCCGTCACGGCCATCTTGGTACTCTTCGCAGTCGCCCACAGTAAGGATACAGTGAGAAGGCGGTAAGTGGACTTTTTACACCCAACGGAGCCTGGCATTTCACACTTAGATTTAGCAGTAAACAGAGCTTAAATAGTGAAATACAGTATTTTGAAATCCGTCTGACTGTTTTGATGTTGAATTTTAAAAGCAGCGGCAAGCTTGTTAATCTGACAGAACACCACTGCTTTTAAAATTCAACATCAAAAGAGTTAGACGGATTTCAAAATATTGTATTTCACTATATAAGCTCAGTTTACCTGTAAAAATAAGTGTGAAATGCCAGGCTCCCTTTGGTGTAAAAAGATGTCCACTTGCCGCCTTCTCACTGTATCCTTACTGTGGACGACTGCGGGGTGTACCAAGATGGCCGTGACAGAACGTCACTTCCGTTACAAGATTTGACGGGTCGCCTAATCTGACGGACCACAGGCAGGATGGTGTGTTTAGCTGAGAAAACACCTCCTCCCCTCCTGAAGACTCCTGGGATGTATGACATTATTTGCCTATGCATGGAAAGCAGAAAGTAACTGCAGTAATGTGAAAAAAAGAAAATACGATATATTTTTTTAAATTTATTTACTAATGCGAACAGCACAAGGATTAAAAATAGTCAATGATGATTGAGAGAGTGAAGTTCTGCTTTAAAGCCTTTTTGGGGATGGCAAAGGGTTGAACCTTCTGTTAGGTGTTTATTTCTGTCTGCGACTCTACTGGGTTGATTAACCTTCTCTTATTAATTGTTCTGGTGACCACTGCCACTAAGACAGAAAATACTAGGTATTGGTGAGAACAGTCTAATGAGTATACATTAATATCTAGGTATCCCTCCCTGCTAGGTTAAAAATAGGTGTCTTTGATCAGTTTAAAGACAGCATTCCAAATCCACCAAGGCTGAAAGAGGTAATTATTGAAAGACTGAACAAACAAGTGTGTTTCGTGCCATGGTTAGACTGTCTTTTTTGTGGTATCTAGCATAGCTGGGTGTCTTCACAAGTATAGAATTTTTATAGAATTCCACAGAATAATAGATTTTCTCTCTGCTTGCAGCTCCTTAGGAGTCCAATTCCATTTAAGGCATACAATTTTAATGGCAAAGGCAGGCCAAACCCATATAAAGTTAGCCTCAGTAAGAGGAAAATAATTTCTTAAACACAAATAATGTAAAACTGCAACATTTTATTCAATGTAGCGCAGTAAGTTCCAATTTACCCTTAATTCATAAATAATACATAAACATTCTCAGGCTCCATGCACACTAGCATTTTTTATAAGCTCCAAAAAATGCTAGATGAAAAATGCTGATAATAGCGTTTTTGTGCCAGCTTGTAGTAGCATTTTAATAGCTTTTAGGAGGAGCATTAACGTTTTATCAGTACATGAAGAAGAAAAAAAAAAAAACGCTAGAAAAAATGGAAAATTTATATCAAATACTTACCGTAATTTTCCTTTCCTGATGGACTCCATGGCAGCCTACGTATGGGTTAATCCCGTCTCTCATACCTCATAGGACCCCACTCCCATAAATCTTTGCTTCTAGCCATAGACCGTGTTCCGTAATATAGCCTACTCCAGCAAATGGGAGGGAACTCCTGCTGCCATGGAGTCCATCAGGAAAGGAAAATTACGGTAAGTATTTGATATAAATTTTCCATTTTCCTGACAGACTCCATGGCAGCCTACGTATGGGAAATGACTAGCCATACACTCCCGGGTGGGAAATTGCTGGTTCAAAGAAAAAAAGGTTTATTTGGCACCGTCAGCAGACAAGACATGCAAACCAAAATTAACCGAAGACAAAGAAGCCGGTTCTACACAATAGTGTGTCATAAAAGTGTTGATCGACGACCAAGAGGCCGCCTTGCAGATTACTTCCGGGGATACATGACGGGAAGCTGCCCATGACGTAGAAACGCTCCTAGTAGAATGAGCGGTCACCGCTTCTGGAGGAGCCAGACCCTTGGCTGCATAAGCCCCTTGTATAGCCTGAACGATCCAAGCTGCAATGACTCTGGAGGAAGCACGCAAACCCTTGTTCTTTCCTTGAAAATAAACAAACAAATGATCGGATCTTCGAAAAGAGGCAGTGACTTCAAGGTATTGCCTTAAAACTTCTCCCACATCCAAAGGGTGAATGCTAGAGTCCTCAGTTACCCGGAAAATTGGAAGAACAATCTCCTGATTCTCATGAAAAACCGATGTTACCTTAGGATTTGATCCGAGCATAGGAATCAGGACCACCCGGTCAGGGAAGAAGGTAAGGAATGGTTCTTTACATCCTAGGGAACTGATTTCGGAGACCCTTTTGGCTGATGTTATAACCACTAGGAATACAGCTTTAAGAGAGAGATCTTTAATAGCTGCTTGATCCACACGTATTTCCTTTTCCGAAAAGAAATTTAGGACAAGGGGAAGATCCCACTTGGAAAACCTCGGCTTTCTTTGAGGCCTTAGTCTTATCGTTCCTCTGAAGAATTGCCTTGTAAGGGGATGTCTGGCCCAGGATATACCTGTGAAGGCAGAGATTGCGGAAACCTGAACCCGTAGAGAACTTACTGATAAGGATAGATCCAGGCCTGTCTGTAAGAAACCAAGAATATCCTGAATCCTTGGGTCGGTACAGGAACCATCAGTGGTGGAAATGTAATCCGCAAATTTTGACCAAATTCTTTGGTAAACTCTATTGGTACCTGGTCTTCTGGCATTCAGTAGAGTCGAAATAGCCGCACTTGGACATCCTAGGGCTTCCAACCTTCCCCTCTCAAGAACCAAGCCGTCAGATGGAGCTGGGACGGACATGGGTGAAGAGATGTTCCTTGTAATAGGAGATCTGATCTGGCTGGGAGAGGAATTGGATTCCGGTAGCTGAGTTGTAGTAAGAGGGGGAACCATGGTCTGTTGGGCCAATATGGAACAACTGCCACTATTTCGACCTCTTCCCACCTGAGCCTCGATAGGAAGCGAAGAATGACCGGAACTGGTGGAAAGGCATAAGCCCTGTGGAATCTCCACTGGTCCGTCAGAGCATCCACTCCGAAAGCCTGGGGACAACGACATCTCGTGAAGTACTTCTCCATTTTGTGGTTGCAAGGAGACGCAAACAAGTCCACTTCTGGTGACACTCCCAGGGACAGGATCCATTTGAAAACTTCCGTGTGGAGAGACCACTCGTTGTTGTCCAGGACAAACCTCGAGAGGAAGTCCCCCTGGACATTTTGGACTCCTGGAAGATAGACAGCTGTCAGGTTTGATAGGTTCGTCTGAGCCAAAGACATGATAGGACTCACTTCCTTCAGAAGGGAGAGACTGCGTGTGCCCCCTTGTCTCTTGATATAAGACACCGCTGTTGTGTTGTCTAGCCTCAGGAGGACTGAGGCCCCTGATGTTAAGTGGAGAAAGGCTCGTAGTGCACAGAGGGCAGCTCGGAGTTCCAGGGCATTTGAAACTACGCCCCGGGATGGGAAATCCCACTGACCCTGGGCTATCTCCGTCAGACAGAGAGCGCCCCAGCCTCTGCTGCTGGCATCCGTTGTCACCGTGATCCAGGAAACGGGTGCTATGGAATGGCAATTGAGGAGATTCCTCCGCTGCAGCCACCAGGGGAGACTCTCCTGCATGGACGGGGTTATCCGAACCAGATGGTCTCGAGAACCCGGATCCCACTGTTGTAGAAAACCCTTCTGAAAAGGGCGCATCCTCCATTGAGCCCATTTCACCATGGGGGCTGTTGCTACCATGGTGCCGATTATCCTGAGACACTGAGAAGCTCTGAGCAAGGGAGATGACATTGCCAGGTGAATTCTGTCCCGAATCAAAGGGATTTTCTCCAGAGGCAGAGAGATGGTACTCTTCAACGTGTTGAACTGGGCTCCGAGGAATATCAGAGACTGTGTCGGATCTAGATGACTTTTTTCCCTGTTCAACAGCCAACCGAACTCTGTCAGAGTAGAAATGACCTGATCTCGGTGTGACACTAGTTGATCCCTGTCCTGCGAAAGCAAGAGTAGGTCGTCCAGGTAGTGGTGTAAACGGATACCCTTGACTCTGATCAATGCCACGACAGCCAGTAAGAGCTTCGAAAACACTCGAGGCGATGTTGTAAGCCCAAATGGGAGACATGTAAATTGGAGGTGTCTCTGACCCACTGCAAACCGTAGGTACTTCTGGAAGTCTCTCGTAATCGGTACGTGAAAGTAGGCATCTTTCAGGTCTATGGAGACTAGCCAATCGCCTGGCTGTATTATCTGACGAATTGTTAGCAGAGTCTCCATCTTGAATTTTTCCTTCTTGATGAAGGAATTCAGGTATGTCAGGTCGATGACTGGCCTCCAGGAACCACTCTTTTTGAGGACCATGAAAAGGGGGGAATACACCCCTTGAAATTTCTCTTCCGAAGGCACCGGGATGGCAGCCCCTTGAGCTATCAGAGAATCCGTGTATGACAGAAGAATTTGTTTCTTTTCTTCCTGGTGAGGAAGGATTGTGGGAACAAACCGGTGTAAAGGTGGATTGGAGAACACCCACGAATGGCCTGATGAGACTGTTTTGACCGTCCAGTAGTCCCTGATCGAGGCTGCCCAGACGTGCTGAAAAAGGAGTAACCGAGCCCCAACTTGCTCCGCCTGGACAGGCTTCATATCAAAAGGACTTAGAAGCCTCCCGTCCACCAGAAGAGGATGTCTTTGAGGACTTCTGGCCGGAGGGTTGATTTCTCTTCCAGTTTCTCCTGAAATCACGGCCCGGTCTATAGCGGCGGGCATCTCTAGCGCGTTCTTGGTCTTGCCTGGGTTGGGGTCTCCTCTGACCCAAAAGGCGACGATCCTGGGGTAAGAACCCCGACTTACCCCCTGTAGCACGGGTAATGGCGGAATCAAGTTTGTTCCCAAAGAGGGAGGAACCCTCAAAGGGAATTCTACACCAAGCCTGTTTAGAGGCAGGATCCGCAACCCACGGGCGCAGCCACAAAGCGCGCTTGGCTGTGACTGAGGAAAGCATGACCCGTGCCACTAGGCGGATAATATCCAGGGACGCTTCCCCCAGGAAGACTGACGCCAGTTTTAGTTAATGGATTGGTGAACTCTTAACCAAATCTTCGGACACACTCGCTAATGCCGCATCCACATCATCCGACCAGAACTCCATAGCTTTCGACAGAGCTGCAAGAGCCAAGGCTGGTTTACAAGCCATACCTGCCGTAATATAGATGCGTTTAAGATCAGTGTCGATCTTCCTTTCCAGACCATCCTTAAATGAAACGGTATCCTCTAGAGGGAGGGTGACATGCCTCACCAACCTCATCAAAGCAGCATCAATGAGCTGAGCTGACTCCAGATGCTTTACCTCTTCACTCTTAAACGGATACATCTTGGCCACTTTGGAGATTAGTGAGTTCTTCCTCTCAACTTTACTCCACTCATCTGAAATGATTTCGCCAAGCTCTCCCAAGAAGGGAAAATTCGGTTGATCCTTTTTGAGATGTTTAAAGTATTTCCTCTGTTTAGAGGGTGCTTCAACTGGCTCTTCCCATCTCAATACGTCTTTAACCGCCTTGACCAACCGTGGCACCAGGGAGAAATCAAAACCCACACCAGGGTCATTCAGATCAGTCTCGCTTTCGGAGGATCCGCTTAAGGAGGGACTGCGTCTAGAGGGACCAGGAGCCCCAAGGTCGACTCCGCCAGGAGCTAGCACTGGAGCAGAAGGAGAGATAGCTGAACGATTGGGATCCGATCTGATCAGGGATTCCTGAACCACCTTGCGGACCATAGCTTCCACTTGCTGGTCTCCAGCTCCTCTTTCTTTAGCGGCTCGGGCATAACATAGCTCACAGAGGGATTTACCTTCTGGGACCTGAGCTTTACATCCCCAGCAAGCCCTTTTGTCAGAGCGGCTGGAATGGCGGTGGGAGTGACGCCCAGATGTAGACTTGGGCTCTTCACTATGGCGCCTAGAAGCTGATCTAGAACGCCTTGAACTTGATGACTGTTTTTGATGATGCGATCTGGAACGATCGGTGTCTTCACGTGCTGAGGGTCTATGATCAGACCTAGGAGGGCTGTGGAAAATAAAAGGAAATAAACAGGATCCAGAAAGAAACAAACCCAAAACAATCAAGCAGAAGGAATAAACAATTCCTACCTGCAGCGCAAGGGTTGGCCACTGGGGGGCGGTGACACGTCCATAGCAGAAAACCAGGTATCTCAAATAAACAATTCCTTGTCAAACACAGGGATCAGAGAGAGAGAGAGAGGCTTGGACATCCAGCAGCGAAGTCTCCTACCTTGTTAGGGGATAAGCACTGCACCGGGAAGCCGCCGTTTTCACCCGCAGACAACCCAAGTAATATCTGTATTCTGACAGCTATTTAAACTTGGCGCCGCCGATGACGTCACCGCGCCCCCAGCGTCGACAAGCGGGGCTCGTGCGCATGCGCGACCGCCGCCATTTTCCCGGAACTGCGCATGCGCGAACCAAGCCTCGCTTTCAGACGAGGCTCGCAATGTGCAGAGACCCGGAAGACGCGGCGGAGTGGGACGCAGATGCGTTCCAGCCGCCATAGAGGCCAGAAAGAGAAACAGGAACAAACAAAACACACAATAACAGCTGCCATATGAAATGAAACAGTGAAATATACGATACCACCGCACGATTCTGGTCCAGTCTGATTTGGGGACGATCATCCACTGCACGGCCGGGCTTCAATAAGGGGGGGGCCTCCTGCTAATAGCAAGGACGTTTGGCCCAGTTGCCGCTTGCCTGCCAATGGCAAGGCTAGTAAGCTCTTCATGGCATCGCAAAGCTGCCCGTATCCACCCTGCTAATAGCTGGGACTGCTGGACTCCAGAACCGCCATCAGAACCACCGTGCAACCAGAACCGGACCGCAGAAAACTTCATAAGGTAAGATACACCTTGGTTCTAGGAGGAGGACAAAAAAGGAACACGGTCTATGGCTAGAAGCAAAGATTTATGGGAGTGGGGTCCTATGAGGTATGAGAGGCGGGATTAACCCATACGTAGGCTGCCATGGAGTCTGTCAGGAAAAAGCTGTTAGGAGCATTTAGAAGTGTTTAGGAGCGTTCATCGTTTTTTCTGCCGGGAAAACGCCCCCAAAAACCTTACAAAAATATTTTTTTTTCTGCTCCTAAATGCTGAAGCTTGAAAAATGCTTCTAGCATAAAATAGTGTGCATGGACACATAGGATGACACTATTAGCTTCTAGGAGTAGAAATAAAATGCTCATAATAGCTTCTAGGAGCTTAACAAAATGCTAGTCTTCCCTCCAAAAATAAGATTCCCGCCTCCTCACTGCAAAACAGACCTATATTATCACTCAACAACGTATCATCCCGTCCCCGTCAACTCTTCTATACCTCTAACTCCCTACTTCGTCCTCCACTGCCTCCACCCACTTAGGGGAACTCCTGGGCAGTGAGTGAGTTAAGGCAGGCCATTGATGGGTCTAATTTCGAAAGAAATTTCTTTAGAAAATCTTATCTAAGAATTTTCGTTCGGATTTCGCACACCATTAGTGGGCTGCAGCAACAGCCAATTTCCGTGCGGCCATCGAATTTGAGTAATCAGGCATGTTGGAGATATTTTGAAATACTAACGATTTTCTAATCAATGATGGGAGTATCGTGCAAGAAATGTAATCGAAAAAGAAATGCTCATGTGCAGAAAAAGAAAATTCCCGGAAAGAAAAGAAGGTTCACAGCCACAAAAATTATTTTCTGTAGCAACAGAAGGTTTAAAATGAAGGCTTGGTTGGTCGAGTTTCAAAATCAATGGTGGCACCATAGATCACAAAACGCACTAAATTTCTGATTTTCAAAAGAAAATTCTTTCGAAATTCGACCATGTATGCCTTAACTCACTCACTGCCCAGGAGTTCACCCATAACTTCCAACATAAGATTGATACAATTTGTGAGGAGATCTCCGCTGTACAGATACCTTCCCCACTTAACACTCCATGCTTTCCCAACCGAAAAACTGAAAGGGGCAGAAACCACACAAATCTAGGCCAGAAGGACCTGACCCTTCAGCCGGACCCAGTGGTTCTCCTTCCCCATCAGAAGGCTTCCCTTTTGGCTATGGACCGCTCCAGGTTACCTTTACACCAGCAGGCTTTGCATTGCCTCCGCCACCCCTGATACCACCTCGCCGAAGATCAGGGACGGAAGCAAGTGCCACCTCCTGGCAACTGATAAGAACAGATACTACACTTAGCCAAAAGGCCAAGAAGCGATATGAAGCCATTTATTATCTCACAGTTTTTTGGATCCTTTTTAAATCATAATAACAGAAATCACCCAAATGGCCCTGATAAAAGGTTGACATTGACATTTTAAGAGGGGCGGCAGCCAGCCTGTATGGTCACCCGTGCCGGCTGTCTTCCGAGATCTGCCCGTGGGACTGTCACTGCTGCATCCAATGAGTGTGCAGTCCGTGCTGCCTGTGAGACAGTATCATACTGACTGAGCCGATATTGACGCTTGACAGAGCCGCTCAGTGTGTGAAACTGTCATGTAATGTGACTGAATGCAGAGAGAGGCCAGCTGTCAAAATTGAGTGTTGATGTCGGGGGTGGGCGGGACCCAGCAGCTATCAAACACCAGCCAATGGGATGGGGTCTGGGTGGGCCGCTAAGTGTATGTGGCCCTACCCCCTTTCTCAAGCAGCCCAATCATTGGCTGATGTTTGATAGCTGCTGGGTCCCGTCCACCCCCAACATCACCGTTGAATTTTGACAGCTGGTCTCTCTCTGCATGCACTTTCATTACATGACAGTGTCACACACAGTTTCACTAAGAATCAATATGGGCTCAGTGTGAAACTTCCTCTGCTCTGTCAATGCCGATCAGTGCCACCTGCCAGTGCCAATCAGTGCCACCTGCCAATCAGTGCCGCAAATTAGTGCCAGTGCTTCCAATCAGTGCCCATCAGTGTAGTCTATCATTGTCCATCAGTGATGCCAATCAGTGCCACTAAATGCTGCCAATCAGTGCAGCCTATCAGTGTCAATTATTGCTGCCTGTCAGTACTGCCAATGAGTGCACTGAGTGCAGGGATGGGGCGATGAACTCAGCAGCCAGGCACATTGTCCATGGGGGGCCAGCCTGGTGGGGCACAACTGAAATCTGTTGATGTTTATTAATTCCACATGCTGATCTTTAGTATATTACGTAATCACCACACTACTATTTACAAAAAACTACTGGAGGTAAAATAAAAAAGTGTCAGTAAAAGGCCTGCCGCTAAGCACTTTTATGTGCTCCCTCACCACAATAAAAAAAGTGCAGCGCTAACTTACTGATCAATAATTTACCAATAATGGTGGAATCCTCTAATGTATGGAAATCTCAATAGGCTTCAATATTACGACAATACCGGTCTCTGATACGCAACTTCACATTTAATACACATCCGACTGAAAATAAGACATACTGTGTAAAATTAAACTTAGCAGGGATGGTGGAAACCCCTCCTATAGATATTGGCTATAAAAAATGTCTTCATCGGTTTAGGTCAATATGTATTCGACTACATATTTTTGGTTAAAAACATCCCAATAAGCGTATATTGATTGGTAAAAGTTATAGCGTCTACAAAATAGGGAATAGATTTATGGCCTTATTAATCTGATTTTCTGATAAATTTAATTTTAGTTATCATGATATCAAATAATGAATGTGGGAGCCTTTTGGCGGGAGTGATATTTTTTTTTTTTGGGGGGGGAGCACAATGTCTTTGGCCGGCCCTGCCTGGAATGTTTGGCCTTGGTACAGACACAGAAGGTGGCACACACAAATTAAAATGGCAATTAATGGTTAATTTCCCACATTTGTGACTTTTTAAATCACAATTAGTGTCTGTGTATAAATTGTCAATGAGATTGTTAGCTCTCACATTTACACTAAGCAGGCTAGACACTGAGCCATGAGGCGGTAGAAAAGAACAGTCAAAAGACCTGTGTAACAAGCTAATGAAACTTTACAAAGATGCAAAAGCATATAAAAAGAATATCCAAAGCCTTGATAATACCAGTCAGTACTGTTCAATCACTTAATAAGAAGAGTCCCGATTTTCCCAGGACAATCCCGATTTTTGGACCCTCATCCTGATCTGAGTCTGTCCCGATGAAAATCCCAGGATTTTGCTTTTGTCCTGGGAATTGGGACTGTTTTTGACAAAGACCGCAGCTTCTGGCTCCGAAAATATGGCTTCCGTGAGTTCTCTTTCTGGCTAGCAGATCTTTCCCCTTGTGTTCAGTGAAGAGTGGAGGGGCCTCTGATCCGTGCATCCAATCGGCTTCTCTCGTAAGTGTACAAGTAGACAATTCTCTTGTACACTGAAGCCGGTTAGCTGCATGGATCAGAAGCCCCTCCCCTCTCCACTGAATACAAGGGGAAAGAGACCTAAATGGAGCTGGCGCCAACCCTCCGCCCCGTGGCCTGCTGCAGACGAGAGGCAGAGCGAATGTCTGGCTAAAAAGGGAGAATGTCTGGCTACAAAAGAATAAGGTCTGGTTATGAAGGGACAGTGTCTGGCTATGTAGGGAGAATGCTTGGAGAATGCTTGGTTATTAATGGATAATGTCTTGCTATGAAGGTAGTATGTATGGCTATGGGGGAAATTGCCTGTCTATGCAGTGGAAATGTCTGGCTATGATGGGGGCACCTGATGTAAGGAGGGACTCTGCTGGGAATGCCTGGTGTAAGGAGGAACTCTGCTGGGGACACCTGATGGCATCTGGTGGCGGCCGACGTTACAAGTGACACGCTTAGAGCTCCCATTGATTCTGCATTATGGTGAGTTGAACTATTTTATTTTATATTACAATGTAATAATAGAAATAATGCGCTTCAATCATCCTGACACCATATCAACCATGGTGCCAGGATGACTGAAGCGCTAACAGCAGGTGTTTGGAGTATCTTTATCTGCTGATTGTTAAATTTTCTGGAATACACATATTGCGGTGTAGGATCTGGGCCTGCTGTCCCTCCATCTCTCTTTCTTTCCTTCTCTCCATATTTCTTTCTTTCTTTTTCCCTTCATCCCGCGTTCATCTCAGACTTGAACCACACCCCCTTTGAGCCATGCCCCTTTAAGCCACACCCAATAATTAAAACAACTCAGCCCCCAGCCACATTCACTAACCTAGTCTCAAAATACCAACCTAGGTTTGTTCTCTTCGTTCCTCCCAAGGACTTCCGCTCTCTAGATGATCCCTGAAAACCCTCCTCTTCAGAGAAGCCTATTCTGCCCACACTTAACAACTGTACTTTAATTTTCTCCATCAGATCATCCCCCCAGTTATAACTTTTGTATCACTTGACTCTCCATCCTAGATTGTAAGCTCTAACGAGCAGAGCCCTCTGATTCTTCTTCTGTATTGAATTGTATTGTAACTGTACTGTCTGCTCTCATGTTGTAAAGCACTGTGCAAACTGTTGGCGCTATATAAATCCTGCAAAATAATAATGAAGTCTTATCTTTGAAAGTATCTGAATTAAGAACTGCATTGTCCATAGCAACTAATTTCTGCTTTTCGTTCACAATGAAAAATGTGGATTAGGATTTCTTTGTATGTACCTGATTTTAGGCATGAGAAAAAAATTACAAGGAGACCAAATATTAACTTGAGCAAGCAACATAGGTGGTAAAACTATCAAACGATACATGAGCAAAGAAATTCCCATGGACCACAAAGTCAACAATTGTTTCACTTGATAAAAGAACAGGCAAGATGTGAAGATGAAAAGACAATACGTAACTGCTAGGACTTGCACTGTAGACCTCTGTCTGTGCAAGGGTCTGACAAACATCAAAGCACTTAACCAAGTTAGGCTGGAAATACAAGTAGAGATTTCATTTGTTTAGCCTAAAGCCATCCACACGCGGTTTAAATCTCGGACAGTTCAGCAGAAACTGGCCGAGATTCTAACCATGTATGGACAGGCTGAATGTACCCAAATTGATAGATCGATCAACTTGGGTACAACCAGCCTGCCGGATTTTACATGCAGGAGAATACAATGGCACTGTGGGAGGTATTTCCCCATCAGAATTGACTGTGTTGATGGGGGAATCAAGCTATTTTCTTTCCTGCAGACTGTGGTTGCAAGTAAGAAAAATCGCTCTGTCTATGGCTGGCTTAAAGTGCCAGCTCCTTAACAACCAGCTATTCACTGGCTGTTAAGGATGCCAGTGGGTGCCAGAGGTAAAAGACTGAAAGTTTTCACTACTAAAATACTGCTTTACTTCAAGAAATAGCGCTATGAGCTATTTTACTGCTGATCTTAAAGGGGTACAGAGGATTTTGTGAATTGAGCCCACTGACACAGATCCAGAGGGGTATTCTTGCTGCTACTACACCAATAAAGGGGGGCGGGGGGGTATTACTGCTACCACTAACACCAATCCTGAGGGTTATTATTGCTGCCACTGTCACAAATGCTGAGGTTTATAAATTCTGCCACTGACACAAATGGGGTGGGGGGGGGGGGTTGTTAATATTGCTGTCACTGACACCAATAAAGGGAAGGAGGGTAGTATTGATGCCACTGACACCAATCCTGAGGGTTATTATTGCTGGCACTAACACCATTCCTAAGGGTTATTATCGCTCGCGCAAACATCATTTCTAATGGTTATTATAGCTGGCACTAACACCAATCCACAGGGTTATTATAGCTTGCACTAACACCAATTCTCAGGGTTATTATAGCTGGCACTAACACCAATTCTCAGGGTTATTATAGCTGGCACTAACACCAATTCTCAGAGTTATTATACCTGGCACTAACAACAATCCTCAGGGTTATTATAGCTGGCACTAACACCAATTCTCAGGGTTATTATACCTGGCACTAACAACAATCCTCAGGGTTATTATAGCTGGCACTAACACCAATCCTCAGGGTTATTATAGCTGGCACTAACACCAATCCTCAGGGTTATTATAGCTGGCACTAACAACAATCCTCAGGGTTATTATAGCTGGCACTAACACCAATCCTCAGGGTTATTATAGCTGGCACTAACACCAATCCTCAGGGTTATTATAGCTGGCACTAACACCAATCCTCAGGGTTATTATAGCTGGCACTAACACCAATCCTCAGGGTTATTATTGCTGTCACTGTCACAAATGTTAAGTGTTATTATTGCTGGTGCTGACAACAAAGCTGAGGATTATTATTGCTTGTGCTGAAACCAAAGTGGAGTTATTATTGCTGCTACTGACTTAAAGGTAGCAGGTATATTTTTGCTGCCACTGTCACTGACACCAATGCTGATCATTATTATTGCTGCCACTGACAGCAGTTAAGGGAGACTTAATAATTACTGTCTCTGCTCTGAGCGGAACCCTGCTTCCCAGAAATCATTGCACGTGGAAGTATTTAGGTAAGAGGGGGAGCCTCTAAACATAAAGCTGCCTGAAAGGATCCTATTTAATGTGAAATAGAATGCATATTTTTTACAATCTTTTAACAGTAGAACTATGAAACATGTCATGCTCAACCATCTGAACTTGTTTTCTGGTTGGGATCAGGATTTAGCCCCTATTAACGCAACTATTATTTAGTCATGCATCTAACAATCATCATTATGGACCACACTGCAACAATTTAGCACTTCTAATTAGTATAATACAAGTAATATTTTGTTCTTTAGAGCTTTAACTAGCAGCTTAGAGGGTTATTAAATCCATAAATGAATGTGAAGCGTTCCACCCTATACTCAGTTTGGACCAACACATATATCTACAAGGGAGGAGCACCAAATTAAAATTGCTGCAACTTGCCCCACAACAGGGCCTGTAAACCCATATTACAGGTTACTAAAAGCATTACCACAAATATTTGAAAATGATACAGAAACTTGAAGCATTTTTATAACATTTGTGCTTTATATGAAAAAATACACAACATATTTAATTTTAGGTACCTATAGGCCTTGGAAACACAAGCATCAGAATGAGAGGTTCTTTTTTAGAGTTGCCACCTCATCCCTTTAAACCGGAACACCTTTGAATTACACGGGTTCTGAGGCTAATTAAATGCAGATAAGGCACCAAGTGAGTTTAATTTCCACCTTAATCAGCCACATAACCTGTGTAATTAATATGTGTTTGGGTTAAATGGATGAGGTGGCAACCATAGGTTCTTTAGATGTTCTCATTGCCATCACATGGTCTCTAATATGGGGACAGATGGAGTTTGTTGAGTAGCACATTACACACAAAAGGCTGTTCACACATTCACTTTGTTCTGTGTGTATAGGCACAAGGACTTCTGAATTTGTGTTTGATGCAATAGTCCTATATATTTTGATTTTACTCCATCTCTTGGTGAATGTCACACTTTCTCCTTTGCGCATGCCTTTCTGACTAAATTAGAAAGTATTTAACAATTTGCTATAGGGCTATCTTTATTTTTTACTAGTAATAATAAAAGTGCTCAAGGACATTAGATGATAGTTTTCGGCAATAAGATGAACAATAATTGTGTAGGTTAAAAAAATCATATAATAAATAACTATAACTAATTAAAACAAATAATAATAATACTAATAAAATTTATTCAATAATGTAATCAAATCAAAAACACTGAAATTTGCTCAGTTGCAGAATTGTCGCTGTCATTACTTTTAGTGTTTGATGACGAATTTCCCCACAAATCACTATCGCTCAATTCTGCAAGTGATTCTAATTTATTATTGCTGTTTTCTAGCTGGTCTAAAGCTGCTTTTGATGTAAAGGGACACTTTTTGGTTGCTATGGACAATCTCAAGTTTCCAGGCAGAACAGTATTTATAATATAAAACTGCATGCAGGGCACTGGAGAAACCACTAGGGACAAAAGGGATGTGAAATGATTTGATACAGTGATGTAATCTGTAAGCCTCGGTTCACACTGGGCCTGTTCTCACTTGGTGCCTTATCTGCATTTAATTAGCCTCAGAACCTGTGTAATTCAAAGGTGTTTGGGTTTAAAGGGATGAGGTGGCAACTCTAAGCCTCGGTTCACACTGGGAGGACTTGTAGCGTCCCGTTCTCTGCAATGGAACCGTTCTAATCGGAGCGACGCAAGTCGCCCCGACTTAGAAAAAGGTTCCTGTACGACTTTGGGGGTTACTTGCATTGACTTCTATACAAGGTCCTCCACTCCAAACTCGCTCATCCTTGTCTTTATAGACCTTTCTTTGTGCACTGGTCCAAATCATACGGTGGAGGGGGGATTATGGTGTGGGTTGTTTTTCAGGGGTTGGGCTTGGTACCTTGGTTCCAGTGAAAAGGGAAATCTTAAGGCGTCAGCATACCAAGACATTTTGAACAATTTCATGCTCCCAACTTTGTGGGAACAGTTTGGGGATGACCTCTTCCTGTTCCAACATGACTGCGCACCAGTGCACAAATCAAGGTCCATAAAGACATGGATGAGCGAGTTTTGGGTGGAAGAACTTGACCTGCCTGCACAAAGTCCTGACCTCAACTCGATAGAACAGCTTAGGTATGAATTAGAGCGGAGACTGTGAGCCAGGCCTTCTCATCCACATTAGTGCCTGACATCACAAATCTTAAACCTTGTGGACAGCCTTCCCAGAAGAGCTGAAGCTGTTATAGCTGCAAAGGGTGGGCCAACTCAATATTAAACCTCATGGACTAAGACTGGGATGCCATTAAAGTTCATGTGTGTGTGAAGGCAGGTGTTCCAATACTTTTGATAATATAGTGTATACAGTTCTGCTAAGCCACAACTGTTCTACTCTCTTGTCTATGTACCGTATGCACAACTTACGTCTATGCCATTACCGTATGTTAAAAGATAATGTACGTCTCCTTTTAATCTTTGGGTCCTTAATTCAGTAAATTAACAGATATGACATAATGGCTCCCTTTAACAGAGCCCTTTAACATTTTTTCAAACATGCTCCTTGGGACTACAGTGGAACCTCGGATTGCGAGTAACGCGGTTAACAAGCCATTCGCAATATGAGCACTGTATTTTTAAAAATCGTAACTTGGTTTGCGAGTGTTGTCTCTCAAAACGAGCATGATTCAGGCCAAAGCGGTGTGCAGTACCGCTTTTGACCTGAGGTGGGGGGCGCCGGAGCCGAGCAGAGCCGAACGTCATGTTCGCAAATGCGCGGAAAGGCCCGAGTACAGCACGGCTGACCATGGCAAATCTCGGGTAGGAAGACTTTTCGAGGTTCGCCGAAGTGTCCTTGGGCCTTTTCGTCTGTTTCCGAGGCTCTCCGGCTCCCTCCCCGCCTCTGGCCGCATGCGGTATTGCATCCCATTGAAGTCAATGTGGAACAAATTATTTTCGTTTCCATTGACTTCAATGGGAAAACTTGCTTTGATATGCGAGTACTTTGGATTACGAGCATACTCCTGGAACAGACTATGCTCGTAATCCAATGTTCCACTGTATTTGTCCATGTGGTCTTCTGCAGCTCCTCTTTGCTAAGGCAGGCCATACATTATACAATTTTCTTCCCTTCAACCATGGTTTGAAGGAAAGAAAATTGCTTGATCCAACCCATCAACACAGTCAATGTTCCCTCACACAGCACTAAAGTGTTCTGCCAGCGGGACGCACAGGGATCCTTCCCCACAGCCAGAATACAATGACCACTGTTGGTGGCTATAGCCACCAGCAGTGATCCGGCGAAAAAAAACCTGACTGGCTGGTTGTACTGAAAATGATTGATGGATCAGCTTCAATATAACCAACCTGTCTATAGATGGATCAAAATTCTGCTGCGTTCTGCTGAACTGGATGCATTTCGATCCATTTATGGCTGGATTTAGTCACAACATGCCTTTTGCACACACTGGTTACCAGACCACATGTGCACTTCCCTGGTTATCATTTTCTTTTCTGCAACCTTCTTTCTTTATCTTCCTATCTCTGGTATGTGTCTTTCTGTTTCTTACCTGATTCCCCTAAACCCCGGGACCCCATTATCTAGATCATTTTTTACCAATGCTACTATGGTGTCTTCATTGCATTTCAGAAAAACTCCCCCTTTTTATGTAAAAGAAAAAACAACTGACCCAGAGGGTAGATTCTTGCATCTTCAAGGCCACCCGCAAGACAGTGAATTTACTATCCTGTCTTAATATGCTCCAAATACTGATCCAGGTCCTCTCTGGTCACACATATGCGCACTCTTGACATTTGGAGTGAGCACCAACCCCTTACTAAAAATTTCCCATATTACTCCCACTCACAACACACATTCACACATCCAAAGAAAATTCCTTCAACTGGTGACACTGGCTTCCATGCCTACAGCTCCTTGGTCAGACCACAACCTGTTCCTGGTTTCTTGTCCGTTTATTTCTTTTTGGACTACTATTTCTTTTTGGACTATTGATGACTCCCTGCTCACCGCTGAACAAATCCTTACTGACTTCCACTCAAAAACTGCAGAATATGTTTGTCTAAATAAAGGTTTAGTTTCACCCATGTCTACCTTATAGGAAGCCTATAAACCTATAATTCCGGGACACTTTATTCAAATCACTTCCACACAGAAAAATGAGCGTTTGCCCCACACAAAAGAACTAGAACAGGAGTTAGAGCAGGAATCGGCCACGTCTAAATCATCTCCCACTAAGGCCTGGTTCACAGTAGTGCAATTTGTGATGCGACTTGAATCTCACAGAATCCCATAGCAATGGAAATAACATGATTTTCAATGGTGGCTGTTCACATCATTGCAACACAACTGCGATGGAAGTTTGGGGAAGAGTCATGTGCTACTTTGGTACGATGCAGTGCGATTTTGTAGCCCATAGGCTTCCTGAAACACATATAAAATGCATGTAAATGGGTTTTTATTCAAGTTTGGTGCGTTTCCCCCTCATATATTTTCCTCCTCTACAGGAGTAGTAGTATGAAATCTCATTCACATGATGAAAATTGTACACCCCTTCCACTGAGAGATGCAAACCACTCACTCTGTATAAGAGCAGCTGAAATCGCATTAAAGAATGAACCAGGCTGTAGTAGTAGTAACCATAAAAGTGCTTCCAGAAATGTACAGCAGTGAAATTGCATTTAAATTGCCCACAACTTCCACTGGCAATTGCAAATCACTCGCGCTAATCATATAGTGGCTTGCTATGGTGGGAATTCGGTGGGGGGAGGAGCCAGACGCGGCGGCAGGGACCCGAGAAGAAAGGATCGGGGTTGCTCTGTGCAAAACCATTACTGGACTGCACACTAATGTCAGATTACAAAGCTGTTTTTGACTGCTACCTTTATGAGTGCATTCCCACTGGAATGGATATTTTACTCAATACACTGTTGAAAATGACTACACTATGTGAGCTTTCCAGTGCCCTTGTTTTGGGGGTAAAAGTATCAAGGGACATAGTGCATCTAAATCCAAGAGCAAAAAAAGTATATATTGAAGCTTACCAGGCCTTAGAGGTGGTGGCTGCATTAGTTTTCTTTTTTTTTTTTCAGGCTAAGTAAATTACCTGTTGATCATGTTAGCAATCTTGGGGTAGATTTACTAAAACTGGTGCACTCAGAATCTGGTGTAGCTGTGCATGGTAGCCAATCAGCTTGTTCAAATAAGATTTAACAATAAAACCTGGAAGCTGATTGGTTTCTATGCAGAAGTGAGCCTGAGTTTGCACTATCCAGTTTTAGTAAACAAACCTCCTTGTGTCCTTGTAAATTCCTATGTGCTGAACTGATATCACAAATAATGCTATGCACATTCCCATCTTCTGTGGACTACAAAATGTAAATAAGTTAAAGCGGAGTTACGCCGCATTTTTTTTTTTAAGTCAGCAGCTACAAATACTGCAGCTGCTGACTTTTAAAATATATGGACACTTACCTGTACAGGGCGCCCGCGATGTCGGCACCCGAAGCCGATCTGTCCCTCGGCTCTCGGGTGGAGGCACCGCCATCTTCAGTAGGGGAATCCGGAAGTGAAGCCTTGCGGCTTCACAGCCTGGTTCCCTACTGCGCATGCGCGAGTCACGCTGCGCGATCCCACTGGTCCCTGCTGTCTTCTGGGACCTGTGTGTCTCCCAGAAGACAGCGGGGGGACGGAGGAGGCACCGGATATGGCATAGATCGCTGCGGATACTGCGGCTATCTATGCCCAGAAGTGGGAGCAAATACCTGGATTATAGAGGTATCTGCTCCCCCCCCCCCCCCTGAAAGGTGCCAAATGTGACACTGGAGGGGTGGAGGATTCCGAGAAGTGGAAGTTCCATTTTTGGGTGGAACTCCGCTTTAAGGAGGGAGGGAGGTGAGAGTGTGGCGAGTGAGTACTGTCACCCTAGGACAAGAAGTGTATTACTGGCAAGATCACCAGGTGAAACTCAGGCTGGGTTCACACCTAATATGGATGCAGCTCACAGCAGGGGTCTGGTGCGTCCTGTTCTCCGTTTCCGGGACGAATCGGGCTCAAATTTTTGCCTGAATTTGGACCTGAAACGGAGCCAAAGATGCACAGGACCCCTGTGCAATCCACTCCGCAGCTGCCCTGGAGATGTGTGAAACGGCTCCACTGAGAATTGGATGCGTAGAAACCCACATACAATTCGCATAAGTGTGAACCCAGCCTAAAGGAGAAAAGCCAGAAAAAGGAAACTTTTACATCTAAGAACTTAAAAGTTGCAACATATTATAAAGGGTGGGGGCATAACGGGTTCATTTTAGGGCTTAGGCATTACATTTTTAGGTAGTGAGGGGTAAAGGAGAACTTACTATATACAGTATATATACATACCTCCCAACTTTCTGAGATGGGAAAGAGGGACACCTATTAGCAAAAGTATGTAGGACATAAGACACACCCCTCCACACCCCTTTAAAGGAGAATTATACAAAAAAAAAGGTTAGTTAAATCCACAAGTGCTTTTTTTTTACCACTACTATACCTTTATATTGGCTTTTGAAATATATAAATGCAGTAATTTAGAAATGGGATGAAAGGTTTAGCACTGGGAAACACTTTCTAATAGATAAATAGTGCATGTACATCAGACCAAAATGAGGGACAAATGAAAGGACAGAGGGACATTGTTCCAAAGCAGGGACAGTCCTTCGCAATCAGGTACGGGTGGCGCTCGAGTGAAGCCAAAAGTGGCCGAGAAGAACCGAGGACTGGCTCTGTGTATTTCGGCGCCGGCGGCACCATTTTCAAATCGCGGTCGGCGATTTTGAACATCTGTCAGCTCAGGATTGCAGGGGATTGGCGTATAACACGCACCCACAATTTTCCCCTGATTTTAAGGGGAAAAAAGTGCGTGTTATACGCCGATAAATACGGTATGTATATATATATATATATATATATATATATATAAAATAGCTATTCTGTATTTTTTTTTTTTGTAATTAAATTGACCTACGATCTGCAAAACCATTTCCTCAAACTGTCAAAAAATCAAAATGTTACTTCCTTGAAACAATGCAACCTGGAGGAGTTGTGTATACTGTTCAGTACAACCCCAGAAATCCTATTTCCTGTTTTGCTTTGCCCAGAAGTCTGCACAGGAATAGAAGTAAATTTTTGATTATCTTCTGCTGTAGTAGTTTCATTTTCTGGTAAGGTACTTACACCCATGTACTTCTAAAGAGATGCTGATTCTGCTGCATTTCACATAATGACTAGGGAATCAGAAAGGACATGGTGAAACAAACACTAAGGTATACATCTACAAAGAAAGTTTGATCATTTCAATGTATATACACTAGTGTATCCTAAATTTAAAGTATAACTAAGGGCAAAACTTTTTTTTTTTAGTTTTGGATAGAGTGGAGAGGGATTAGAACCCCTGTCAGTTTTTATTGCTGTCTGTGCCCCGTTAGGGAGATTCATTCTCTCTATTTGTTCTGTTTACCATTATCATTGAAAGTGAAAGTAAACGAAAATCCCAAACATGCATTGCATGAATCTATTGATGGCCGCCGCTGCCACCCCCTATTCAGGCGCCCGGCCCCTTTTCAGGCGCCGGAATTACAGTGGCGGGGGGGTTTTGAAGCACCTGATAAGAGCCATAGGCTCTAATAGGCGTCAAAAAAGGTGAAAAAAAGCATGGCGCTCGCAGTTCACCCAGGTGTGTTAGAACAGCAAATGAATATTTGCTGTCCGAACACTGAACCGCCTCTGAAACGGCTGAAACGACAGGCACCTGACGGGAGGAGAGGACGGGAAGAGACACCTCTTACCGCCGTCACCCGCTGCCCCACGAGACAGGGTAAGTAGAGTGGGCGGGGGGTCACAGTGGCAGCATTGGATGGGCAAACTGGCAGCATTCGATAGGCAGAGTGGCAGCATTCGTTGGGCAGAGTGGCAGCATTCATTGGGCAGAGTGGCAGTATTCGATGGGCACAGTGGCAGCATTCGATGGCACAGTGGCAGCATTCGATGGCACAGTGGCAGCATTCGATGGCACAGTGGCAGCATTCGATGGCACAGTGGCAGCATTTGATGGCACAGTGGCAGAGTTTGATGGTACAGTGGCAGAGTTTGATGGTACAGTGGCAGAGTTTGATGGTACAGTGGCAGAGTTTGATGGTACAGTGGCAGCATTTGATGGTACAGCGGCAGCGTTTGATGGGCACAGTGGCAGCGTTTGGCACAATGGCAGCCTTTAAAGGGCACAGTGGCTGCAATTGATGGGCACAGTGGCTGCAATTGATGGGCAGAATGGTGGCATTTGATGGGCACAGTGGCTGCGTTTAATGGCACAGTGGCTGCAATTGATGGTTTTTTTTCCAGTATTTATCAGTGTTAAGCACCAGCCACCACTGTGTATAGATTTACTATTTACTTTTCATGTTGTATGATTTACGGCCAGCAGCTGGGTTAGAGTACAGCCCCTGGAGTGGAGTAAAAGGCAACCCCCCCTTTTTTTTTTTACTTCAATGACAAGTCACAAAGTGACATTTCATCCAGTTCCACACACAATTTTTATACATAAGCTAAATCTATTTTTGGAGCTCCCATAATGTATTATTTGTGGTATAAAAACACTACTTTTATAGTGGCTGAACAAATACAAAACTAAATCTTAAAGCGGGGTTCCACCCAAATTTTGAACATTATCTCTATGCATTCTCTTCCTTGCCTAGATGCAGACATGCTGTGTAAAAAAATTTAAATCAATGTAATTACCTTTTTTTTCGAATCTTCTTAGCACTTCCTGGTTTTCCTCCCATGGGAGTAGGTGTGTTTCTAGCCTCTCCCAGACCTCCTACAGTCCCCTGGGAGCTAGTCACAGGCTTCCCAGCATGCATTGTGCAACAGCGTCATCCCAACATCTCGGTGAATGCTGGGAGCATAGCATTCACCGCATCCAGGAAATACATGCTTGTGGGCTTCAAATGCCCACAATGAAGATGGAAACCGCCTTCAGTGAATTTTATAAGTTATTCTTTACAACGAAATCGGACACAGGCGAACTTATTACACAGAACATGTGAGTAGATAATCATGAGAAGAAAAGTTTGTGAATGAACTCCAAAAAAAAAAAAAAAAAACGATAGATAGGTGGACCCCCGCTTTAAGTTCCTAGAGCAAAAGTGTGTGTCCCATCTAAAAAAAAAAAAAGAACAAATGACATACATGTAGCCTTTCAAGCTTGTCACATTGGGGTTGATTCACTAAAGGCAAATAGACTATGCACTTTCCAAGTGCAGTTGCTCCAGAGCTTAGTAAATGTGGGGAAGCTCTGTTGACTTCCATCATCCAATCATGTGCAAGCAAAAATGCTGTTTTTTTTATTTTCCTTGCATTTGATTGGATATTATTTGCAAAGTGAAGCTTCACCTCATTTACTAAGCTCTGGAGCAAGTGCACTTGCAGAGTGCACAGTTTATTTGCCTTTGATAAATCAATCCCATCAAGTCATTTAAAGGTAGGGCAGGTCATAATGAAAATGAGAGATTTTGGTGCACTATGTCACATGCTATATTCTGCTGTTGGCATTTACTGTACAATGCTGTTAGCCTTCCTAGTATGGCAATAATTATATACCACATTACATGCTGTAAACATTTTAAGCAGATCTGTGTCCTTTAGATACCTTTCACACTGAGGCCGTTTTCAAGCATTTTGGAGCTAGAAATAGCACCTGTAAAGTGCCTGAAAACTACCTCTCATTCATTTCCGTGTGACTTTTCACACTGGGGCGGTGCACTTGCGGGATGTTAGAAAAAGTCCTGCAAGCAGCATCTTTGGGGTGGTTTGGGAGTGCTATAGTCATCGCTCCGAAATTGCTCCCAAAATGCTCCCAAAACGTCCTGCCCATTGAAATGAATGGCCAGCGCTTCCACCTTGTAGGAGGGGTTTTCATATTGCACTGATCCTCTGTCTGGACATGTCTGGGCAGTGCTGATTGGCCCTGTGCTGATCACATGCACCCTCTCCCAAGGAAAAAAAAAACTCTCTAGCAATACACACCAAACTGAGTCCCCTGGCTCTGTAAATATCAGGTTATTTTTTTGGAGACAGTGGAAGAAGAGGAGGATCAGAGAGACAGGATCCAACAGCATTTATACACAATGCAAAGGATTAACCCCTTAGGTTCCACAGTGCGTATAACAAGCATGCAAGCATTTACAGACTGAGTTTACTGTTGTGGGTTTAGTAACACTTTTAAAAAAACAATATAAATACCTCTTTTCCCTTTTTTATAAGTTATCACATCTCCTCTGTTCTCTGCTGTATAAGAGCTGAGGATAAGAGAAACAGCAGCACACTGGGCTTCCCAGTGAATGGCTATGCAGCAAGGGCCTGTCAGGACAAGTTTGATCATTGGAAGAGAGCAGGCTGAGTTCCCAGCATAGCTAGAGAATTGACCATGGTGTGTTCTCCTGCTTAGTGTGGTCAGTTATTAATAGGAACGCAAAGGGACTGTCAGGAACTCCATGGGATTTCACATAAAGGAAGCAATGTAGCAGCCACCCTCATCCCTACAGTTGTCACACTCCCTTCCTCTATTTACTGACCCAAAGTAAGCTAGGTGAGACATTAAAGCTTTAAAAGCAATCAATGGTCACACCATAAACTTTCATTTTATAACATCAGCATTGTAATAGTAATACAAGCTATAGTAATATTTGACAATCCAATATAAGCTTTTGTGAATAATCTATTTCATGTTGTGGGTTCTGCCTGTCTGCTGGCCATCTCTATCCACAACTTCTTGCATGCTTTGCAGCTGTTTAGGTTCCATGTCTTAGGACTACATATCCCATGGTACCTTGCTGCCTGCTAGCTGTGAAACTCCTCCTCTCAGCCTCCCTGTAGTTTTTAAGAAAGCCTCTGTGATTTCTGTGACATAGCAGTGCCTATCCACATGGAATGGTGAATACATGTCACAGAATTAAAAAAAAAAGAGTAAATGTTTGGGTATCTTAGTAAGTTTACAAGCTTCAAGATTGTTCAGAGCAATAGAAGTAGGCTGGAAGTAATTGAAAAAATGAATACAAGGTTTTACATTTTGACTGTAGATATCTTCCTAACCTCCCATCTGTTTTTCAGTTTTCCATTTGGCTATTTTTTCTGGAACTGACAATGCTCATAAAAGGAGTAACTGCATACCAAAATATTCCGGGAAGAATGACAAATTTTATTGTTTCTGTTTATTTGTTACCATCAACAATACAAATGGAAACTACTGTACATTAAGAAAACAATGACAAAACGAATCTAAATCCATTAAAATCAATTGCATATATGTACTAAGGTCATCCTTATTAAAGTGATTGTAAAGTCTTGGTTTTCTTTTTAGTAAAAAATAACAAACATGCCATGCTTACCTGCTCTGTGTAGTGGATTTGCACAGAGCAGCCCGGATCCTCTTCTACCCGGATCTCTCTTCGGCACTCCTGTTGGATGGCCCCACAGCAAGCAGCTTGGTATGGGGGCACCCGAGCAGAGTCATAGCTCCCTGTGTCCATTCAGACACAGAACCGCGGCCCGGCCCGCCCCCTTTTTCTCCCCATTGGCTGACTGACTTTGATTGACAGCAGCGGGACCCAATGGCGCCACGCTGCTGTCTCAGCCAATCAGGAGGAGAGTCATGGGCAGCCGATACACTCCTACAACATTGCTGGATCTAGATGGAGCTCAGGTAAGTATAGGGGGGCTGAGGGGGGCTACTGCACACAGAAGGTTTTTTTTATCTTAATTCATAGAAATGCATTAAGAAAAAAAAATCTTTTGCCTTCACAACCCCTTTAAGGCTCATCTTGTGCATGTAGGCTTAGGCCTCATGCATACTATGCTCTTCTGAACGCTTTTACCTTGACAGGGGAAAAGCAGGTTTAAAAACACACCCGAAGCAACTTTTCTAAATGCATTTAGATGCGCCCAGGCATGTCAAGCATTTGGGCGTTTATTTATTTCATTGGACAGAATAGTCATTTATTCTGGCCCTAAAAATGAAGGAAAACTCAAGTGCTAGATGAGCCTAGCGTTTAGGCGCATTTAGACACATTTAAATGTGTTTAGATGCGTTGGGTTTTTTTTCTGCCCAAATTCACCTCTCCTGAATGCGATTTTGATGCGTTTAGATTTCTGCCCCTAAATGCCCCTGCCTGTAAACGCCTATGTGTGCATGGACAGAAGAAAAAGGGGCATAAAAAAAAGTAAAACACCAGTATAACAGACATATGACAACTGCAGTGAGCACGAGACCTTATCATTGTCTGTTTTTTTTATTTGATTTTTTTCTGGATTGACAATAAGCAATTGAACAGTAATATAATCTCACTCCACTAATCCTTTTAATAAACATGTATGCTGTTCAGTGAGCAGTATGCAAAGTGTTTCCACAAACACAGTAAGCTGCTACTTCAACATTTCTAGTATCACTTGTTTCCCATCACTAACATGCCAAGAACATTCAGAATTTCAGGATTCATATGCTACATGCCAGAAATCTAGCAATATGATATCTCAATGACTAATATGTTCATAAGATGAATTATATTGGTTGAGGATAAAATAAGTAGTTTACTGCACCTTGCTTCTTAACCCTCAGTTATGAGTGACAATTTCATAATCACAATGCATGGGTCACAACATATTTAGAATTAAGCTTATTATCTCTTAGGAAACACAGCATGCCATAAGCATAGAATACATCACACACATAAGTAAGCCCTTAAAGTGTTTGTTAACCCCCCCAAAAAATATACAGATCCTGGTCCCTTAATGCAGATTACACAGCACAGTGCTTGTGCTGTGTAATCTGCCCCCCTCTAAACTGTAAAAAAAACTCCCTAAACCTGCCCCTTCCTGTATCCCCTCTCTATACTGACCACGAAAATCAGGGCTAACGAGTCCCAACCACCGTGGTCAGAGTACGTCCCTCCACCATACGCTGCTGTCCTCTCTGCTCTCCTCTCTACCCCTCACCCCCTCCTTCCTGCCTGTCAGCTCCCTCACTGTGTCTCTCTGCCCCCCCCCCCCCGCCACTATTTTTGAAAAAAAAAAAAGGTACAATTGTCACTGCCAGCCCCTCTATTAGAGGCTGACATAGCACAATATGTAAGTAGTTTTCAAAAACGAGTGTTCTAAATACCGAATTTGAGCTGTCTTCAGGCCGGTCACGTGACTCGCGGCCGCTTTACAGCTACAAGACAGAGCTTCTGCGGAGGAGACGAGCGGCGACGTGATCTCCCCGGCTGACGTCAGAGGGAGATCACAGCTCCTCCCACAGAAGACATCCATCGGAGCTGTGAAGCGGCCGCGAGTCAAGCGACCGCCTGAAGACAGCTCAAATTCGGTATTTAGAACGCTTGTTTTTGAAAACTACTTACATAGTGCAATATGCCTGTCTCTAATAGAGGGGCTGGCATAGTCTTATATCAATGGGTTAACAAACACTTTAAAGAGTTTGTTACCTCAACACTTCATATTCCTGATATGTGCTTGCTGTACCATGTACTTGTATGAGAAAGTATCCTGTTCTCCTTGTATTGCTTCCTTGGTGTGAAATCCCTGGTGTCTCTGCCAGTTCCTCTGCTTCCCTATCAAAAACTGACCACACTAAGCAGACGAGCACACTGTGGTCAGTTCTCTGACTATGCTGGGAACGCAGTGTGCTCTCCTCCAATGATAAGACTTGTCCTGACATACACCTGCTGCACTGCCATTCACTGGGAAGCTCAGTGCTGCTGCTTCTCCTCCCCCCAGCTGTTATGCAGCTGAGAACAGAGGGAATGTGATCACTTATATGGGATTAAAGGGGGAAAAAAAAAGAATTTATAATATATATATCTGTACAAAATGCTTTGCCTTTCATTTCTATTTTAAACTGATTGAGTTGTTTTACAAGGTGATCATTTACAATCACTTTAAATTCAGTGTGCAATAAACATAGAATATAACACCTTATCAATAAATAAGAATATAACACCTTATCAATAAAGTGGTTCTAAAGGCAGGTTTTTTATCTTAATGCATTCTAGCATCCCTAATGCCGCGTACACACGACCGGTTTTCCCGTCGGAATAAACTCTGAAGGTTTTTTCGACGGAGTCCTGCTCAAGCTGTCTTGCATAAACACGGTCACACCAAATTCCGACCGACCCGAACGCGGTGACGTACAACACGTACGATGGGACTAGAAAAAGGAAGTTCAAAAGCGAGTAGCCAATAGCTTCCGTCTCGTACTTGCTTCAGAGCATGCGCCGTTTTTGCTACGTCGGAACAGCATACAGACGATCGGTTTTCCGATGGTTCCGTCGGAAAAATTTAGAACATGTTCTCTTTCTAGGTCTATTAGAATTTTCGACGTAAAAAGTCCAATGGGGCATACACACGATCAGAATATATGATGAAAAGATCCCGTCTGACTTTTTCTGTCGGACATTCCGCTCGTCTGTACACGGCATAAGACTTACCTGAGGCCCATCTCAATCCAGCGATGTTGCACTAGAAATTCAGCTGTCAGGGAATCTCCCTCCTGATTCGCTGAGAAACACAGTGAGCACCATTGGCTCCTGCTGCTGTCAAAGTCAGTTAGCCAATCAGGAGAGAGGGGGCGGGGCTGAACAGCAACTCTGTGTCTGAATGGACACACAGAGCTGCGGCTCGGCTCAGGTTCCTCCATAGCAAGCTGCCTGTTGTGGGGCCACTCGGCAGGAGGGAGGGGGCAGGAGCACCGAAGAGGGACCCAAGAAGAGAAGGATCGGAGCTGCCCTATGCAAATCCACTATACAGAGCAGGTAAGTATGACATCTTTGTTATTTTTAAACAAAAAAAAACGAGACTTTAGGCTTATTGTCCCATTGTCAAATGCAACCTACAGTAAGGATAGAATAGCACAAACATCTCCCCTTACGTTGCTGCATTTACAACTAAGCTCTCATCCTTACAGACCTCAAGGGGAAATTCTGTACTTAGGTATAACATATGTTTTGAACATGCTGTTAAAGTGTTATTAAACCCACAAGTCAGTCTGTATATGCAGTAACGCATGTTTGTTATACTCGCTTTGGAACCTAAGGGGTTAATCCTGCGCATTGTGTAAAAAGGCTGCTGGATCCCTTCTTCTCTCATCCTCCCCTTCATTTAGTGTCCCCCATCCATCTCCTGATAGTACAGAGCCTGGGAGGCACTCTGCACATGCTCAGTTTGGTGTGTATTGTTAGAGAGTTTTTTTTTTCTTGGGAGGGTGCATGTGATTAGTACAGGGCCAATCAGCACTATCCAGACAGAGGGTCAGGGGTCATGCAGCCTCATAGGACAGTCAGAGTAGAACGAGAACTCCTCCTACAAGCTTTAACCAGACACTGATAGAAGTCACAAGACTGCTATATACTGCTGATGAGAAAGGGTTTTTAGCAGTTTATATTTGCTAAAATAATTGCATTTCCATGTTCTGTGAACTGTGAGAGACCAGATATAGTGATTGCAGGGTCCTGGGTTAAGTAACACTTTAACTAGAGACTATCCCAATATACTTATGCATTTACAGTAGTCATTCAAAGGACATTTAGCCCTGGTTCACATTGCAGTGATTTGGCATGTGATTTAACATGTCAAATCGCATGCCAAATCGGCGAGTTTTGCTGGTAATGGCACTGTTCGAATCGGTGCAGCGCCGCACGATTCCCAGAAGTAGTTTATGTACTTATTTTGAAGACTTGGGGGTGCGGTTTGTATAGACATCTGTGCAGGAACCCGCACAGATGTCTCTGAAATGGCTCCCGAAGTCGGGACTGAAATGTGGGTTTGGAATCGTGCAAATTCAGCTGAACTCTCACAATTTAATTCCCGCTGTCAGTGTGAATATAGGCTTAGTATTGATTTAGTATTGTAGGAAAATAATGGACACTGACTGTCCACTTTTGCTAAAAAAATATATATATTTTTTTAAATGTGCCACTTGCAAAATATTTATATGCTGTATATATCTGAAGAAGACTGTAGAAGAACAATTACTCAATGATGCATATGCAAAAGCATTCTCTGTGCCAAGATAAAGAACCAAAGCAATTATCAACAGTAGTGCAATTAATAAAAGTCATCCGGCCATTTGGCATAAGGCGCCTGCGGTTGTCTTGCCAGCTGCCAGTAGTGCCTTGCGAAAGTGCCCTGAAGAGATTTACTTTTCAAATGTCAAAACCTATTTAGGGCTAAGCTTTTCTCACCAAGCCCTGTCCCCCTCCATACAAGTAAAACTCACACGTTTCTGTGCGATCCAATGACTGGGCTGTTTATGTGTAAATGCAGCCACTGATAGACACACAGCAGCAAATTATCTGTCACACTTATGAATGAATGTTCAGTGCTACTTGTTCATTTATAATAGTAAAATATCACTCAGAGCTCCCCCCTCGCGCCATCGTTCCCGGTTTCTTCGATGCGGTCGGAGGGCCCAGGACCACTGCATCCTCTGTGGCCAACATCCATACCTTCCCCTCCTTTGTGAGGAATGAAGCCAGAAGTGACATGTATTATACCACTTCCATTTTCGGTTTGATGTTTACAAGCCATTACCAGCAGCGGAAGCATCTGATAGAACCGATCTTGGTTTGAGCAAAAGCTTTTAAAAGGCAGAGGAGAGATCTGGGGTCCCCAGATCTCTGTATAAAGAGTACCTGTCACTGCCCATGCTACCAAGGTATCTTGTTCATCCCTTGTGATAGCAATAAAGTTGATCAAAAAAAAAAAAACCTCCTATTCCTCTGTGCTCATGTGCAAATGGGAACGCATACATAGGTCCTGCATGCATATGTAAACAATGATCACACCACATATGTGAGGTAGCGCCGTAAAAGTTCGAGTCAGAACAATAGCTCTAGTGCCAGACCTCCAGTTTAAAGGGGTTGTAAAGGTTTGTGTTTTTTCACCTTAATGCAGTGGTTGTCAACTCCTGTCCTCGGGACCCACCAACAGGCCAGGTTTGCAAGATAACTGAAATACATGACAGGTGATATCATTTTCTGCTCAGTGATTGCAGTATTCTAGTCTGCATCTCCCCAAGGTAACACTTAAAACCTGGCCTGTTAGTGGGTCCTGAGGACTGGAGTTGAGAACCACTGCCTTAATGCATCTTATGCATTAAGGTGAAAAAACACCCGGCAATGACGGCCCCCCCAGCCCCCCCGCTTACTTACCTGAGCCTGTTCACCTGCTGTGCGCGTCCCCCGGCGTCCTCTTCTCCACGGAGTCTGGCGGTTGATTGGATAGAGGGGATAGATTGATAGCAGCGCAGCCATTGGCTCGCGCTGCTGTCAATCACATCCAATGACGCTGCCCGCTGGGGGCGGGACTGAGTCATACACTCTGTGTCTATGGACGCGGCGTGTATGACAGGGAGTGCGCCCGCAAGCTAACCCCCTCGGGATAGAGCTTCCCAGAGGGGGGGGGGGTTAGCTATTGCAGGGAGGAGCCGAGATATCCGCCAAGGGACCCCAGAACAGGAGGATCGGGGTCACTCTGTGCAAAATAAACTGCACAGTGGAGGTAAGTATAACATGTTTGTTATTTTTAAAAAAATGAACCCATATAATCCCTCTAAGTTTAAACTAGTAACCTGTAAAGGCTTTTTAAGCATTGCCTATGGATAACTTAAAGGGAAAATATCCAGTGAGCAGAAGTTGTGTGGAGGAAAATGCCTTGTTGATGTCAGAGGAGAATGGGCAGACTGGTTCAAGATAATGGAAAGGTAACAGTAACAAAAGTGAAATAACGTATTTAAAGAAGCTGTGTTTGTCGAAGACTCCTAACAACAAAGCCAGCATTTTGTTCTCCCGGTACAGGCCGCTCAGAAGTGGGATACAGTACAAAGCTCACTTTGATACATCGGTCAACCTAGTGGTACAGGCCAGATGAATATCTACCAAAGTGAATGCCTGCCAACGAGCGGCTAGAATTCACTTCTCTTTGGTGGTTAAAGGGTAGATTTCATGGTAATGTGAAAGTGGAGTAGGGGATTCAACTACTGTACAAGCTATTAATTTGGAATTACTGCTGCAATCTAGAAAAATGCTTTCTTTAGAATTTAAAGAATCCTCCTATTTAAAGTGCAGTATTTTTGCACCTTTTAATTTATTAAATGTAACATATGTTTAGTATAGTATCCAAGGCTCCTATAAAAACTCTATCATAGATTAAATGAAAATCCATGCTGGATTTAGAAAGTATTTAATCCTTGCAGTGAGGAGAGGCCCCATTGCAAAGGTATTTTTTTGTTGTAAATAATATGGTACTGTCCTTAAAGCCACAACCAAAAATGTAATATAATGCAGATTAATGAATGGCCGGCTGAAGATTTGTATAAGATTTTTCAGCAATTGAAAAAATTAAGTCGCATCTTTTATAAAAAAAAAATTAAGGCCCCATACACACTATTAGATTTTGTGCAGATTTTTGTCTTCAGATTTACCCAAACCATATAATATGAGGTCAAACCTTAAAGGCCCGTACGTACGATTGGATTTTCTGACGGGAAATGTTGGATGTCAGGCTGTTGGCGGAAAATCCAACCATGTGTATGCTCCATCGGACATTTGTTGTCGGACTTTCCGTCAACAAATGTTGGCTAGCATGTCTTCAAATTTTCCGCCAACAAATGTGTGTTGTCGGACTTTCCGATCGTGTGTACACAAGTCTGTCAGACAAAAGTCCAAAGTACAAACACGCATGCTCGGAAGCAGAAGCGGTCGGTCTTGTAAAGTAGCGCTTGTAATGGAGAATTAACGTTCGTGACGCGGCAAATTATGAAATCTCCAAATGCAGTGCACATTCTATTCTTCTTTAATGGGATAATAATGAAGCTGCTTTGCTGGTGATACCGATGGAGTTATTGCAAACACATTTTCAAAGGCTTTTTTTTTCTAGTGATATCAAGAATAATATTATTATTCTTGTTATTTTTTTAATTTTTTTTGGTGCAAGTTACCACAACACAATTATCCCGTAGTTTATAAGATCAAAGATACAACTACTGTATGTTGGTGTCCCTTGTCAATTTTACATTGTATTTTTTTAAATGTAACTGCCTACTCCCAAACTGTCATTTGAAGTAAAACACATAGCCAAGTATTATTTTCCACATTTTTTTTATTGTGCATTAAAAAAATAAAACATATAAAATTAGACATCCTATCTGCCAATAGAACTTAACCAAAAAGTGCATTCTATGCATCCAAAAATATAGAAAATCTACCAAATCAAATCATTATTCAACCAAAAAATAATGTCAAAGAAATAACTCCAAGGCCAATAATAAACAACACGTTATCTCCTTCCGATTCCGTAACATGTCTGGTTGACGAAGAAACTAACTGAAAAGCACGAATCAACACTCACCAAACTTCTACTAACACAAAATTAGCAGAAGGAGCCCAAAGGGTGGCGCTAAAGAGCTGAAAAACCACGTAGTACGTCACTATGTTCGTAATTGTTGGCCAACATTTGTGTGACCGTCTGTAATCAAGACAAGTTTGAGCCAACACCCTTTGAACAAAATTCCACAGTTTTGTTGTCGGAAAGTCCGATCGTGTGTACGAGGCATTAGGCTTAATGTACATGGGATGTTTTGAAACCCCTCCTGAACAATTTAACTTGACAGATAGTAACCAACTTTTAAAATGTCCGTTTTGCCGCGTTTACATGCCGCGTTTGCGTTTAGAAGCTTTTTTTTTTTTTTAAATGGTCAAAAATAAAACATATAAAATTAGACATGCTATCTGCCAATAGAACTTAACCAAAAAGTGCATTTTATGCATCCAAAATTATAGAAAATATACCAAATCAAATCATTATTCAACCAAAAAAATGTCAAAGCAATAACTCTAAGGCCAATAATAAATAACACGTTATCTCCCCCGATTCCGTAACATGTCTGGTTGACGAACGACCGTTCAGAAACGAACTGAAAAGTGCAAAATGAAAAGTGTGAAATGAAAAGCGCAAATCGGCACTCAAACTTCTACTAACAGGAAATTAGCAGAAGGAGCCCAAAGGGTGACGCAAAAGAGCTGAAAAACCACGTACCCTGTTTCCCCGAAAATAAGACCTAGCGTGATTGTCAGTGATGGCTGCAATATAAGCCCTACCCACCAAATAAGCCCTACCCTGTTTCCCCGAAAAAAAGCCCTACCCTGAAAATAAGACCTACAAGGACTTTAACTAGGGATTATTTGGGGGGTAGGACTTATATTGCAGCCATCACCGACAATCACGCTAGGTCTTATTTTTGGGGAAACAGGGTAGTACATCTAGTACGTCACTACGTTCATAATTGTTGGCCAACAATTGTGTGACCGTGTGTATGCAAGACAAGTTTGGGCCAACACCCTTCAGACAAAATTCCACGGTTTTGTTGGCAGAAAGTCCGATCGTGTGTACGAGGCATTAAAGTTTCAATTTGTATGCAATCAGGCAGGCCCTTGCACTAATGGATTTTGGTAAATCTGAAGACAAAAATCTGCAGAAAATCTAATAGTGTGTATGGGGTGTAAGTAAATGGGAATCTGTAACGGATAAAAAGTAAGACGCCATACACACTATACAACTTTTGTTGTCCGATTTCCTTTAGCTTTACCAAAACCACGTAGTGCAAGGGCCTGCCTGATTGCATACAAATTGAAACTCCTAAGGTTTGACCTCATATTCTATGGTTTTGGTAAATCTGAAGGAAAGAATCTACAGAAAATTGGATAGCTTTAGTGTTAGACCAGATTGGCTGCAAAAGGTAAAAATACACCTTCAGTGGCTCATTATTGTTGGTCGACAAAAGCCCAGACAAGCATACAACGTGGAGGTATAGAATTTCTGTAGCGGCCTCTGAAGCACTTTATCACACTCTGTCCAAAGCTGACCCTCAGTTCCAAGCAAGGAAGTCCTCAATATTCCACAGTGCTGGACAGATTTCGAAGGTCTTTTTCTTACTCCAAATAGAAATTTCCTCTAAGATAATGAAAGCCCTCTTGACATTTTGTCTCCCATGGCTGCTGCCAATATGGCTTTTCCATAAACTGATGTGATGTGGAAATGTTGGGTCTTCCTTTTGGACGGCATACAGTGCTAATTCTTTAGAACACGGGTTTATTAACTTAGCAGACCAGAACTGATTTATTGCAGCTGTGTATGTATTAATATATTACTCAGAACTATCCTCAGAGCTCTCTGGAAGTAAATATTTTGGCTTTGGAAAGCACTCAAGACGAGCTTCCTTGAGAGGGCTAAAAGGAAGAACAATTTGTATTAGTTTGTGCCTCTTAATAGATTTTGTAATCCAAATATCAGATGAACAATCAAGTTATTCTATACAGCCAGAGCTTTTGTTCAGTGGGAACGCGGCAGTTCTGGCACCTCTAGCATTGAAAAGAAATGTATGTACTGTGGGAAGGGGTGCTGGGGGGTGCTGATGAAGGATCTATTGATGGTCGCTGCTGGGGATAGGGGAAGGGGGATAGTGTTGTTGGGATGAGTCTATTATTGCTGGGGAGAAAATTACAATTGGGGGAGGGGCTTCTATTTTTGCTGGGGTGTCTATTGTTGCTGGAGGAGAATTTATTGATGCTCTGGGGGTCTACTGTTGATGGGGGGGTCTATTAATGCTGATTGCTTGACTGACTGCTGGGGGACCTATTGTTGCTGGTGGGGGTCTATTGTTGCTGGGGGACGTTCACTAACCTGCCACTTTATTAAATACACCTGTACAATTGCTTGGTAACACAAATTGCTAACTAGCGAATCACATAGCAGCAAGTCAATGCATTTAGGCATCTAGATGTGGTGAAGATGACTTGCTGAAGTTCAAACTGCGCATCAGAATGGGGAAGAAAAGGGATTGTGAGTGACTTTAAACATGGCATGGTTGTTAGTGCCAAACGGGTTGGTCTGAGTATTTAAAAAACTGAGGATCTACTGTGATTTTCACACACAATCATCTCTAGGGTTTACAGAGAATGGTCCGAAAAAGAGAAAATATCCAGTGAGCAGAAGTTGTGTGGAGGAAAATGCCTTGTTGATGTCAGAGGAGAATGGGCAGACTGCTTCAAGATAATAGAAAGGTAACAGTAACTCAAATAAGCACTCATTACAACCAAGGTATGCAGAATACCATCTCTGAACGCACAACACATCAAACCTTGAAGCAGATGGGCTACAGCAGCAGAAGACCACACCAGGTGCCACTCCTGTCAGCTAAGAACAGGAAACTAATGCCGTGTACACACGGGTGGACTTCTCGACTGGACTGGTCCGACGGGACGAATCCGTCCGACAATCTGACCGTGTGTGCGCTTCATTGGACCTGCAGCAGACTTTTTCAGTTAAAAATCAGATGGACTTTAGATTTGGAACATGTTTCAAATCTTTCCGATGGACTCGAGTCCGGTCGAAAAATCTGCTTGTCTGTATGCTAGTCCGACAGACGAAAACCGACGCTAGGGCAGCTATTGGTTACTGGCTATCAACTTCCTTATTTTAGTCTGATGTACGTCATCACGTACGAATCCATCAGACTTTGGTGTGATCGTGTGTAGGCAAGTCCGTTCGTTCAAAAGTCCGCCGAAAGTCTGTCGGAAAGACCGTCGGACCTTTGATGCCGAAAAGTCCTCCCCTGTGTACACGGCATTATGCTACAATTCGCACAGGCTCACCTGTGAAGATTGGAAAAATGTTGCCTGGTCTGATGAGTCTCGATTTTAGCTGCGACATTCAGATTGTAGGGTCAGAATTTGGTGTAAACAACATATAAGCATGGATCCATCCTGCCTTGTATCAATGGTTCAGGCTGATGGTGGTGGTGTAATGGTGTGGGGGATATTGTCTTGGCACACTTTGGGCCCCTTAGTACCAACTATTGTTTAAACACCACTGCCTACCTGAGTATTGTTGCTGACCATGTCCATCCCTTTATGACTACAGTGTACCCATCTTCTGATGGCTACTTCCAGTAGGATAATTTACCATGTCACAAAGCTCAAATCATCTCACCACTGGTTTCTTGAACATGACAATGAGCTCACTGTATTCCAATGGTTTCCACAGTCACAAGATCTCAATCCAATAGAGAATATTTGGGATTTGGTGGAATGGGAGATTCACATCATGGATGTGCAGCAGACAAATCTGCAGCAACTGGGTGATGCTATAATTTCAATATGGACCAAAATCTCTGAGGAATGTTTCCAACACCTTGTTGAATCTATGTCACAAAGAATTAAGGCAGTTCTGAAGGTAAAAGGTGGTCCAACCCGTTACTAGCAAGGTAGCTAATAAAGTGGCCAGTGAGTATATATTATTCGTGGGGGGGATCTATTGTTGCTGAGGGAAGATTCTGTTCCTGGGGGATCTATTGTTGCTGTGGAGGATCTATTGTTGTTGGGGGTGGGGTCTATTGTTGCTGTCTGCAAATTTTCTAATTTACTACTGTTCTTGTTATCTTTAACAAAATCCATACAAATTACTTAACACTACAGAATCATATTTGGTTCTTTAGTCTCTAAAAGGGCCAGTTCTTGAAGGAGGACAAGGGGCGGAGACAAGGGACGGTGCTAGGAGGTAGGTATAGGGTGGATACAAAGGGCGGGGGAAATACATGCACTTATTCTCTGAGAACAAAAAAGCCCTGTATACAGTAATAAAGCTATATCTGAAAGTATACATGAGTTACTTAAAGACACATAATTCCAACTTTTGAAAACATTTAATAAAGTACCCACATTATTTACAAAAAATATATGATAAATATAGTATACAGAGGTATAGACTTTCAGTTATAGGGCTGGAGGAAGCAAACAATGGACTATCAGTGCTATGACATCACTGCCATACTCTTAGCATGATCTAGTTCTTCTGCTTTGGCGACAGATGGGACTGGTAGTCAATCTATCCACAGATCTCTGTGAATGGATGACCTCGCTGTGCACGCACAACACGCTATTTAAAAAAAAAAAAAAAAAAAGGATGGGGATTAGGAATTGCGACCATATAACATGGTAAGAAAGGTGGAGTGTGCTGTTAGGCCCCATTCACACCTAGGGATTTGAGATTGCGGGCACAATCGGCGCAATTCCAAATTGTGCTGAAATCATGGCAAAACCTGAGCTTGGGTGTCATTCATTCCTAATGGCATCCCAAACACAGTGTGATTTTGCTGCGATTGTCACGCGTCAAAAAGTGTAACAATCGTGGCAAAACGCACGTGACAAAATCGTGTGAACCCTGTCACCCAAATAGGTGCATGAGCTTCTTTTGCACAACAAACGAGCATAGAACTGGCTGCCCTATGCATGACACGTGGAAACGTGTGTAAATCACGAGATGTGGACGGGGTCTTAAAGCTAAAAGCTAGAGAAAAGAAGTACAAGAGCTAGAAGTGTTCTTTGTGTCCTTTGTGTTGTTCCTCCAGATCTGTGCAGTAATCTGGCATTGGTAAACTCTTACACTTTGCTTCTGTGTAGGACTTTCCTGTAATATAGACCAGTCAGTGGTGTTCTCTGCCCTTATGCAGGGTGATTGGTTTTGTATCTGCCCCTCTATAGTTTTTTTTAGGTAACCTCTAGCAATGGTTCTCAACTCCAGTCCTCAGGGCCCAGTAACAGGCCAGGTTTGCAAGATAACTGAAATACATCACAGGTGATATCATTTGCTGCTCAGTGATTGCAGTATTCTAGTCTGCATCTCCCCAAGGTAATACTGAAAACCTGGCCTGTTGGTGGGTCCTGAGGACAGGAGTTGAGATTTAGAACCACTGCTCTACTGGGAGAACTGTCCGGGTTCCACCCACTATTCTTCTCTCTGCACAGGTTATGTGCAGCATAGCAATAATGTCACCACTACTTTTACAACATAATATCTGTGTTTGCAAAGGCATTTGTTGCACACATAGTGGATTTATATATTTTGTGATGTCTGATGTTGTGACGTTTTTATGCCGCTAAAAGCTCACTTATGTTATTCAGTCTTTTTATGTTCTTTTCCACCAACTACTATCACCAATTTGCACTTTAGGCTTTTCATGTCATGTCACCACGAGTAGCAAATTGTCCTTCCTACCTCACTATTTTACATTTAGGACAGAGATAGCAGAACCCTCTCTCTGGTTGCAGTGCCATCCAAAATGCTCAAAGCTCAGTGGTGGCAAAGAGGCCTTCACTAAGTGGTAGTAGGCCAGTACAGTGTCCTGTGTGTGTATATAAATTATAGTGACATGGTCACAGCAAGGCCATAGCTGGCACAAACCACAGACTTGCACTGTCTGGAGACACTGGTAATGTTGCCACTATACAAACAACAAAACAAAGTAAGCCAAAATTCCAGACCGATCCAAATTTTAGGAAATTCAGGGCAAATCTCCCAGGTCTTTTGGCCTACCAATGCCACTAATGGTTTTCTACTTTATTGCATTCACACATCAGAAAAACTAAGCTTAGTGCAAAAAAAAAACATCTAAAAAAAATAAATCACAAACTCAAACTATAACTGTTTTTCTAAAAGTAGCACTGGAAGGAAATAAGAAGACATATTTTTATGATGTGTAAACATGATCCAGGATAAGGAAGTTCACAATAGGAGAATGTAAACCTTTATGCTTCCTAGTTGGCCGTGCCATCACAAGTATTAGTAAGCTGCAACATAACAAATGCTTGCTTTTGGGTTTGGTTGTAAGCTCAAAAGCTTTTTATGGATTAAAGTGGTTGTAAAACTCTCTGTGTCACGTTTACCTATAGGTAAGCCTATAATAAGGCTTACTTATAGGTAGTGTAAATATCTCCTAAACGTGTACTGTTTAGGAGATATATTTACCTTGTAGTCCGCCGATGATGTCATTGGCGCATGCGCTGTGAAGAAACTGCCCTCTGTGTCGTTTCCTCACTAGCAAGTGCCGTGACTGACGGCTCCCGTGCGCATGTGTGGGAGTGACGTCACGCGACTCTGGCCAGTCACGGAGCCGGGATGTATACTAGCCCATTATGCTTTTACTTTGCGGGGGGAAAAAAGAGGAATTAAAACCCATCAGGGTTTACTTCTTCTTTAACGGATTCCCTACATTACAGTAAAAAACCTTCCACTACCTGTTCCCAGCCCCTTAACACTTACCTGAGTCCTCTCTTTATCCATCACTGCTCTCTTGCTGCTCTCACAGGAGATTCTGAGCCACTGGTGCTGTCAGTCAAATTCTGTGAGAAGGTAGCGGGGGCAGGGACAAGCCGCACTGTGTGTGTCTATGGATGCACACAGGCTGGCTCAGGGGTTCGCCCGCATGGGTGCCCCCATAGCACAAGGCTTGCCATGGGGACACCCGCAGGAAGAAGTAGGGGGCAGCTACTCCAGAATGACATGTAAGCCTCCACAAATACCATTGATAAGTATAATCTCTTTGTATTTTAATTATTAATTTAAAAAAACAATGTACCTTTACTTTAATACTGCTTTAAATAAATTGGCACAGGTGGAAATATTCTACTGCTGATGTGATGGCTGCATTCATTTTCACTTTTCAGACTAAGAACATTTTCAGCAAGTACAGAAAATGCTTGTTGATCTTGCTAGAAATGCAGTGACCTTGTCACTTCCTATTAATCCCTCAATCCACTATGTAATGGAGATGAAGAGGGGGAAACATATTTGAAGTCTAAATCCAATACTAAAAATGTAATATATTGTAGCCTACTAATCCTTGGTGTGGTGGCTACATTAATTTTACTTTTTCAGGCTTATCTTGCTTTATTTTCACCTGCAAATCCTGCAAATAACACGGTTCCTGTCCCTGGGTGGTTACATCTCTCCTCCACTGTATCTATAGATGGATCTGTGATTGTCACCCTAGGCCAGTGATGGCGAACCTTGGCACCCCAGATGTTTTGGAACTACATTTCCCATGATGCTCATGCACTCTGCAGTGTAGTTGAGCATCTGGGGTGCCAAGGTTCGCCATCACTGCCCTAGGCTGTTATCCTGATACAGACTAGAAACGTGTCAATATGTCTTCATCTCCATTAAATGGAGGGCAGGGCAATTGTAAGTTTACAGAAGATAGCTAGGAAGAAAGATATTCCTTAGTGGAACTCAGAGGAAGGGACAAGGTCACTGGCGCATTTCCGGCAAGATCAACAGGTATTTTATGTATTTTCTGAAAATGTTTTTAGCCTGAAAATAATAAAACAAATACAGCCACCACAGGGCTGTAAACTGTAGTATATTGCATTTTCATTCTTGGGTTTAGATGTTCTTTAAAGGAAATTTTAAAGTGTTTGCAAAGTCACTGCTGAGAAATCCTGTAATCTCCTCTCTTACAGGAAGATATAATGTGCAGTATCTGTGTTTTTTAAAAATTATTTAGCAAAATACCTTATTTTACAGCGCCCCCGGGCACTCACGCGATCTGCCAGCGCTGTCCTTCCCCGATCGGAGCACTACAGTGGGAGGGGCTGAGATTCTCTGCTGACGTCAGCTGAAAGGATTGCAGCGAGAGGTCACGGGAGCGCCCAGGGGCGCTGTAAATAAGGTATTTTGTGGAATTATTTTTAAAAAAACACAGCACATGATATCTTCCTGTAAGAGAGGGGATTACAGGGTTTCTCAGTAGTAATTTTACAGCTATAGTGGCGAGAGGGAAAAAGAGGGGCAGAGAAGAGATTGATCACACACAGACTCCCGAGCTGACAGGCAGAGAGGGAGGGGGAGAGAGGAGAGACTACGGGCTGACGGAGGCAAGTAACCTGACCACAGTAATCAGGGATCAGCAGCCATGATTACCGTGGTCAGCACACTAAGAAGGACACAGGAACAGGCAGGGTCAAATAGGTTTTTAAAAACAGAGAGGGACAAATGAAACAGCACAAGCACTAGGCTGTGTATCCTGTTTTAACCACTTAAGCCCCGGACCATTTGGCTGCCCAAAGACCAGAGCACTTTTTGCGATTCGGCACTGCGTTACTTTAACTTATTCTCTCTGGAGAAGAGACGCTTGAGAGGGGATATGATTTCGATATACAAATCCCGACTGGTGACCCTACAATAGAAATAAAACTTTTTCGCAGAAGAGAGTTTAATAAGACTCGCGGCCACTCATTAAAATTAGAAGAAAAGAGGTTTAACCTTAAACTCCGTAGAGGGTTCTTTACTGTAAGAGCGGCAAGGATGTGGAATTCCCTTCCACAGGTGGTGGTCTCAGCGGGGGGCATCGATAGCTTCAAGAAACTATTAGATAAGCACCTGAATGACCGCAACATACAGGGATATATAATGTAATACTGACACATAATCACACATAGGTTGGACTTGATGGACTTGTGTCTTTTTTCAACCTTACCTACTATGTAACTATGTAACTATGTAACTGACAATTGCGCGGTCGTGCGACGTGGCTCCCAAACAAAATTGACGTCCTTTTTTCCCCACAAATAGAGCTTTCTTTTGGTGGTATTTGATCACCTCTGCGTTTTGTTTTTTGCACTATAAACAAAAAAATAGCGTCAATTTTGAAAAAAAAAACGCATTATTTTTTACTTTTTGCTATAAGTATAACCAAAAAATATATAAAAAATTTTTTTTTTCCTCAGTCTAGGCAGTCTGTATTCTTCTACATATTTTTGGTAAAAAAAAAATCGCAATAAGCTTTTATTATTTGGTTTGTGCAAAAGGTATAGCGTCTACAAAAGAGGGGATAGTTTTATCGCATTTTTATTAATAATTTTTTTTTACTAGTAATGGCGGTGATCAGCGATTTTTATCGTGACTGCGACATTATGGTGGACAGATCGGACACTTTTGGCGCGATTTTGGGACCATTCACATTTATACAGCGATCAGTGCAATTAAAAATGCATTGATTACTGTGTAAATGTGACTGGCAGTGAAGGGGTTAACCACTAGGTGGCGCTGTAGGGGTTAAGTGTGTCCTAGGAAGTGATTCTAACTGGGGGGGGAGGGGCTATGTGTGACACGACACTGATCACCGCTCCCGATTACAGGGAGCTGTGATCAGTGTCACTAGGCAGAACGGGGAAATGCTTGTTTACATCAGCATTTCCCCGTTCTTCCTCTCCGTGAGACGATCGCAGGTATTCCCGCGGACATCGAGTCCGCGGGACCCGCAAACACACTCACGGAGGTCACGGCAGTGCCCGCAAACCGCTTCTTAAAGGGCAACGTACAGGTACGTTAATCTGTCTGTACGTGCTCTTCTGCCGACGTATATCGGCGTGAGACGGTCAGCAAGCGGTTAAAGGATCAGAATTTTTTTTTAGGGTTACAACCACTTTAGCCTCGGGTTCACACCAGAGGCGGCACGACTTGCAGGTCGCCTCACCAAGGCGACCTGCACATGACTGCCGGGGCGACTTGCAAGACGACTTCTGTATAGAAGTCTATGCAAGTCGCCCCCAAAGTAGTACAGGAACCTTTCTTCTAGGTTGGAGCGACTTGCGTCGCTCTGATTAAAACGGTTCCATTGTACAGAACGGGAGGCGACTTGTCAGGCGGCTAGGTCGCCTGACAAGTCGCCCCCGTGTGAACCGAGCCTTAAGACTGAATTTTTTCTAACTTGGAATTTACAAGTTGTCTGTAAATCTGTGCGTATGTATGTTAAATGTCAATGGCAAGGAATCGGACAAAAATGTACATTTTTTACTGTTTTTAATGTTACCAATATATTTTACACCCAGAAGGCAAAGAACTTTGACCATACTTTCAAACTATACCAAACAGGTTGTCACAAAAGGAACAATATTGGATATTGGATTACAATGACCTTTAAGACACTGTAGAAAGGTGTTCAACTGATGTCATTGTATTCTTTTTATAGCTTTATAGCCTCATAGAAGGGCGTAATAATAATTCCTATAGTATAAAGAACAAGGAAGAATTAGCAACTGTTTGACAGACAAAAGCATCAATCACTGTAAAATTTGCCAGTATAGATTTTAAATTTGTGTAGATTAGGCATCTTCATTGTGTGGAGCTTGATTTTGCCTATTTCAAACTTATAGAAGCCATCCCAAGGCTAGACTAGAGAATTGTTTATACTGCCAGAAATGCTTGGCAAGAACATTTTCCAGATCACAGATGTCACTGGCTATGGAGGGTGCACTGGCTATGGAGGGTGCACTGGCTATGGAGGGTGCACTGGCTTTGGAGGGTACACTGGCTATGGAGGGTACAGGCACCCATCCAATCTCTTAGTATAAAATATAGCACATAGGTCTCTGTTCATACATACATGTGGAGTATTCTAAAACAATCAGATGAGCATTATAAATAAAAATAAATCTACATGTTAAAGCGTGGCCATGAATTATGTGAACATACAAGAGGAGCTCCAGGTTCCCCCCCAAAAAATTAAGTCAGCAGCTACAAATACTGTAGATGTTGACTTTTAATATTAGGACACCTGTCCAGGGATCCAGCAGTGTCCTCACCCAAGTCGATTCTTTAATCAGCTATTGGGTGCTGGCACCGCCATCTTGACTAAGGGAAACCAGTAGTGACGTCCTGCGGTTTCACAGCCGGTTTCCTTCTGCACATACACACTGTGCTTTGTAAATGGGCAGCAGTCTTCTGGGACCTGTAAAGTGTCCTAGAAGACTTCGGGGGAAAGAGCGAACTAATTTGAGGTGGTTGGAGGGAAGCATTAAAATGGCAAAAATATTTTTATTACAAATTATGTGAGCAGACTGCAGTTTCTCTTTAAACACATTTATAACACACAATTATGACACAATGTTCATAAAGCTGTCAACTTGACATTTGTTCCTCAATACAGATTTTACTGGTTTTATTGTACCATTCAGCCCTTTAAATGTCACATTCATTGTGCATTCATTTTTCTTATCTTCCAGGTTAAAGTGATAATTTTTTTAAGCACTTTCAGCTGATAATTGAAATCCCGCTGTGTCATACAAGTGATTTCTGATAATAATCCCCACTCTGCACTGGTAGAACTGACAAGCTGCACTGGTGGGACTGACAAGCTGCGCTGGTGGGACTGACAAGCTGCACTGGTGGGACTGACAAGCTGCACTGGTGGGACTGACAAGCTGCACTGGTGGGACTGACAAGCTGCACTGGTGGGACTGACAAGCTGCACTGGTGGGACTGACAAGCTGCACTGGTGGGACTGACAAGCTGCACTGGTGAGACTGACAAGCTGCACTGGTGAGACTGACAAGCTGCACTGGTGGGACTGACAAGCTGCACTGGTGGGACTGACAAGCTGCACTGGTGGGACTGACAAGCTGCACTGGTGAGACTGACAAGCTGCACTGGTGGGACTGACAAGCTGCACTGGTGGGACTGACAAGCTGCACTGGTGGGACTGACAAGCTGCACTGGTGGGACTGACAAGCTGCACTGGTGGGACTGACAAGCTGCACTGGTGGGACTGACATGCGGCACTGGTGGGACTGACAAGCTGCACTAGTGGGACTGACAAGCTGCACTGGTGGGACTGACAAGCTGCACTGGTGGGACTGACAAGCTGCACTGGTGGGACTGACAAGCTGCACTGGTGGGACTGACAAGCTGCACTGGTGGGACTGACAAGCTGCACTGGTGGGACTGACAAGCTGCACTGGTGGGACTGACATGCGGCACTGGTGGGACTGACATGCGGCACTGGTGGGAATGACAAGCTGCACTTATGAGACTGACAAGCTGCACTGGCGGGACTGACATTTGGCTCTGGTGGTCCCTGAAATTTGGCTCTGGTGGTCCCTGAAATTTGGCTCTGGTGGTCACTGACATTTGGCTCTGGTGGTCACTGACATTTGGCACTGGTGGTCCCTGACATTTGGCACTGGTGGTCCCTGACATCTGGCTCTGGTGGTCCCTGATATTTGGCTCTGGTGGTCCCTGATATTTGGCTCTGGTGGTCCCTGACATTCGGCTCTGGTGGTCCCTGACATCTGGCTCTGGTGGTCCCTGATATTTGGCTCTGGTGGTCCCTGACATTTGGCTCTGGTGGACACTGACACATTGCACTGGTTTGCATTTATATTAAAATGCTCTGAATTTATAACACTGTAACCTATTATACCGTGTGTTATGTATGGCTTACTGGCTGCAGAATGAGGGGTGTGGTTTATGTTGACGTGGGCGAGTTCACATTTACACGTACAAGCCAAGAGTACCTCCCAAATTCACTCCCACCCCAAGGATTCATGGGAAATGTAGTCTGATTACAGTTAGAGAGAGAGAGGAGGATATGATGCAATCACTGTTCTAAGAGATCCCCCCTGCAAGAAAAGATGATGCATTTTTTGAATCACAAAGCTGACTTCCTGAAAATTAAATCAGATATATCTCTTAAACGGTAAGAAATTTCACAAAAGTGATAACTGTTTACTATCTTGTGTGGGGGTGTACTCATGGTGGATTTTTTGAAAATCCCGGAGTTCTGCTTTAAAGTGGTAGTAAACTCTTATTTTTAAATTAAAGCGGAGTTCCGCTTAAAAAAAAAAAAAGTTAAAAGTCAGCAGCTACAAATACTGCAGCTGCTGACTTTTAATAATCGGACAATTACCTGTCTCAGGATCCAGCGATGCGGGGGAACGAAGCCCGCTCCTCACTCTCTGTGGCGCCGGCATTGTCACTGTGGGCGCCACAGCCGGGCACACACTGCGCATGCGCGAGCCGCGCAGCGTGCTGTGACCGTGAATGGGACTATCAGGGAGTCAACATCGGTCAGAGGGGGAGACGCTGCGGGACAGAGATGACAGTTGCTCCTTAAAAATTATTATTTAATTTGAGTTGATTTAAATCAAGCCTTTTTACTAGTGATTTAAATCATGATTTAATCTGTGATTTAAATCGACTTGATGTAAATCAAATCCACCCTGACTGGGAGTATGCTATAGGCCCCCTAACCAGAGGGAGGAGGCGGAGGCAGACCTCCTATCACAATTTGGATTAGCAGTAAGGATGGGAAGTGTCACCATAATGGGGGATTTTATTTATCCAGACATAGACTGGGTGGAAGGAACCGCGCATTCATCTAAGGCTCGTCAGTTCCAAAATATCTTGCAGGGCAATTAGATATTTAGTTGTACATTTTTATCTCTGGAGTCCTGTTCTATTCTGCCCGTTTTTTTGGGTGTGCAATATTACCTAATTCAATACCCATTTGTCTTTATTATCCACTTATACTATCATATATATTCTTTACTTTATTTTTATTTCATTTTTATTCTGATCCACTTAATAGTATATATATTGATTTTTCTATTAATCACTCCTCAAGATAGTCTGGTATCGCCAGATATCTACCGTTTACCAGGGGCGTTGCTAGGTCTACAAAAGATCTGGGGCTAGAGCCCATAGCAGCTAAGTAAAGAAAGTAATACGCTTGGGTGGGCATACACATGTATATACAGTAATATACGTGTGTGTGTGTATATATATCCCCAGAGAGCCCCCCACTTACATGAGGGTCCCCAGAGAGCCTCCTCCTTACATCAGAGTCCTCAGAGAGCCTTCCCCTTTCATCAGGGTACCCAGAGGGCCCCCCCCCCCATTTACATCAGGGTTCCCAGAGAGTAGCCCTTACATTAGGGTCCCCAGAGAGCCTGGCCCTTAAATCTGGGTCCTTAGAGAGCCTCTGCCTTAAAACCAGGGTCCCCTGGTGCCGGGAATCATCTAGAGCGAAATACCCATTGCCAACGACACGCTTTCCAGCCTCAGTGCCGGGCGATGGCACTTTTTATGTGAGTAGCCCTTTGGCTCTACTTGTTTTTAATAATTTTTTACGCTGTTACACTATGTTCGGTTCCTTTCCATCTGTTTTATATCCCATACGTGAGACCCTTTGAGGTGAGGATAGGAGTCCGGTCTACGTTTCTTCATTGCAGCAAGCATTATCTTGCTAAAGCCTATTTGACCTTTTTTTATCAAAGTGGTGTTCCAGCCGCAATTATACTTTTTAAATAAAAATACCCCTATAATACACAAGCTTAATGTATTCTAGTAAAGTTAGTCTGTAAACTAAGGTCTGTTTTGTTAGTTTATAGCAGTAGTTTGTTATTTTATAAACTTACAGCAGGCCGCGGCCATCTTAAGTCTGGGCAACTGAAGCCAGACTGTATTTCTTTCTGGATCTTATCCTTGCAGATCTCGCACATGCTCAGTGCAGCACAAGCAGTGTAATAGGTTTCAGGTCAGGTTTCCATAGCAACGGCAGTGTCAGAGGAAGTTGCCGCCCCTTCCCAGAAGGCATTGCAAACAGGAAATGATGCGATGGTCCGCGGCCAGGGAGGAGGAAGTGAAAAATGAATACAGCAGATATACAGTAGGTGCTAAGAAAAAAATAAAAAAAATATCCAATTCGTTTACAGTGCACAGTTTAGTGAGGGATGCTGAAGAGTTGTAAAAGTGGTTGGAACTCCACTTTAAATTGGTAAACTCTATTTGGTAAGCTGACACCCATCCCATGAGAACTCACGTTTTGATACCAAGATCCAGACAAGGATTTCACTTCAACACATCTTTATATATGGACTTTTATTTATATATGTTTCACTTATGAATCATTTGTCATTAGTTATGTTTTTTTTATGCTCACTTGAGGCACTAATGATCTAATTATTGTGTTAGGATTGTCTAACATTTTTTTGTGCTATCACCTTCAATGGTTTTAGTCATCTTATTTAAACACATCTAATTTGGTTCACATAGGCAGGCTGGTGTGCTGGGAATGACACATAGATATTTTTTGAACATCTAGCATTTGTTTATTGCTTACCTAGTGCTCCACATTTTTTCTTTTTTCACATTTAAACTGATGATTTTTCATCCAGTTAGGGTGTAGCCGCTTTATTCTATATATTATATTTTTTTATATTCAGTAGATTTTTAGGCGCGGAATTTCCTTTTTTATTTTTCACCGCACCTGGAGTATGCTGTCCAGTTCTGGGCACCAGTCCTCAGGAAGGATGTACTGGAAATGGAGCGAGTACAAAGAAGGGCAACAAAGCTAATAAAGGGTCTGGGGGACATTAGTTATGAGGAAAGGTTGTGAGCACTGAACTTATTCTCTCTGGAGAAGAGACGCTTGAGAGGGGATATGAATTCATTTCATATCATTACAAATACCGTACTGGTGACCCCACAATAGAGATAAAACATTTCCGCAAAAGGGAATTTAATAAGACACGTGACCATTCACTAAAATTAGAAGAAAAGCGGTTTAACCTTAACCACTTTAGCCCCGGAAGATTTGGCCCCTTAATGACCAGGCCATTTTATGTGATTCGGCACTGCGTCGTTTTAACTGACAACTGCGCAGTCGTGCAACATTGTACAAAAACAAAATATATGTGCTTTTTTCCCACAAATAGAGCTTTCTTTTGGTGGTATTTGACCCCTCTGTGATTTTTATTTTTTGCGCTATAAACAAAAAAAGACCCACAATTTTGGAAAAAAACAATATTTTTTACTTTTTTCTACTAGTAATGGCAATGATCTGCGCAGATCGGACACTTTTTGGGACCACTGACATTTATACAGCGATCAGAGCTAAAAATAGCTACTGATTACTGTATAAATGTCATTGGCAGGGAAGGGGTTAACACTAGGGGACGATCAAGGGGTTAAATGTGTGTCCTAGGGAGTGTTTCTAACTGTGGGGGGATGGGACTGTCTGGGGGAGAAGACCGATGATTGTTCATACTTACACAGTACACAGTACAGGCCACACACATGGATTGTGTGGGCTGGAGTCGCGATGCCCCTGCACCCCTTGTGGACCGGCCGCCACTAGCTTTAAAACGAATGCCTGGTACACACGATGAGATTATCGGACGAATGATTGTCCGTTTTTTTTTTGCATACTAATCTCAGATCGAACCTGAAAAGTTTACTAAAAATTTGCGTACGACAGAATAAAAATTCGGAAGTGATGTCATGTGTTGTGTAGTGTATTTGTATTGCATTTTTCGAATGACAACTGTACTGAAAAATTTCCGTGCATGTCTGATTAAATAATATCCGATGAACTGTTGTGATCGGCTCTCGAAAGCTCTGTACTAACAATCAGATTATCGTACAATCTATCTGAAATCAGTATTTTTCGTATGATTTTCTGATCGTACGATCACCTGGGGTGGAGTGGGGCAGAGGCCACTGTTTTGGGGGCACAGGGACCCCATCACTCCTGGGGACTGGGACTCCCATGGGGACAGGCACTCCCATCTCCAATGGGGACAGGGCTGGCAATCGTTTTAAATTGATTAGCCAGCAGGCTCATAAAAAAAACCATACTGATTCCCCCATCCACACAAGTGATGAATCCTCCCTGCTGTGCCATTATATTCTAACAGCAGGAAATGGATTCCTCCACTGTCAGAATACACAGATCAGCACTGCAGACAATTGGCTGCAGCTACTGATCGAATTAAGTCCCATTCAACAGAAGTCAAACGTTAGATCAACTTCTTTTGAGCGGAAATGGCCAGAGATGAAATGAAATTCAGCTGCTTCGGCCTAACAACTGTTAAAGTACATGGGACATTGATAACAGGCAAACAGTGCTGTGCAAATATAAATGTCCTTGAAACAATAAATCAATACATCAGATGGAACAGATGAAGTGAGGAGATGAGACCACCAGTGAACATTCAAGACGACAGGGGATATATCTAAAGTGATTGTGATCCCTTCACCGCACATGGATGGCCCCTCACCTGAACCATTCGACCTGAAACAGGTCATACAGCATATACACCATACAATTGGTAAACCGATCAAAGTTGTAATAGCCACGTTTTCAGCATTCAGCACTCATCGGGTTAAAGGAATGTCGTATATGCAAATAAAAATAACAAATATAGTGCTCTCTGCATATACATTTATTGAATAAAAGAAGGGTAAAAAGATGCACTTACAAAGACCGGCACTCAGATCCGAGTGCCGGCTAGACAGCGTGTGTTCGTGTCGTTTTGAAACCTCTCCTGAATGATTTAACTTGACAGATAGTAACCGATGTTTAAAACATCCGTTTTGCCGCGTTTACATGCCACGTTCAGTCGTGTTTGCGTTTAGAAGCGTTTTATTTCTTTTTAAATAGTCAAAAATGTATCTCTATTAAAAAAGCCTGTAAGTGGCTAAATGCGAGTTACAGCGTTTACAAGCTGTTACAGGCTTTTGGCGCTTAAAATGCCTCTGAACATCCGTCCTGAATGCATTTTTTTGCTTTCCAAAAAATGCTTCTAAACTCAACTGCCTACAAAGGACTATAAACGACCCTGTGTACATGTACTGATAACATAGAGGAGAGTTCAGGGGCAGCTGAAAAAAACGCCCAACTGCTCCTAAATGTCCGTTTATATGAGGCCTTACAGCAGGGGTCGGCTATCCGCGGGCCACACGTCAGTGCCTCTAATTAGTTCATGGGCACCCATCCCGCGGACAGTTTAGCCGCTGTCCTCTTAATTGGACAGCGGCGAGCAGCGGTATCACAGGGCTGGATGGGGGCAGGAAGCGCTGGAGTTAACTTTTTACATTACACAGCAAGTGATTGGTTGCCAGGCGATCCTAGCAACCAATCACCAGCCTGGTAATGTGAAAAGTTTACCAGCAGTTCCCTCTCCCATCCAGCCCTGTGATATCGACCTCTGCTCTGCCCGATGTACACCTGTGTAAGATAGGAGAGTTCTACCTACACAATCTGTGTGTGTGTGTGGGGTGGAGGGGGGCAGAGGACACTATGGGGGGGGGGGTACAGAGGACACTATGGGGGGGGGGGTGCAGAGGACACTATGGGGGTTATAGAGGACACTATGGGGGGTACAGAGGACACTATCGGGGGTACAAAGGACACTATAGGGGAGTACAGAGGACACTATGGGGGGTACAGAGGACACTATCGGGGGTACAAAGGACACTATAGGGGAGTACAGAGGACACTATGGGGGGGGGTACAGAGGACACTATGGGTGAGTACAGAGGACACTATGGGGGTTATAGAGGACACTATGGGGGGTGCAGAGGACACTATCGGGGGTACAAAGGACACTATAGGGGAGTACAGAGGACACTATGGGGGGTACAGAGGACACTATGGGGGGGTACAGAGGACACTATGGGTGAGTACAGAGGACACTATGGGGGAGTACAGAGGACACTATCGGGGGTACAAAGGACACTATAGGTGAGTACAGAGGACACTATGGGTGAGTACAGAGGACACTATGGGGGAGTACAGAGGACACTATCGGGGGTACAAAGGACACTATAGGTGAGTACAGAGGACACTATGGGGGGTACAGAGGACACTATGGGGGGGTACAGAGGACACTATGGGTGAGTACAGAGGACACTATGGGGGAGTACAGAGGACACTATCGGGGGTACAAAGGACACTATAGGGGAGTACAGCGGACACTATGGGGGGTACAGAGGACACTATGGGGGGTACAGAGGACACTATGGGGGGGTACAGAGGACACTATGGGTAAGTACAGAGGACACTATGGGGGAGTACAGAGGACACTATCGGGGGTACAAAGGACACTATAGGGGAGTACAGAGGACACTATGGGGGGTACAGAGGACACTATGGGGGGGTACAGAGGACACTATGGGGATGTACAGAGGACACTATGGGGGAGTACAGAGGAAACTATAGGGGGGTGCAGAGGACACCATGGGGGGTGCAGAGGACACCATGGGGGGGTGCAGAGGACACTATGGGGGGGTACAGAGGACACTATGGGGGGGTACAGAGGACACTATGGGGGAGTACAGAGGACACTATGGTGGGTAGAGAGGACACTATGGGGGGGTACAGAGAACACTATGGTGGGTAGAGAGGACACTATGGGGGGGTACAGAGAACACTATGGTGGGGACAGAGGACACTACAGTGGTGGGGCGCAGGGGACAGAGGACACTTCTTTGGGGGCACAGGGACCCCATCACTGCTGGGGACCGGAACCCCCATCTCCCCTGGGGACAGAGACTCCCATCTCCCATGGGGACAGGGACCCAATCACCCCTGATGACAGGAACCCCATCTCCAGACCATGCTGGCTGGGAGGGCTGGCATCAGCCACCCTTGAGTGCTCGGATGGGGGAGGGGGCAGTAAATTCCGAATCCCCAGCCACATGCTCCCCCAGGGTGAACTGGCTTTGTATTAGTGAAGCACATTAAAGTGAGGTAAACCTGTACTGTTGTTAATATGTTAGGATTATCTTAATTTATTATCAGGTGAATGTGGCCCTCCATTCATTCACATACATTGAATCCGGCCCTTAAGTGGAAAAAGGTTGCTGACCCCTGCCTTACAGTGTAATACACCAGCATACTGTTGGCAAGTTACTGAGTCACATTTCAAATATAACATGCAGCATTTTAGCAGAATATTTCTGAAACTCATGAAACATATTAGCTAATACTATGCGCCTCACCTCATTCTTACTAAAACAGCAAGCTTCATCACAAAGGTCCCAAAGCAAGCTAAACAAGTTTATTGGCAATCGCTGTAAATAGGAACTATATATAGCCACAGGTCACAAAAGAATTCTCTTCCGTTACATACAGTATTTACCTCCAAGGCTGCTCTGTTACTTGAATTGAAGGTTCAGAGAGTCTGCCATTTCAAAGTGAGAACTATTTAAACTGGATTAGAATGCTATAGAGACTGCGGACAATGACACCGCCGGACCAAACGCCCTTCTAAAGTGGTGACACCTGAATAATTAATCTCGGGGACAATTAGTGTTACTGGAAGTGGTATTCAGAGTTGCTGCTCATTTTAATCAAGACTTCCTTTGACACCGAAAACGTGTAAGACATACTATTCACTCCCAGGAATGGAGAACCAGCGCTGAAAAACATACCAGCACAAAAGTGTACATAATGCATCAGTCACAGGAACTGACAGCCATGTCTGATAGGAGCTTTCAGCACTGCTTCTGTTATTGAGACAACAACGCTGACAGCTTTTAGTGTCTTTCAAACTGTGGGCTCTGTGGTTTTACAACCACATCCACAGGAAAGTGCTATTCTACTAAAGTAAAAGAACCACATAGCACTGAAATTCATACCACAGGTCTGTCGGAGTCCTCTGCATGCATTTTATTGATGGTATAATCCAGCCACGTGCCCAACTCACAGCATGCCAAATAACTATTATGACATCTGTGGCAATACTTATGACTTAAAGCTGAACTTCACTTTCTCAAACATTGTTGACTATTTTTAATCCTTATGCTGCTAGCATTAGTAAATGGCAGACATGGGGGTAAGTCACACATGTGCAAGTCACAAGCAAGTCTCAAGTCTTAACCTTCAAGTCATAAGCAAGTCCCAAGTCACTGTGGCGAAAAGCAAGCAAGTCAAGTCGAGTCCCTGCTAGAAGTCAAGCAAGTCAAGTCAAGTCATTTATTTTGGTCAAGTCACAAATTAAGTCAAAATACTGATCTACCCCATTTCCATCCTTTAAATGAGTTAAAAGTCAGTTTTCAGGAAAGGTTTTGTTTTATTTTCAACATTAACAAAACAGCTTAGTGCTTTTTTCTTGGCATATTAAAGAAACACTTTGAATGCCCAAATAGCAGACAAGGAGCAGAACACTCAGCAATTAAATGGCCAACAAGCCTGAAAAAAATGTAGTCCTTGCTGAGGGGGAAAATAACTAAGCTCAAAGTTTGAACTTGACACAATGCCAATATCTGGACACTTGAATGGTGATGAGAATAATAGTATTCCCATCACCATTCTTCAAGTGTCCAGATATTGGCAATTTGGCATTGTGTCAAGTTCAAACTTTGAGCTTAGTTATTAGAATAGAAAAAAGACGGAGAAACACCCGCGCAATGGGATGCATGCAATGGAATAAAAATTTAAAAATTAAAGAATGTTGTTGGAACTGCTGCCACTACCGATTACTTCCACTAGGTGGAGTAAGATATTAGAGAAAAGGAATAGAAGTAAATAGCGCTGTTTCCAAGCCTGGTGAATTCAAATGTGTTATAAAGGTCCTGGATGTGCATAAGTCAAGTTGGTTGTCTGACTTAATAAAGTGCAGTGTGTGCTCTAAAAAAGATATAACTTAATCCGTATAAACATAATATATCCATATATAAATGAACCCTATTTTTAAATTAAAAATATTTGTGCAAAATTATGTGATCCATAACGTAAATCGATAATGTACATATGAAGTGAACAAACAAATATATATAATCAAGTGCTTTCAGTGCTGCTAGGATCTGGTGAGTGCAATCAATCACTATTAGAACACGGATTAAGGCACGCACTGAAAGGTTTACTTATTGGAATATCCATCAGAATCCAGGGGTTTTTTTTGTAGCAGCACTGAAAGCACTTGATTATATATATTTGTTTGTTCACTACATATGTACATTATCGATTACGTTATGGATCACATAATTTTGCACAAATATTTTTAATTTAAAAATAGGTTTCATTTATATATGGATATATTATATTTATACGGATTAAGTTATATCTTTTTTGGAGCACACACTGCACTTTATTAAGTCAGACAACCAACTTGACTTATGCACATCCAGGACCTTTATAGTAATTCCACGGGATAAACATTCACTAAATACTATAGGCAACATCTTTACAATCTTTCCCACGCCATACTGCCCTCCCACTAAGGGAATAACAAATTTGAATTCACCAGGCTTGGAAACAGCGCCTAACTTCTATTCCTTTTTTCTTAGTTATTAGAATAGCCACTTAAAATGCATTGCATTTGCAAAAAATAGTATTCTCACTTCTCAGAATACTATTTTTTGCAAATGCAATGCATGTTAAGTGGCTATTCTAAGAATAGCCACCTAAAATGCATTGCATTTGCAAAAAATTAAATTTGAAAGTACTTTCTCGCTCAGTTGTGAGCGATGGGGTCGCATTATCACCCCACCATGGCTAAACACACGTTCAACAGGTGCGCTTGATGCAGGGACTGACATTACTCTTACCGCTACCCTGAACAAAGAGGGGAGCATGTGCCTGTTCATGGCCCAAAACTGAAGGCAGCTCTGTCCATCACAAATGTCTAAATACTGGTTCAGCTGAATTTGGGGACTGGAACATGAATCTCTCTTCTGTTTTTTGCGGTATGCTGTGAACAGCCCAGATTGACTCTCTGACTCTGCCACTGGCATTTGCTCGTCTTCATCGGTGGTTGTTGGGGTGGGCTTGCAGTCCTCTTTGAGAATCAAGTCTGAAAAACACAAGCATAAAACAGTGACTCAATGCACTCAGGTGTTATTACTGCAAACGGGTTATTACCAAAAACATAACATACTTTTTATCATCGCAGACACAGCCTCCTTGACATTTTCGGTAGCCAAAACATCATGGGTCAACCACATGGTGCCAAATGAAGGATCCAGCAGAGCAGCTTTTAGGTATAGAGGGTCAGAGAAGGGTAAGGTTGCTACATCATTCTGTTCATCTGCCATCCTCACATTGACAAAGATCCCTTCGAATCGTCTTTGGAGTGATTCTTGCAGGCTACGGATCAAGCCACCAAGGTAGCGCACGCTCTCTTTATGATTTTCCAAGTGGTGATTCAGAGAAAGAATACAGGGTACAACAGCACTTATTGTCACAAGTTTTTCTCCCTGTGAGAGGTCTGTGGCTTCTCCAAAAGGTTGAAGGACATCCACGAGTTCCTTAATCTGATTCCACTCTCTAGCTGTGAATACAGTCTCTTTGTGTCCCCCATCTTCAAGCATTCTAGTCAGTTTCAGCTGGTCACAGCTGACCACTGATTTCAATTGCCTCAGTGTGGAATTCCAGCGTGTGGTAACAGAGGCAGGGATTCCACGCTGTCCAAACTCCTCCTCAAATTTTTCCTTGAAAGAGGTGCTTGTGTGTAACAAGGAGCTCAACCTGGAAGCTTTGGCGAGAGCTGCATTGACTAATTTAGTCTCTTTAAGTCCATCACCTATTACCAATTGAAGCGTGTGTGCAAAACATTGAAGTCTAGTCTGGGTTTTTGCACTCAAATAATTGTCAAACATCTCCTGTTCTTCCACTGACAGGTCATTCCAAATGTCTGAATCATCAAGGTCATCGTCTTCATCTAGCTGTCCTGGAAAACATGTAGTGAATGCTTTTTTCATGTTTGCGGCGTTGTCACAAATGATGTGGTCTACCTTTTTTTTAATCTTGTACTCTTCACATATATGCTCAAATTCCTCACAAATTCTTTCCCCTGTATGGGGACCTTTGAAGCGGTTGCACGCAAGCAACTGTGATTTTAACTGAAGACGGTCATCCTCAATGTTGATCCAGTGCACTGTGACTCCAAGAAAGCCTCTCATCCTGCGGTCTGACCATATATCTACAGTCACTGACAGATGATCTACCACTTCGAGTTCATTTTTCAGCTTCATTTTCCTATCTGCCACCAGATTGTCAAGCTTGCCAGTAATTGTTCTTCTACTTACTGGAGAGTACTTGTTGTCTACTATTGACAAAAAGCGACGAAAGCTTTGATGTTCAATGATGGACAGTGGCATGTTGCAGTTTATAATGAGGTCTGACAGGATTGAGTTTGTAATTGCCTTTTGCTGCTGGTGGTTGCAGTGGTATTGCTGCACAGTCCCCTGTGCGATGAATTGTGAGATTTGAGGCTGGGTATCATCAAAAGTCCCTTTGGTATGGATGTACTCTTCATATCTATAGAGTAAACAGAAGAGAGATAGAAAAAAAAGTTAGCTATGTGATTTATTGATTTGAACAACAATACACTCTGCTCCCACCTAAAGTGGGATGTAGGCCTAATTTGCATATATATATATATATATATATATATATATATATATATATATATATATATATATATACACACATACACGTGACGTTACTGTACCTACTTTTCTTTGTGGGTTTTGTAGTGACGGATGAAGTTGGATGTTGTGGTGGACGTGTCTCTTATTTTTGAGTTGCAGACCTTGCATATCGCCGTTCTCTTCTTTTCACAAACATCTAAAACATAATCCTTAAATCCAAATTTAATTATTTTTGGAATCGCTCCCTCCATTATAGCTGCCTTGTGCGTTGATCTGTCAGGGGTGGATCCAGAGTTTGCTGTCGGGATGGCCCGGGCACTGCCAGAAAATAAGGTGTTGATGCTGCTTAGTACACTAGTACTTACAGAACTATTTTTAATGTATTATATATATACGGTCCTAACCTAACCTTGTTTAAAACAGTGACACGTTTATCATTCCAGATTAGAATATTACATTAGTGACTCATAGCGACACTTTTGGGCACCAGTGACACCAATACAGTGACCAGTGCTAAAGTTTGCATTGATTTCAGCATGCATGGACTGGAGCATTGCAGTACATGAACTTTCACTGGATGTGGACTGTTTAATGAGTTTGTAGTACGCATGGAGAACTTAATTCAGCAATATGATTTTTATGTAATATACACGTTGAGCACTGCCACTTTGTACTTCGCACAAGTAATAGTTAATTAGTGAAGGACTCAGGAAGGAACTGGTCTGGGACTGAGGATCAGTGCAGTGGCCGTCGCAGCGCAGGAGAAAAAAAGCACGAGGAGGAGGAGAAAACAAGGAAAGAAGGTTTGTACCTACCTAGGTTTCATAGTTTTAGCATGTGCAATGATATTGATGATTGATTGATTGCATCTGCAATCATATCTGCGTCCTGTAATCATCAGTACAGGCCAGGCCAGGGCCCTGCTAGCTGCAGATTTGCAGAAGCTGCAGGTCTGTTTGATGCAGTGCCAAGCAAGCTAATGCTTCCCTGCAAAGTTTGCAGGGAAGCATTTGCTTGGCACTGCATCAAACAAACCTGCAGCTTCTGCAAATCTGTTTCCTCCTCCTTGGCTCCGGGCTCTGTGCTTTTTCTTCTGTGCTGCAACGACCACTGCACTGTCCCCCATTCTCAGACCAGTTTCTCCCTGAGTCGTGTGACTGTCCCTGCTCCAGTGCCCCCTCAGTAGAAGAATAATAGTCTGCCATGACTTACTCTATGGCTGCTGGACTGGACTCCACTCAGATTCAGTCGGCTAGGCTTGGCTGGCTCCTTGGGCAACTTCCAGTTCCTTCTTCCTCCCCCACGTGAGGCCCGCGACTCACGCTGCTGGCTCTGCACACTTGCACAGAAGCCCAGCCCCTCCCTCAGAGATCACTCCGCAGTAGGAGGGGGGCGGCGCCGCGGCCTGGCCGGACGGAATACAGAGACCTGTACAGCCTAGGAGGAGAGACTGCAGCGCAGTCATCATCAAATAAAAAAAAAGTCTGCGGCGGCCGCGAACACTGCAAGCGCCGCTCGCGGACACCTATGCGATCCCCGCCCACAATGTTAGCAAGCTGTATTTGTGCGGGCAGAAGCCGGGACTCGGGGGAGATTTCTTTTGTGGGGGGGGGCGGCTTTTGCCTAGGCCAAGACACAGCACTGGTGGTGCCAAGTCATTGCAAGTCATTGCAAGTCAAATAGCCCAAGTCAAAGTCAAGTCGCAAGTCATTAGTGGCAAGTCAAAGTCAAGTCGAGTCATTTATTTAATTTTGTCAAGCAAGTCGCAAGTCCTCAAACAGGTGACTCGAGTCCGACTCGAGTCAAGTCATGTGACTCGAGTCCCCCACCTCTGGTAAATGGATAGGAAGGTAAACCATATTTACTTGTTTTAAACTTTTTTTGATTTCTTCAGTTTTTTCCTGATTTCCAGGCCTAGGCAAATGATGTCATACATCCCAGGAGTCTTCAGTAGGGGGGAGGAGTTTTCTCAACTAAGCATACCCTCCTGTCTGAATGCCTGAGCTAAGGGCAGGTTTATTCTAGGAAGTAAATGCTACATGTATCATCTGCCCTTGCTCAAGATGGCCACAGGCAGAAATGCTGGGGGCGGGGGGGGGTTCATAGTGATTTCTCAGCAAAATAAAGCATGGAGAGGAGACGCAGCTGAATGGGTGAGTTTGTTTTGAATATTAAAAATGAATGAAGTAACATTTTTGGGTGGTGCTCAGATACCGTGTAGTTCTGTTTTAAATGTCTCAGTTAATAAAGAAGTATGCTTTTTTTTCTTTACAACATCTTACTTAACTAGGTGAATGCAGCATCTTTCCAATGCTACATTTGTCCCCTGCCAGCTCTAAGGCTGAGAACTGAGCAATCAATCACCGCTGATCGCTCAGTTCCCCTGCCGCTTTGAGCAGAGAACTGTGACTGTCATATATCTATCTGTTATGTCTTTCACATTTGATTTGTTTGTAATATAATTCAGTCAGAATAAATGCAGTTCATATACACAGGATTGGGATTTTCTAGGCACTACTTCAACTCACACAACAGCTGATAACTGAATCAGGAGGTTGCAATTTAGGACAGCACAACACCCCACTAGAAGACGGCCGAGGGCCCAATCACACAAAGCCTGTCGGGCTCTGTTGCTCAACACAATGACAAGCTGGAATTTCATATTTCCAAGAAGTCCTTTTCACACCATTGCATTGATAAGCTATGGGTTAAAATTAAACATGTTGCACTTAAACGCAACACTATGCACTACAAGATGTTCCAGTGCATTTAGAGAAAACAAAAATAAGTATTGTGGCTTCTACTGCAAAAAAAAAACCCCTCAACACATTTCAACTCAAGTGCATGTAATGTGCATCAACACACACACTAAATGCCATACGTGTGGTGTGAATCCAGCCTGATATACTATAATTAGGCACTTCAAAGAAAACTTTTTTTAGAAAGAGGGAACAGGGACGGGCAGGTTCTTCAAAGAGTCTTATATTCCCAAAACACCCAGGCTCCAGCGCTGCACTCATCTGCAACGGCTCTCTTCCCTCTCTCACAGGCTTGACTGAGAGCAGTGGGACCCATTGACTCCTGCGGCTGTCAGTCAAATCCAGTGAGAAGGGGGCAGAGGGTGGAACTGAGCCGCAGTGTGTGTGTCAATGGACACACAGCCTGGCTCAGGCACGAGCGCTCACGTGTGCCACCATAGAAAACAGCTTCCTAAGGTGGCACACGCAAAAGAGGAGGAGCCAAGAGCGCAAGCAGAGGACCCCAGAGGAGGAGGTTCAGGGCCGCTGTAATACCATTTCACAGAACAGGTAGGTATAATGTGATGAATTTTATGAAAAAAAGGGAGTTTACAACCGCTTTAATGTTACAGCTGAACTGAACTTAAAAACTGTGGATAATGAGCTATTATTTTTATCTTTAAATGAAGTAATACAAGCAAATACTGTTGGCAGAAATGTTATTAACTGCATAAATTTAAATTTTTCCTTTTACCATGAGTAGGGTGGTTTATATTTTCATTAACCTTTAAAGTAACAGAAAAGATCTACCACACCTGTACCAACTCCTAGGTAAATGATGAAAGGATTCCTTTAATGGCTTCTTAAAATGACCTATCATGTAAGGTTAAAATTGTACACGTGGGTGACATAACAGCAAGCACCTAAGAACAAATCATGCTTCCTCAATCTTTGTTTTAGGCCCATGCTAGTTAGCAAATTTTGCTTAGACTATCCATTTAGTTAAAAAAAAAAACATAAAATCTCGCTCAAACAAGAGATATTTCATTTGTAGCAAGTCATTAATAATACATACACTATATTACCAATGTAAGTATTGGGACTTGCCTTTACACGCACATGAGCTTTTATGGCATCCCAGTCTTAGTCCGTAGGGTTCAATATTGAGTATCTTTGCAGATATAACAGCTTCAACTCTTCTGGGAAGACTGTCCACAAGGTTTAGGAGTGTGTCTATGGGAATGTTTGACCATTCTTCCATTTGTGAGGTGAGGCACTGATGTGGACAAGAAGGCCTGGCTCACAGTCTCTGCTCTAATTCATCCCAGAGGTGTTCTGTCGGGTTGAGGGCAGGCCAGTCAAGTTCCTCCACCCCAAACTCACTCATCCATGTCTTTAAGGACCTTGCTTTGTACACTGGTCCAAATCATTTGATGGATTTGGGATTATGGGGTGGGGGTTATTTTTCAGGGGTTGGCATTGGCCTCTTAGTTCTAGTGAAGGGAACTCTTAAGGCGTCAACATACCAAGACATTTTGGACAATTTCATGCTCCCAACTTTGTGTAAACAGTTTGGGGATTGCTCCTTCCTGTTCCAACATGCACACCAGTGAACAAAACAAGGTCCATAAAGACACTCAATACTATATATAATATTGATTAAGTATAACATGCTTAATACCCCACCGGAAAACTTTATTCCTCCTTATCTTGCAAAATGGGAATCTGATCTTAGGCCCCATTCACAAGCCTGCTCGGAATCCGCCTGTCTGTTTTTCAGGTGGAGCCGAGCAGGCCATCCATTGACTCCTATGGGCAGATGGATGTCAGCGGAGATGTGTCCGCTGACACCGTCTGCCATCTGACCTGCTAAAATCAGACGTATGGCGATACGTTCGCCATCCGTCTTGGCGAATTGAATGAGATCTGATGAAAAAGGACATGCTGTCCGCTTTCGTCCAATCTCTCCATAGGAATCAGCGGCGCTCTGACAGGCCCCTCCCCGCTCAGTGAGCAGAGATGGACCTGTCATCCGCTGGCTCAGCGGTGGGACCTTCTGCTGAGTTGGCGGACTCCGCTGAGCGAATCCGCCTCTTGTGAATCAGGCCTTAAACTCCAGCTGTCCCAGGAACAGTGGGACAAGATCCTATATTTCACTCATAAAGCGTCTATTTACATGAACTACCAAGAATCTAGCTTTAAAATTCTGTCATGCTGGAACAAACAGCCCCACGCGCTCCACTGTATGTTCCCCGTGACTTCTGACAAATGTATGAGATGTGATTCATTCTTCCCTACAGCCTTTCTGGTGGAAGGTTTAAAGATTTACTGACTATCCTATGCCGAATGATTCTGCCTTTTTCTTAGTACATCACAATACTATCCCTAAATGGACATGTAAGAGAAGACATGTAAGAGATCTGTACCTCCACACCTGATCAGTAAAGCTAGAAGCTGCAACCTGAGATGCTGGAAACAACGGCAGACTCCCCAAATCTGGAAAATCTACTGGCCGCAGACAGAGACTACCATGATAGATATCAAAAAACTTGGTATTACTGGAATTTATTTTCTTTTTACCTCTGAATATGAATCCCTATTACAGGCTGCTGATGATGCCAACATGACAACCTCCCCTTAGGGGAATGGACAGAAGAGAGACCCTTTTAGTGGGCTTCCCAACCCTACCCACGATCATTTCTTCACCCCCTTCTTTCTTTTTCTATTTCTTGCCACTCCACATATTTTTGATACAAAAATAGTGCATACGTGAAAGTTTACATATACAGACAATTTTGCTCCTTCACCTATATTCACATAAGCCGCAAATATACAAAATGCTGGGTCATCTTGAATAAAAATTTTCTGATATGACTTTGACAGATTGATGTTATACCAGGTATTGAGTTTTCTTTCTTGCTGGTCATATGTTTGGCCTGTTTTCTTTGCCTTCTTTTTTTTACCTTTTGGATGTGTGCTACTGTACAATACTTTATATAAATAAAGAATACAAAAAATTAAATTGTTTGTTAAGTCTAAATTTCAAATCCATGCCAGCCCCTCTATTAGAGCCTGGCATACCACACGATGTAAGTCATTTCTATAAATGAGCATTGTAAATACCTATTTAGAACTATCTTCAGGCTGTTCACATGACTCGCGGCTGCTTTACAGCTCTGATACATGACCATGCTCTCCCTCTGATGTCAGCCAGGGAGATCACGTGGCCTCCTGCAGAAGCCCTTGTTTTTATAAATGACTTACATAGTGTGGTATGCCAGGCTCTACTAGAAGGGCTGCCAGTGACCATTGTAGGTTTTTTATTTTTAATAATAGCGGCGGGGGGGGGGGGGGGGGGGGGGGCGGTGGAGACAGAGACACAGAGAGGATACTGACAGGCAAGGAGGAGGGGGCGAGGAGGAGAGCAGAGAGGACAGCTGCGTATGATGGAGGGACGCACTCTGACCACGGTGGTCAGGGCTCAGCAGCACTGATTTTCGTGGTCAGTACAGAGAGGTGATACAGGAAGTGGCAGGTTCAGGGAGGTTTTTTTTACAGTTTATAGGGGGGCAGATTACACAGCACAAGCACTGTGCTGTTTAATTTGCTTTAACGGACCAGGATCTGAATTTTTTTTTTGGGTTAACAAACACTTTAAAGGCAAGGCGTAGTCTCTAAGAAGATACAAATGATTCACTTTTTTTTTTTTCATAAGGTTTATAAAAAATTAACTTATTTTCTTTTTTTGGGGGGTTAACAAACACTTTAAAGGCAAGGCGTGGTCTCTAAGAAGATACAAATGATTCACTTTTTTTTTCACAAGGGTTATAAAAAAATGTACTTAATTGTTACTGTCAAGGTGGCTGTTTTCATCATACCAGCCAGACAAGATATTGTATCCATCCAAGAAGCAGTAAGTGAGTAAGCCCTCCGCCTACATTTGTTTCTGAAATAATTTCCACGAAAGAATGATCCTTTTATTATTCAGTTCAAATGAAAAATCAACTTTGACAGGATGCTAAACAAACAGCCTATTGAAAAATGATTACAGGGATCTAGCAATAATAATATGTTACAAGCGGTTTATAGTTGACAATTGAACGGAATGCTCTTGATGTGGAAAACCTAGCTAACCAAATTGATGTTTTATTTATAGCACATCAAGGTATTTTCCAGTTTGGAGGAACATCCTAACCTTCATTTTTAAAAACCTTTGTGCACACAGTGTTGCAGGTAAAATTGAACGCATTTACCAAAGCATCTTCATTGTGGTAAAGCTTGCTATATAAACCAAGAACCCTGGTATGGCTACTTTAAAAAGGTCAGGTTAATCTGAATAGTTTACTGTGCTGACGGTTAAATCACACATGAGATACTTACAAAGTGGGACTATAAATATACAGTATGCCAAGAGTGCCATATTTCATACAATGGTCTAGTATGAGTTTATATGCAGAATATGAAAGAAATATAAAGCCACTTAATCCTCTGCTGCAACTATTCTAAAGGTCAGTTTTCTCTGAGCACTTAGCGGAACTAAACTGTATCTGAGTACGCCAAACTGAAAACACTATTTCATTCATTTTTAACCACTTGCCTACTGGGCACTTAAACCCCCCTCCTTCCAAGACCAATTTTCAGCTTTCAGCACTCTCATAATTTGAATGACAATTATAATTAGTCATGTAATACTGTACCCAAATTATTTTTTTGTCCTTTTTTGCTACAAGAGCTTTCTATTGGTGGTATTTGATCACCTCTGTGTTTTTAATTTTCTGCGCTATAAACGAAAAAAGACTGAACATTTTGAAAAAAAAAAATTTTTTTCTCTTTTGTTTCTGTGATAAAATTTTGCAAACTATTAATTTTTCTTGATAAATTTTGGCCACGATTCATACTGCTACATATCTTTGGTAAAAATAACCCAAATTAGTGGATATTATTTGGAGAGTCTACAAGCTGTGGTCCAAATCATAAAAAAATTATCACACCTGATGTACCCCAGGTTTTTGAAAGTAGACATTCCAATGTATTTAGTAAGATGCATGGTAAGTTTTTTGATGTTGTATTTTTTTTCCCACAATTCTTTGCAAAATTAAGATGTTTTTTATTTTATTTTTTTCCCACAAATTTGTCATTGTAATAGGTTATTTCTCTAATATGGCACGTGTATACCACAAATGACACCCCAAAATACATTCTGCTACTCCTCCTGAGTATGGCGATACCACATGTATGGGACATTTTCACAGCCTAGCCACACAGAGGCCCAACAGGCAGGGAGCACCATCAGATGTTCTAGGAGCATAAATTACACATTTAACTTGTTGACTACCCATTACACTTTTAAAGTCCCTGGAGCACCATTTTGAAAAGCTAACTCCCCAATGTATAAACTATGAGGCATAATGAGTCTTTTGAATGGTTCATTTTTTTCCAGAAGTTTTTGGAAAATGTGGAGAAAAAATGAAAACACATTTTTTTTTTACACAATGTTGTCCATTTATAAGATATTTCCAACACATAGCATGTACATAGCAAAAATGACACCCCAAAATACATTCTGCTACTCCTCCTGAGTATGGCAATACCACATGTGTGAGACTTTTACACAGCCTGGCAACATACAGAGGCCCAACATGCAAGGAACACCACCAGGTGTTCTAGGGACACATAGCATGCACATACCAAGAATTACACCCCAAAATACATTCTGCTGAGCAAAGGGTAAACAAAAGATTACTTGTGGTTTTATTAGCGCAGTTATCCACAGGATAGCACTAGTTTAGGCATCAGGCAGGGACTTGGTCAGAAAAAAATTAAAAAAATTTCCAGGCAACAGGCAGGAATACTGTCCATAGTCAATACAGGCAGCAGGCAGGGATACTGTCCATATACAGTCCAGGGTCAGTGCAGGCAGAGATTGTCAGCAGTGCCATAATATTGGTCCTGGTAGTAGGCAGGAACATGGTCCATGTGGTGTGGTCAGTTCATGCGACAGGCAGAGGCATGATGGCAGAAGTCCTACAGGCAGCAGGCAGAAGTAGGGCCTTGTTGAGGACAGAATGGGGACGCGTAGAGGCTTCTCCCACCCAAATCTCTTTGAAGCCTCTGTCTCCAGACCCTAATCTAGGAATGAGAAAACAAAAAAATTGTTTTCTTCATCCAGAAAAACTATTTTGGAGCCGCGGAATAACAAGCCAGGGCCAGTTCCAGATCAGGCAGAGGTATGTACAGAATCGGTAGGCAGAAGCGTGGTCGAATAACAAGCCAGGGTCAGTTCCAGATCAGGCAGAGGTATGTACAGAATCGGTAGGCAGAAGCGTGGTCGAATAACAAGCCAGGGTCAGTTACAGAGCAGAGGCATAAGGGGTGTGAAGGTAAATGGCAGGAAGTGAGGGTTATGTTTACCATACTTCACTAGGGGAAACCGTCACCTATGCAGAGGCCTGGTTGGGAAGGACATTGGGAACAATAATAAGTGGTGTCTCTTCTAACTCCTCCTCTGAAGCACACCCGTCATTTTTTCTGACGTTTTTGGCCTGTTGGTCTGGGAGGGATTTTATCTGGAAAGTGGCATTCGGAGAATCTGCTAATCACATCGGATCTAATGTTTTCTGGTGGGCCGTTCGGGAAATTAAGAGCAGTGATTATTTCCTCCTGGTAGCCAAGGACGAGTTGGGAGCTTACAGTGGAGTTGCGATAGATTATATAGGTGTTGTATATGGCCAAATGAAACAAATACATTGATACTTTTTTATACCACTGGTATGTTCGTCTTGTGGCAAGGTAGGGTTCGAACATTTGGTCGTTGAAGTCGACACCCCCCATGAACATATTGTATTTGTGGATACATGTTGGCTTTTGGATTGGGCCATTCCTCCTGGTGATCTCCACTAAGGTATTATTGTGGATCGAAGACAGCATGTAGACATCCCTTCTGTCCCTCTACTTCACAGCCAGAAGTTCCTCATTCCGCAAACTCGCCATCTCCACATGCTGGAGTGTTCTTCCTGTGAAGGTTGCGGAACAGGGGCAAACTCGTATAGAAATTGTCTACATACAAATTGTAGCCTTTCTCCAGGAGTGGGTTTATGAGTTCCCAAACAACTTTCCCGCTTGATCCCATGTAGTCTGGGCAATTAGGGGGATGCAGCTGGGTGTCCTTCCCTTCGTATACCATGAAGGCATATGTATACCCTGTGGCTCAGTCATACAATTTATACAGCTTCACCCAATAGCGGGCCCTTTTGGTGGGAACACATTGCTTGAAGCCCAGCCTGCCAGTAAATTTGATAAGTGACTCATCCACGCATATGTGTTGGTCTGGGGTAAACAACTGGGGGAAGATTTCAGAAAAATAATTTAGTAGTGGCCGAATTTTATAACGCTTATCATAATTTGGGTAATTTCGGGGAGGGAAATGGGTATTATCATTATAGTGTAGGAACCTCATAATCATGAGATATCTGGTCATGGGCATCATTACTGAGGAAAAGATGGGCATGTGGTGGATGGGGAGGGTTGACCAATATGAACGTAATTCATTTTTTTTTGGTTAGTCCCATACAGAATGTAAGGCCCAAAAAAATCTTAAACTCCTCCACTGTTAGGGCTCTCCACTCATAGGGACGGGCATAATAGGACATTGGGTTACTTGCTGTGAATTGTTGTGCATACAGGTTGCACTGGGCCACAATTGATGCTAGCATGTCCTCAGTAAAAATTAAGTGGAAAAAATCTATTAGGGAAACATTTTCTGTGTCCTGGCTGGGCAGTGAAAGGAGGAATGTTAGCTTCTCCTGAATTAGGAGGAAGCCACAAGGGGTTCTAAAGGGAATTGGGAAGGCTGGTATGGGACCTAACCCTTTGGGACTGAGGTGACACCCCACTGGTACTTGGCCTTTCTTGCCAAGGTACTGCGGTGCTGGTGGATGGCACTGCGGTGCTGGTGGATGGCACTGCCTCCTCACCAGAACGCCTTTGTCTGGCGGGCGGACTATCATCCTCCTTTGAGTCTGTCAGTGTTCCACTGCTTAGGACAGGCTCGTAGTTAACGTCAGACTCAGAATCTGAATCTATGGAGGAATCCGAAGCAGCGAGCTCCCCGTTGCTCTCGTCGACCGCATGAATATTGTATGCCTCCTCATGATTTTCTAGACATTGTTGGTGGGCACTTATGGCACTGATGACATGTGACACTGATGACTGATGACAGAAGGCACTGATGACACGTGACACTGATGACAAATGGCACTGATTACACGTGACATTAATTACAGATGACACTGATTACACATGACACTGATGAAAATGGCACTGATGACACGTGACACTAACGTGACACTGAAGAAAGATGGCACTGATGACACGTGACACTGACGTGACACTGATGAAAGGTGGCACTGATGACACGTGACACTGACCTGACACTGACGAAAGATGGCACTGATGAAACGTGGCACTGATGACAGATGGCACTGATGACATGTGACACCAATGTGGCACTAATGACATGTGACACCAATGTGGCACTGATGGCACTGATGACACGTGACACTGAGAGGTCTCACTGATGCCAGATGGCACTGATAGATGGCACTGATGACAATGATGGGTACTGTGACACTAACAGTGATGAGCACTGTGACACCAATGGACACAATTACACTGATGAGCACTGTGACACCAATGGGCACTATTTGGGCACTGTATTTACTGTGTATTTACTGTAAATTGACAGATGATAGACTTAGAAAAACGCCCCTTAGGCCATCTGGTGTAAGAGCAGATGATTCATTTGGCATTTACTTCCTCAAATCCATCAGTGCTTAGCTGAGAAAGCCCATCCTCCCCTTCTCCAGATGAAAGAAAAAAAATGTCCATGGGAAGTATCACATCATTTTGGCCTAGGCCAGAAACCAAGAAAAATAAAAAGTTTAACCACTTCCCACCCAGCCTATTGTTAAAAGATGTGATCAATGTTATCCTGGGTGGGAGTCATAGGACCTCCTCCAAGTGTACACTTTAGGGGTCGCATAGTGGCGCGATTAGTCACCTAGATGATGACAGATTGTTGTCCTGGGCCGGCCCTGGTAGCATGTGATCTCTGTGACCAATCACAGTGATCACATGTGAATAGTACACAATGGCTTTCATTCACAGTCATTCGTTGGGGTGGATTTACTAAAACAGAAGAGCGCAAAATCCGGTGCAGCTGTGCATGGTAGCCAACAACCTTCTAACTTCAGCTTGTTCAATTAAGCTTTGACAAAAAACCTGGAATCTGATTTCTATGCAGAGATGCACCAGCTTTTGCACTCTCCAGTTTTAGTAAATCAACAACCTTGTGCACTATTGTGATCTCTGTGACTGTCACAGTGATCACATGGTATAGGGACCAATCACAGCAGACCTGTACCATGTGGTAGCTGTGGCCAATCACAGCTATCACAATAGTACACAATGGCACATGAATGGATGCCATTCATAAAAATCATTGCTTATAATTGCAATAAACAATCATAGTGGGGAAAAGATCCGGTGTCTTGTCGAATACAGTCCCCTATCATATAGTGTCCGCCCTGTACTGCGCAGGCGCAGTACGGAGGACAAACGAGACGCCGAAAGTCTCCGAAGCTTAACAGCTGATCATCAGCTGTACACGGCGCCTGCGCTTTTATTCTCACCCTATGTCCAGGTTCATTCCCTACTATCCAAGTGGACATAGAGTTAGAATAAATAGATGCCGAGCACAGCGAGGCCGTGCCCGAAGCGTGGCGAGCGAATCGTGGCGAGCGAAGCGTGGCGAGCGAAGCAAGCCCGCGAGGGGCCCTCTTACAAAGCCATCGGTAAGAAGTGCCCAAGCGCCGTGTACAGCTGATGGTCAGCTGATCAACTTCAAACACTTTCGGCATCTCCTCCTGCTCCATACTGCGCAAGCGCTGCGCCTGCGCAGTACGGGGCGGACACTATCCGATAGGAGGACAGTTTTCGTCAGAACACCGGATCAGCTCCCCAGAGCAGTACAGTGTCACTATGGTCAGTACATTAGGATTGATCAATTTTCAAATATATATATATATATGTCATAGTTTGTAGACTCGAATTTTCACACAAACTAAATATACACACTGATTTTGGTTATTTTTTTACTAAAGAAATGTATCAGAATATGAAGAAAGATTATTTGCAAAATTTTATAACAGAAACAACGAAAAACATGTTTTTTTTCCCCAAAATTTTATGTATTTTTTCATATAGCAAAAAAATATATAAAACAACCCAGTGGTGATTAATCACTACTAAAAGAAAGACTCTGTCTCCAAAAAAATGATAAAAATTTCATTTGGGTACAGTGTTGCACGACAGAGTAATTGTCATTCAAAGTGTGATAGCGCTGAAAGCAGAAAATTGGCCTGGACAGGAAGGGGTGAAAGTGCCCGGTATTGAGGTGGTTAAAACAGTGTAAATATGATATGCATTCCTATCTATTTACTAATACTAGCAGCATAAGGATTAAAAATAGTTAATGTTGATTTAGAGAGTTTAATAGATCCTTCATCAATTGGTAACTATTAGACATGTGCAATTCGCTTAGTCTTGAATTCGTTTTTTAACGGATTTCGACAAATTCGTTAATTCGGAAATATCCAAATGAACGAAAACCCCTTTTCCGAATTTTTCTGAATATTTGTAAATTCGTAAATTCGAAATTCGAAAACCTGAAAATTCGTAAATATTAAATAATAACTAAAACAATAACTTAACTATTACTAGCTAATAAATTATAGGTATTGGGAAAATCCAAAAATAAGAAAGAACATTTGAAAATTCAAAAGAATAATAGCTAATAATAACTAACTATTAAATTATAGGTATTGGAATTTCCTTTCAAATTTGGCTGTTGGTGAACGTAACGAATACGAATTTATCCGAAGCTACGAATTATCCGAAATAACGAATGCTGTATCTAAACGAATGGAACGTAACGAATTAATAATAATACATAACAGTAATAATAAAAAAAGTTTTTATTATTATTATTTATTATTAATTTGTTCCGTTCCATTTGTTTAGATGCGGCATTCGTTATTTCGGATAATTCGTAAATTCGGTAAAACTTATATTTGTTATATTCACTAACAGCAAATTTGAAAGGAAATTCCAATACCTATAATTTAATAGTTAGTTATTATTAGTTATTATTCTTTTGAATTTTCAAATTTTCTTTCTTATTTTTGGATTTTCGAATTTACTAATTGTGATCATAATGAATGACCCGAAAAAAACAAAAAAAACAAAAAAAACGAATGAAACGAAAACTAACGAATCGTGGAAGGGGATGGGGATGGCCGACCAAAATGTGTCATAATGTGCAAGCATGCATGTTCACTATGGGAATGCTCTCCTCCACCAATGTGAGGTCTAAGCTCACTCAATCACCAAACCTGCTATGGTATTCACTCTGCTTTCTCTATGTCTTAAGAAAGCATGCTGACAGCATAAGAAACAGACGTTGGCCTTAAATATTTTACCTGCTTTTAGCTTTCGTATTTTGCAAATAAAGAAAGTATTATACCAAAAGTGCTCCTGGATTCTACCATTATTGGGTACAATGTGCTGCAGTCAGTATACAGATAACACAGACTCTACCTAATGATAATTTTTTGTATGAAAGGTTTTTTATATGATTCTATATGTGTACTCATGTTCACATGTCTCCACCTATCACAGTCCTACTGCTCTAGGCCATGGCCTTGGCTGCGCAAAACCACTTGGCCCCTTTAAGAGAAGCATATCATTGTTAAGAGTTCAATTAGATGTGCAGTAGCCCTTGCCTCCTCCATGAAAACTGATACATAGTGCATTGCAGATGGTTGCAGGGCATTTGCGCTACTGCCCCATTAGCTTGAATTGGTTGCGTTCAACAGTAATACTGCCTGCCAAATGCAATGGGTTTTCGTTTTCATTGTGGCCACAAAGCACAGCATCAGAGCCATGGCATGTGTACAGCCCCGAGAGGCTGCAAGTCCTTGTTCAGGTGGGCTTTTGGGGGGCAATAAAATCACAGCTCAACCGCCTGCTTTTACCACCCCCTTGCCGCACGTATGAATGAGCTCTTAGGCTGAACTCCTTAATGGATTTCCATGCTAAAACGGCTCAGTCTTGCAAAAAAAAAAAAAGATTCCAGCAGCAATCTGGGGAGAATTCCTGTATAAGTAAAATGTAGAACATTATGCTTTGCTTATAGTTTATTAACGTTTAGCACATTGCAGAGTAACTTTAAACCAATGGTAATACAACAATGTAAATATTAGGTTATTCCCAGTAAACAAAGAGAGATCATAACACACATACTTATCTTTTTTTGTGATGGATATATATACAGTATATACTGTATGTGGGGTAGAAAGCCATTGGCATATAAAAACCAGGGAAAAAGGCACAAAATACACTCATACACAGTACTGGGCAATCTACAGTATATGCCATTAAATCCACGTCATTTAACAGCATAAAGCATGCAGTCTACTGGGAGTTTTTTTCTGCATTAAAAGTAGGTTATAAGGTTTTCAATAGAATAGTTCACACCAGTGCGTTCCAGTTCCAGAAAAAAATAAAATAGAACATGTGCATTTTTGTGCACTGGACTGTAGTGGAAAGCGGTAAACGCATCAAAAACGCACCGGAACGCACCTAAACACATCAAAAATGCACTGGAACACACTTGTCCTTATTTAAGGTTAAGAAAAAAGAGGGGGAAACAATGCACTGGACTGCATCAAAAACGCACCAAGAAAAGCACTGGAACGCATCAAAAACACACCACAAAATGCACCGGAATGCATCAAATACATGCATGCAGAAAAGCATCCGGAATGCATTTGATTTGCATTTCTAGGTGGGGTACTGGCCCTAAAATGTATTATTATTATTATTATACTGCAATACATGATTTATATAGCACCAAGATAGGCAGTACAGTTACAATACAATTTAAGGGTTAGGCTTGCTTGTGAGAGCTTGCAATCTCATGATTTAATCAACAAATATGATTAAATTACTGAATTTGTATTTCCTATATAGATCTGTATATATAAAAGATTCCCAGTAAAGATGAGCTAGGGTTGCCCTGGGGTCATATTTTACCCTTTTCTGAAGAACAGATACATCTTTTTGCTATCTATCTTGCATAGCTAATAATACTTTATTCATTAGACCATTTCTGCAAAATTTTCTAGCAGAATGTTGAAACAGGAAACAGGACGATGACATGAAATAATGGAAAAACAGCTGCAGTTGTACAAAATCTTCACTCTTTGTATACCACAATATGAGATTCATTAAGCTCAATATTTAAGGGTGATTTCATATAGGAGTTACTCACACATCCCAACTTCCAAAAACTCACTACAGGGAGGTGGTGCTCCGCAACCCCACTCCCGCGGCAAAATTTTTAAAAAATGATGTTAAAAATCTTTTTTCACAGTGCTTCTGGGGAAGGGGGTGAGGGGGAGTATGTGGCAGTGTATGGTGTTTTATTTTTACGTATTGATTTTTTACAATTTAATTTGTTTAAAAAAAAAAATTCACAATGCTTTTTGGGGGGAGGGGGTTGGGGGAGTGGACAGTGTTGGTAGGGCAGTATTTTTTAAAAATTTTTTTACAATTAAATTTTTTGGCTCCTGTCCATTCATAAACAGAAGCAGAGTAACACACAGTTTGCTCTGTTTTCACAGCACACAGGAGCGGGTGCTGCTCACTGTGTCCAATTCATCCTGACACATCCCCCCAGCAGCCGGCGGGAGAGGAGAGGAGGGAAGCCGGCTACGGAGGAGAAGGACAGGGAGCCGGAGGAGAACACGGGGGGTGGAGGAGGACACGGAGGGGGGCTGGAGAAGGACACGGAGGGGGGCTGGAGAAGGACAGTGGGCCAGAGGAGTGGCCTGGAGGAACACAGGGAACAACCAGGAATGAATGGCGCGGTGGAAAGGACAGCTGTGAACACGATCTCCCGGTATAGCTTTTTAGCCAACAGCCACGGGAGGGAGAGAAGGAGAAGCAGATGTCAGCTAAAAAGCTATACAGGGAGATCGCTGCTCACAGCTGTCCTTCCCGCTGCACGGATCATTCCCCGCTGTGAACTAGGGGACCATCTAGGGATATCGGGAGGAGCTTGCGGGTGTCCGGGAGCCGCGGCAGAAATGCGGGAGACTTGGGATGTCTGAGTTACTTTAGCCATAAAAACAGTATTTATTTGAACAGTCACTCAGTGGGGTTCAGAGGATTTGTTTCATCCCTTCAATCTGACTATGTGTTTCTAGCAAGTTTAGGTTTATAAAGTTAAAAGTACTTTATCGTAAGTAAATCTTTTTGGAAGGTAAAATTAGATAAAGATATGCTGGAGGTAAGCAGGAAAACTAGTTTTAGTATTTGGTTGGAAAGGGGGTCCAAAAATAAAAGGATCCACAAAATAACAAAGTTGGAGGAATTTAGCTATGTATAAAGCTGAATTCACACCTCAGCGTTTCATTTTCAGGCAGAAAGTCGCACGATTTTACCACAATTTTTACAACGTTTTTTCGCCGCGATTTTTAACAGGTCAAAAGGTCACCAATGGAAAAAGCAGAAAAATGTCTGTAATCTGCCTAAAAAGAAGCTTGTGTACTTTATGGAGCTTCAGGCGACAGAATGCTCAGATGTGAACAGGGGCCATTTAAATGAATGGAATTTTGCTTGTTGGTTGTTTTGGAACTTTTGAGATGAGCTGAAAATGCTCAGGTATGAATGCAGCCTAATGGAGGTAAGGGAAGTTGATGTTTTATTATGGTGGTCTCCAAACTGCTCCCCATTGCTGTTTTTTATCTGGCTCTTGAGGCACTATTCCTCCCACTGATACAAGGCACTATTCCTCCCACTGATACAAGGCACTATTCCTCCCACTGATACAAGGCATTATTCCTCCCACTGAAACCAACAAGGATGTATCAACCCTTCCAGAGAAACCAACAGGGGGTCATAATTTTACCACCAATGATGGGGCAGAATTCCTTCCACCGACAACAACAATGAGGCATTATTCCACCAACATGATTGCGGCGTCATTCCTGATCCTACTGACCACAGGCACTACGTACAACCCCAATTCGAAAAAATAATTGGGACGCTGTGTAAAATCGACAAAAAAACAATGCTTTAGAAATCTCATAAACCCATATTGTATTGTATATACAATAGGTAAACATATCAAATGTTTAAACTGAGAAAATCTACCATTTTAAGAAAAAAAAGAAGGTAATTTTGAAATTGACAGCAACAACACGTCTCAAAAAAGTTGGAACAGGGCCATGAAAACCACGGTGTAGCATCCCCTCTTTTTTTAACAACACTCTGGGAACTGAGATACTTTGATTCTCTAAGATGCTCTTTTTATAATGCTGTTACTGACCCAAATTAGTTGCAAAATGTTTTGGGTTTTTTAATTTTTTGACTCCCAATCCTGAGGCAGTAGGGTTGATTTACTAAAGCTGGAGAGTGCAAAATCTGGTGCAGCTGTGCATGGTAGCCAATAATACTTTTCTAACATCAGCTTGTTCAATTAAGCTTTGGCACAAAAATCTGGAAGCTGATTGGTTTTTATGTAGAGCTGCACGAGATTTTGCACTCTCAAGTTTTAGTAAATCAATTCTAGTGTTTATTCCTGCTGATGGTGTTGCATTTTCTACTCTAACTGCCCACAGTCCAGCCCCACTAAAGTCTGAAAGACAGTAAACTGAAAGCTTAGAGACTCCTCTTTAGTATAACACATTGATTTTTACACACTTCTACCAGTGATCAGATTTGAATTTAAGGGTTACGCTTTACTCACTGCACCCAATTTTTTTTGGGGGGGGGGGATTTTTTTTTTCCTCATAGGAGGCAATTATATTTTCATTGTTTCCATACCTCAATCCCAATTGCAAGTGTATGTTTGTCAGATACTTGACTATTTTACTCACGACCATCATTGCCATATTCTCAGCCTACCCTTTAACTCTTTTTAAGTGGTTCTAAAGCCTAAACATTTTTTATCTAATTCCATTCCCTGTAGGGAAGGTAAAAAATGTTTAAGTATCAGTATCTCCTCCCACCCCCATACTTTCCTGAGTCCTCACTCGATCCAGCACTGTGCCCATCTAGAGCAGTTCTGTCTTCTCTCCCCGCTCTCACAGGCTTTGCTGAGGCAGCCATTGGCTCCTGCTGCTCTGAGGCAAATCCTGTGCTGGGGTACCTAGGAATGCAGGCAGTGCGGCTTGGGATTGACCCCGTGCGAGTGCCCCCATAACAAGCGGCTTGCTATGGGGGCACTTGCAGAAGAGGAGGAGCCAGGAGAGCCGCTGGGGGACCCGAGAATAGGAGGTTTGGGGTCGCTCTGGGCAATTCCATTGCCCAGAGCAGATTAATATAACATCATGTTTGTTATTTTGAAAAAAAAAATCCTTCACGATCACTTTAAGATTCTATTGATAGTAAAGTAGGCAGGCAAGGAAACAAAAAAGCGCTGTACAAAACATGATTTGCTTTTTCCAAAGCAAAATATATTCTTATCATAAATGAATTGTAAATGGACTCATGTACTGATATCACAATGTACTCAGTCATTCCTCTCTCACTCTTATCCTGTAGCTGACACAAATTCTCAGTTACTCCTAGTCTTCCTTTGTGGACCTGCGTTCTGACTTGAGGGGAACACTTCTGGAATTAAAATGTTTCCTCCAGGCTGGGTAGGTGAAGATGATACTTTTCATGGTTAGAGAACCTGTTACTGCTGCAAAATAGAAAGTGGAACCTTCTCCCTGAAACTGTCAAACAATAACCGTTGGGACCTTCAGGCTCTATCTCCTGGATAAAATATACTCTCCAATTGCAAAGGACTCGTTACACATGAACAGTACGTACTGTTCACCACTATACAGTTCCTGTACAAATATAACATAATCTCTGCTCTCTCACAGAGGACTCGCCTCTTGCTCGCTCGCCAGCATAACATCACCATGAAACCACTGCTCTCATTTGCTTATTTCTTCACCTTTCTTATGTGTAAACTACAGGCAACAGAGACACCAAAACACAACCAGCTACAAACAAAACAGGCCTTTAACCTAATTAGCTTTCCTGTGAGCAGCACAGTACAAGTTCGCAACACAATGGGTTTATATATACGCATTGTATATACTGTAAATGTAATCCTTACATTCACGTACACAGAAGAAACAGGAGTAACAAGTTAAGAGGAACTGAAACTTCATACCACTCATGACATGCAATGTCACTTTGAAGCCCTTTATTTGTGGCTCTGCTTATCTATTTCACCCAATGATATAGCAGTGGCACATTTTTTATTTTTTCAAATGTTACTGATAACGCTAAATCAACTTTCCAAAAGTAAAGTTGCACTAAATAAGTGAAATATAAATGAAAACAGCGACACTGCAAACATAGAGTCCATAAGTGATGAAAAAAGGGACAATCCCACGGTACACTACTAATCACCAAAATAGTGTGTGAGTTCCAGAAGAAAAGCCTCCACCTTATAAATTTGCCGCTTACCAGCTCTTTATGTCCTCTCATTATGGAAGGTCTATCCCGCTTGTGGCTATTACACCCAGCCAAGGCCTTTAACCCTCCAGTGGAACCCAGTTGGAGAGCGCCCACCACTCAAGGGAAGACCCAATCAGATGAAGTTCCCAAAAAAAGAGGGAACTGATTACCCAATCAGTTGTGTAAAATCATCAACAAGAGGTTTTAATATATAAAAAGATTGCACTTACAAAAGGTAGTTAAATACATGCGTGAATAAGCCAGACAGCTCAGATGTAGCAGCCCTTCTTTCCAGGACCTGTGCAAACATGGTGACGTCAGCACGTCGCTCCTCCCTGTCAATTAACTGCATCAGTTTCTGTTCACTCGTGCCCCTGCACCCACGTATTTTTTTAACAGAGCCTTTAGGAGGCAAATGGTGTTATCACCTTTGTTTCCCACTATTGCTGTTTCTCATAGATATTATCACATCATTGGTAACACAGCTACTACCCTGTTTCCCCAAAAATAAGACCTAGTGTGATTGTCGGTGATGGCTGCAATTTAAGCTCTACCCCCCAAATAAGCCCTACCCTGTTTCCCCGAAAATAAGCCCTACCCTGATAATAAGACCTACAAGGACTTTAACTAGGGCTTATTTGGGGGGTAGGGCTTATATTGCAGTCATCACCGACAATTACGCTAGGTCTTATTTTCGGGGAAACAGGGTAGAGCAGAGGCCTTTATGTCTTCATGCCTCCCTCAACACTGGATCGATATTCCTCCACATCCACTAGTCACTCCTTAGTGCATCTTCCTCTAGTGGAGTAAAATAAGGTGATAGCATTTTCTGCTTCTCTTCCCCCAGGAAAATGGACACCACCTTGCACTTACAGTATCCATGGGTTAAGAGGCAGGGTTGATTGAGTAGATAACATAAAGAAATTATTCAAATTGGGAAAAGAAATTATGCAAGTTCAAGAAAATGTAAGCAAAACTGTATAAGTAAATGCATATGAAAAGTCTATGAGCTTGTCGGAACTTGAAAACATTGTCTTATTAAATGCATATGTTCCACTGTTTTGATTGCGCTAAAGTGAATAGTATGACATACTCAACCAACTGAGCTCATAAATATTGGCCATAATTAAGCATTTAAAGCCCAAGTTTTTTGTATATACTTTTTCAGACCTTTTTCAGATGTCTTTAAGAAAGTCACACGATATGTAGAGTCTTAGGATATTCTCCAGGAGAGGGTTCACTAATGCAAAGAGTAGTGCTGACACAATAATGTCACAGTGCAGGGTACCATGATGATACCCCAAGAGGCCCTGCGCTTACAGGATGTCCTCAGTGTCGCCCAGCATCATTCAACCCAAAAGCCTGAGAACATTTAGAGGTAGAAAGAGATTTCTGTGGGGGACAATACCAGAAAGGAGGTGAATATTGCAGCCAAATCTGTTTTTTCTTTTAAATTCTTTGTTGGGGGACAGTTTTTTTTTTTTTCAATAAAAATATTGCCTGGAGTTGGGATTTAAGCCATGCTAATGTGGCATCATTATCTGTATTACTGTATGTAATTTAGGCATGCCTTAAAGCAGACCCTCGAACTGTAAAGGCACTTTCATCTTCTTCTCCCCCTCCCGTAGGAAGCCCTCCACTTCCCAATTCCTCACCTAAGCAAGGATGATGTAGTGATCCTCCCAGTTACCTCCTGGGATGTCCATGTAACGCATCCCAGCATACAATGTTTTAGTGAGTAATAAATGCACACTGCGAGATCCTGCACTAGCATGTTATTGTGAACCTGCCCTGCCAGGTCCCAAGCACAATAAGCCAGAATCATGTTTCTGCATGCATAGGGATCCATGTTTTTGCAGACATGCTGTTTTTTTCCAAGTATTTGGGACTTGGATGAAACCTTGGACATGTCTGCGCATGCGCAAGATCCTGCACGTGCACAGACATGCCACAGGTCTCTGCCCAGTCTGAAATAATTGGCAGAGACCAACGGCATGTCTGCACACACACTGGATATTTCAAGATGGAAATATCCTGGACAGGGAAACAGAGCAGTGCAAGGAGAACTTCAACTGCAAAGTAAGACACTGGTGGACTCCATGTACCAGTAAGTATGTTTTTTTTATTGTTATATAGGGACAAAAATTGCATAGAGGGAATTTAGTTTAACCTAAACATGGCAAAGTTCCTCTTAAAGTGATAGTCAGGCTGATTTACTAAGGAGTTGAGACTCTTCAAACAGTAAATTATGTGAATTTTCACTTCAATTTTCCAATTACAAGCAGTTGAAATAAGTAAACGGGAATTAGCTTTTCACATGTTTGGATAATTGTGTAAAGATTCTGAATTCCTTTAGTAAATGACCCTATTGTTGTTCAACGTATTGCTATATAGATTTACTCCAGCTGTCCTGCTTATGGTAGCTTGTGGGTGGGGCCTACTAGACCCTGCACATGGGGGTACCATTCACGCGGATCGCGCTCATCAATGCCGGTACTAGGTGGAGACTGCACTCATGTGAAAAATCTAACGTTACAGCAGACACTGGCTTAGAGGTGAGCCTTCACTGTGTGCATTAATTAAAGTGCAGTGTTCTTCTGAAAAGTGCTGTCCCATGTCACTGTACACTTTAACTTTGGTAGATGTTGCATTAGGAGGGACATTCTAAGCCTGCGCCCACTCTGCCAGTCCAGCATACCTCTGTTACCTCACTCCAAGTAACAGCATGAGGTAATGCCAAGCACATCACTGTACCTCATGACCAGGCCATAGATCTCCGTAATGCGGTTTCAGATCTGGTTGCTATTGGATACCAACAGCTAGGTAGGGAGCCAGAACATTGACCCTCTTGCCACTGGAGGACTTGTCACCTTACCAGGTACCACGCCTAGTGACTGGTTGCTTTGTGTCGTAAACTTGCACTTGGCTACTCTTAGCAACTACACTCCCTCTCCTTGTCTTGCTGAATTAACCCTGTTGTAATGGTGTTGTTTCATACCCCTTTGTGCTTTATAGACCCTGGATCTTTAGATACCCTAGAACCAACATGCAGTACTTTTAATAACCAGATTTAGAACATGTAAAAAAAAAGAAAATGTAACTTAACTGTTGAAACTTCAACATTACAGTCCAATATGAACAAAGTCCATTTCCTAGTGCCAACTAAATTAGTTGTGGTTGTCCAGGCATACCTTCATGAGCTGATAGCCCATCATGGTTTCCTCCATGACTTGGATGTCTTCTGAAAAGGACTGTAAGATGCAGCGGTCCCGATACCACAAACCAAGAACAGGAACAGAACCATCCAAAGACTCTGGACCTCAGCCTTCCCCCTTTTTATAGCACAGGTGGGCTGGCTAGGACTAAAAAACCCTGGAACTGAACTCACATAACTTAACCCTTTCCCCCAGCCTGGGCCAGCTGCTAACATACAGAACTAACTTACTGAGCTAACTTACAGAACTAACATTGGCACAACCTGCTTACAAGTTGGTGTCTGATTCATCCTGACAATTTAGATGACTTAACCTCTGTGGCATTTTTGGATCCACACCATGTGCGGAGGCACCATGCATGCTGAGGTGCATCAGCTATTGCTGATTATTACTGTGTATATTTCCAGTCTGACAGGGAGAAAAGCAGCCATGTGGGATTGCATGCTCAGGTAAGTACAGCCACTAAACACCAATGCTGGGGTTATTAAGGCTGCCACTGACACCAATGATGTGACTGTTTTTACTCCCATTTGCTCTTCAGTGTTCTCCCAGGCCCTATCTTGTCTAAAACATAGCAAAGCAAAAAGAGAAAAATGCTAAACTGCAAGTCATGCATCATTAAGCAACACCCACTTGTTTGGCCATGCCTACTGTTTGGCCACATTCACAAGTGTCCGCATTTTATTTTCCTAAAAGCTTCAAGGTGCTCCTCCCAATTAGTTTTAGATGTTGGCAATTGGTATTACTGCTAAGAATATATCAGTATGTAGCAGGAGCAGACCAAGCCCCTGGTGACTGCAGAGCCTTGTGGTACGTAACTTTATTTACTACTTGCGCAATGGAATCTGAGCAAAAATGATCTTATGATTAATAATGAAATTCATTTTGATGTATCGCCCCGGGTGTCAGATGTGTTAGATATGGTACTGGTTATACACCTGGGTAACAAAGAAGGTGGCGGTGAGAGGTAGGATGGAAAAAGAATACATAACTCAAAGTTTAATTTCAGAAGACAATGCAGCCAGTAAAATAAATATGCTAACTACAAACCAGAGTTCAGTTTACCAAATTCATCGATTTCATAGGTAAATTCTGAATACCTGATATTCATAAGTAAACATTGCACATTGTCTCCTGGCTAAATATGGCAGATACAAGCAAACAATAATGATAATGTGCCAAGCACATTTACACATTACAGCCAACCAGATCTTACCTTTCAGGAGTTTACATTAGACAGAACAATCAAAAATATCAGGTGATGGTATGTTGTGAACAGGGTGGATTTGATTTAAAGCAAATAAATGATTAATGGGCACGGCACCAAAAAATATATACAAACGTGTACTCTACCAACCTGATGCTGCTCCTAAATTAGTAAAATAAACAATATAACAAAACAAAATAGGGTGCATCATTAGTGCAATATATTAAAATGAAATGTGAACCTATTGATTATACATATATTAAAGTGCCCCAGTGCATGAACAATAAATATGCTATGTATGCAATAAAGTGAATCCAGTGCAACAAATCAAATGTCCTCAAATAGTTATAAAGAAAACACACAAAATTCTTCTTAGTAGATCCAATCACCACTTAAAGTGCACATGCTTTCTTATTCGTGCTTCACCCGAAGTGGTATATCAAAGCACTCACCAGATAGTAATGGCCACAAAGTGACCATCAGGCATGAAAAACCATGTATCTTCAAAGGTATCTTTCCCAGATGTCCTGGCAGAAAGACTCCAATCACCAGTCAGCAGGAATTGTGTATGACTTCTAACTCTGAGCCTTGGTGCATCAATGCATCAGCCAAATCTGCAAAAAGTGGCTCCCCATAAAAGCCACAAACCTTGGATAGTGTAAAAACGTCTTTATTCCAACAAAAAAAAAACTTCCGAACAAGTGTGCAGGTACAGGACGAAAAAACAGCAGACTAAGCTGAAGCTGAGAAGGAAAGCAGAGACCAAGGGATACCTTATGTTCTGTGGGTATTTGATTAGCGCCTTGGCATGCGTCCCAGCTGATCCAGGAACGGAGGACTCGTAACAGTATATCGAGCCTCCCTTTCAATATATTTCACGCTGTGCGTGCGTCTTCAGGTCACTGAGGGTCACTTTGTGGCCATTACTATCTGGTGAGCGCTTTGATATACCACTTTGTGTGAAGCAGAATAAGAAAGCATGTGCACTTTATTATGTGGTGATTGGATCTACTAATAAGATTTTTGTGTGTTTTCTTCATAATTATTTGAGGACATTTGATTTGTTGCACTGGATTCACTTTATTGCACACATAGCATATTTATTGTCCATGCACTGGAGCACTTTAATATATGTATAATCAATAGGTTCACATTTAATTTTAATATATTGCACTAATGATGCGCAATATATTATTTTGTTATATTGATTTAAATTAAGTCGATTTAAATCACTAGTAAAAAGGCTTGATTTAAATCATTATTTTTAAAGAGCAACAGTCATCTCCGTCCCGCAGCAGCTCCTCCTCTGACCCGCTGTTGACTCACCGACAGTCCCATTCACTTTAATGGGACAGCTGGTGATGCGGCAGTGACACAAGGTGAGAGAGGTGATGGCAGCAGGTGAGTGGATGCCCGCTAACAGGCTCTGCCATGATGGATCTGAAATGACAGGTGCTCTTTAAATGTAAGGAGTTTACCAAAAATGTAAATATTGCAGAATATACAGCCACAAGCTACATAACTAAGCTCCATTTCATGCTGAATAAACTAAATTATTAATGTATCTTAACCACTTCAATACCAGGCAGTTATACACCTTCCTGCCCAAGCCAATTTTCAGCTTTCAGCGCTGTCGCAATTTGAATGACAATTGCGCGGTCAACACTGTTCCCAAACAAATTGTTTATCATTTTGTTCCCACAAATAGAGCTTTCATTTGGTGGTATTTGATCACCTCTGCGAGTTTTATTTTTTGTTTCTGTTAACATTTTTTTTAAATAAGTAAGTTTTCTTCTTCAATGACGGGCACTGATATGGCTGCACTGATGGGCACTGATAAGGCGGCACTGATGGGCACCAATGAGGTGGCACTGATGAGGTGGCACTGATGAGGTGGCACTCATGGGCACCGATGATGGGCACTGATAGTGGCACTGATAGGTGGCACTTGTATGCAGCACTGATAGGTGGCACTGGTATGCGGCACTGATAGGTGGCACTGGTATGCAGCACTGATGGGCACTCATAGGTGGCACTGATGGGCACTCGTAGGTGGCACTGATGGGTACTTATAGGTGGCACGGATGGACACTGATGGGCACTGATAGGTGGGCACTGATAGGTAGCACTGATGACACTGATGGGTGGCACTGATGACACTGATGGGTGGCACTGCTTGGCATCACTAAATTTTTTTGTTTTCATAATGCTGCCAGTCAGTGCCCATTTGTGGGCACTGATTGGCATTGATTGGGCATATGTTGGCACATGTGGGTGGCCATGGGGGATGTACCTGGCCATCCACATGTTATGTGCTTCCCTGGTGGTCCTGGCGGCTTCCCTGGTGGTCTGAAGTGGGCATCCGAGGCTGGGCTGTGCTGATAAACAATCAGCACAGACCCCCCCTGTCAGGAGAGCCGCCGATCAGCTCTCCTCTACTCGTGTCTATCAGACGCGAGTGAGGAAAAGCCAATCAACGGCTCTTCCTGTTTACATTGCGAGCAGCCGTGATTGGACACGGCTAATCACGTGGTAAAGAGCCTCCGCCGGAGGCTCTTTACCGAGATCGGTGTAGCAGTGTGTCAGACTGACACACCGCACCACCGATCGGCGCGATCGGCGCCTGTTATCCTGCCGGGCGTCATATGACCCCCATTTAGGATAACTGAACCACTGCCCGGCCGTTATTCTGCTATAGGCCGGGTGGGAAGTGGTTAAAGAGGAACTGCAGTCTGCTCACAGAATTTGTAATAAAAACATCTTTGCCATTCTGAAGCTTCCCTCCAACCACTTTGCATATTATTTTATATATACTGTGATTCTGTACTTGCCAAATATGCTGCAGAAATCTCCCTCCACTGTGTCTGGCTGCATCCATTTTAACTGTGGGCAACTGAAGCTGATGCCTGTTCACTTCCTGGATTTACACACAGAGGCACACCTCCAGCTCTGCAGCTCTTATTGGCCCTCTTATGACTCATTCCCCCTCCCTTCCTAGCAAACTCCCACGAGTGTGTGAGAGAGAGCTGTGCATGATGTCATAAGCCTAGGCTTTTTATCAGACAAGAAATAGAAAGCTGGCTGTATAAGGTATTTACTGGCAGAAAAAAAATGTTTTACTATACAAAGTTAAAACAACAGGGGCAGGGGATTTAATAGATAGAAAGATTAAAAAAATTACTGAAGTTCTGCTTTAAATAGAAAACTATCTTTAGATAGATCTTTACTCCAAAAGCATCCTTTTAAAATAAATTTGATAAAAATAAAAAAAAATCTGATTTAAAGCAAAAAAAAAAATCTGATTTAAAGCAAAAAAAAAATCTGATTTAAATTAAAAAAATCTTTTTTTTTTTTAACTTTTTTAATTGATTTTTATCCACCCTGGTTGTGGATGACAGCAAATTCAATATTATTCCTTGACCTTTTTAAAGATCAGCACCAGGCAGCAATTAAGTGGCATTTACCCCATTTAATTTAAAGTGGTTCTAAAGGCTAGAAGACTAGACATTTTTTACCTTGATGCATTCTCTGCATCAAAAGAGAAGTATGTTTTTTTGTTTTTTTGTTTGCAGGTTTATACTTACCTAGGTGGATGCAGCATCGCTCCGATGCTGCATCTTTCCCCCAGCGCCTCTACACTGAGAACTGAGCGATCGAACATCGCGATAGCTCTGGTTCTCACAGCTCCCAGAGCAGAGAGCGGCTGCCTGTCAATCAGCAGCTCTCCGCTCTGCTCCTCCTCGCTCACTGGAGCGCTGAGCTGTGGAGGGGCAGGAAGCGGCTGTCTCAGGCTCTCAGAGGCTCGCTGAGTCAGGTGTCAGTCCAGGCACCTGGCGGATCCAGACTTTATTGTCGGGATGACGCGGTGCCTAGACTGATTTCTGTGACGTCAGCAGAGAGCAGACTTCAGTCCGCTCTCTGCTGAAAACGAGTCAGAGGAGCGCAAAACGTATTGCACTCCTGTGACCCATAGAAGAAGCCCAGCCAAACAAGCACAGGCTGGACTTCTCCTTTAAGGCAAAACAATTCCCAGTAAAATTTTTGCCCCCTCACCCTCTTACTATATTATTACTATTACTACAATACTTACCTGAGTACTCACTCAATCCAGCGCTTTTCCCATCGGTACTGGTTCTTTCTCCTCTTCCTGTTCTCATAGGCTTTGCCGAGGCAGTGAGAGCCACTGGCTCCTGCTGCTGTCAATCAAATCCTGTGAGGAGGGAGTGGAGGGGTGGGGCCAAGCCATGCTATGTGTGTCAATGGATGCACACAGCTCGGTTGGGAGGGAGCCCACAGGTGAGCAACCATAGCGACTTTCTATGAGGGCGCACTGAGAAAATGAGAAGCCTAGAGTGCCAGCAAGGGACCCCAAAAGAGGAGGTTTGAAGCCACTCTGTACAATACTATTGCACCTAGCAGGTAAGTATAACATGTTTTTTATTTTAAAAAACTGTGCCTTTACATCTGCTTTAAGGTTTGGTTAAAGTGGAGAAGGGGTAGATACTCTGTTAGCTTCCAATTCCTTTAAGGTTCTCAGTTAGGGTGATTCCCCCTCGCTTACTGTCCTTATGACACTCAGGGTATTCTTCCCCTTTGTAATCTTTTAGTTAATTTTCCATATACAGACCCTTAAAATATATAAACTAAAAGCTGAAAAAAGTGTCTATAGTCTACTTTACACTATCACCTCAGATCACTATCAGATTTGCAGACACAGCTTTCTATGATCAGCAATATAGAAAGGAGAGGAGAAAAACCCTGACGTGCCCCTAGACCAGTGTTTCTCAACTCCAGTCCTCAAGGCGCACCAACAGGTCATGTTTTCAGGATTTCCACTATTTTGCACAGGTGATTTGATCAGTTTCACTGCCTTAGTAGTTACCACAGCTGTTTCATCTGAGGGAAATCCTGAAAACATGACCTGTTGGTGCGCCTTGAGGACTGGAGTTGAGAAACACTGCCCTAGACACATGCTGACCATAGAACTGAACATGACATCAAAGATCAAAGCAGACAGCACAATAGGGCCTACCTGTTGTCTACAAATTAATTTGGAAATTAGTACTAAATAAAGTACTGCTCTCTATTATCTGCAATTTAGAACACACCCACTTACAGCTCAAATTTATGTAAATTGGCATTAATATTTGCAACAGGCAGACTCAACACTGAATAGATGAGTACACCCAAAACTGATGCCAGTTTTTGTCAGATGGCACGCCACAATGTAGCTCTAGCTTAAAAGATTCTTATATTTTCCTGGGACTTTGGTTGGGAGCTCTGTACACCAACCACAAAAATTATAACAGGCTGCCCATTTGGATTCTTATTTATTGGGAAAAGTGGGAGGTAAGTTGGAAATCTAGAAATATTAATATAAAGATATCACTGCTAAATTTCTCAAGAGATAAAAGAAGCCAGTTGGCAATTCAGTCCACCAGACACCACCTGCCCACTTTTAGGTGGACTGACCCTTTAAATTCCAAAGCAAAACATCTCAGTACAAAAATTTGTAAAAAAAAGTTTAACATTACTGATATTACCTTGCACAGATTTCCCAATGCTGTGGAGATAAGTTATATTTGGATATTTTGAATTGAAGTCTTTTAATATGCTTTCCACTTGTTGAGTGTGGTGATAGGTAAAATCCAGGCTTTGCTCAGAAAGGGCAAGAAAACCCAGGCACGCAACGGTCATCAGCAACTGCTTTATAGAGAAATGAGGATGTATAAGCAAATATAGTTTTCACGTATACTACTTGTAAATATTTTGAATGTGGTTATCAAACACGGAGTATCACTTTTATGAGAAAACTAAAGATTTTGACATAATAACCTGTCCCTACACTACTGACGTTACCTGATCAGCAGAACAGTGTTTGCACATTGGATACCAATGAAAAGTTTTACTAAGTAGGCCCAACCATTCATATTTCACAATTCTATATTCTTAGCCATCTGAAATAATTAGAACCCAACTTCACCTAAAACTTTTATCGAAGGTTTGGGAAACACTGCATACAGGGTTAAGAACATTTGTCCACTTTTTAGGGTTCACGTTTACAGACATTTTACTGGCATTTCTACGACTAGCGTAAATTTCCAGGCACTTTTCCAGCATGCCAGGAGCATGTATATACTTGGTCTGGCCACGTTCCTAAAAATTGATTTAATTTAAAAGCAAATTACTGTGAACAAATTAAGACATTTCATTTGAAAGCAAATTGCTGTGAACACAGGACAATTTCTATATGATCGCTGCTACAGCCAATTGGCTGCAGCACTGATCAATGTATTCTGACAGCGGTGTTGTCCCCACTGTCAGAATACAATAGCACAGCGGGGAGGATTCTGCCATCGACCACGATTGTGTGGGGGGTTTATTTGTTGTTTTTTTTCAAGCAGCCAGTTGGCTGATAAAAAAATATAACACCACTTCATCTATAACCAGCTTTACATGTGAGATTTTCCAAAGAAATGTCTCTAATCGGTTCAAAGGGTGGTCTTTGAAGAACAGAGTTCACAAGGTTGAGATCCCTATCATGATGGATACTGTCTTAGTGAGGGTTTAAGTAGAACAGCCCCACCTGTTAGTGGACCAGTATTTACCAGAGATAGACACCTTGTGTGGTGCGAGCTAAGACCTTCAAAAGAGTTCTGACTGTGGGGGCCCAAAAAGCTGACCCTCCTCAGGGAAAAATCGAGCATGCCACAACGGGGATACAAGAAAAGGGCATTAGGGTAGACACAAAGACCAGCATTCAAAGAAGTAGCTGGTGCTGAATGACACTGAGGAGTCTGGTCTTTGTTAGGGTAGGGAACCACCCAGGGTACAGGGAACCCAGGAAGGCCTCAGAATTACCACTTCTTTGTGCAGTAGCACAAGAAGGGCAGTGAGGGGCAACTAAAGGAATTGTCAGACACAAGGGGCTAGCCTGTGAGCTGAAAGGGATAAAGAGCTAAATGGGGTGCCTGAGCACCCAAATGCCAGTGAGGAAAACTACCCAAGGACCTGCCCTGACAGACAAACAGACTCCCACTTAAAAAGCAGGGATGTACCTCCTTGCAGAAGACTTTTCAGCTGGGTTAGCTGATCTTTGACTTTTTGACCCTACTTTGGCTCCGAAGGCCTACAAAATACCCACTGCTAAAGTAGATCCCCAGGCTGGCCCAAACAAACTATTTCCATACCAGAATGATGCAGCTGCTGTGTGTGCTGCAATGAACTGAAGTAGCATTAGCTACATAAAGTAAGTGGCACTGTGTTCTGGCAGCAGTACGGACATCTTTGCGTCTGCTGCCAGAATTAAAGATCTTAGTCATTTAGGAGAAGCCTTGTATTTTTAATAATGCGTAAAAGACTTCCTTTGATTGTCTGAAGTGGAGAGGCAGGCTGATAATGACGCGATTTCCAACTCATTCAATCAGAGGAAGCTTTCTATTCACTGATAAAAATACAAGGCTTCTCTTGAATGTTGGAGAATAACTCAGCCCGAATCTCTTTAATTCTGGCAGCAGGTGGGAAGTCGCCTGTACTGCTGCCGGAACACAGCACCACTTACTGTATGTAACTAACACTACTACAGTCTATTACAGTACACACAGCAAAAGCATTGTTTAGTAATGGAAATAATTTGTTTTTGGCCACCTTGGCCCAAACAAAGTATTTAAAGCAAAAACTGGAATTCTACTCTAATGCCCCGTACACACGGTCGGATTTTCCGATGAAAAATGTGTGATAGGACCTTGTTGTCGGAAATTCCGACCGTGTGTAGGCTCCATCACACATTTTCCATCGGATTTTCTGACACACAAGGTTTGAGAGCAGAAGATAAAATTTTCCGACAACAAAATACGTTGTCGGAATTTCCGATCGTGTGTACACAAATCCAACGCACAAAGTGCCACACATGCTCAGAATAAATAAAGAGATGAAAGCTATTGGCTACTGCCCCGTTTATAGTCCCGACGTACGTGTTTTACATCACCGCGTTCAGAATGATTGGATTTTTTGACAACTTTGTGTGACCGTGTGTATGCAAGACAAGTTTGAGCCAACATCCGTCTGAAAAAATCCTAGGATTTTGTTGTCGGAATGTCCGATCAATGTCCGACCGTGTGTACGGGGCATAAGGCTGGGTTCACACTGGTACCACAAACGCTCCGGCATTGGAAGCACATGTTGTATGACGCGTATATATCAATGGTTCCCTATGAGAGCCATCTTAACTGGTCCAACTTTGTAAACGGTTCATGCACTACTTTGTGTCTGCCTTTAATCCTACTTTAGCCCATTTAATATCAATGAAGTTGGATCAAATTCGTATCATCATTTTAACTGATCCGACTTTGACATGCGACTTGTGCGCTGAGGATCTTGAAGGAGGACCCCTGCCAATTAAAAAAACGGCATAAAGTCCCCCTCCAAGACCATACGGCGTGGGGCACCCCAAAAGAAACGGCATGGGGTCCCCCCAAAATCCATACCAGACCCTTATCCAAACATGCAGCTCGGCAGGTCAGGAAGGGGAGTGGGGACGAACGAGCACTTCCCCCCCCTCCTGGACGATACCAGGCCACATGCCCTCAACATGGGGACAGGCCCCCAGATCCCAGCCACCCACCCACCCTATGTGATTGAGTATGGGGTACATTGTACCCCTACTTATTCACCTAATAATAAATGTCAAAAATAAAAAAAGTACACAGGTTTTTGACAAAGTAATTTATTAAAACAGTTCTGGCATCTCTTCTCCTTAGGATTTCTTCTCCCTCTGGCGATGTTTTCATCCTTTCTTCTCCCTCCACTGATGTCTTCTTCCACTGGCGGTTCTCCTCTGTCCACTGTCTTCTCCCTCTGCCAGTTCTCCTCTCTCCGCTGTCTTCTCCCTCCGTTCTTCCTCCGATGTTCTCTCGATGCTCTCTCCCGCTGTAATGCTAGGTCCGCCGTGGTCCATTACTTATAAAGCCATAGGATGTGCTCACCCCGTGACCTCATCCGGAGGCCCCGTGCACTTGTGACGTCATCGCCCGGGGCATGATGGAAGATGACATCACAAGAGGGTGGGGCCTCCAGGTGGCATCACCGGGTGGCCATGGCCCATGGCCCCATAAAAAATGGCACACAGCAGATCTAGCAGTAGAGAGTATCGAGAGGAAGAACAGAGGTAGAAGACAGAGGGAGAAGACAGCGGAAAGAGGAGAACCAGCAGAGGGAGAAGACAGTGGAGAGAGGAGAACCGGCAGCGGAAGAAGACATCAGCGGAGTGAGAAGAACCGGAGGATGAAGACATCGCTGGAGGGAGAAGAAATCGGAAGGAGAAGAGATGCCGGAGCTGCTTTAATAGATTACTTTGTCAAAAACCTGTGTGCTGTTTTTATTTTTGACACTTTTTTTAGCTGAATGGGTAGGGGTAAAATGTACCCCATAGTCTTTCACATAGGGTGGGGGGCTGGGATCTAGGGGCAGTCAGCAGCTCTCTGCTTAGGGAGATCTGAGAACGGAGCGATCGGCAGTGTTTGATCGCTCGGTTCTCAGTGCTAGAGGCGCTAGGGGGCAGAAGCAGCATTGGACCGATGCTTGGAGAGGGCAACTGCTCTTTGCAAAGTGAACAGTCTATTGGCCTTTAGTAAATCAACCCTATTGCGTTCAGAACACAGTGATTACTGCTAGCAACTATCATAGCTGCTAGAAATAATCACATGCAAAATCTGACAGGCTGGTTGTACCCAAGTTGATCGATCGATCGATCAACTTGGGAACATTCAGCCTGCCCATACATGGTTCGAATCTTGGCCAGTTTAGCAGGGATTTGAAAACGTCTATGGCCGGCTTACTCTCTCCCAAACTACAATTGGCTTTAGATATGCTTCAAGTACATAAGATAAGGACATTTGCTTACAAATAAGGAATTCTGTATAAAGAATAAAAAGGCAAGCTGAAAGAGAAGACTGAGGGATTTCATATAGTACACACTCCATCAGCATAAAGCAAGAGCTGAATAACAAACAGGATCAACAGAAGTAACCATAAAGTGTCTAACATCCTGGCCAAACACATAACAATACAATTGTTTCACATATTAATCGTTTTAATAACAGAATGGTATTTTTCAGGAAATCAAAGCGCTAAATGTATGGATTGATCAATAAATAAATGATCATTTCATTTTCATGAGAAAAGACAGTCCTGGTAGAAACTCTAACTGAATTCGACCAAACAGATAATCAAATGTAACAATTGTTTTAATATTGTTTAAAATGACAGAATACACAATCAGCCCAGCTATTATTGTTACGTGTATAGACAGTGCTAGACCAGGAATCTTCTGCCATCTGTGTGAAAAATACATTATTTAGGATAGCTGTACAATAAATATATTATTCATGTCTGTTCAATAAGCCACAGCATTAGGCATGATTGGGACAGCTTTTATTGTTATGTGTATGGCCATTATGTTGCTACATATGTAAAATATGAATTATTTTATATAGCTGAAAATAAATACATAAAAAATAATATATTAATAAAGTATTCTGATATAGTGCAAAGTATAGTAACTGGTAGCAGCCTGCCAGTAATCTTTTAGAGCTCATTCAGATCATTCCTCTAAGAGCATTCGATAGGCAGTGTGGAGGCAATAGAACGCCTCCTCTACTTTAACACCCTGAACCCCACACTAGCGTGCTACAATGCATGCGGTTGCGGAACTCTTGCAGAGCGGCCCCATTTACTTGAATGGGTCGCAAAGCGACAGGGGGTACAATTTTTTCCGCATGTGTACATGCTCTGCTACTGCCTCTGCAGCTAAAGGGGGTGGCTGTTGAAGTGGGGGGCAGTAAAAACATGGCAAGAACAAGATCTTAGTCAACTGACTTTTAAGTAAACAGAAATCTGTCAGTTTCTATCTTAATGGCAGCCACATAAGCTTCTATAAATGATGGATTCATTTTCTAACCTCTTCTGATAGGAATAATTTTAAATCTATAGTCAGCAACCCATTTGATCATACATGGGGAGGTGGATTTTAATCAGTAGTTACCTTGAAACTTGTGATCAGGAATTATTTATCACATGTCTGTTTCCACCATGTAATCTCATAATCTGATTAATCAAAAGATGATCATATTCCTGAACAAAGTATTTGGCCGGGGTGGAAAATGATCAATCATTCTGCATCAATCAGCAGCACTGAGATGTGCTGCTGATTGATGCAGAATGATTGATCATTTTCCACCCTGGCCGATCAACTCAAAATTGGGAAGTTATGGCTTTTCGATTGTTTGCAGCTTTGATTCTTTTGATCGTAATACATATGAATTGGATATGTGTGGCAACCATTAGACATACAGGAGAAAAATAGGAAAACTGTTGATTTCTTTTTAAATGACATGACTTATTAACCCCCCCCCCCAAAAAAAAAAATTAAAAGGTATTCAATCCAAGACAGCAACAGGAAACTATGCATCATATATATAATATGATTATTATTATTATTATACAGGATTTATGTAGCACCAACAGTTAGCGCTTTACAGCATGAGGGCAGACAGTACACTTACAATGCAATTCAATGCAGGAGGAATTTAGAGGGCCCTGCTCGATATATATTATCATATATACTGTATAATATGATATATAAAAATATATATTATATATAATATATATATATATATATATATATATATATATATATATATATATATATATATATATATATATACGTCTGCATTTTTTCCACTGAAGACTTCTAAATGAATTTTGGCCCTGCTCGATATATATTATTATATATATTGTATAATATGATATATAAAAATATATAATATATATATATATTACATCTGCATTTTTTCCACTGAAGACTTCTAAATTAATTTTGGCCCTGCTTGATATATATTATCATATATACTGTATAATATAATATAATATATATATATAAATAAATATATATATATATATATATATATATATATTTTATATATCATATCATATAGAATATATGATAATATTTATCGAGCAGGGCCAAAATTCATAGAAGTCTTCAGTGGAAAAAATTCAGATGTAATTTATCTATCTATCTATCTATCTATCTATCTATATACATAGATATATGTATATATACATATATCTATATATATATATATATATATATATATATAGATAGATATCTATGCATATATATATATATATTTTTTTTTTTGTTATATATATATATATATATATATATATATATATATATATATATATATATATATGATAAACAGTATACAATACATATCATATCATATAGAATATATGATAATATTTATCGAGCAGGGCCAAAATTCATAGGAGTCTTCAGTGGAAAAAATTCAGATGTAATATATATATATATATATATATATATATATATATATCTATAGATATATATATATTTATATATATATATATATATATATATATATATATATATATATATATATATATATATTAGTATATATGTAATACATCTGCATTTTTTCCACTGAAGAGGTCTAAATAGATTTTGAAATAAATAAATACATTTTCCTAAGCAATGTCTATGTTAGGACACAGGGAAGTCAGAAAAGATTCTTCTAATAGAGATCTCGTAGCCATTCTACATACACATGTACATTTGCCCAGCCATGTAAGGGAAATGAAGAAGAAATGACAGTGTAGAAGGAAAACAAAGTGTTTCCTGGAAAGTTGGGAGAGATGAATGTCCAGCAGTGAGAGGTGATCATTACCCAGTTCATGATCCTGAGCAGACAGCGATACTCTCCCACAACTTGGTGTCGGTGATCCCAGGCTCACACACTGCACTGCACTGCTTTACTCCTCTCTGCTCAACTTATCTGCCCCCTGATCGTACCCACCCCTCGCCTGACACTCTTCTCGGAACCCAAAGGGGGCGCCACCTAGTGACAGTTCTACAGCTTGCCGCGACAAGTCTGCCCTTCTTCGAACTGGCAGCAGATACAAGAGGCTATTGTGAGGCGGGCTGGGGGTGGGTGGATCGCACATCCAGGAACTCCTCACAGCTTACTGTCATGTAATGTATGCCTGGACTTGTACAGAAGAGGAGGCGTTCATGCATGTTGATGGAAAGGCATGTACATTGTCTAATAATCAGTGCTGTCCACTCACTGACAGTGTACAGGAAGTGTATACTTCTATCTCCTCTATACACTGCTCCAGGACCGGAGACATTGGATGGAGGGACACTTACCTGCCTGCAGTCACCCACATCAGCTTCATATTTGGAGACATTGGATGGAGGGACACTTACCTGCCTGTAGTCACCCACATCAGCTTCATATTTGGAGACATTGGGCCTGATTTACTAAAAGCAAATATGCTTTTCACTTTAGAAGGAAATTTGCTGACTTCCATCATCCAATCAGGTGCAAGCAAAAGTATATTATTTTTATGTTCCTTGAATGTGATTGGGTATTCTTTGCACCTGAGTGAATTTTCACCACGTTCACTAAGATAAGGACAAATTCCCTTACAAAGTGAATTTCCTATTTTCTCTTATTAACGTGGTAGTAAACTCTATTCCAAAGCAGAGTTCCACACGCTTTTTCGTTTATTAACCACTTGTCGCCCGCCATATAGCAGAATGACAGCGGCAAAGTGTTTGTGATATCCTGACCGGACGTCATATGTCATGATCAGGGTAACACAATAACACAGCTGGCAGTCTGATACACCGCAAGTCTGATCGTGGTATGGCTTCTTACCGCGTGATCAGCTGTGACCAATCACAGCTGATCATCGCGTGAACCAGGAAGTGCCGGTAAACAGCTTTTCTCGGTTCACGCTGACAAGGAGAGCGGATCGGCGGCTCTTCCTGTCAGGGGGGGGGGGGGTTCTGTGCTGATATTTAGCACATTGTGCCCACAAAAGTGCCAATCAGTGCCCCTTCAGTAATGCCTGTCAGTGCCCCATCAAAGTGCCAATCAGTGCCACTCAGTAATGCCTGTCAGTAGCTCCTCATCAGTGCTGTCTATCCAGTGCCAGCTGCCAGTGCCGCCTATCAATGCCGTCAGTGCCGCCTATCAGTGCCCATCAATTGTCACTTTTTTGTTTATAGCGCAAAAATTAAAAACTGCAGAGGTGATCAAATACCACAAAAGGAAAGCTCTATTTGTGGCAAGAAAATTATAAAACTTTTGTTTGGGTACAGTGTTGCATGACCCCGCAATTGTCATTCAAAGTGCGACAGCGCTGAAAGCTAAAAATTGTCCTGGGCAGGAAGGGGGTAAAGTGCCTGATATGGAAGTGGTTAAAAGTCAGCAGCGATAAAAAGTGTAGCTGCGGACTGTTAATAAACACTTACCTGTCCCACGGTCCAGCGATGTGGGTGCCCGGAGCCTCGTTCCTCTCCGCTGGCTCCGTCATAGCAACTGTGGGCACCTGGCTGTGACAGCTTTTGGCTACACAGCCAAGGGCATACTGTGCATGCGCGAGTCGCTCTGCGCTCTGCTAGTGGCCAGGCAATCTTCTGGGACCTGTGACGTGTCCCAGAAGATTGCAGAGAGGGAGGGGCCGCCTAGGGGGAGAGGAGGAGTCGCTTAGGTGACCAAGAGCAGGAAGGAGGAAGTGGGACAGGAAGTCCCACTCTAAACTAGGTACACAGTCCCCCCCCCCCCCAAAAAAAAAAATGACATGCCAAATGTGGCATGTCAGGGGGCGAGGAGTACTTAAAATGGAAGTTCCACTTTTGGGTGGAACTCCGCTTTAACACTTATACCTACAGACAAGCCTGTAGTAAGTCTTACCTGTAGGCAGTGGCAGCACCCACCCCCCGCTGTTGCCAGTCGGTCCCGCACTTACATTATTAGCGGCAGCAGGTGGCAGACAGCGTGATGCAGCGGCTCCGTGTCCTCTCCTCCATGGAGGCTTCCAGCTCCTCCCCCCCTCCTCCTAGGCATCCAATAGGATCGCCTGTCTTTTCGGGTGACCAGTGTGACCAGTGTCAAAACCGGCTTCCTGATTGGCCAGGAGGAGGATCAGTGTTACAACAGTGAATATTCACTGTTGTAACACACCTGGGTGGGATCGGAGTGCACTCTCTGCGACCCGAGCCCACCCTATATTGAAGCCTATTAGAGCCTCTGGCTCTAATTTGTGCTTCAAAAAAACAGCCCCTCTGCATTGGAATCCATGCGCTGGTGTCCTGAAAGGGGACGGATGCATTGATGGGGGGCGGCGATGGACAGGGGGGGTGGTGCCCCTGTGCCCTTAATGGACGGGCCGCCCCTGCCTGTAGATACTGTGAATATATCCTAAACTTGCACCATTTAGGAGATATTCAGAGTGCATGCAGGCGATGATGTCACTGGTACATGCGCTCTGAGGGTTCAGCATACCGTGGCAGACCTTCAGAGCCCATGGCATAAACAACTGCTCCCGCACACATGAATGGGAGTGACGTCATCACGTCCCCCCCCCCCCCGCCACTCATGTAGCTGGAAGCCGCTAACCCAGAAGGAAGATCGGGGGAAGATGAAAGCCCTACTGCTTCAACCATTTCAATACAGGGCACTTTCACCCCCTTTTTGCCCAGGCCAATTTTCAGCATTCAGTGCTGTCCCAATTTAAATGACAATTGCGCAGCCATGCAACACTGTACCCATATGACATTTTTATCATTTTTTTTTCACACAAATAGAGCTTTCTTTTGGTGGTATTTAATCAACACTGCGGTTTTTCTGTTTATGCTAAATAAACATTTATAGTTTGCAAATAAATAATCATTTTTTATAGATTTAGACCAAAATGTTTATTGCTACAATTCTTTGGTTAAAATAACGCAAATCAGTATATATTATTTAGTCTGTAGGAAAGTTATATAGAGTAAATATCTAAAAATCAATCAATCCCGATGTACTGATGGCCTACCACATTTCTTGAGGCCCAAAAAATGCCGGGACAGTATAAATATCCCCCAAATGACCCCTTTTTGGAACCCAGACAGTCCAGGGTATTTAGTTTGAGGCATGGTGAGTTTTTTGAAGTTGTAATTTTTTTGTCACAATTTTTTGGGAAACGGAGACATTGATAAAAAAAATTTCTTTACAATTTATTTATTTTTTTTGCATACTGTCACCAGTGCAGTACAGCGTCAACATATAATTGGTCTGGCGGTGATCAGGGACAATGACTGGTGACAGTATGTGGCCAGTAAGACACCTCCTGTATTAAAGTAGTAAACTCTGTTACATCACTTTTACCTACCGTGAATATCTCCTAAACTTGCACAGTTTAGGAGATATTCAGTATATGCGCTGCTGCTGACATCATTGTGCCTTGACCGGCAGCTCCTGCGCGCATGCGCAGGAGTGACGTCATTGCGGCTCCGGCCAATCACAGCGCCGGAGCCGCGAACCCGGAAGTGACTCCGGTAGAAGATGTCGGCCGTGTACTCAGAGTGCCGACGCCGATTCAGGGCATCGTTCTGAGGTAAGTATTTCATAATAAACTAGTATGCGATGCGTACTAGCTCATTATGCCTTTGTCTTGCAGGGTTTGTTTATTTTGCTTTTTTTTTCTGAGGTTTACAACCTCTTTAACCTCTTCCGGACCACCCACCACATATATACTGCGGCAGGGCGGCCCATCTGCGCGAAATCACGTACCTGTACGTGATTTTGTGTAGGCGATCTGGGGCTATAGCTGCTAGCGATAATCATTGTCTTCTTCCCTTTGGGAGCAGACAATATTTCAGCAGGAAGGATTCCCCTGTCAGCACTATCCGTGTTGATGGTAGAATCAAGTTCCTTTCCTGCAACCCATAGTCGGGTGGCATCACCCTAATGACAGGCGGTTTCTTTTGACCTGGCCAATGCCACCCGGCATTCGCCCCATGTGTAGTAGACTTTAGAGTCCAGTCAAAACAACTACACTTGAAAATGCTTAGCATTAAATGCTTGGCGTTTATCAAGGAAATATCTACCAAATTCCTGCGGTAGAAAATGCTCAAATATGAGTTTTAAAACAACAAAATTATAAAATGAAAAAATAACAGCTGCACTCACCATTACCCACACAAAAAATAGTAAAAAACACAGGAATACAGTGGGTATAAAAAAGAATCCCCCCTTTTAAAGTAATCTCAATTTGTTGCTTTCCAGCCTGAAATGAGGACAGACAACGTTTTTGTTTTATCCAGCTGTATTTACTTAGTGCAACTTCCAAGGGAAAGATATAACACCAACATGTCAAAAATTAAAAAAATTAAAAACAGAATCCCTGAGTTGGAAAAAGGATCACCTCCTCCTAAAAATGACTTGTAAACTCTATCAGGTGTAGTTAATCACCTTCTCAATGGCACACAAAGCCGTTTAATTTTCAATATGCTGTGATCAGCTGTGGCTATTTTGATTAGCTCAGTGTGAAAAGAGCTTTCCTGGAGCATTTCAGTTCCTGAAAGTGCAACTGAAGCAAACAATCAACTATGGGTGGCAAGGCAATGTCAAAAGTTCTCTGGGATAAAGTTATGGACAGGCACAAGTTATGAGGTGGATACAAAAAAATATCAAAGGCTTTATGAATGCCTAGAAGCACATTAAAGTCTATTATTAAGAAGTGGAAGTTTGTTGGTACAAAGCAGGCCCCCACTGGATCAGGATGTCGCTACAAACTGGATGAAAGAGCCAGGAGGAAACTGGTCAGAGAAGCTACCAAGAGGCCTACAGCAACTCTGAAGCAGTTGCAGGAATTTATGACAAAGAGTGGTCATTGTGTGCATGTGACAACAATCTCACAAATTCTCCACAAATGTGGCTTGTATGGGAGGGTTGCAAGAAAAAAAGCCACTCCTCAAAAAAGACCACATGCAGTCACGACTGAGCTTTGCCAAAACGCACCTTGAAGATTCTGAGGCAACATGAAAAAAGGTGTTATGGTCAGATGAAACTAAAATTGAGATATTTGGCCTCAACACCAAACAATATCTCTGGCGGAAATCCAATACAGCTTACCATCCAAATAAAACCATTCCTAAAGTTAAGCATGGAGGTGGTAATATCCTGTGATGGGGGTGTTTCTCTGCAGCAGAGACTGGAGCACTTGTCAGGATAGAAGGAAAAATGGATGGGGCAAAATGCCATCAAATTCTGCTGCCCTCTGCCAGAAAGTTGTCAAAGGGAAGAAGGTTTATAACATGATAATGACACAGCAAAGCACACAGCAAAAATGAACACACAGTGGTTGAAGGAGAAAGAGGTGAATGTCCTTGCATGGCCTAGTCAGAGCCCAGACTTAACCCCCATTGAAAATCTGTGGAATGACTTGAAGACTACATTCCACTAATGGTCACCATCAAATTTAACTTAACTCGAGCAGTTCTGCAAAAAATAATGGCCAGGTATTGGAAAGCCTAGATGGGCAAAGTTAGCAAAGTTAGCAGAGACATTAATTATAGCAAACGGTGGTTTAACAAAATACTGACTCAAGGAGGTGATCCTTTTTCCAACTCAATTATTCTTTTTTTGATATTTTTCTGACATGTTGGTGTTATATCTTTCACTTGGATGTTATAAGTTGAGTAAATACAGCTGGATAAAACAACAACTGTGTCTGTCTTCATTTTAGGCTACGAAGCAATAAAAATTGATTATTTTAAGGGGGGGGGGATGATTATGTTTTATACCTGCTGTATGTAAAAAGTAGGGTTGTACCGATACTAGTGCCAGTATCGGTGCTGATACCGAGCATTTGCATGAGTACTTGTGCAAAATGCTTCAATGCCTAATCTGATACCTGGGCAGTCAGGGGTGATCGGTGAGGTGGTAAGGGGAGTTACAAGCACCAAACTCCCTGTATAGATTTCAATAAAGCAGCTAACAGCCACTTCTCCTCTTCTACCCCCCCCCCCCCTGCAGCTTTCAGCTGCTTTATTGAAATCTATACAGGGAGATCGGTGCTTGTAACTCCCCCCACCACCACACCGTGTCCTCTTCTGGTCCCCCTCTGTGTCCTCCTCCATGCTGCTCCAGTCCCCCTCTGTGCTCCTCCTCCGGTCTCTCAGGAGTCCTCCTCCGTGCTGCTCTGGTCCCCCTCTGTGTACCCCTCTGGTCCCTCTCCATGCTCCTCCTCTGGTCCCCCTCAATGTCCTCTGTGCTGCTTCAGTCCCCCTCTGTGTACCCCTCCAGTCCCCCTCTGTGCTCCTCCTCCGGTCCCCCTCGACGTCCTCCTCCATGATGCTCCGGTCCCCCTCGGTGTCCTCCTCTGTGCTGCTCTGGTCCCCCTCCATGCTCCTCCTCCAGTCCCCCTCGGTGTCTTCCTCCATGCTACTCTGGTCCCCTTCATGCTCCTCCTCCAGTCCCCCTCGATGTCTTCCTCTGTGCTTCTCCGGTCCCCCTGTGTGCTCCTCCTCCAGTCCCCCTCCGTGCTCCTCTGGTCCCCTTCTGTCCTCCTCCAGTCCCCCTTGTCCCGGATCTGTCAGGATGGAGAGTGGAGTAAGGATCCGGTAAATATGCCCTTTACCAGCTCCTTACTTTTCTGAATTGACAGAGTCAGTGATCACTGACTCTGTCCATTCATAACTGAGCATCGTAAACTGTGTTTACAATGCTTCAGTTTATGAATGGAGAGGAGCCGCTGTCTCCTCTCCATTCATCTTCAGTGCAGCTGAGGCTTCAGAGAAAGGGACTGGGGAATCTCTGTCCTCCGTCCCTTTCCATATCTCAAAGGGGAGATGTCAGGGGTCTGTTTAGACCCCTGATATCTCACCAAAGTCCCCTCCAACAGGGTTGATAAAAAAATTTAAAAAAAAGGAAAAAAATTGTAATAAATAAATATTTAAAAAGTAAAATTGTAAAAATAATAAAAAATAAAATAATATAAAAACACTGGCAGAACCTGGGAAAAATAGGTGTGCACATGACGTAGGACGTCTGTGAAGGGGGAGGGGCTGATGCCGGCGCCGGTGTGAGGATCTGAGGCGAGCGGCTCCGGGCGGGAGAGAGACGCGAGCGGGGTGAGAGACCGCAGCGTCCCCGGTGTAAGTACTGTACCGGGACACATCGTCTCCTGTGGCGGGGCCCCCCCCTTCTCGCGCTCTGAGCCCGCGGACGGCTACACACCAAAGGCTATGAACCAGCCGGCCGGCACCGCGGCTTAGGCTGGGATGTGACAGGACCGAAGACGAGCGGACAAACAGCTGATAAACAGCTGACTAGCAGCGTGTGGAGAAGCCCAGAGAGCGGGATGAAGTGAAGTCACTGAAGCAGTGCGCTGCCTGAAAGTGTTCAATCGCTGCCCTGGACACCTGACGGTCCTCCCAGGCACTACCTCTCCCCCCCTGCTTCGTACCCAGGACCAGGACTCCGATCCTATTCTGAAGTAGGGCTACAGCTGAGAGACAGCAACAGAAGAAAAGGTAGGAATATCTCCCTCTCCTAGTGTGAAGAAATTGCATGGTACAATGGTGTAGGGACGGTTAACAACTTGCAGAACCAGTGTCTGAGTACAGTGAACTTTTTTTTTTTTTTTTTTACATTACCTGGGCCTGTCAGCGAATTTGTTAACCAGTTTTGGGTGTTATGTTCGAGGTTTGGCCATCCTCCTATGTTTGAGACCTGGTATATACCTACCACAGTACACCTTCTACGTACCTTGCCCTGTTTATGGTGAAGACATAGGGAGGGGGATCGATAAGGATAATCATTCAGATCCCAATCACTAGGAAGCCTACCATAATACCAGGAACAACCCAGCACCTACGTAAAGACTCCTCCCAAGGCGGGTAATAAGGATAGGAATAGGCGAGGAGGGCTAGGAGGGCCCCCCCCCTGGACTTTATTTGTATTGGAACCTATTTTTTTTTTTTTGTTTTTTGTTACTACACTCACGCGGTGTGGAAGCACCACCAGGAGGGAACGAGTAATACGCCGAGGGAGCAGGCCTAACACCTTAAAAGCTGACATCCTGTGGAAGCATGAGAGGGCGGTCTCAAAAAACAGTAGAATCTAAAAACCCAAGAGAGAGCCTCAACACTAGTTCCATACAAAAATACCTCACAGAACCAAATCCAAAGAGCCCAGGACAGGATATGAAACAGTCAGGAACAAAAGAGAAGAAAAAAGAACAGCAGAAGCAGAAGGGGGGACAGGGGGATAGGCCTAAGGAGGACCTAAGTCTGGAGGGGGGAGCGCTGAGTGACACCCCGGAAGAGCAAAGAAATATTGAACGTGGTATGAACAGAACAGAAATGCTGGAAATGTTCGCTAAGTTGGAAGGAGTGATAAAATCGGAAATCATGAATGTTCGCTCAGACATGGGCCAATTACTCCACAGGGTGGAAGAGGTAGAAGAGGTATCAGTGAAGCAAGCAAAAATGATCTCTGACCTCCAAGATCAAATTGGCAAGATGCAGAGCGAAAATCGCATGTTGTCTTATAAAATGGAAGAGCAGGAAAACCAGAGCAGGCGACAAAACCTGCGTATCAGATCCATCCCGGAACAACTGAATGAAGATCTCGGGGAGAAATTGAGAAAAATATTCAACCCCATCCTGGGTAGGAAGGAGGAGGAGGTTCTTAGGATCGACCGGGCCCATAGGGTGAGGAAACCCCCTAACCTTAATCAGGAGATCCCCAGGGATGTTATCGTGAAGTTTCACTCGTACGAAGACAAGGAAAAAATTTGGAGGAATCTCAGGGGTGCACCCCCAATTTGCTTTGAAAATAAAAATTTACAGATCTTCGCGGACATATCGGCTGGAACCCTAGCACGAAGAAGACAGATGAGACCCCTATTAGACCAACTTCGAAGGGCCAACTTGAAGTACAGTTGGGGGTTCCCAACATCCTTGATAGTTGTCAAAGAAGGGAGAACACACAGGATGAGATTCCCAGAAGAGACTCAGGATTTTTGCGCAAGTGTGGGGATTACGATGCCGGAGGAACTGAGATAAGAATTTCAAGGAACTCTATTCCAAGTTGTTTTTGAGTGCGGGGTCGACTTTGTTTTCCCGGGTGGGGGGTGGGCTTGGGGTTGGGGGATGGGGGGGTCTTTTTTTTTTTTTTTTTTTTTTTTTCCTTCCCCTTATCCGGGGTCCTCCCCCTCATTCGGGGGACTGGTGAGCGTAACAAAGACGATGTGACTTGGGTCTCTGGTTTATTAAAGTGTAATGTGGTGGTGGCTGCGCGGGTGTGGGGGGGCGGGGGGGGTGGATACCCCGGTAGGAGCGCTGGCCTCTGGTCCTCTTAACCTCCCTCCGTGCCGGGGGGGGAGGGGGGGGAGAGGGAACCCTTTTTTTTTTTTTTTTTTTTTTTTTTTTTCCTCTCTTCCCTCTCTCCACCTTGCGCGGCGGGGGGGGAGGCACTGGTTACCGGCATCTGAGCACCACCCCTTGAAGTGGTGCGCGCTGTATGGGATCGAGAACATCCTCTACAAGCGGGCTTAGGGCTGGGATGCAGCCGGGGGGGCGGGGGGAGGGGTTGGGGTGGGGGGAGTTTGGGGGTGGGGAGGAAGGGGGGAAGGATGTTCCTGCGAGGGGGATCTTAGGAGTGCAGAGAGAAGGGGTCAGGGCCTTGAACCTAAGAGATGCCTGACCTCAAGTTCCTTACTTACAACGTAAAGGGTCTCAACTCTCCTGTAAAAAGACATAAAATCCTGAAGGAATTACAATATTATGGGGCTGATATAGTCTTTCTCCAAGAGACTCACCTGGTGCTGGAGTCCAGGATCAGGCTTTTCTCCCCAGGCCTGCCGCAATGGTTTTACAGCGATTCCCCCATTAGAAGAGCGAAGGGGGTGGCAATTGGTCTCTCAAAGTCCTCAAACTTCTCATTACTAGACAGATTGTCAGATCCGGAGGGCCGGTACATCTTTTTAAAGGGTAACATCGGAAATAAAATATTTACTCTGGCGAATATATATTGCCCAAATAAGAACCCAATTGCATTCTTCGGACAGGTGTTGACAAAGTTGATGAGCTTCAGAGAGGGAGAGGTGGTGCTGGCGGGGGATTTAAACTTCTACCTGGACAGGAGTCTCGATAGTACGTCCCGGGCACAGGGGACGAGAAAGTCCTCTACCGCCGCAATTGGGCGGCGGCTTTTCAACTGTCGCCTTGTAGACGCATGGCGGATGCAACACGCCAAGGATAGAGATTTTACCTTCTTCTCCCCTGTGCACGGGACGTATTCGAGACTAGACCACATCTTTGTGGACCATGGCCTCTTGGATCAAGTGGAGGAAACCAAAATAGAGATCATCTCACTTTCAGACCACGCACCGGTCACTTTGACGATGAGGCTCCCTGACAGGGCCGAAAGGACTTATGCGTGGAAACTTAATGAATCCCTGCTTAAAGACCCAAAAGTATTGGAGAAGATACAGAAAGAGGTTGACTTTTACTTTAAAGTGAATGACACAGGAGAGGTTTCATATTCCACTCTATGGGAAGCGCATAAGGCGTTTACCAGGGGGGTCCTCATCTCCATGGGTGCGGGAATCAAAAAAAAGAGAAGGGAAGAAAGGGAGAGGCTGATCGCTGAAATTTTCACTCTGGAGCAGAAACACAAGGAGAGAAGGGGACAGAGTCAGGAAATTTTCCACCGACTTGTCGGTAAAAGGGAGGAGCTGAGGGATGCTTTGGAACAGGAAACTAAGAGATCCCTCAATAGGTTAACAAAAGAAAATTACCTGTGGGCAAACAAGTCTAGCAAACACCTGGCCAGAATGATCAGAAAGAAAAAAGACAGGAATTTTATAGGCAAAATTCAAAATAAAAAAGGAGAGCTAATTGGTACCAGTAAGGGTATAGCAGAGGAGTTTAAAAAGTTTTATGGGGCGCTCTACTCCATAGGACAAAATAGAACGGGCAGTCCAACACATGGGGAGAGGGTCAAGGAATTCCTGAGGGGGGCAGGAGTGGCGGAGCTCACAGAGGAAGAGAGAGCGGCCCTTGATAGACCGATCGGAGAGGAAGAGATCATGGCAGCCCTGAAATCCTCCCCGAAGGGCAAGAGCCCAGGCCCTGACGGCTTCACCACACTATATCTGGAGAAGTTGAAACACATTCTAGTCCCTAGACTGTGCCAATATTGGAACGATCTGGGTATTAATTGTGAAATGGGGAGAGAGGCGTTGCTAGCCTCAATCACTTTAATATTAAAAGAGGGGAAAAATGATAAGCTTTGCTCCAGCTATAGGCCCATCTCGTTGTTGAACGCAGATGTGAAGCTCTTTGCAAAGGTTCTGGCAAGCAGACTGAAGGAGAGAATGGTATCCCTAGTACATGCAGATCAAGCAGGTTTTATACCCGGGAGACAGAGCAGAGATAACGGCGTTCGAGCAGCACTCCTCACGGAGTTAGGTAAATGCAAGGGACCCCCAGCTCTATTCCTGTCAGTTGACGCGGAAAAAGCGTTTGACAGGGTAGACTGGGGGTTCATGATGAAAACGTTGGAAGCTATGGGGGTGGGGCCGAGATATATCACTTGGGTTAGGTCCCTCTACAGTCACCCGACGGCTACAGTTAGGGTTAACGGGGTTCTCTCAGAACCTTTTGTGATGAAAAATGGCACTAGGCAGGGGTGCCCTCTGTCCCCTCTATTGTTTGTTCTGTACCTGGAGCCTCTCCTCGCCACCATCCGCAACGACCCAGATTGCAATGGGGTAGGAGCGGGAGGGGAGGAGCACAAACTCGCGGCGTTTGCCGACGATATATTGTTTTTTATTACCAACCCTAGAATCACCCTCCCGAACCTGCTCAGAGTAATCAGAGGATACGGGGAACTATCAAATTTCAAAGTCAACTTGAAGAAGTCGGAGATCCTAAATATTAGTGTGGGTAAGGAAGAGGCAGGCCACCTTTCTCAGGTTTTCCCATTTCCTTGGAAAGAGGAAATTAAATATCTAGGTGTAAAACTCTCCAACTCCATAAACGAAATGTATCTTAAAAATTATATACCATTGCTTGACGAGATTAGGCAGGAAACTAGAAGGTTGGCGACGAGACCGCTTTCGTGGCTCGGTCGCGTGAACGCGGTTAAGATGATACTGACCCCTAAAATATTATTCAAATTCCAGATGCTTCCCATCCCACTCCCTCTGTATTACTTTGGAGCCTTAAGGAGATTGGTGGCAAGATTTGTCTGGGGTGGCAAAAAACCACGTATCTCCTACGCGGTTTTGAGCAGGGGAAAAAAAAAGGGGGGGTTGGCCCTACCGGATTTTTATAAATATTACTTAGCTATCACACTATCACGGGTTATTGAATGGTCAAAAAAGGACACCGAAAAGAGATGGGTTAGATTAGAACACATCATGAGTAACACTGATCTACGTAGGAACATATGGAACCCACCAAAATATAGAGCACTGGGCACAAACACAGCGGTTTTGACACAAAATACTCTTAAATGTTGGGATTTGGTACACACACAGAACAATTGGACTTATAACTCACCTTTAATTTATATGAAAGACAATTCTTTTTTTGAGCCAGGGAAGAGGGAGGTGGGAGGGAATTGGTTAAAAGACGAGGGCATCCAACTTAAAAACTTCCTTAATAATAATGGGAGTCTACGCACATTTTCCGAGTTAAAGGCAGACCCAGGGATAGGGGTGTTGGACGCGTGGAGGTACCTTCAGCTCTCGCACTTCATTGAAAAACTACCAAAGCCACTTAGAGGTGAAGAGGAATATAGACCACTCGAGCAGCTCTGTGTGAGGGAGCAGCCGACTGGGACCATCTCACAAATTTATAGGACTCTGGGTAGGAGGTCGGAGCTGGAGGTGCCCCCGTACATCAAAAAGTGGGAACGGGAATTAGGATCACAATGTGGTGAAGTCACCTTAGAGAAGATTTTGAAACTGGTACACCTGGCAGCACAGGACTCCAGGAGAACGGAAAGTCATTACAAATGTTTGGCAAGATGGTATGCCACCCCAGACAGACTAGCCAAAATGGACAACACCAAATCCAACTTATGTTGGAGGGGATGTATCTCTGTAGGTTCTATGGCCCACATGTGGTGGGAATGTAACGCCATTAAAAGTTTTTGGGGAAAAATCATAAGTCTGATCAAGGCAATAACAGGAGAGGTTATCCCGACAGACCCATGGGTGTGTCTATTTCACGGCACGTCAAAGACGCTGAGGAGTTACCGTTCCTCTATGGTACCTATATTACTTGATGCAGCTAAAAAGCAGATAGCAACAAAATGGTTAGACCCGGCTGCACCAAATATTCGGGACTGGCTCCTCTGCGTCAACGAGGTGTACAACGTTGAAATTTTGGATAGCAGAGGAATGGATCCTGGGGAGGGGGCGGTAGGGGAAGGTAAATGGGAGAGATGGCAAAGGTATAAAAAGACTTGGAGTTATGCCGAGGAATTTTTAGACAATACTTGAGGGGTCGGCGAAGCGGACATGGTTATGTGTCCATGAATGCTCCATTGGCCTCCTTATAGATCCTTCTGCAGGAACGGGGGTGGGGTGGGAATGGGGGTTTTGGGGGGGGAGTAGGATGAACTCTGTCAATGAATTTGTATTTTCTTCTGTATCTTGAGGGGAACGGTTTTGTATGGAAAAATATTAAATAAAGTATTTAAAAAAAAAAAAAAACAAAAAAAAAAAAAAAGAACCTGGGAAAAATACATGTAGCAGTTTTTGATGCAGACAGCTGTGATATACGTAGACTATTATGGAAAAGACAGGTTTTTACAATAAGTGTTTTATTGTAGCATAAAGTTATATAGCCACATTTCCGGGGCCCTGATTTATCTCATTGCAAGATAGTGGATTCTTTTCTGCCTCCTGGAAAAATACATGCTATGGAATAAAGAAATACAATGAAAAAAAAAAAAAAAAAAAAAAAATAATATAAAAAAACACTGACACCGATGTCTAAACCGTTGGCAACAAAAGTGAGTACACCCCTAAGTGATTGTCCAAATTGGGTCCAAAGTGTCAATATTTTGTGTGGCCGCCATTATTTTCCAGCACTGCATTAACCCTCTTGGGCATGAAGTTCACCAGAGCCTCACAAGTGAACACTGGAGGCCTCTTCCACTCCTCCATGACAACATTGCGGAGCTGGTGGATGTTAGAGACCTTGCGCTCCTCCACCTTCTGTTTGAGGATGCCCCACAGATGCTCAATAGGGTTTAGGTCTGGAGACATGCTTGGCCAGTCCATCACCTTTACCCTCAGCTTCTTTAGCAAGGCAGTGGTCATCTAGGGGGTGTGTTTGGGGTCATTATCATGTTGGAATATTGCCCTGTGGCCCAGTCTCTGAAGGGAGGTGATCATGCTCTGCTTCAGTATGTCACAGTACATGTTGACATTCATGGTTCCCTCAATTAACTGTAGCTCCCCAGTCCCGGCAGCACTCATGCAGCCCCAGACCATGATACTCCCACCATAATGCTTGACTGTAGGAAAGACACACTTGTCTTTGTGCTCCTCACCTGGTTGCCGCCACACACACTTGACACCATCTGAACCAAATATGTTTATTTTGGTCTCATCTGACCACAGGACATGGTTCCAGTAATCCATTCCCTTAGTCTGCTTGTCTTCAGAAAACTTTGTGGGCTTTCTTGGGCATCATCTTTATAAGAGGCTTCCTTCTGGGATGACTGTCATGCAGACCAATTTGATGCAGTGTGAGGCATATGGTCTGAGCACTGACAGGCTGACCTCCCACCCCTCCCAGCACTAATATGTCTGTTTCCCAAAGATAACCTCTGGATAGGACGCTGAGCACGTGCACTCAACTTCTCTGGTAGACCATGGCGAGGCCTGTTCTGAGTGGAACCTGTCCTGTTAAAACGCTGTATGGTCTTGGCTACCATGCTGCAGCTCAGTTTCAGGGTCTTGGCAATCTTCTTATAGCCTAGGCCATCTTTATGTAGAGCAACAATTCTTTTTTTCAGATCCTCAGAGAGTTCTTTGCCATGAGGTGCCATGTTGAACTTCCAGTGACCATATGAGAGAGTGAGAGCGATAACACAAAATTTAACACACCTGCTCCCCAATCACACCTGAGTCCTTGTAATAGTAACGAGTCACATGACACTGGGGAGGGAAAATGGCTAATTGGACCCAATTTGGACAATTTTCACTTAGGGGTGTACTCACTTTTGCTGCCAGCGATTTAGACATTAATGGCTGTGTGTTGAATTATTTTGAGGGGACAGCAAATTTACACTGTTATACAAGCTGTACACTCACTACTTTACATTGTAGCAAAGTGTAATTTCTTCAGTGTTGTCACATGAAAAGATATAATAACATATTTAAAAAAATGTGAGGGGTCTACTCACTTTTGTGAGATACTGTACATAAGCAGCAATTCATTATTTCATTAGAATACAGTATCTTCATCTGTAAGAGAGTCCAGAGTTACCATTCCTCTATATGTGACAGAAGGGGAAGGCCACTAAATAGAAGATTAAGGCTGCAAAGAGGAGTGTGACCTACTTTTTGCGAGCTGCAAACCATAGCTGTTTTATTTTATTTAAATTGGGCACATTTTTTTCTAGTCTATTTTATATGCCTATATATCTATGTCAGTTTGCTTCTCTGCTACAAAGTTTAATAAAGCGAAAAGTACAAACATCACATGCATTTTGGTGACTCACCATTATTAAAACATTTCGTACTGTAAATATTTAAAGGTTAGTCATAAATATTTAAAAAACACAGTTGTCCAAGCGCCGTTTCACACAGGGGTGGCTTCAAAGTCGTCCAACTCTGAAGCCGCCCCGTACAGCGTGACTTCTGTATAGAAGTCAATGCAAGCCGCTCCGAAGTCGCCCCAAAGTAGTACAGAAACCTTTTCCTAAGTCGGAGCAACTTGCTCGCTTCTATTAGAACAGTTCCATTGCAATGCATGGAGCGCAACTTGTCAGGCGGCTGAGTCGCCTGACAGGTCGCCCCTGTGTGAACTGGCACAAAGGCTAGCCTAATGCCGCGTACACACGATCAGACATTGATCGGATATTTCAACAACAAAATCCATGGATTTTTTCCGATGGATGTTAGCTCAAACTTGTCTTGCATACACACGGCCACACAAAGTTGGTTGGAAATTCCTAACGTCAAGAACGTGATGACATACAACACGTACAACGAGCCGAGCAAAATGAAGTTCAATAGCCAGTGCTGCTCTTGAAAATAAGTGCTGCTCGGCAAATAAGTGATTGAGCTGCATTTGTCCAAAGAATCCAGTAGGCAGGAGGTGCTGCCAGAAGTGCTATGCTGATTTTGTCCCTGCAGCCCCCTCCCCCTAGGGAATGATTGCCACATGTGCATGTCCTACACAATGGAAAGTAGACCACCAGGCTTCATGCTGCATACCATGATTACAGCATTTTAAAGGATTTTTATACAGTTCTTAGTGAGATCCACCTCAACCCTTGTCAACAAACCAAAACAACACATGCTGTGGAATTCTGGAGACTACTACCCTACTGTGTCGCTAAGGTACAACTAACCACTACAAGGCAATCCAACAGTGATTCCTTCCCCATCCACGCTATTATCCTTAACTTGAGGTGGGTTATGTCCGCTGGTGTCTGAGCTTCCATGCGGAGAAGACTGCTTTGGGATAGCACGGCTATGATCTCACCATCTATCAGCCCTTGGTATTCTACCTCCATTGCCAGAGAGCAACTTAAGCCTGTTTGACCCATATAGCGTACACTCTGTGGGTCCCAACTTTCCGGTAAGCCTCCAGTCATTCGGGTGGTGGTTCTATCAGTACTGATTGGATTTTATTCAAGAGTGTCCACGATCATATACCTTGGAGTTCATCACCATTGCAATATCTATGTTTTCTGCACTTGTTTATTGATTTCTGGACTTTTTTTCTTCCATTTTGTATTTTGTCATCACATATGGTGACCTTAAGGGTTTTTTATTATGATGGACTTTTCATGCACGAACTTTCATTAGATACATTACACTTATTTTACTTTTATTATTACATGTGTTATTGTAATATTTAAAATTTTTTCTCACTTATTAGCGCTACACTTGGTTTTATATGCACAGTGACGTACACAGAATGTCCTGGTCTCCTCCCTGGGAGAGCCGGCTCCTGGCCCTGGGCCTCAAACTCTGATACACCTCCATTAGGTAAGTGCATATTTTCACACCCATATTTTTTTTTTTATAATCTCTTTATTTGAAAAAAAAAAATTATCCATTACAGCTTACACAAAGCCACCAAGATACAAAAGGAAAAAGGTACAAAGAAAAAAAGAGAAAAAGGAGCTATCTCTAAGATCATAAACACATTAAAATCATCCATTTTTCCCGCATATACTACTACATCTACAACCGATATGTGCCAATTCAAGATACCCATAAGCTGTAACCTTCAAAAAGGAGAAATAAAAAGGTTTTTTCGCTTTTTCCCTCATTTTACCTCCCCTTCCCCCCCTCCCCCCCCCCATTGTCACTCACCCACCATTCACCCTCACATGCACCTTACGCCAGACTCAACTCGTACCATCCTCACCTCGCCTCCCCCTCCGGCCCTACCCCATCCCAATCCAACCATGCTTTCCAGATCTTCACAAATTTCTTGTGGTTGCCCCTCTTCTTATAAATATACTTTTCCCTGCAAATCACCTCCCTTACTGCATTCTCCCATTCCGTCACCGTCGGAGCCTCCTTCCTCTGCCAGTGTTGTGCAATGAGCTTTTTCCCCTGAAACAGGCATCTATCTCTTGCCGTCTGAGTATCCCTTGAGGTCCCTCCGTCCCCCATCAGTCCCAGCAGGCACTCTCTCGCCTCCAACCTTAGCGATGTCCCAAACACCAGGTTTATTTTTCCCACCACTCCTTCCCAGTATCTATGCAGTTTGGGGCATCGCCAAAACATGTGGATCAAATCCCCGTTCCCCCCTCCACATCTTTGACACTTCGGGTCGGGTCTCTTACCCCACTTGAATAGTTTCAGGGGTGTATAGTATGCCCTATAAGATAAATACAGGTGAGACATCACTTGTGAGGGAGAGAGAGTGACCCTGGGCCCAGACGCCAAGACATACTCCCATTGATCATCAGACAGTACTCCCACATCTTTTTCCCATTTAATTCTGTTTTTATTTTCCACCGGTCCTTCCTGGGCTACTGCCTTCAGGCATCCATACATATCCGAGATCAACCCCTTCGTGGAGCCTGCATCGATCAGCTTTCTCAAAGAGGCCATTTCGCATCACACTGGCGTCTCCCTCCCAAATTGTGCCTCCAGGGCATGCCTAATTTGCAGATATCTATAAAATGACCTGTTAGAGATCGCATATTCCTCTACAAGCTCCTGAAAGGACTTCAACCTCCCCGCCCTGTATACCTGTGCCAGGTAATGGATACCCTGGCGGTCCCATTCCTCAAAACGCCCCATTTTTTTAAGCTCATTGAGGCTGTTGTTATCCCAGAGTGGCGAAAAGTCTGCAAAACCAATGTATCCCAAGGTTCTCTTGGCCTGTACCCAGACTTTAACCATCATCTGGGTGGTGGGGCAATTAGTACAGAATGAATCTGCCTCTAATCCCTCTGCGATTGTATCGTGTCTGGTGTCATTCAACAAAATACTATCCCCCGCTCCCTCTTCTCCTAACCTATTGCTGCCTCCCATTTGTTGCAATTGGGCTGCCAAAAAGTAGCCCCACGGGTCAGGTACTGCCAAGCCACCCTTCCCCTCTGGTCGCCGCAGCGCCCGCAACCCGATCCTGGCCACCCCATTTTTCCAAATGAGCTCCCTGAACACACTGTCCATTTTTTTGAACCAATGCTTGGGAATCCAAACGGGAGAGTTCTGCAAGACGTATAAAATTTGGGGTAACCAAACCATTTTAATCAGGTTGCAGCGCCCGGCGACCGAGAGGGGCAGGCGTCTCCACACTTGACACTTCTGCTTCAGCTTTTTCATCAATGGGACTAAATTTCCGGATATGTAGTGTCCTGGATCTCTAGTTATATTAATCCCCAAGTATTTCATTTGCCTGACCACTTGGATTTGGGATGCCTGGAGGGGGAGAGGCCCGCTCAGGGCGTCTACGGGCAGGATCACTGATTTCTCCCAGTTAACCAGTAACCCAGAGAAAGCACCAAACTCTTTTACTATCCCCATAGCTGTTTCCAGTGAATCCTGCGTATCCGCCAAAAACAGCAGAATGTCATCGGCATACAGGGCCACTTTGTCCACCCCTCTTTTCCTCCTAAACCCTTGTACACCCTGTGCCATCCTCAAAGCAACTGCTAAGGGCTCAATTGCAAGGGCGAAGAGCAGGGGGGACAGGGGGCACCCCTGTCTCGTACCCCTGCTCAACTGAAACCACTCCGAGCACTGCCCGTTGATTTTCACCTTGGCCCTCGGATTATTATATAACAGTCTTAACCACTGAGCAAAACCGGGGCCAAACTGATATTCTGCCAACACCTTCCATAGATAATGCCATTCCAGAGAATCAAAGGAATCACACCCATATTTAACACGATGGCCAAGATCCTATCTTTAAATGTACATGGCCTAAACTCCAATAAAAAGAGACATCTGGCGCTAAGGGAGTTCAGACAATCAGGAGCTGATGTTATACTAGTTCAAGAGACCCATTTCGACAAAGGGGGCTCGTTCGCATTTGCCTCCAAATATTTCCCCCAGATTTACCTCTCCTCAAATACCCATAAAAGAGGGGGAGTGGCGATACTCATTAAGAAGGGATCCCCCTTCACTTGTGTAACTCAATACTGCGACCCTCATGGCCACTTTATTATACTACAGGGACTCTGGCATACACAAGACATTACACTATGTGCCCTATACGCACCAAATGTTAAACAACATAGCTTTCTGTCTAAGGTTTATGCTTGTATTTTCAAATCAAATCCCGGAGTTTTGGTGGTGGGCGGAGACTTTAATCCCATCCAGTCAGCAACTGCGGATCGTCATGTGTGCTGGGCTCCCGAGTGTCTCCACCTCGGGTCCTTAGGGACTCTAGATTATTCCGACAAATCTCTAGACGATATGTGCTCTTTGATGCCTGGAGGGCCCTTCACCCAGGCGATCGGCAGTATACATTTTACTCGCACACACTCCCGGATTGATTACTTTTTTGTTAACAATCATACACTTAAACTAACGCGCACAGCTCAAATACTCCCTATTTCTTGGTCAGATCACGCCCCTATTTTACTCACCCTGGATTTGGGCATCCCCAACTGTAGACCCTATAATTGGAGGTTAAATACATTCCTTCTCCAACACCAGCCTGCCCAAGTAGAATTTACCACTACTCTCAAACAATACATTATAGAAAACGCTACCCCCGATATCTCTTTGCCTACACTCTGGGAAGCCCATAAGGCAGTTCTTCGGGGTAAGTGTATAGCACTTTCTTCTGCAATGAAAAAAGATTCCCTAGCCGCAAAAGTAAAAGCGGAACAGGAACTTGGAGTGCTTGAACGCAAACTCCAAGTCACCCCCACAATACCCCTCCTCAGGAAAATAATCCATCTACGTTCAACTCTCAAGGATCTCGCCCTAGGTCGCATAGAAAAGGCACTGACCAGACTGAAACAAATATTCTACGACAAAGGAAATAAAGCACATACCCTTCTAGCTAATAAATTACGCGAAAAGTCCCACATGCAAACACCACACCAGATTAAAAACAAATCGGGCCAATTGATATCTCACCCTACAGAGATTGCCCATATCTTTGCAGACTTCTACAAAGATCTCTACAATAACCCGGATATACCCAGTACTCCTCAGAACTATCCCAAAATATGTAAGAATATTTAGAACGAAGCGGAGTCCCTCATCTCACACCATCTGACCTGTTGTCGTTGAATGCAAAGGTCACTGACGAAGAGATAGAACTGACTGTTAAGTCCCTACCAACTCACAAGGCCCCAGGCTCAGACGGACTCCCTTATGAATATTATAAGACGTTTCTTCCCATACTACTCCCATATATACGCAAACTATTTAATGCTTTCCTTCACGACACCCCCATACCTCCAGATATGCAGCATTCCTTTATCACTTTAATTCCTAAACCAGACAAAGACCCCTCCTTATGCGCTAACTATAGACCCATCGCCCTACTGAATTCGGACCTTAAAATTTTCACCAAATTACTCTCCAACCGCCTTAATATGATTCTGCCCTCACTGGTCCAAGTGGGGTTTGTCCCACTTCGGCAAGCAGGCGACAATACCAGAAAGGTTATAGACTTAGTGGATGAGGCGAACAGGGAAAACATGCCGTCCATGCTTCTAAGCTTGGACGCAGAGAAAGCTTTTGACCGCTTGGGTTGGCCTTTTCTGTTCTCCACGCTACGATATATGGGATTCCGGGGCCCATTTTTACAAGCAATTAGATACCTCTACTCCAACCCCTCCTCTTAAGTCAGGACCCCCTTTGCACTCTCCACATCTATTTCTGTTGCAAATGGTACTAGACAAGGGTGTCCACTCTCACCCCTGCTGTTTGCACTCTACGTTGAACCCCTGGCCGCGTCCATTCAGAATAACCCAGACATACGGGAATATCGGTAAGGGGTAAGGAGTTTAAAATCTCCCTCTTTGCCGATGATGTTATTCTTACATTGACCCAGCCCCATACTACCCTCCCGATTTTGCATGCAGAATTGGATCGCTTCTGTCTTCTTTCGAGTTATAAAATTAATGCATCAAAGTCAGAAGCATTGCCTATTAATATCCCCGAAGCAGAGGTCACACTTTTAAAAATCAACTTTCCCTACACTTGGAAATCGACCGCTCTGAAGTATCTGGGAACCCACATCACCTCAAAATTTAACACTTTATACCAAGAAAACTTCCCTCCCCTCTTCCGCTCCATTAGATCCTCACTGCTTCAGTGGAAAAAACATCATATTTCCCTACTAGGACGAATCGCTTCAATTAAAGTGACCATCCTCCCGAAGCTCCTATATCTCTTTCAAATGTTGCCCATTCCAATTCCATACAAACATCTGAAAAAACTCCAGTCTGAACTACTCCATTATGTCTGGAATGACAAAAGACACAGGATACCGAGCTCAGTGATGATGGCATCACGTAATGAGGGGGGTTTAGCGTTCCCCAACATTATCAAATACTATCAAGCAGCTCAGTTGCGAGCAGTCACCTCATGGTTTACCCACAAATCATATAATAAATGGACAGAAATTGAAAAAATATGGCTAGCCCCCATACACCTAAATAATTTACTGTGGAGTGCACATGCAGATGTAGCTCCTGATCGTTTGATAGGTCCCATGTCCCAACTGAGACGGACGTGGCGTACATTGGCTCACTCTCACGGACGCTCATCAGACAAATCACTTCTGACCTCTTTTGTCTGTAATCCTAAGGTGCCAGATAGCCTCACCTACCAGATGTCACATTCTTGGACATCCCAGAATTTATTCCATTTCGAGAACTTGGTAGACCCCAGGACACGCAAACTGTTAACATTTTGTGACCTACAGGCCAAATATGAACTCCCCAAACAGGTATTCTATGGATACCTGCAAATCCGACACTATGCACTCACTATAGCTCCTGATCTACAATTCTCCCCCCATCTCCATTTCAAACTATAATTTTAGCAGGTACTGCACAGAAGGGCCTTATATCGGGTATATATAAGATTTTGAATGCATCTTTTCTAGAAGAACGAGGCAAACATTCATATATGATTAAATGGGAGAAGATCCTCGATGAGGAAATCCCCATAACACAATGGCAGACGATATGGTCCCAAGCTGCAAAGACCTCAATATGCACATTATACAAAGAGAATTCCTATAAAATTCTCCTACTCTGGTACATGACCCCAGAGGTGATACACACTATTTTCCCCAATAGTTCTGATAAATGCTGGTGATGCCGGGGAGCAAAGGGGACTTTTCTACACATATATTGAAGTTGCCCATTATTAACCTCATACTGGACCGCGGTTCAGCAGTTATTAGCCCACCTTCTGGAAATGCATGTCCAGGCGTCCCCAAAATTCTTCCTGTTAGGCTTATCGCCGCTAAAACTCCCTAAGCCACATAAGAAATTAGTACGCCATATACTCACAGCAGCGCGCTGCCTTGTAGCGTTACACTGGAAAAGCTGTACTCCGCCCTCTGCTGAGGATCTTTACACCAGAATTAAGGATGTAGAACTGATGGAGAAAATGACGTCCAGAATACAGGACAGATTGGAGGCACATAACAGGGTCTGGGAGCTATGGCATCTCTGGGAGGACCCACCATGATCAGGTATTACCCCCACTTGGATGACTTCTATACCCCCTCTATTCCTTTCTTTCTCTATTACCCCTTTCTATTTCTCTATACTGCATACTCTTGTGATTCCTATAATCACAGACTATAAGTTACAGTTTAACAAACCTCTGGGACCGCAGAAGATGATGTTTGGGGCCACTCGAGATGCACAGTGAAGGTAAGTATGATATGTTTGTTCTTTAAAATTAAAAAAAACACGAGCCTTTAAAATCACTTTAAGCTAAAAACATTTTAAAAAAATACAGAAAATACCTGTTGGTCTTGCCAGAAATGTAGCATCCTTGTTACTTCCTATAAGCTTAACTGGAAGAATAAAACAGTGTTATCTTCCTTATGAAAGCTACTAATCTCCTTATCCCCATGTAATTGAGATGAACAAAAACAGACATATTTGAAGTCCATCCTGGATGACAACCATGGCTCCCTCCATATACAAAGTGGAAGAAGAAAGCTTGGTACGCACTACTAGTTAGAAGGAGATGCCGTACTAACTATCCGACATTAGTACAGCAATATCCCTTGCTGTGCTATTGTGTTCTGACAGGGGGAGAGTCCCTTCTCCAGGACACTTCGGTCAGCACTCTCAGCCATTGGCTAAGAGTGCTGATCGGGAGCCAATGGGCAGACCTTTTTGGTGATGCCCCTTCTACAGAAGACGGCTGGAGTGCCAGCTTCTGTCAGACCGGTTGCAGTACACACAGTCCAAATGTGGGTAGGCTTCTATTGAACCAGCCCATGTGTACTAGGCTTAAAGTGCATGTAAACCCTCACATATACCCAGTGAAGTGAACAGCCTCAGTTGATACACAGGGATGAAACAAATCCTCCTACATAAGTTTTACATGTATATCTGCTCTCTTCAGCTTTATATACTGTTTAGAAAGTGCACGTCCTGTTCAAATTCTCTCTTCATGATTCACCTGTGGGTATGGATTCTTGCCATACACTGTGTGACAGGTGATTGGAGGAAAGGCACACCCCCCCCCCCTCTCCACATAGGCAGAAAAAAGGAAGAAACAATGCAGAGCTGTGCTATAAATTGACCAGATCTCTACTAATCTATTTATAGCACCCACCCTGACACAAAAATCAGCCTGGTTTTATCACAGTTGACAGAGAACTTGTCAGAAGTTATGCTGATAACAGAAGAACGGAGCAGGAGAAAGCCACGGGACATAGGGCTTTGAAGAGAGATAAGAAGACACTGCAGATATATGTGCCCAGCTCAAATTTCATGAATTGGCTGTACATCCACTTTAAGTTAAGGACAAAACAGTGCAGCTATGTTGCCCAATGCAAATTATACTCCCAAAGGGGTCTACATACACAGGGGACCGTAATTTAGGAATGTGGATCTAATTTTTTTTTAGATAGCTTCCTATTATTGTCTATATATTTCTTTAACCATTAGTATTTAAAAAAACTTGCTCCTTTGAAAAATGTAAGGGTCATATTAATGCACTACAAAGGTGCATGTAATTATCTGCAGTCATGTCCTTTCAAGTTCTGCCAGAGCTCTGAGCTGGCTTAATGAATATGGATATCATTTGTGTTCTTAGCTATTATTAGGTGTTCAGTTTTAATATCCTCTTACATATTGCTTCAGTTGTTAATATTTAGATGAACTGCTGTATGACTACCTGGAACTAAGAAGAAGAAAAAAAAAACTTTATGCATTTGAATGTTTTTATTTACTTTCAGTTGTATTAAATTTTAAGAAGAAGACTAAAAAAACTTTATGCATTTGAATGTTTTTATTTACTTTCAGTTGTATTAAATTTTATTTTGTGAAATGAACAAAGAAGGACAGTGACATAGTGTAAAAACCTCAATAAAATGTATTTTTTTTAAATGTCTTATACTCACAAAACCACTTGTTAGGCATCATTCTTACGGGCGTACTTAAGCGTACACCCGTGTGAGGGCTGTGCTTTGCCTATACGACGTGATACACAGTTGTTGCATCCACATGCAGGCTGTCTCATTCATGTCAGTTGGGACACATGGACTGCATGGACACAGCTGCTGCTCCCAATCTGATAGCTGTGTGGGTGTGAGTATGTGTCCTTGAATGCACACTGTAAGCGTTTAGGGACCTGCACCCACACGGATGTCAAATTGTGAGCAGCAGCTGTGTCCGAGAAGCTCCTGCGTCCTATTTTGACTTGAATGGGACTGCCTGCATGTGGACGGAACACCTGTACATTCCAAGAAGGAATGAAAACACAGACCTCACACAGATGTACGCTTAAGTGCGCCCATGTGAACGAGGCCTTATAAGCTCATTTAACAAATTTTTCCACAAAATTCAGAATGTCTTTGTCCAAATGGCACAATAAAATGTCAAACCTTATAGCCAACATAAGCATTGTCTCATTTGTATGTCCTACTTACGCGTTTCAAGAGCATACCCTCTACATCAGAGCCAACTCTCACTGAGTGTGGATACCATAAAACAGCCCTTCCATATCCTAACATGCTTAAATAGGCATGATGCTGTCATGACAGTATCAATCCTAGACAAGGCCTGACCCCCATCGCCATGGACGAAGTGTACACATGGAGGATGTAATCTGATTATGATTTTCTTTTAAAAATTATACAATGGGTCGATTTGCCTTCTATAGATATGGGTATGGTTATTGTAAAAAAACAATGATTATCATGATTAAGGCCCAAGGGGTTCACCAAATAAAAACAGCATGTAACATATGGCAACACCCACTAGTATGTTATAAATATTACTAAAGCTGTAATAACGATACATATTCTTTTCCTATGTTCTATGCCTATGTACAGTCATACTTTATATTGTTTGTGTATACAGTAAAACCTTGGTTTGAGAGCGTTTTGCAAGACAAGCTAATTTTTTAAATAAATTTTGACTTGATGTACAAGCGATGTCTTGATATATAAGTAGCGCCAGGTCACAACTGAGTATAAAAGAGAAGAGAGGCACCTCTAAGTGTAGCAATATGGTTACATTAAAGGAAGGTACAACATTTAGCAACATATTGCTACACTTGGAGGCGCCTCTCTTCTCTTTTATACTTTGTAGTTCCTGCTGAATTTTGCTTCTAATCCCCTTGTGGAGGCTTCCATTTGTAAATGGACATTTTATGGTTACACAACCGATCGCATTGCTATAATCTTTTTATATGGACTGTGAACTGAAGGATTTATGAATAAATAGTTGTGGAACGAATAATATGAATTTCCATTATTTCTTATGGGGAAATTTGCTTTGATATACAAGTGCTTTGGATTACAAGCATGTTTGTGGAACAAATTATGCTCGCAATCCAAGTTTTTACTGTATATAGTATTTTTAATGTGTGATAGGCATTAGGCCAGATATCAGTCGATCCTTTATTATCGTCATATTATTTCATTATATTATGGGTATATAGAAGGGAGAGGCTTGCTGAGGCATATCAGGATATGGAAAGGCTATTCAAAGGTATATTCACTGAGGGAGAGTTGGATCTGATGTAGGGGTGCACCCTCAAAACACATAAGTCAGGATGTACAAATTGTATAACAATGCCATTTAGTCAGAAACATTCAGAATTTTGCGGAAGATTCCTTACATATGCTTATGTAAGGTCTAGGACATTTTATAACATAAACTTTTAGTGAGGATTTTATATTTTGCATCTGAACTCTGTTCATTTCACAGTGCTGTTGAAAATTTCCCCAGTTCCTGAGAGATCTGCAAGGTTGTGGGCCCTACTCTGCATTCAGCTATTTTTTGATTGATATTTTAGAAGAGAACTTTGGAAGTAAATTTTGAACAGTTTGGATTTTAATAGTTTCTATTCTTTTTCACTGGAGCACTGACAGTTATAAAAATGTTATTTAGTGTCTAAGCATGTAATGTGTGCAATAGAGTTAATGGAATACAGTCAATCTCCTCTTCATTCTTATTACCGTACATTGCTAAATTCCCCCAGGAAGTTCCCACAGTGCTGGATTATTTTAATAAACAAGTAGTAGTCTCATTGGGAATTTGCAAGACTAATGACAACTAAGCTACATTTTTAACATAGTCATCATACTTCATTCTTGCCTTCCATCTCAGGGAAGGATGTTAATAAATTACGATTGTATTCTATATTCCAAGCAAGTCAGTATTTTCTAGCTAACATACCTATATGATTAACAAGAACATTTACTAAGCATTTTTACAAAACAGAACGAGTTTTCTAATGTTTGATCCCTGTAGAACGTTATACACAATATACACAACAAACCTAATTGACCTTTTAGATGAATTAAACAAGGTAAAAAGTTTGCTACAGACAAAATGTGTGCCACCTTGGACTAAAAAAAGAGAAGATATAAAAAGTAAATTATTTTTAATCAAACAATAATACACAGTGGGTAAGATGGGGCTGCAAGACTAGAATACCTAGTTTTTAGTCCTGTACAAAGGTACATGAGGAGGACCAGGTGGCAGATCTATTTATAATCCATAGGAACTGGACCCAGTTATGCCTAACATGCCACTTACCAGGAATACCAAGTGCTGGTATCCTGTGAAACAATTGTGACCAGAAATGTATGGACTTGCACAGAGAACACAAATATAAATAAAAATAAAGTGATTTATTAAGGACAATGCCAGTAAAACAACAGTATAAATGCACATCTAATACACCAAGATCCCAAAACCCTATGAACCTAAACCAGTGAATCTAATGAGCGAGAGTGATTACAATAAATAAACTACCTAAATCAACTAACTAAGCTAAGTATTAATGTTGGGCAAATGGTTTGAGCCAAGAAAAAGTTTGGCCCGAACATCGCCTGTCCGGCAAACACCCGAATCTGCAGGGCAGTCTGCGGGACGCTTGCCTGCTGTGCGCCCCACAATGCGCTTCACAGTGCATTCTAGGGCCCTAATTGGAGGAAGCCCTGCACGTGACCGCTGGTCAGGTGCAAGGCTTTGCCAATTAGGGCACAGTGCACTGTCAGAGCCCTGATTGGACAAAGTGAGGATGACTTTCTCCAACCACGGCTCAGTGCTCATAGTCCCACCCCACACTATAAATGGTTCCTATCATAGGAAGCTTTTGCATTGTGTTGGAGTGAAGATAGGCAAGGCTCTGTTTGCTACTATCAAGTTAGTGTGTTCACTTATTGTGACTCTGAGTGTAAAGTGTAGTGTTAGTATAGTGTGCGAGTATAGTGTGTCAGTATAGTGTCGTGTCAGTGTAGTGTTTTAGTGTGGCGAAGTGTTTAACACAGCATTAGATAACATTTACTGTAGTGCTTTAGACAGTGCTGTACTGTATGCCTTTTTTTTTTTTGGTTGCTGTGTTTTTTAGTGGGTTTTTTTTGTCCCCTGCCTGCCTTCTTTTTTTAAATTGTTAGCCGCAGTTTTTGTAACTGCGAAGCTGGTGTCCCCCCTTTTTATTTATTTATTTTTTAAAGGTTTTTATATTTCTGTCAAGGTCACTCCTCAATTTAAAGTGCACCAAACACCACTTTTCATTCAATAAAGGGCATCCAATCACTCATTTCCCAGTTCCTATTAAATTCGGGTAATAACCCCCTTCATGCCTGGAAGGCCAACAAGGAGAGGCAGATGTTCCCATGCCACTACGAGGGGGCCAGCAGCATCTGTGTCCACAGGCAAAGTTGAACATGGTGAGTCCTCAGGCAGGGCACATTTGTCTCTGTTTAGTGATGTTGCCTGTGCTATCCAGCCACAGCATGCAGAGGAGGTGGTGGAATGCCTTACTAAACCATCCTTATCCTCCTCATCCTCTATGACCCAAGCTGACACTAGTGCGCAGTCCATCACAGCTGCTACAGTGACTTATTCTGCCTCCTTGTCCACAGCTACTCCTGCCATAGCCCCAGCATCATACATGGAGAAGTCAGCTGAATTATTTGAACAAAGCGTCAGCCACTTGCTTCTTGAGGATGCACAGACTTGATTCTGATGTTGGTTCTGAGGTAGAGGAAGGGCGTAACATGAGCCTGCAGAGAGGGATGAACACTGATAAACAACTAATTGGCAGTAATGTTCCCCCAGCCACAGCGTATTGCCAAGTTGGCTCCAGTGATGATGAAGAAGGCACCACCAACACCCAAGGACCAATTTTTCCGCAACTGTTTGACTGGGGCATCAAATTTACATTTTTTTCAGCAAGGCCAATTCTTGCTTTCATCAAGAGTACCACTATAGGGTTACGGGGTAAAGGCACCAACAACACCCAAAGGCCAATTTTTCCGCAACTGTTTGACCAGGGCATCAAATTTTAATTTCTTACAGCAAGGCCATCTCTTGCTTTCATCAAGAGTGCCTCTATAGGGTTACAGGATGAAGGCAGCACCAACACCTAAAGCCCAATTTTTCCACAACTGTTTGACAAAGGCATCAAATTTCAATTATTTACAGCAGGGTCAATGCTTGCTTTTATCAAGACTACCTCGAGAAGGTTACGGGGTGTCAGGGAAATGGCCGAAGGACTGGCAATTCCGCCCAAGACAATCATGGCTGCCACAGTGCAGTGTGACTGATGTGGGCGTACTTCCGGGTCTGTTTAAGCCTGCTGTTTAAGCTGCCCCTTGCTGGATTATTGTCAGCTCCCCAGTGTTTCCTGTGCTCCTGTGTCTCTGTGATTCTGTTCCTTGTTACCAACCCAGCTTGTTTGACTTCTGTTTCTGATTCACTCCTAATTGACCTCTGGCTTGCACCACCGACTACGCTCCTGTCTGCTCCTTCATCAGTACTTCATCTCTGGCATTTCTGGACTGATCTCTCGTGTATGACCCCTGGCTGGTCTTCAGTTCCTGCTACCAATTTGCACCTACTAACGCCTTCTGCCCGGCACCCTGTGTTCAGTGGCTCTGCGGGTCAACCCAGCAACCACCAGTGCACTCCAAGTGATCGGCTCATCACCAACAACACCTGGCAAACCGTGCACCTTTGGGCACTGCTCACTCTGTATCACTCCCAGGGGAGCAGTGCACTTAGCCGCAAGGGGTGCCCTCTCAACAATTGGCCTCCTCCTCAGAACCTGATAGTATTATCCAGCGATATGTCTGAGGCCGATAGAGGTGCGTCCCCTTTGGAGGCTCTGTGCCAACAAGTTTCTGCCCTCACACAAGCAGTGCAATGATTGCAGGAGGGCTACTTCCAGTTGGAAGCTCGTCTGCAGCACCTGTCAGCGCCACCTGCTCCATCAGATCAAGGCTCACCCTCTGCCAGCACTGCGTCAGCTGGTTCTGCTCTGGAACACACCACCTCTACCCATACAGTAGTGGTCCTGCCACCCGAACCCCGGGTGCCAAACCCTGAGCGCTTTACTGGGGACCGAAAGAAGTTCTGCTCCTTTGAAAATGCCTGTCTACTGTACCTGGCCCTGCAACCGCGCACCTTCTCCATCTAGACCGTCAAGGTGGGTTTCGTAGTGTCGCTGTTAGCCTATGAACCCCAGGCCTGGGTCCACAGCCTGTTGGAGCAAAAGAGCCCCGTCATCAATTCCCTGAATGCATTCTTTGAGGCGATAGCTCAACTGTGTGACGACCCACAGCGCCCTGCCTACCCTGCAACAAGGGCGGCAGCTGGTGGAAGATTATACGGTGGTTTTCTGCAAGTGGTCCGCTGACACAGGCTGGAATGAGGCGGCATTGAGGTACCAGTACCGTCAGGGCCTCTTGGAGCCAGTCAAGGATGAGCTAGCGAGAGTAGAGACTCCCGCCATCTTGGAAGGTCTCATTCAAGTCGTAATCCAGCTTGACAGGCGCTTGCGGGAGCGACGGTCCGAATAGGCTCAAGCTTTCAGGCCCACCTGGATGCTACCTAGGGTTGTCACCTTTTCTTCAAGCAAAACCCGAACACTTTAGCGGCGGCATTTTTTTGGGGGGGTATATTCTATAAGATTGTAAAAGACCTGGGACACTTTTGGTGGCCCAAAAGAGAGTAGTAATGTGGCGCATAGCTCGCCGCAGCAAACAGTGCGCGTGGATCAATTGTGAGTGTTCTGCACAGAATGCAGGGGTCAGATATGTCCTGGTGAGAGGGATAGTACTAGCAGGGGGGTGGGGACAGTTAGATATGTGCTGGGGGGCAGTGGCGACTGGTGCTCAAAATTTTTTGAAAAATTCTGAAAAAAAAATCATTTGAAGCCTCACTGTGCCCCATAAAATGCAGCCACTGTGCCCCATAAAATGCAGCCACTGTGCCCCATCAAATGCAGCCACTGTGCCCATCATATGCAGTCAGTGTGCCCATAAAATGCAGCCTCTGTGCCCATCATATGCAGCCACTGTGCCCATAATATGCAGCCTCTGTTCCCATTATATGCGGCCTGTGCCCATCCTATGCAGCCTCTGTGCCCATCATATGCAGCCTCTGTGCCCATCATATGCAGCCTGTGCCAATCATACAGCCTCTGTGCCAATCATATGCAGCCTGTGTCCATCATACAGCCACTGTGCCCATCATATGCAGCCTCTGTGCTCATCATACGGCCACTGTGCCCATCATATGCAGGCTCTGTGCCGATCATACAGCCTCTGTGCCCATCATACAGCCTCTGTGCCCATCATATGCAGCCTCTGTGCCCATCATACAGCCACTGTGCCCATTATATGCAGCCTCTGTGGCAATCATACAGCCACTGTGCCCATTATATGCAGCCTCTGCATCCATCATATGCAGCCTGTGCCCAAATGTGCTGGGGGCGCTTGGGGGGGGGGTCAGATATATATGCTGGGGGGACACTTTGTGAGAGAAGAGGGCCAGTGCAAGGGGGAGGGGTGGGGGGTAGGATATGTGCTGGAGGGGTGATTTGGGAAGGAAGATAGATAGTGCAAGGATGGGTTGTCAGATTTCAAATCCAATCCACACTTCTAGCATATCTTTCCCCTGCCAAAGCCCCCCCAGCACATATCCTCCTAACCCCTCGATCACTCCACATATTTTCTACCTTGTCCTCCTTTCCAGCTGCTCTCTCCCCCTCCCTTCTCCATCTACAGAGCATAATAAAAACTTTCTACAGACCTGAGATCAGCACATCCCTGCTCCCCCCTCCTCCTCGTATGTGTACAGAATGGAGAAGGAGGAGGAGGGGAGCAGCTTTGATACACTGACACTCTGCTCTGCTGAACCAAGCTGCTGTCAGGGAGAGGGGAGACATGTCACTCTCCGTGCAGTCCGTGTGAATGATGTGCCCGGGTCTGGGGCAGAAGTAAACCTGAACACATCATTCAAAAACTGGACTGTCCGGGAGAAAACCGTACAGTGGCAACCCTAATGCTACCAAAGGTCGCTCCTCCCCCAGCAGCAGTGCCCAAATCCCCAGCTCCTGCAGAATCAGAGCCTATGCAGATTGGCCTGGTCCAGTCTGCTCTGTCTGCCGAGAAGCTCCGGTGAAGACAAGCCAATCTCTGCCTATACTGTGGGAGCATCGGTCACTTCCTCCGCAATTGTCCTATCCGTCCCAGTAAGCCATCTCCACACATCCCTGTTCTCTCTGAAGTGGCTGCAATCTCACCTACTCACCTGGTTCTCCCTGTTTCCCTGCAGGTGGCAGAAGAGGTGATCCGACTTCCGGCAATAGTCGATTCAGGGGGCCTGCAGTTGTTTCCTGGACCACACACTGGCAACGAAATACAACATCCCCCTTCTTCTTAAGGAAAAGTACCTGACTGTCCACCTGGCTGACAGCTCCAAGCCCCGTTCCGGACCTGTCACCCAAGCCACCGCTCCTCTCTTCGTGTCCATCGAATCTGGCCACCACGAGTTCCTCAGATTTGATATCTTAAGTTCACCCATGTTCCCGGTTATCCTGGGTATCCCATGGCTGCAGGCACACAATCCACACATCAACTGGTCCACCAGGGAAATCCGCTTCTCCTCTCTGTACTGCCAGCAGCTTTGCCTTCACCCCACACTTTGGGACCCTGCCTGTTGCCTAACACTTCAGCCCAATGCCCACTAGGAGGTGCCTGCAGTCTACCGGGAGTTCCCCTCTCGGAAAAGGAACTTGAGGCCCTGCGGCTGTATCTCGATGACAACATAAAGAAGGGGTTCATCCATCCTTCCTCTCCTGCGGGCGCTGCCATATTCTTTGTGGAAAAAAAAGACCGGTCCCTCAGACCCTGCATAGACTACAGGGAGCTCAATAAAATTACAATTACGTATCGCTACCCGCTTCCTCTCATCTCTGAACTTTTCCAGAGATTCCATAACACCCGGGTCATCACCGAACTGGACCTACACAGGGCCTACAACCTGATCCGCATCCGAGAGGGTGATGAGTGGAAAACAGCGTTCTGAACTCAGTTCGGACACTTTGAATACCTGGTCATGCCTTTCAGTCTCTGCAACGCACCTGCCACTTTCCAGCACCTGTGAACGACATTTTCCGGGAGTTCCTGGACCATTTCATTATCGTTTTCCTGGATGACATCCTTATCTTTTCAGCTACCTTGGAGCTTCATAGGTCTCATGTAAAAAAGGTGCTAGCCACCTTGAGGAGATACGGACTGTACGCAAAGGCCGAAAATGCGATTTTGAGAAAGAACCCAACCAATTTTTAGGCCTCATTATTTCTACCAAAGGGATCGCTATGGAATCCCAAAAGGTCAAACCCAGCGTGGACTGGCCAGCCCCAATGGATAAGAAGGGTGTGCAGAGGTTAGTGGGCTTTGCCAACTTCTATAGAAAATTCATAAAGGACTTCTCCACCATTATTTCACCCATTACCCAAGCAACCCACCAGCATGTACACTTCCAATGGTCCTCTGAGGCTCAGGTCGCTTTCGACACCTTAAAGTCCCTGTTCACTTCTGCTCCGATCCTTCAGCACCCTGACCCTGCACTACCCTACGTTCTGGAAGTTGATGCATCAGAAATAGCTACAGTAGCCATTCTGTCACAGCGCCAGGGGCCCAAGGCACTACTCCATCCCATGGCTTTCTCCTCCCGCAAGATGAGCCAACCGGAAAAGAATTATGATGTGGGGGATCGAGAGCTTCAATGTATAAAAACAGCCCTGGAAGAATGGAGGTACCTTCTAGAGGAAGCCAGTCATCCTATTATGATCTATACGGATTATAAAAACTTTGAATACCTCCAGTCTGCCAAATGGTTGAGACCTTGCCAGGCTCGTTGGGCCTTGTTCTTTTCTCGCTTCCAGTTCCATATCACCTACCACCTAGGATCTAAAAATGGCAAAGCTGATGCCTTATCACGCATGTTCCCTGATACCCCAGAAGAGGCTACACCCAATACTATCCTAACAAAACAGAATTTCTTATTGCTTCAATAAGATCTCCAATCTACTATGGAGCAAGCTGCAGCCCAATGCCTGGAGTTAGAGACCTCTGTACTAAGAAGCCAGGAGGGGTTTGTATGGCACCAAGACAAGGTCTTCTTTCCACAACAGGCTAGGCCGCAGGTCCTAAGAACCTTTCATGACCACCAGCTAGCCCGTCACTTCGGAGTTAAAAAGACTACTGAACTCGTCTCACGGTCCTTCTGGTGGCCCACTCTCAAATCGGACTGTAAACAATATGTGCGCTCCTGTACTGTCTGTCAACGCAAGAAGGGATCTAAAGCCTGGGGTCTGTTGAAACCTTTACCAGTGCCAGAGAAACCTTGGAAAGATATCTTGATAGATTTTATAGTGGATTTTCCCCCATCTAAGTCTTTGTGGTGGTAGACCGCCTGTCTAAGATGGCGCACTTCCTGCCCATGAGGGGCACACCTACCACTAAGGAAACTGTAGAAACCTTCATCAAGGAGATTTTCAGATTGCACACCTACCACTAAGGAAACTGTGAACACCTTCATCAAGGAGATCTTCAGATTACATGGCCTCCTCGATAGTATTGTCTCAGACAGGGGGGTGATGTTTACATCTAAATTTTGGAAGGGCATTTGCAAAAGCCTGGCCATTGAGGTACGGTTATCTTCGGCTTACCACCTGCAGAGTAAACTTGTGCACAACGGAAAATTTTGTTTCGTTTTGTTTCGTTTTCATTAGTAAAATACATAATTTCGTTCTGTTATATTCGTTATGTTACGTTAATTTGTTTTCGGATAATTTGTTATTTCTGTAGAGTGTCGCTATTCGTTATACTGAATCTCGAATCATGTCGAATCCATTCGTTATATCCGCTATAATATCTTTCGTATTAGTTAAAATTGGATATTTATGTATGTATATATATTTGTGATAAAGATTCGTAGTTTGGAAAGTCGTTTGTTTATTGAATCTATTAACACGCACAATGACAATATCTCTTTTTCTCTGCTCAAATACAATACAACAGCCTTCTCACTCAGTTCTCAGGAATGAACTTTGCCAGTAATCCAACCTCCAGCACAAAATTAATCAGCTGATTGGACTGTAAGATTTACTTTGAGTTGACCTTTTGTTTCATTAGATCTTTAACGAATTACCCAGTCACGTTGAATTCATTTGTTATATCCGCTATAATTTCTTTCGTATTAGTTGAAATTCATTATTTTTTTATTCGGACATTCGGATGCTTCCGAATGTCCGAAAGATGCAAAATTTGGCCGAATTTCAATTCGTTACGAAACGAATTGCACGTCTACTGCAGAGTAACGGGCAAACGGAGAGGATGAATCAAACCTTAGAACAATACTTGAGATGCTTCTGTTCCTTCTCCCAGGATGACTGGCTTTCCCTGCTCCCGTGTGCCAAGTTTGCCTACAATAACTCGGTACATGCAACAGCCAACCAATCGCCCTTCTGGGCCAATTACGGGTTCCACCCGTCTGCTCTACCTAACACCATTCCGGAAGCCTCAGTACCCGCAGTCCAAGACCGGCTGACCCTTCTCCAGTCTAACCTCTAAACCCTCCGGGAAACCATGCAGAAGGCTAAGGAAGATGTCAAGAGATACTATGACCGGAAGAGAAGGGACAGCCCAGACCTCAAAGATGGGGACAAGGTCTGGCTCTCCTCCATCAACTTTGATGGGGCCAATGTTCGTCAGCCCATTTGAAATCAAGAGGGTAATCAACCCTTTGAACTTGCCCTGCCGGAGTCCTACAAGATCCAACCCGTGTTCCACATTTCCTTGCTCAAGCCAGCCATGCCCAGTCCCTTCCCAGGGAGAGAAGAGGAGCCACCTCTACCAATCATAATAGATGGCGAACCAGAATTTGAAGTGCAAAATTCAGTCTAAAAATAGGGTAAAATGGGACTTTGAGTGTGCCTCCGTGGGGTTGAAATAACAATCTATACCACAGAAAAAATGTAGAAAAACTTTATTCACCATCCATAGATTACAGTTTTACTATTTCTTTTGGTCCAGGGTGTGCAGATCCTGGTAGAGAATGTCAGAAGTGTGGCCTACACGTTTCGTGGGAAACCCCGCTTCAGCAGGGCCTTTAAAGTAGCACAAAAAAGAGCACGTTTTACAATCTGGCACTGCTCTGTTTTAACTGGTAATTGCGCAGTCATGCAATGCTGTATCCAAACTAAATTTGTGTCCTTTTTTTCTCACAAATAGAGCTTTCTTTTGATGGTATTTGATTGCCTCTGCAATGGAATATTTTATATTTTGCCACAAGTTGCAGGAAAATTACAAACTTTTTTTTTTTATCTGCACAAAGTTGTCACTAAATGATATATTGCTCAAACATGCCATGGGCATATGTGAAATTACACCCCAAAATACATTCTGCTGCTTCTCCTGAATATGGGAATACCACATGTGTGAGAGTTTTTGGGAGCCTAGCTGTGTACAGGACCCCGAAAATCAATCACCGCCTTCAGGCTTTCTAAGGGCGTAAAATGGTGATTTCACTTCCTCACTACCTATCACAGTGTCGGAGGCCATGAAATGTCAAGATAGCACAAAACCCCCCAAATGACCCAATTTTGAAAAGAAGACACTTCAAGCTATTTGCTGAAAGGCATGTTGAGTCAATTGAATATTTATATATATTTTTTATTTTACACAAAGTTGTCACTAAATCATATATTGTTCAAACATGACATGGTTATATGTGGAATTACACCCCGAAATACATTCTGCTGCTTCTCCTGAGTATGGGGATACCACATGTGTGGGACTTATTGTGCAGTCTAAACGTGTACAGGAGCCTGAAAAACAATTACTGCCTTCAGGCTTTCTAAGGGTGTAAATATTTGATTTCACTCCTCACTGCCTATCACAGTTTCAGAGGCCATGAAATGCCAAGATAGCACAAAACCCCCCCAAATGACCCCATTTTGGTCTCAGTAAGTAAAGAAGGTCCAGTTTGAAAGGAAGATGAACCGGGTCCAGAAGGTGAGCTGTGTCAGGAGGGGAAACCATGGCCTGTTTGGCCAGTAAGGCGCTATCACCACCACCTCGAATGCTTTGAGTCTCTGCAAAAATCTGAGGATGTGTGTGTTTTGGAAAAATCTGGACAGCCGCACTCCGGATTGGAAAAGTGAAAAATAAAATCCTCTTTATTGAAAAAGTAATAACATGATTAAAATCCGTACATGGCTTTGTTGGGATAATGCAGCATAACCGCTAACGCGTTTCACGCTCCCATAGAGCACTTACTCACACATACCATTGGAATAGCAATTGCCGGCACCTGGGGCTCTCACAATCATCCACACAGCGGAGGACGGGAAGCTTGAACCCGGTCACCTAGAGCGGTGGTAACTATCTTGTTCATCTCAAATATCTGGACTTTTGTTAAAAATCTGAGGATGATCAGGAATGGGGGAAAGGCATATGTTGAGGCTCCACCGATCTGTCAGGGCATCTATTCCAAAGGCCTGGCTGCAACGGCCCAGAGTGTAATACTTCCACATCTTGAAGTTGCAGGGGGATGCAAATAGATCTACTTTGGGATCGACTTCAAAGGACAGGATCCACTGGAAAGTTTCCACATGAAGGGACCACTCGTTGTATAACTGTGTGTGAGACAGGACGTCCGCTTGGACATTCTGGACTCCGGGGATGAAGACTGCTGAGATATTGGCCAAGTTTTCTGAGCCCAAGACATGATGGGCTCGACTTCTTGGTGCAAGGTGGAGCTCTGGGTGCCCCCTTGCCTCTTCACATAAGAGAACGTTGTGGTGTTGTCCATTCTCAATAAAACTAATTCCCCTTTCAGGGGATGAGTGAAGGTTTGAAGGGGACACCAGGCTGCCCGTAGTTCCAGGACGTTTAAGCCTGGGTTGTGAAGATGGCATCCCACCTGCCTTTTGCAAGTTCTGACCTGTAAAGGGCTCCCCCCAGCACCGCTGGCATCGGTTGTGACCGTGACCCATAAGGGGGCAATGGAGTGGCACGTGAGAAGATTTTTGCGCTGAAGCCACCAGAAGAGGCTGTTCCTCATCACTGATGTTATGTGAATTGATTGACTGCTGTCCCCTGAGTTCCATTGCTGGAGAAACCCCGTCTGGAAAGGGCGTAACCTCCACAGAGACCATTTAACCATGGGGGTCGAAGAGACCATTGTGCTGATAATTTTAGGTACTGTGAGGCCCTCAGGCGTGAGAAGCTCAAAGCCCGTGATATTCTCTCTCGTATGACTGGGATTAGAGGTGGCTCTAGGCTTTGTGAGGCCTTAGGCAAAAATTAGACATGAGGCCCTCTCACGCCCATAATGGGAAGAATAATTAAAGCAATAAAAATGTAATATTACATTGCAATGTACAGTATAAAATTAACTGATGGCAATCCATCCATGACCATTCCTCAAGGATTCCAGTATAGTATTGGATCATATCACACCAGCGAGCTCATCCAGACCGTCCCTCCCTTTCCCAGGCTGTGCTCTGCTGTCCGCTGGGTGTGTCTTGTCAGCAGATCGCCATTTGTGAGCGGCACAAAGAGATAACATTGACAGCTCAAGGTGGCAGCGCCATCCTTCTTCCCGATGCTGGGCTCTCCCCACCAGTGGCATAGCATGGGTTGTCAGCGCCTGGGCAAGGCAAGTAATTTGCGCCCCCCTAACCCGTGGACTTTTAGCTCTGGCCTGGTCACCCTGTGTTAGTCATCGGTGGCTGCAGGGGAGAGGAGAGAGCGCTTGGCAATGAATGGTAAAGCCTGGAGCGGTGACATCACCCACAGGTTCCCATGTCCCATCTGTTGTTGGCGGTTTTAAGGTCACATACCTCTGAACCCCTAAACCTTGGGCGCTCCATTATGCAAATCTTTACCAGCCACTGTTGTAGAATGCTTGGACCTGCCCTCTTCAACCTACTGGTAAAGGAGGCCATCCATCAAAGTTATAAGCCAAAAACAACCATTGGAGCCTTACCACTTCCTCTGGCTGGCCTAGATCTGTATATGATAGAGTTTTTGGGGACTCAGGTCTCCTGAATGTTCCTACTAGGTAGGTAAGAGGAATGCAGCACCTATAGGGCCTCTTTTATGCCCTGAGATAGTTTGGAAGGCTTAAAGGATAAGTTCACCTTTTCACAAAAAATGAAAAGCTGAACTAACTCCAAGTATCCTGGCCACCCCTCTGGACCTCCCGGTTCATAGTGCCCATGAGACCCCATGCTTCCGGTGTAGAGGTCTGTGGTCTTTACAAAATTCATGACCCTGGAGGAGAAGGGAGGGGGAGAGGACAGAGGAAGGGGAGTAGAGCAGATATGGTTAGGGAAAAGAAGACAGAAGGAGGGGGAGAGAGAACATAGAGAGGGAATGGGGAGAAAGGACGGGGGAGAGAGCAGGGGAGGGGGCAGAGAAGGGAGGGGAGAGAGAATGGGGGGGGCAGAGAGAGAAAGAGAGAGGACAGAGAGAGGGGGGGAGGAAAGATAGAGGGGGGGGGGCAGGATAGAGAGAGGGGGGAGAAGAGAGTGGACAGAGGGAGGGGGAGAGGATAGAGAGAGGGAGGGGGGAGAAAGGACAAAGGGGAAGGAGAGAGGGAGGGAGAAAGGGTAGAGAGAGAATGGGGGGGACAAAGAGAGGGAGGGAAGGGAAAGAGGATGGAGGGGGGGAGAGGAGAGTGTGGACAGAGGGAGGGGGGAGGGGATAGATGGAGAGAGAGAGAGGGAGGGGGGAGAGAAGAGAGGGAGGGGGAGAGAAGAGAGGAAGGGGGAGAGGAGAGAGTGAATAGAGGGAGGGGGGAGGATAGAAAGAGGGAGGGGAGAGGAGAGAGTGGACAGGGGGAGGGAGGCAGAAAGGACAGAGGGGAAGAAAACGGGGAGGAAAGAGAGAGGACATGGGGGGAATGATAGAGAGAGGGAGGGGGAGAGAGAGGAGGGGGTAGGAAGGATAAAAGAGAAAGGGAGGGGTGATGAAAATAATATGGGGGGGAGAGGGATAGGTGGGTTAGAGGGCAGAGGGAGGGGGGATAGAGGGGAGGGTAGGTAGAAGGAGGAAAGGGGGAGGGGCTTACATGATAATTAGGATAGGTGGGCAGTGTTGTACCACTGTAGGATCGTAGACAGTGGCAGCCCGTCCATTAGGGGCTCACGGGCGCCGCCCCCCCTAACTATGTGCCCGGCCCCCTGATCTACTTACAGGGCGCTGAATGCATGGATTCCAATGGGGGGTGTTTTTTTTTTTGAAGCACATGATTAGAGCTGGAGGCTCTAATAGGCTTCAAGAAAAAGTGGTCTTGGGGAGCAGAGCATTGCGCTCCAAGCCCACCCAGTTGTGTGAGAATAGTGAATGAATATTCGCTATTCTCACACTGATCCTCCTCCCGGCAAATCAGGAAGCGGGACATAAGACCCGTCACTCGATTGGCCGAACAGAGATGAGATCCGATTGGCCGCCAGGAGGAGGAGGGAGGAGGCACTGGGGCACAGAGGAATGAGATGCTCGCTAGATGGGGTAAGTGCAGGCCCTGACTGACTAACCTGATTGACGGGAGGCTGGCGGGGGGTGGATTGTTTGCCGCCCCCCCCCCCCCAAAGAAAACACCAGCCACCACTGATTGCAGATAAATATCAGGGTGTTCTGAGCTCCTCCTCCTGCCATCCAGACACATGTGATCTCACCTACACTGCAAGTGGGACTGATACACCATGCTTTCACCTTCAGCCTCATACTAAGTGCTCCTTCTCCATAGACATTGCTCGAGATTGTAGTTTCGTAGTCCGACACAGCCTCCGCCTCTACCACACACAGCCCTCTACTCACCGTGCGTGTACTTCTTCCAGGGCTCCCGAGTCCCGCTACCTCTGCCCGCAGGTCCTGTTCTCTTTATCAATAGCACTTGATGTGATGTGTCGGGCAAAGAAGAAAACTCCGCCTGACACGCGACGAGGCTGCCGGGGAGCAATTCAGGAACCATGGTGCCTTGTATCTGTGTCCGACCAGCGACCAGCGTCCAGCGGGGGGGGGGGGGGGGGTGTCTTAGAGCTTTCAGCTGCTTTGCCTAATTAAAGAGCCGCCTCTGACTGGGATCTTCACCACTGGGAGAGATGGTACTTTCCACCGTGTCAAACTGGTTCCAGAAGGCTTTTCTCCAGGTTTAGGAGCCAACTGAATTCGAGCAGTGTGGTGATAACCTGCTCCCTGTGGATCAGCAGCCGCTCCCTGTCTTGGGATAGTAGCAGGAGGTCATCGAGATAGTGGAACAACTGTATCCCTTTTGTTTTGATGAGGGCCACCACGGCCGGAAGAACTTTCGAAAAGACTCAGGGTGAGGTTGTCAGCCTGACAGGGAGGCAGGTGAACTGTAGATGTTCTTTCCCGACACTGAGCCGGAGGTATTTGTGTAATTCTTCTGCTACAGGCATGTGGAAATAAGCATCTTTTAAGTCGATTGAGATTAGCCAATCACCTGGCTGCACGGCTTGTTGGATGGTAAACAGAGTCTCCATTTTGAATCTATTATGGGGCGCCATGAACTGTTTTTCTTTTGCACTAAGAAGAGAGGGAAGTATACCCCCAGGGACTCTTCGCCTTTCAGGACAGGCACCACGGCTCCCTGTGCTATCAGTGAATCTACATGGGACTGTAACACCTGCTTCTTTTCTTCTGACCGTGGTAGCAGGGTAGAAATAAATTTGGGGGGAGAAGTACTGGTGAAGGACCATGTGTGGCCTGTAGAGCCACCGTCTTGATGGTTCAGTAGTACGAGATTGAGGCCACCCAGACGTGCCGGAAGAGAAGCAGACATGCCCCCACCCGAGCCGCCTGGGCGGGCCCAATCTCAAAATGGCTTAGCCGGCTCACGTCCACTGGACCCCTGGCTTTAACTGGTTCCTGACCGGCGCACGCCGATGTACATCGGCAGAATGGCACGGCTGGGCAAATGGACTTACAGGTACGTCCATTTGAATTCCCTGCCGTGCCATTGCATGCGCGCCGCTGCCAGGAGTTCCGTGAGTCGGGTTGCGGGTCCCGCGGACTCGATCGCCGCGGGGATACCCGCGATCGCCTCACAGAGAGGACGAACGGGGAGATGCCGTTGTAAACAGCATCTCCCTGGTCTGCCTAGTGACAAGTGTCACTCGATCTCTGCTCCCTGTCATCGGAGCAGAGATCAGTGACTTCACACACACAGCCCATCCCCCTACAGTTAGTAATCACTCCCCTAGGACGTACTTAACCCCTCCCCGCCCCCTAGTGGTTAACCCCTTCACTGCCAGTGTAATTTACACAGTAATCAGTGCATTTTTAATCGCACGGATCGCTGTATAAATGACAATGGTCCCATTTTATCTTGTTTTTAATTAAATAAATCTGTCAAGGATAATGCACTAGGCTGGTGCGCAAACCAATCAATAAACGCTTATCGCGATTTTTTTTTAACCAAAAATATATGGAAGAATACGATCGGCCTAAACTGAGAATAAAAATGTTTTTTTATATATTTTTGGGGGATATTTATTATAGCAAAATGTAAAAAATAATGCGTTTTTTTCAAAATTGTCGCTCTTATTTTGTTTATAGCGCAAAAAATTAAAATCGCAGAGGCGATCAAATACCACCAAAAGAAAGCTCTATTTGTGGGAAAAAAAGGACATCAATTTTGTTTGGGAGCCACGTCGCACGACCGCGCAATTGTCAGTTAAAGCGACGCAGTGCCGAATCGCAAAAAACGCTCTGGTCAGGAAGGGGGTAAAATCTTCCGGGGCTGAAGCGGTTAAGAAGGATGTCTGACCTCTGCTCCAATTCCTCGGCCGGGCCTGTAAGAGCATGCTTCCCTTGAATGCTCAGTACTGCGGCTTCTGCGCTGGGGCCTCTTCTGACCGAGCAGACGCCTATCCTGAGGCAGGAAGCCCGACTTCCCACTCGTGGCCCAGGCTATGGCGCTTTCCAGCCTGTTGCCAAACAACGAGAGCCCCTCAAAGGGAATCCATGGGTCTATGAGGGGATGCATTTTCCAGATATTTCACTTCCTCTGCCTTGAAGGGGTATAAGCTGGAGGTTTTGCTTGACATAGAAGTCTTCTTATCTACTTTGATCCACTCCTCATCAATGATATCTTTCAATTCTGAAAGGAGCGGGAAATTGGAACGTTCCTTCCCCAAGTGTTTAACTGCTTTCTGCCCGCCGGCTGTCATATGACAGCCAGGCGGCGTGGCTCTCGTTCTGGGAGGGCGTCGTATGATGCCCTCGCCTTCCCTACCCACCAGGGGGCGCGCGCCTGCCGTGTCACTGGGCACCCGATAACACGGCAGGATGTAGATCTGTGTGTGTAAACACACAGATCCACGTCCTGTCAGAGAGGAGAGGAGACCGATGTGTGTTCTCAGTATAGAGCAACACCGATCGGTCTCCTCCCCTTGTGAGTCCCCTCCCCCTTCAATTAGAAACATTCCCTAAGAACACAGTTAACCCCTCGATCACCCCCTAGTGTTAACCCCTTCCCTGCCAGTCACATTTATACAGTAATCACTGCATTTTTATAGCACAGATCGCTGCATAAATGTGAATGGTCCCAAAAATGTGTCAGAAGTGTCTGATGTGTCCGCCACAATATCGCAGTCACAATAAAAATCGCAGATTCCCGCCATTACTAGTAAAAAAAATAAAAATGCTAAAAATCTATCCTTTATTTGTAAAAGCTATAACTTTTGCGCAAACCAATCAACATACGCTTATTGCTATTTTTTTTTACCAAAAATATGTAGAAGAATACATATTGGCCTAAAGTGAGGAAAAAAATTGTTTAAAAAAAAAATTGGATATTTATTATAGCAAAAAGTAAAAAACATTGTGTTTTTTTCAAACTTGTCCCTCTTCTTTTGTTTATAGCGCAAAAAATAAACACCGCAGATGTGATCAAATACCACCAAAAGAAAGCTCTATTTGTGGGGAAAAAATAATAAAATTCATTTGGGTACAGTGTTGTATGACCGCGCAATTGTCATTCAAAGTGTGACAAAGTTGAAAGCTGAAAAATGGCTTGGGCAGGGAAGGGGGTGAAAATGCACTGTATTGAGATGGTTAAAGAACTTCCTTTGCTTAGCTGGGGGAGTGTCCCACATCCCCAGCAGGCTCTGCGATCAGAGCGGCTTTCATGGCGGTGGGTGCGGTGTCTGGAGGAGGAATGGGAACATCTCCTCTGCTGGTGGGTTCTGGACAGAGGGTCATGTCTGGACTTGGATGATGAGTGCTGATGTTGTGGCCTGGCAAGGTCTCTGTCGTCTTGGACCACGATTTGGCGGTCTGACCTGGAAGGGCTGGAAGAAAAAGAAAGAGAGGAAATGCGAAGTCTGGTATTATACGCAGGCAGCCTCCCCTCCACCACTGGGGTATCCTGTGCCTGAAAGCCACTCACCAGCCCATGGCTGGGCCCTGGGCTTGCACCACATAATTGGTATGCTGGACACAGGAGTCACCCCGACTGGACGCCGTACGAGCAAACGTGAGTGCACACAATGTAGGTCCATAGAGGAGGACAAAAAAGGAACGCAGTCTCTAGTGGTGAGCTCAAATTTTTGGATTGGGGTCCTATAGCATTGGAGAGGAGGCAGGGTTAACCCACACGTAAGGCTGCCATGAAGTCTGTCAGGAAATCACCATTTTACGCCCTTAGAAAGCCTGAAGGCGGTGATTGGTTTTCGGGGTCCTGTACACGACTAGGCTTCCAAAAAGCCTCACACATGTGATATCCCTGTACTCAGGAGAAGCAACAGAATGTATTTTGGGGTGTAATTTCACATATGCCCATGGCATGTTTGAGCAATATATCATTTAGTGACAACTTTGTGCAAAAAAAAAAAAAAAAGTGTCATTTTCCCGAAACCTGTGGCAAAATATAAAATATTTCATGGACTCAACATGTCCATCAGCAAATAGCTCGGGGTGTCTACTTTCCAAAAAGGGGCCATTTGGGGGGTTAGATTAAAATGGTGGGTGTTGCAATTTTTTTCCCACACAGTATTTGTGCAGCATTTTTTAAATTTTTTGGGAAAAAACACTTTTTTAACTTTAATGCTCTAAAACACACTATATTGCCCAAATGTTTGATGAAATAAAAAAGACGATATTATGCCAAGTACATGGATACCAAACACGACATGCTTTAAAATTGCGCACAAACGTGCATTGGCGACAAACTATATACATTTTTAAAAGCCTTTATAGGTTACCACTTTAGATTTACAGAGTAGGTCCACTGCTAAAATGACTGCCCTCAATCTGATGTTCGTGGTGATACCTCACATGCATGGTGCAATTGCTGTTTACATATGACACCAGACTGACGCTTGCGTTCGCCTTTGCGCGTGAGCACAGGGGTGCTTTTTTTTCTTTATTTATTTATTTTTCTTTTTTCTTTTCTTTTTAAACTGTTCCTTTCATTTTTTTTAATAATTTTTATTGTTATCTCAGGGAATGTAAATATCCCCTATGATAGCAATAGGTAATGACAGGTACTCTTTTTTGAAAAATTGGGGTCTATTAGACCCTAGATCTCTCCTCTGCTCCATCTGACCACACCAAGATCGGTGTGATAAAATTTTCCCAATGGCGCTGTTTATATCCGGTGAAACCCGATTCATGAAAGTCATGCTCATAGCTTCCGGTTTCTTAGGCCATAGAGATGATGGAAGCTATTCTGGTCTCCGATCAGCTCTATGGTCAGTTGGCGGAACCACTGGCTGCATTCTCGGGTTACCTGTTGGGACGGGAGAGCCTGAGAAACCATGGAAGACAGTGGGGGGATGTTCCCTCCCACTGCATGTAAAATCAGGCTAGAGGCTAATTAACCGCTAGGATTGCTTTTACAAGAAAGCCCACCGCTGGCTAAAAAGAATGATACCAAGATGATACCTAAACCTGCAGGCATCATTCTGGTATAACCAAAGTCCAGCAACATACCAGTACGTTGCTGGTCCTTGTTGAGCATATATTGTAATGTTCTTTTTTTCATGCAGCCTGTGGGCTGAACGAAAAAAAGAGATTGATCGTGGGTATGCCCACCATTAGAATATCGCCCTTCATCCACTCACTTCTAATGATGGGCATACATGCACCATTTTTTTTTTAACTGTGGCGGTGAAATTACCTCCTACAGCACTGGTGTCGCTGATTTACGTACTGTGAGAGCAAACGCTGTTGCTGTCAAGATAAATAAATCAGTGCTACAGCTGAATAGCGTACCTGAGAAGCAAACAATGGTAACGATAAAACATTAACTCAATAAAACAACTTGATTTTTTAACGCAATCTGTGCCTAAAAAAAATATATGTCGAAGCATGGGGGCAATTTGCCTCTAATGTTAGAGCAAATCGCTCCTCCACCCCTGCCCCCATGCTTCGGCATATATGCTCTTTTTTTTAACTGTGGTGGTGAAATCACCTTCTACAGTGCTGGAGTCACAGCTTTACGTATCGTGGGAGCAAACGCTGTTGCTTTCAGAATAAATAAACCCGTGCTGCAGCTGAATGGCGTATCTGCTAAGCAAACAATGGTTAACAATAAAACAAAGTAACATTACAGTATGTGCTATATACCTGCAGTAAGACATACCATACCTGCAAAGCAAATACAATAAAACATAGTAAAAATAAAACATTACAGTTCTAAAATACAGTAACAATAGAGAGAGAATAATAGATATAGAACAATAGAGAGCGGACAATAGAGAGAGAAGAAAAATAAAACAACAACTATTTTTGTCTTTTTTTTGTTTGTTTTTGTTTGTTTTTTTGCACTTTTATGTAAACTGTAAATGTTCCAGATTAGGCTCTCTCAAAATGTGATGGCCATCTCATCTTTTGATACGCTGTGTAAGTGTACCCTAGGATTGTGCAATGCTGTACCCTACGCTAATACTCCATTGGTGTGTGGTAGTATTTGAAACAGTCACCGATGAAGAGACCAGGTTTGTCAAGACAGGCGGGACAATAAAAGCGGGTGTCGTGCCTAAATCTGCGTTTTCTGCAGACACAACATCTTCTTTGGGGTGTTCTGTGGGCAGGGGTACCAGGGAGGACATACGGAAAATGCCTCTCATGCAGCTGGCTCACTGCATTTGCAATAGGAGGGTGGGGCATAGCACCATCACGAAACAGAAGGGCTGTGATGATCTCTTTCTGGAATTTAAGGAAGGATCCACTTCATCCTGAAGCTTTGTATAGCACATAAGCATTCAGCAGAGCCAATTGGAATAACTATACAGACACTTTTTTATACCAGCATTTGGCCTTACGGGCAATTAAGTACGGCGCCAACAACTGGTCATTGAGGTCCACCCCTCCCATGTTAAGGTTGTATTCATGGACACAGAGGGGTTTCTCCACAACACCAGTCGCCGTAGGAATTTGGACAGTCGTGTCTGCATGAAGGGAGGACAGAATAAAAACATTCCGTGTATCCTTCAGCTTCACTGCTAACAAATAATTACATTTCAAGCAGGCGCTCTCCCCTCCGTCTAAGTCGGGACTCTACAAGTCATTGGGGGAAGCCCCAACCATTAGATCGCACAGTGCCACATGCGCCAATTCCGCAATCAAAATTGTGAATAAAAAGTGTCACGCTTGTGTAATAATTGTCCACATACAAGTGGTACCCCTTTCCGAATAAGGGTAACACCAAGTCCCACAAATCTTACCAGCACTCCCTATGTAGTCTGTCTGGGCAGTTCTTGGGCTCCACGTGACTATCTCTTCCCTCGTAAATCATAAAACTATATGTATAGCCTGTTTCCCTATCACAGAGCTTATACTTCTTGACCCCATGTCTGGCACGCTTTCTGGGAAGATACTGTTTGATAGACAAGCGACCAGAAAATTTAATAAGGCACTCATCAACGGAGACAACTTATTTGGGAGTAAACAGGCTGCAACCTGTTGGTTGAAGTGGTTTACGAGGGGCCGAATTTTGTGGAGCCAATCAAATCCAGGGTCACACCAAGATGACAGAGTTCATTGTCATTGAAATGCATGAACCGCAAGATCTGCTTGTATCGTGTTCTGGTCATGGAGGCAGAAAACACGGGGATATGATGAATTGGGTCAGTGGACCAATATGACCACAACTCACTTTTTTTAACTATGCCCATGAGGAGGGATAGGCCCAGGAAGGTCTTAAATTCAGAAACCGTAATAGGTTTACAATCCCTGGCAAGGATCAACTGGGCATTAGCGGCGATGAAATGACCAGCATACAAATTGCTTTGGTCCACAACAGACCTATAGAGATCTTCCATGAAAAACAGCGAATAAAAATCAAGTGACGTAAAATCAACTTTCCACCTGAATTCCAGGTTGGCCAGTGAATGGGGGAAGTACGGGCACTGCAGAAGTGGTGGGCTCCCAATTTGGATTGGCAAATGCAGCAGGAAGGGTACTATGGGCTCGATGGGGCTGTGTTTGTCTTCTTGGTGGCTGCGGGACACTAGTTGTGCTAGCCACCTCACCAGCTTGAACTGCACTTATGGGACTCGCCACGTCACCACGCGATACTGCAGTGCTGGATGTACGACCAGGATGTACTAGGCTGCTGGTGTTTGCCAGTTCACCAGAAGGATGAGCGGCACTAGTTCTGGCTCTCTGCTCCATACGAGAGCCCTGTGGTTCTTGCACCTCAACAACAGCAGAAGAACGGGGTTGGGTACGCCTGACCTTGGCAGGGACCACTACTCCGTTGTCAGCGCTATCTGTCAGGGTGCTGCTGCTGTCTACAGGTTTGTATTTTGAGTCTGAATCTGAGAGATGGGTGACTTCCTCTTCCTCAGAAACATGTCCTCTCTCCTCTCTCTGGAATGGAAAAGAGTTCCACAAGGGGAGATGACATAACCTCCCCTGCCTCCCCCTAGGTGACCGCGCACCCGACGTATAGATACAACGCTTCACCCAGCCGAGCCAACCTGCTGCAGTATAACTGCGGCGGCTGGTCTGGAACTAAAGTGGTTTTAAAGGCTCAAGGTTTTTTACTTTCACGCATTCTATGCATGAAGTTAAAAAAAAAAACCTTCTTTGTGCAGCAGCCCCCCCCCCCCTCCCCCAAGGCCTCATGCACACTGGACATTATAAAAACACCAGTAGTGTTAGCTGTAGAAAGCTGTAGCTGTAGAATGAGTTTTGCAGCATTTTTGCAGTAGCGTTTTTAAGCTTTTATCAGAGTTAGAGCATTTTTACAGCTGAAAAAACCCTCTAAAATCCCACTAGTTCTACCACAAAATGCTTATAACAGCCTATGTGTGCATGGACACATAGGATAACATACTGGGGAGTTTAATGGCTGCAGAAAAAAACACCTGAAGCCAAAAACAGCAGCTGTAGAAATGTCCAGTGTGCATTAGGCCTAATACTTACCTAATCCCCCTCTCGAATCATCGATATGCACGACTTGGCTCTCCGAGGACTCTCACTCCTCATTGGCTGAGGCAGCAGTAGGAGCCATTGGTTCCCACTGCTGTCAATCACAGCCAGTGAGTCAATGAGGAGAGAAAAGGGGCGGGGCCGAGACGCGCGTCTGCGTGTGAATGGACACGCAGAGCAGAGGCTCTGCTCTCGGCAGGAGGGAGGGGCCTGGAGTGCCGTTGGGGGACTTGGCAAAACCACTGCAACAGAGCACTTGAGTATGACTTGTTTATTTATTTATTTATTTTTTAAACAAGGCTTTAATATCACTTTAAGGCTCTATACACACTAGCATTTGTTTAGGCTCCCAGAAGCTATTACGAGCATTTATGCTCCTAGAAGCTAGTAGTGTTATCCTATGTGTCCATGCACACTAGTTTATGATTTTTCAACTTTTCAACGTTTAGAAGCAGAAAAAAAATGTTTGTAGCATTTTTGGAAGTGCTTTCCCAGCAGAAGAAAATGCTAAAGGCTACTAAAACAGCTTTTTTCTAGCTTTGTTTTTTTTTCTTTGTGTACTGTAAAAAAGCGAATAAAACACTAACAGTCCTAAATGCTTCTAAAAGCTACTAAAACGTTACTACAAGCTGGCACAAAAAGGGTGTTATCTGCGTTCTTTTCATCCAGCAAAAACGCTAGTGTGCATTGAGCCTTATGCCATCGTACACACGATCGGATTGTTGGCCAAATTGTTGGAATTTTGTCCGAAGGGTGTTAGCTCAAACTTGTCTTGCATACACACGGTCACACAAATGTTGGCCAACAGTTATGAACGTAGTGACGTACTAGTTGTACTACGTGGTTTTTCAGATCTTTAGTGCCACCCTGTGGGCTCCTTCTGCTAATTTAGTGTTAGTAGAAGTTTGGCGAGTGTTGATTCGTGCTTTTCATGTCACGTTTTTCATTTAGCACTTTTCATTTCATGCTTTTCAGTTAGTTTCTGAATGGCCGTTCGTCAACCAGACATGTTGCGGAATCGGAGGAGATAACGTGTTATTTATTATTGGCCTTGAAGTTATTGCTTTGACATTATTTTTTTGGTTGAATAATGATTTGATTTGGTATATTTTCTATATTTTTGGATGCATAGAATGCACTTTTTGGTTAAGTTCTATTGGCAGATAATGCACAATAAAAGAATTGTGTAGATTAATACTTGGCTATGTGTTTTACTTCAAATGACAGTTTGGGAATAGGCAGTTACATTTTAAAAAATACAATGTAAAATTGACAAGGGACACCAACATAGTTATAAACTAGGGGATAATGGTGTTGTGGTAACTTGTACAAATAATACAAAAAAATAATAATAATTATATTATTCTTGATATCACTAGAAAAAAAAAAAGCCTTTAAATATTCGTTTGCAGTAACTCCATCAGTATCACCAGCAAAGGAGCTTCATTATTATCCCATTAAAGAAGAAGAGAATTGTGCGCTGCATTTGGAGATTTCATAATTTGCCACGTTACGAATGCTAGTTTACAAGACCGACCGATTCTGCTTCCGAGCATGTGTGTTTGTATCTTGCACTTTTGTCCGACGGACTTGTGTACACACGATCGGAAAATCCAACAACACACATTTGTTGGCGGGAAAATTGAAAACCTGCTAGCCAACATTTGTTGGCGGAAAGTCCAACAAGAATTGTCCGATGGAGCGTACAAACGATCGGATCGTCCGCCAACAGCCTGACATCCCACATTTCCCGTCGGAAAGTCCGATCATGTGTACGGGGCTTTAGTGTTGTTTCAATATTTTCGATTATTTATTATACTCCTCAATGTCTGTACAATTTCATCTGATGCAATTTCAAGTATCTATCATCCCAGGATAATCACCAACCCTTTACCTTTTTTTACATGATAGACATCCAACACATTACTAGTGTTATGCCATGTTAGCAAAGCCAAGTAACATTGTATTAACAGGAAGACAATAAAAGTATGCACAGTCAATTATATCTAAACGTATACCTGCTAAAAGAAGATAGATAATACTTACCTTTTTGATGACTGGTGTCTTGAAATGCCTGGTTACCAAATTAAACATGAAGACGTTTAAAAACATGAAGGTTAAGTCACATCTACAATGACATTTAAATATCGAGGGCTTGGCTAAATATTTCTAAACTCCTATATTAGGCATTTATCCACCAGTGGTGTTCCAACATTATCTTTGAGACATTTTTTATCATCCAGACACCTTAAAATAATATCAGATGATTGGCATTTCAAATACGCAAAACAAATATACAAGCATTTCCCTTGGCATCTAGTTATAAATAGATGTTACTTTAACTGTTTAAATGATCACATTAGGAAGTTCACGAGTAAGAAGTTCAAATGTTTCCATTCCTTTAATTATACTATGCCACTACAAATCAAATTTTAAATATAGAAAATCACATATTATCACTATTTAAAAAAACAAAATTGTGGGAAACTGGCGTGTTGAAGCAACTACATGGAATGCATACAGGGTGGCCCCTCTCTCTCTTTTTTTTAAAGTCAGTTGAGTAGCTCCAAAGTCTCTGAAAATGCTTATTAGTTTTGCAATATTTACTTTCCCTGCCACTAAGCTGATCAGAATACTGAGCAACTGTTCTTTGTTGGAACATCTGCCAACATGATGTGTTCACAGAGTCCTGAAATAAAGTATTTATTAATAAAACCACAGGCTGTTTAGAATGATGATGACAATTTAAATATATCTCAGGTTTTTGTTTTTCTTTCATTCAGTCTATAGGTATAAAATTATATATCTATAGATATAAATATATATATACAAACTTCATGGAAAAAAAAAAATATATATATACACAGTATCTCACAAAAGGGACTACATCCCTCACATTTTTGTAAATATTTCATTATATCTTTTCATGTGACAACACTGAAGAAATGACACTTTGCTACAATGTAAAGTAGTGAGTGTACAGCTTGTATAACAGTGTAAATTTGCTGTCCTCTCAAAATAACTCAACACACAGCCATTAATGTGTAAACCGCTGGCAACAAAAGTGAGTAAACCTCTAAGTGAAAATGTCCAAATTGGGCCCAATTAGCCATTTGCCCTCTCCGGTGTCATGTGACTCATTAGTGTTACAAGGCCTCAGGTGTTAATGGGGAGCAGGTGTGTTAAATTTGGTGTTATCGCTCTCACTCTCTCATACTGGTCACTGGAAGTTCAACATGGCACCTCATGGCAAAGAACTCCCTGAGGATCTGAAAAAAAGAATTGTTCTTCTACATAAAAATGGCCTAGGCTATAAGAAGATTGCTAAGACCCTGAAACTGAGCTGCAGCACAGTGGCCAAGACCATACAGCGGTTTACCAGGACAGGTTCCATTCAGAACAGGCCTCGCCATGGTCGACCAAAGAAGTTGAATGCACGTGCTCAGCGTTATATCCAGAGGTTGTCTTTGGGAAATAGAAATATGAGTGCTGCCAGCATTGCTGCAGAGGTTGAAGGGGTGAGGGGGTCAGCTTGTCAAGGTTCAGATCATATGCCGCACACTGCATCAAATTGGACTGCATGGCTGTGGTCCCAGAAGGAAGCCTCTTCTAAAGATGATGCACAAGAAAGCCTGCAAACAGTTTGCTGAAGACAAGCAGACTAAGGACATGGATTACTGGAACCATGTCCTGTGGTCTGATGAGACCAAGATAAACTTATTCGGTTCAGATGATGTCAAGCGTGTTTGGCGGCAACCAGGTGAGGAGTACAAAGACAAGTGTGTCTGGCCTACAGTCAAGCATGGTGGTGGGAGTGTCATGGTCTGGGGTTGCATGAGTGCTGCCGGCACTGGGGAGCCACAGTTCATTGAGGGAACCATGAATGCCTACATGTACTGTGACATACTGAAGCAAAGTATGATCCCCTCCCTTCGGAGACTGGGGGGCAGGGCAGTATTCCAACACGATAATGACCCCAAACAGACCTCCAAGATGACCATTGCCTTGCTAAAGAAGCGGAGGGTAAAGGTGATGGACTGGCCAAGCATGTCTCCAGACCTAAACCCTATTGAACATCTGTGGGGCATCCTCAAACAGAGGAGCGCAAGGTCTCTAACATCCACCAGCTCAGTGATGTCGTCATGGAGGAGTGGAAGAGAACTCCAGTGGAAACCTGTGAAGCTCTGGTGAACTCCATGACCAAGAGGGTTAAGGCAGTGCTGGAAAATAATGATGGCCACACAAAATAATTTGGGCCCAATTTGGACATTTTCACTTAGGCGTGTACCCACTTTTGTTGCCAGCGGTTTAGACATTAATGGCTGTGTGTTGAGTTATTTTGAGGGGACAGCAAATTTGCACCATTATACAAGCTGTACACTCACTACTTTACATTGTAGTAAAGTGTCTTCAGTGTTGTCACATGAAAAGATATAATAAAATATTTATGAAAGTGTGAGGGGTGAACTCACTTTTGTCAGATACTGTACATATATATATATATATATATATATATATATATATATATATATATATGTATATTTTACAATAGCTGAGAGGATTGGATGCTTTATGAATAGAGATCATGAAATTTACCATCACATCCTGGCACCAAGCATCCCGGGCAATGCTGCGGTTCTCTAATTGCCATACTCACTGGGAATCGGCCCAGAAGCTGCTCCACTTTTGGTACTACACACCAGTAAAACTCTCCAAACTCTTCCCAGGCCCTCCCCTCCACCTGCTGGAGAAACTGTGGAAACATAGGGTCATCCCTGCATATATGGTGGACTTCAATAATATTAATGTTTTGGAAAGAAGTAAGTCGTTTACTCAAATCACTCATGGGTGTATCTTGTGATATCATACCACAGATGGCCTTGCTGGGTATAGGGTTTGAGGACTGGCCTCATCAATTTCACTCTATCACTACTCACATCCTCATAGCAGCTTGTCTCTCCATTGCTCGGAAGTGGAAATCCGCCACTCCGCCAACCATCTCTCAACTAATTGCAACCTTGAACCAACACTTCCATATGGAATATATGTCTGCAGAGGACCACCTTTCCATTGCTAAATTCCTTAAAAACTGGGAACCTGGATTGCTGATATTAACAGCTCCCCACTAATATAGTATAACAACTGCTTTTATAGGCTCTGTGTCACGAGAGGGTTACATGCAGAGTTTGAACTCCAATTAGGATAACTAGGCTCTCGCCTCTAAACAGCCTCTCTTGCTTTGCTTCTTCATATTCTTTAACCACTTCAGCCCCGGAAGGATTTACCCCCTTCCTGACCAGAGCACTTTTTACAATTTGGCACTGTGTCGCTTTAACTGCTAATTGCGCGGTCATGCAATGCTGTACCCAAACGAAATTTGCGTCCTTTTCTTCCCACAAATAGAGCTTTCTTTTGATGGCATTTGATCACCTCTGCCGTTTTTATTTTTTGCGCTAGAAACGGAAAAATACCGAAAATTTTGAAAAAAAATGATATTTTCTACTTTTTGTTATAAAAAAAATCCAATAAACTCAATTTTAGTCATACATTTAGGCCAAAATGTATTCGGCCACATGTCTTTGGTAAAAAAAATGTCAATAAGCGTATATTTATTGGTTTGCGCAAAAGTTATAGCGTCTACAAACTAGGGTACATTTTCTGGAAGTTTTGGAAGCCATGGAATGCCCAGGTGGCACAAACCCCCCCCCCCCACCCCTAATGACCCCATTTTGGAAAGTAGACACCCCAAGCTATTTGCTGAGAGGCATGGTGAGTATTTTTCAGCTCTCATTTGTTTTTGAAAATGAAGAAAGACAAGAAAAAAATTTTTTTTTTTCTTTTTTCAATTTTCAAAACTTTGTGACAAAAAGTGAGGTCTGCAAAATACTCACTATACCTCTCAGCAAATAGCTTGGGGTGTCTACTTTCCAAAATAGGGTCATTTGGGGGGGGGGTTTGTGCCACCTGGGCATTCCATGGCCTCCGAAACTGTGATAGGCAGTAAAGAGTGAAATCAAAAATTTACGCCCTTAGAAAGCCTGAAGGCGGTGCTTGGTTTTCGGGGTCCCGTACGCGACTAGGCTCCCAAAAAGTCTCACACATGTGGTATCCCCGTACTCAGGAGTAGCAACAGAATGTATTTTGGGGTGTAAGTTCACATATTCCCATGGCATGTTTGAGCAATATATCATTTAGTGACAACTTTGTGCAAAAAAAAAAATTTGTCTTTTTCCCGCAACTTGTGTCACAATATAAAATATTCCATGGACTCCACATGCCTGTCAGCAAATAGCTTGTGGTGTCTACTTTCCAAAATGGGGTTTTGGGGGGGGTTTGAACTGTCCTGGCATTTTATGCACAACATTTAGTAGCCTATGTCACACATCACCCACTCTTCTAACCACTTGAAGACAAAGCCCTTTCTGACACTTTTTGTTTACATGAAAAAATTATTTTTTTTTTGCAAGAAAATTACGTTGAATCCCCAAACATTATATATTTTTTAAAGCAAATGCCCTACAGATTAAAATGGTGGGTGTTTCATTTTTTTTTCACACAGTATTTGCGCAGCGATTTTTCAAACGCATTTTTTAGGGAAGAAACACACTTTTTTAAATTTTAATGCACTAAAACACATTATATTGCCCAAATGTTTGATGAAATAAAAAAGATGATCTTAGGCCGAGTACATGGATACCAAACATGACATGCTTTAAAATTGCGCACAAACATGCAGTGGCGACAAACTAAATACCGTATTTATCGGCGTATAACACGCACTTTTTTCCCCTTAAAATCAGGGGAAAGTTGCAGGTGCGTGTTATACGCCGATCCCTGCCGATCCGGAGCTGTCACTTCTTCAAAATCGCGGACCGCGATTTGAAAATGGCGCCGCCGGCGCCGAAGTACACAGAGCCGGTCCTCGGCTCTTTCCGGCGGCTCTCGTTTACTTTCGGCTCCACTCGTAGTCCCGAGCGGAGCTATCCGAACCTACTCGGATAGCTCCGCTCGGGACTACGAGTGGAGCCGAAAGTAAACGAGAGCCGCCGGAAAGAGCCGAGGACCGGCTCTGTGTACTTCGGCGCCGGCGGCGCCATTTTCAAATCGCGGTCCGCGATTTTGAAGATGTGACAGCAGGGACAGGGGATCCCAGGCTGCACGGGGGGAAGGCTGCACGGGGGGAAGGCTGCACGGGGGGAAGGCTGCACTGACAAGGCTGCACTAACATGGCTGCACTGACATGGCTGCACTGGGGAAGGCTGCACTGGGGAAGGCTGCACTGACAAGGCTGCACTAACATGGCTGCACTGACATGGCTGCACTGACATGGCTGCACTGACAAGGCTGCACTGACATGGCTGCACTGACAAGGCTGCACTGGGGAAGGCTGCACTGAGGAAGGCTGCACTGACAAGGCTGCACTGACAAGGCTGCACTGACAAGGCTGCACTGACATGGCTGCACTGACAAGGCTGCACTGAGAAGGCTGCAATGAAGGGCATTTAAATGTAAGTTTTTTTCCCTTCAACTTCCCTCCTAAAAGTTTTTTTTCCTTAAAATTCCCTCCTAAATTGGGGTGCGTGTTATACGCCGGTGCGTGTTATACGCCGATAAATACGGTACATTTTTAAAAGCCTTTAAAAGCCTTTACAGGTTACCACTTTAGATTTACAGAGGAGATCTACTGCTAACATTACTGCCCTCGATCTGACCTTCGCGGTGATACCTCACATGCATGGTGCAATTGCTGTTTACATTTGACCCCAGACCGACTCGTCTTTGTGCGAGAGCAGGAGGGGACAGGGGTGCTTTTTTTTTTTTTTTTTTTTTAAACTGTTCCTTTCATTTTTTTTAATCATTTTTATTGTTATATGTAATAATAGGTAGTGACAGGTACTCTTTTTTGAAAAAATTGGGGTCTTTTAGACCCTAGATCTCTCCTCTGCCCTCAAAGCATCTGACAACACCAAGATCGGTGTGATAAAATGCCTTCCCAATTTCCCAATGGCGCTGTTTACATCCGGCGAAATCTAAGTCATGAAATGCTCGTAGCTTCCGGTTTCTTAGGCCATAGATATGTTTGGAGCCACTCTGGTCTCTGATCAGCTCTATGGTCAGCTGGCTGAATCACCGGCTGCATTCTCAGGTTCCCTGTTGGGACAGGAGACCCAGAGAAAAACATGGAAGACGGTGTGGGGGGGGGGGGGTCCTTCCCTCCCACTGCTTGTAAAAGCAGTCTAGAGGCTAATTAGCCTACAGTGTTTGGCCATGCACTTCCGGGTTCGTCCAAAATGGTGGACCCACGTGCATTCCAAGCCTCTCTATAATATTCCACAATGCGTTCCAGCACCCTAAGTTATATTGTTTATATCTCCCCATATGTGTTAATGTATAAAATAAGACTAATTATTACATACATTTGGAAGCCTGAAAGAACAAAAGCAAAATTGGAAAGCAAAATTGAAAAGGGAAGATCAAGGATGACCGTCTCCCATTCTAACACATTATGCACCTCCTATCCCACGCTGCGCAAAATGATGTGCGTTCCGAACCGAGATCACATGATCATTAAGGCCAAGGACAGGACAATGATATACTTCGAGTCCATCACCAAATGACAATGATAAATTGTGGACACTAATATTTTTGGACTAAGGATGGATTATATCAAATAAACATAGTGCTTCATTCTGTATTTTGACAAAAATAAATAAATGACAAAAAAATGACAAAAAATATTGAAAAAAAGAATTATATAAATTTTGGACATTTGACGTTTTCTATGAAATAGACATAGTCCAAAAATCTGTATAATAAAAAAATGAAAAAATGAAAATAAAAATAAAGAAATGAAAATATATAAAAATATTAAATGTTGAATAAACAATAAAAAGAAAAACATTTAGTATAACCAAGGGTACATGAATCTACTCTTTACTCAAGAGAATAAATCAGTACTAACGTCCAAGATGGATTCTCTCGGGGTCACAATGAAGCATTAACACTTGGTGCAAACATCACACACGTATACAAGAGATAAGTGTGGGTTACACATATCAACAAAAATAACAAAAACTGTATATATTATGTATTAAGAATCATTAATAAAGGCATTGATGTCTAATTCCATATTCATGCCATGTGGAAAATGAGACTGTAGCTTATATATCCAGAACGTTTCTAAAAGCGAAACGCCCCTGGTCATGGCACCCCCCCTCCAAGGTTGAATATATTTGTCTATGGCAACAAATTGGGAGCCTGTAGGATCACTATTATGGAATTCTTTGTAATGTCTGGGGACGCTGTGTTTAGGGTCCCTGCCTTTAATTAGGGAGATATGCTCGCCCACTCTTATAGAAAATGTCCTTATTGTGCGGCCGACGTATTGCTTGCCGCAAGGGCAAGTAATCAAATACACTATGTATCTAGTGCTACATGTGCAGAATGATTTGATGGTATATCTTTTTCCGGTGACTGTGGACGTAAATTCTGTCACTTTACGTTGCCCTAGTGTGTTAAGCTGGCAAACTACACACTTCCTACACGGAAAGAAACCAGTCCAGTCATGAAAAAAGGAAGGACGGGCTGGTGGGTTGATGACGTTGGGTGCTATACGACCCTGTAGAGACGGTGCACCTCTAAAGATCACCTTTGCCTGTTCACTAACGTGCCTAGAATATTGTCCTGTCTAAGAACGTCCCAATGTTTCCCCATAATATTTCTAATTGGTTTGTGTTGAGTTGAGAACGAGGTCAACATAGCCCATTTGAATGTCACATCAGGTTCTCTTTCTGGTTTCGTCACGAGTAAAGGCTCTCTATCAATATTGATAGCTTTCTGGAATTCTAATGCCCCGTATACACGGTCGGACTTTGTTCGGACATTCCGACAACAAAATCCTATAATTTTTTCCGACAGATGTTGGCTCAAACTTGTCTTGCATACACACGATCACACAAAGTTGTCGGAAAATCCGATCGTTCTGAACGCGGTGAGGTAAAACACGTACGTCGGGACTTTAAACGGGGCAGTGGCCAATAGCTTTCATCTCTTTATTTATTTTGAGCATGCATGGCACTTTGTCCGTCGGATTTGTGTACACACAATCGGAATTTCCGACAACGAATTTTGTTGTCGGAAAATTTTATAGCCTGCTCTCAAACTTTGTGTGTCGGAAAATCCGATGGAAAATGTGTGATGGAGCCCAAACACAGTCGGAATTTCCGACAACAAGGTCCTATCACACATTTTCCGTCAGAAAATCCGACCGTGTGTACGGGGCATAAGTCCAAACTGGCATCATCATATCCTTTATCTCTAAATCTTGTTTAAGGATTCCTGTCTGTGAGATGAATGTGTCGGTATCGGTGCAGTTCCTGCAGAGCCTTAAGAACTGGCTACGTGGTACCGCACTGAGCCAGGACTTATCATGACAGCTATCTAAAGGAATGAAACCATTGCGGGCTGTGGGTTTAAATTAGGTGTTAAATTTAAACTGTTTGTCCACAATTGCAATTTCTAAGTCAAGAAAATGGATCTTGGTTTCACTGGCTTCATATGATAGCGAGATACCTCTATCATTGAAATTCAGATACTCAAAAATTGTTTGAGTGTTTCCAAAGTCTCGCTCCATAGGAGGAGGATGTCATCTATGTACCTCACCACAGTGGAGACAAAGACTGAGAGAGGGAAGAACAGGGACTGACAGAGACTGGAGACAAGGACTGAGAGAGGGAAGACCGGGGACTGACAGAGACTGGAGACAAGGACTGAGAGAGGGAAGACCGGGGACTGACAGGGAGTGGAGACAAGGACTGAGAGAGGGAAGACCGGGGACTGACAGAGACTGGAGACAAGGACTGAGAGAGGGAAGACAGGGGACTGACATGGAGTGGAGACAAGGACTGAGAGAGGGAAGACCGGGGACTCACAGAAAGATGAGACAAGGACAGAGAGAGGGAAGACTGGGGACTGACAGAGGGTGGAGACAAGGACTGAGAGAGGGAAGACTGGGGACTGACAGAGACTGGAGACAAGGACTGAGAGAGGGAAGACCGGGGACTGACAGAGAGTGGAGACAAGAACAGAGAGAGGGAAGACCAGCGACTGACACAGAGTGGAGACAAGGAATGAGAGTGGGAAGATTGGGGACTGACAGAGACTGTAGACAAGGACTGAGAGAGGGAAGACTGGGGAATGACAGAGTGTGGAGAAAAGGACTGAGAGAGGAAAGACCGGGGACTGAAAGAGAGTGGAGACAAGGACTAAAAGAGAGAAGACCGGGGACTGACAGAGAGTGGAGATAGGGACTGAGAGAGGAAGACCGGGGACTGAGAGAGAGAGTGGAGACAAGGACTGAGAGAGGGTAGACCAGGGACTGACAGAGGGTGGAGACAAGGACTGAGAGAGGGAAGACTGGGGACTCACAGAGACTGGAGACAAAGACTGAGAGAGGGAAGACCGGGGACTCACAGAAAGATGAGACAAGGACAGAGAGAGGGAAGACTGGTGACTGACAGAGGGTGGAGACAAGGACTAAGAGAGGGAAGACCGGGGACTGACAGAGGCTGGAGACAAGGACTGAGAGAGGGAAGACCCGGGGACTTGCAGAGAGTGGAGACAAGGACTGAGAAAGGGAAGACTGGGGACTGAGAAGGAGAGTGGAGACAAGGACTGAGAGAGGGTAGACCAAGGACTGACAGAGACTGGAGACAAGGACTGAGAGTGGGAAAACTGGGGACTGACAGTGAGTGGAGACAAGGAATGAGAGAGGGAGGATCGGGGACTTACAGAAACTGGGGACAAGGACTGAGAGAGGGAATATCGGAGACTGACAGAGAGTGGAGACAAGGACTGAGAGAGGGAAGACCGGGGACTGACAGAGACTAGAGACAAGGACTGAGAGAGGGACGACCGGGGGCTGACAGAGAGTGGAGACAAGGACTGAGAGAGGGAAAACCGGGGACTGACAGAGACTGGAGACAAGGACTGAGAGAGGGAAGACCGGGGACTGACAGGGAGTGGAGACAAGGACTGAGAGAGGGAAGACCGGGGACTGAGAGAGAGAGTGGAGGCAAGGACTGAGAGAGGGTAGACCAGGGACTGACAGAGAGTGGAGACAAGCACAGAGAGAGGGAAGACCGGGGACTGACAGAGAGTGGAGACAAGGACTGAGAGAGGGAAGACTGGGGACTGACAGAGACTGAGGACAAGGACTGAGAGAGGGAATATTGTAGACTGACAGAGAGTGGAGACAAGGACTGAGAGAGGGAAGACCGGGGACTAACAGTGGAGAAGGACTGAGAGAGAGAAGAACGGGGAGTGAGAGAGAGTGGAGACAAGGACTGAGCGAGAGAAGAACAGGGACTGAGAGAGAGGGGAGACACGGACTGAGAGAGGGAATACCGGGGACTGACAGAGGGTGGAGACAAGGACAGAGAGAGGGAAGACTGGGGACTGAGAGAGAGTGGAGACAAGGACTGAGAGAGAGAAGAACAGGGACTGAGAGAGGGTGGAGACACGGACTGAGAGAGGGAAGACCGGAGACTGACAGAGAGTGGAGACAAGGACTGAGAAAGGGAAGACTGGGGACTGAGAAGGAGAGTGGAGACAAGGACTGAGAGAGGGTAGACCAAGGACTGACAGAGACTGGAGACAAGGACTGAGAGTGGGAAAACTGGGGACTGACAGTGAGTGGAGACAAGGAATGAGAGAGGGAGGATCGGGGACTTACAGAAACTGGGGACAAGGACTGAGAGAGGGAATATCGGAGACTGACAGAGAGTGGAGACAAGGACTGAGAGAGGGAAGACCGGGGACTGACAGAGACTGGAGACAAGGACTGAGAGAGGGAAGACCGGGGACTGACAGAGACTGGAGACAAGGACTGAGAGAGGAAAGACCGGGGACTGACAGGGAGTGGAGACAAGGACTGAGAGAGGGAAGACCGGAGACTCACAGAAAGATGAGACAAGGACAGAGAGAGGGAAGATTGGGGACTGACAGAGGGTGGAGACAAGGACTGAGAGAGGGAAGACCGGGGACTGAGAGAGAGAGTGGAGGCAAGGACTGAGAGAGGGTAGACCAGGGACTGACAGAGACTGGAGACAAGGACTGAGAGATGGAAGACCGGGGACTGACAGAGAGTGGAGACAAGGACTGAGAGAGGGAAGACCAGGGACTGGCAGAGACTGGAGACAAGGACAGAGAGGGAAGACCAGGGACTGACAGAGAGTGGAGACAATGTCAAAAAACAAAATAAGTGTAGCGCTAGGAAGAAGTCAGAAAATGGAGTCTATGGATTGACAGTTCGAAGTTCGTGTGTTTAAAGGAACATCCCTGGAGGGAATTTGAAAAGTCCTCTGGAACAAATCTCAACAAGAGTGTAAATCATCTGTGGAGGGAGCCCACACACCACCAATAGAAGTGAAAAGGCTTACCGGACTCGATGGACCCAACAAGGCATACGCCAGGTAGAGTCAATCAGGCTTAGGTGGTGCTGGACTACAGTTGGCCCGGACGGGCAAAGTTGGTGGAGTGGCTACCACGTGGCTGTGCTGAGGGGCCGCATAGGCACAGAGAGAGTACTCCTATCGGTACTGTGTGAAGTCATTGAGGGATGTCACAGAGGTTGCATGATGGGCACTTTTATGCCCTAAAACGCATACTATGCCACGACCGGTAGGATCGTAAGGAGGCGCTTCATGAGGTGGAGATGCACCGAATGTTCAACCACCCCAACATCCTACGTCTGGTGGGGCACTGCATGATCGAGAAGGGGCCTAAGTGGGAAGCCTGGCTGCTGCTTCCTTATGTTAAGCTGGTTCCAACGCTGATCTGAGGGATACGATTTATGGGTGCCGTACTTCATATCTTTGGGCCCGATTACGTTTGAGGAACACAGCCACGTGGTAGCCACTCCACCAACTTTGCCCGTCCGGGCCAACTGTAGTCCAGCACCACCTAAGCCTGATTGACTCTACCTGGCGTATGCCTTGTTGGGTCCACCGAGTCCGGTAAGCCTTTTCACTTCTATTGGTGGTGTGTGGGCTCCCTCCACAGATGATTTACACTCTTGTTGAGATTTGTTCCAGAGGACTTTTCAAATTCCCTCCAGGGATGTTCCTTTAAACACACGAACTTCGAACTGTCAATCCATAGACTACATTTTCTGACCTCTTCCTAGCGCTACACTTATTTTGTTTTTTGACATTGTTTACACTTGCTGGTTGTGTTAGCTGCTGTTTCTATTCCCCTTTTTGGTAGCGCAGAATTATTGTGTATATATTTAGAGAGTGGAGACAAGCACAGAGAGAGGGAAGACCGGGGACTGACAGAGAGTGGAGACAAGGACTGAGAGAGGGAAGACTGGGGACTGACAGAGACTGAGGACAAGGACTGAGAGAGGGAATATTGTAGACTAACAGAGAGTGGAGACAAGGACTGAGAGGGAAGAATGGGGACTGACAGAGGGTGGAGACAAGGACTGAGAGAGGGAAGACCGGTGACTGACAGAGGGTGGAAACAAGGACTGAGAGAGGGAAGACCGGGGACTTACAGAGAGTGGAGACAAGGATAGAGAGAGAGGGAAGACCGGGGACTGACAGAGGGTGGAGACAAGGACTGAGAGAGGGAAGACCAGGGACTCACAGGGTGTGGAGACAAGGACTTAGAGAGGGAAGACCGGGGACTGACAGAGAGTGAAGACAAGGACAGAGAGAGGGAAGACCGGGGACTGAGAGAGGGTGGAGACAAGGACCGAGAGAGAGAAGAACGGGGACTTAGAGAGACAGTGAAGAAGGACTGAGAGAGAGAAGAACGGGGACTGAGAGAGAGTGGAGACAAGGACTTAGAGAGAGAAGAACGGGGACTGAGAGAGAGTGGAGACACGGACTGAGAGAGGGAAGACCGGGGACTGACAGAGGGTGGAGACAAGGACAGAGAGAGGGAAGACTGGGGACTGAGAGAGAGTGGAGACAAGGACTGAAAGAGAGAAGAACGGGGGCTGAGAGAGGGTGGAGACACGGACTGAGAGAGGGAAGACCGGGGACTGACAGAGAGTGGAGACAGGGACAGAGAGATGGAAGCCCAGGGACTGAAAGAGGGTGGAGACAAGGACTGTGAAAGGGAAGCCCGGGGACTGACAGAGAGCGGAGACAAGGACTTGAGAGGGAAGACCGGGGACTGACAGAAAGTGGAGACACGGACTGAGAGAGGGAAGTCCGGGGACTGACAGAGAGTGGAGACAAGGACTGAGAGAGGGAAGACCAGGGACTGAGACTGGAGACAAGGACTGAGAGAGGGAAGACCGGGGACTGACAGGGAGAGGAGACAAGGACTGAGAGAGCGAAGACCGGGGACTGACAGAGACAAGGACTGAAAGAGGGAAGACCGGGGAATGACAGGGGGTGGAGACAAGGATTGAGAGAGAGAAGACCGGGGATTGACAGAGAAAGTGGAGGCAAGGACTGACTGATAGTGGAGACAAGGACCTTGAGAGGGAAGACTGGGGACTGACAGAGGCTTGAGACAAGGACTGAGAGAGGGAAGACCAGGGACTAACAGAAAGTGGAGACAAGGACAGAGAGAAAGAGGAGTTTAGAGACCAAGAGAAGTGACAGGGACTGACAGAGGAGACCAGGACCAATAGAGGAGACTGGGGACCCAGAGAGAGGGGAGAGATTGGGGACCAAGAAAGAGGAGACAAAGATGGAGAAACGGGGATAGAGGCTGAGAAAGAGGAGACCAATAGAGGAGGAGGGTAGAGATCAGGGACTGAGAGGGAGGAGATCAGGGGCTGAGGAGGGTGCTGGGGACAAAGAAAGAGGAGAAAAGGACTGAGAGAGAGCAATTGGGACTGAGGAGGAGGAGACCAGGGACAGAGAGATGAGTAACTGGGGACCAAGAGAGTGGGCCAAGAAAGAGGAGACAAGGCTTGAGAGAGGGGGATGGGGACCAAGGAATAAGAGAGGGAGGAGACCAGGGACCAACAGAAAGGACCAAGAAAAAGTAGACGAGGCCTGAGAGCAGGGAAACTGGGGACAGAAAGAGAGGAGCTTAGAGACCAAGAGAGGGGACCAGGGACCAACACAGGGAACTGAGAGAAGAGATGAGGTCTGATAGAGGCAACAGGGACTGGGACTAGTAGATGAGACTGGGGACCCAGAGATAGGAAGACAGGCACATTGTGTAAAGGGACTGTGTGAACAGGCACTTCATATAAGGCAGGGGAGCATTTGTGTACAGGACTGTGTGTCTGTAGAGACTGCTAGAGGAGACAGCCCTATGTTTGTGCACAGGGACTGGGACAAGGACTGGTAGAGGAGATGGGAGTACCATGTGTGTGGGGGAACTGATAGGATGAGGAAACAGGGACTATCTTAGCCTATGGGAACTAAAGGGGAAGATGGGGAACATGAATATGGACTGACAAATAATGGAGTGTATGTATAGGGACTGATCATCCTAGGAGTTCGGGGACTGGGTTAAGGGGCTAATAAGCAAACGAGACAGGGACTGTATGGGGACAGATAGCTGAAGAATGACAGCCAGATAAGCTGGGCACTTTATGCACCTGCAGGGACTGATAGCAGGAAATGATGGGGGGCTAGCGAGGAGAGATATGGGACTGTGTGTGTTTGTGGGGACTGATGGTTAGAAGAGGTCATGGACTGTGATTGGTTGATGGTCAGAAGAGGTCATGGACTGTGATTGGTTGATGGTTAGAAGAGGTCATGGACTGTGCCTTAATGGCCACAATTACAACTATCGTAAAGGAGGGTAAAGAGAGCACTTTGTGCTTAAACTACAGACCAATATCATTATTAAACACAGACACCCAGGTGTTTGCAAAAGTACTTGCAACAAGGATGAAAGAGTTAATGTCTGAGTTAGTCCACCCCGATAAGGTAGGTTTTGTACCAGGAAGAGAGGGAAAGGACAATGGCATAAGAACGCTCTTGTTGCTTCAGATAATAAGAGAGGGGAGAATCCCCGGTCTACTCCTGCCGACAGACGCCGAAAAGGCTTTCGACAGGGTAGACTGCGGATTCATGATGAGTACCTTGGAAGGAATGGGAATAGGCCCAAGGATGATGGAGTGGATACAAATACTTTATAAGGGCCCTACAGCGGCCATTAAGGTTAACGGAATACTGTCCACCCCCTTTAGAATGTATAACGGGACGAGGCAGGGTTGTCCTCTGTCGCCGTTATTGTTCGTTTTAGCGTTGGAACCATTACTGGCAACGATGCGGGGGAACGTTGACATAGGAGGTATAAAGGTAGGAGAAGAGATACATAAACTGACAACGTTTGTAGACAATATTTTATTTTATATCTCCAATCCCCGTATTTCTATGCCCAACCTATTGAAAGCTCTAAAAGAATATGGTGACCTTTCCAACTTTAAGATTAAGCCAGGCAAATCGGAGGTATTAAATATAAATGTAGATGCAAAAGAAGAACATAGTCTGCAGCAGGAGTTCCAGTTCCCATGGAGAAAGATGGAAATAAGGTATTGAGGGATAAAATTAATGACATCTTTAGGGAAAATTTATCAAGCAAACTATATCCCATTGGTGGAGGAACTAAAAATAGAAATAAAGAGAATAGCAGCACGACCCTTATCATGGATCGATCAGATTAATGCCCTAAAGATGAGAATCTTACCCAAAATTATATATAATTTTCAGATGCTCCCCATATAAATACCCCCAGCATACTTCAGTTATAAAAACTTTAATAACAAAATTAATCTGGCAAAACAATAAACCTACAATAGCCCTAGCAATTTTACAGAAAAGGAAAGACCACGGTGGATTAAGTGTACCAGACTTTAAAAAGTACTATGAGGTGGTTCTATTAACACGTATGGCGGAATGGGCTAAATTAAAGAGTGAGAAAAGATGGGCAAAAATAGAACACACAATGGCAGACACACAGCTAGGGAGAAATTTTTGGACACCACCACAATACAGGGCACTAGGGGGAAACACACATACACTGACAAGGAATGTAATTAGGCTTTGGGACTTGTTACACATACAAAACAAATGGGAATATAACTCCCCACTAATGGCACTAAAGGAAAATCACTTTTTTGCACCAGGAAAAAGTTTGATGGGGGGAATTGGATTAAAAAAGATAATGTACAATTGCTAGACATTACACATAGGGGGAAAATTTGCTCACTTCAAGAATTAAAAATTAAAAAAAGATATGTTTGAAATGAACGAATGGCGGTACTTCCAGCTCAAGCACTTCGTAGAAGCATTACCACACCCGGTGAGAGAGGAGAAAGATCTGACAGCTTTTGAGCGAGTATGTGCCATGGAAACGATACGTGGGGGTATCTTGCGGATCTATAAAATACTTACGGAGGGAAAAGAGCTGGAAGTTCGGACATTTATAAAAAATTGGGAGAGGGAAATAGGGAAACGAGGAAAGAACCAAGAGGTAGGGAAAATTATGAGACTGGTGAATGGATCATCAGCAGGGCTTTTTTTCTCAGAGAATAGGTGCAGGAACTCCCCCTTTTGGGAGTTACCCATTGTCTTTGCCCCTACCTACCTCTGAGCACCAGTCCTTGGTTCCACCCCCTACCCACCTCCCAGCACTGCCCCTTTTAGAGAATACAGAGCCAAGTAGCATTTGTGGTACTAAGTAATTTGTATGGAATTTGTTATTGATAACAAGAAATGTAGTAAAATAGACCCCCCACAGCCAACAACAATAGGCCCACCAGCAACAATAGATTCCCCCCCTGCAACAATGGACTACTTACAACAAAATACCCCCAGCAACAATAGACCCCCTAGCAGCCAGCTATAATAGACTGCTCCCTCAACAGTAGATCCCTCCCAGCGACAACTGACCTCCCAGCAACATAAGATCCACCCCAACAACAATAGATCCCCACCCGCAACAAAAGACCTCCCCAGCAGCAATAAACCCTTATGCAGAAATAGATCCTCTCCAGCAACAATAGATCCACCAGCAGCTAGCATCAATAGACACTGTAGCACGAGCCAGCACTCCTTGCCATTACATACATTCAGTGCTGGAGGTGCCGGAACTGCGCTCCCCCGCGTTCCCGCTGAAAAAAAGCCCTGATCATCAGTAAACATCAGAGTGGCGGAAATGAACTATAAGTGCATAACTAGGTGGTATAGAACCCCAGATATAGTAGGAAAGTATCAAACGGGGCAAACAATGGAGTGTTGGAGAGGATGTAAACAAACGGGGGACCATGGCCCATATTTGGTGGAGTTGCCCTAAGACCAGAACATACTGGAAGGAAATACTAAAGTATATCACGGAGATCACTAGCATAGATTTGCCTTGGGACCCCTGGATATGCCTATTCCATGGGGTAGATATCCCAATAAAAGAATATAGAAATTCAATGAATCCCTGCAAGCCAGTGGCATTAAGTACAGATGGGAGTTCCCCTTTAAACTTTCTTTTTCTTACCAAGGTCGTCGGGCAAGGAGGATGTTCAAGCATCCTCCTTGCCCGATTTGAAACGCCATTTTCAGGATCTTCACCTGGATCTCCCTCTATCCCAAGAAGGCCCGTCCTCATCGTCCTCACGCCCATGGATAAACCAGCCCCCCCGCAAATCCTCGCAGGCATCCCAACAAGGCTCCCAGGCCCTTCGTTCACTTCAAGCTCAACATTTCTAGGATGTCCCCAATGGATGAGGAACTGAACTTCCGTATGCTCGGGGTTTCCACTTCAACACGGGCCTGTGGTATCTCTCTGGGTTTTTTTTTTTTTTTTTTACATTTATAGTCTATTTGACCAAGTTTCTGATGGTCAATATCGTTTTCTAACAGTCTCGGGGAGGCTCTCTGGAGCCGCACCACTGGTATCAAACTTTTACATGTTTTTTTTTGTTTTTTCTTACTGTTTTTGACTATGAATTGGACTCTTGTTTTACACATCAGTATGGCCAGCTTGGCCGACCGCGGGTCTGCCACTGCCACCCTAGGCCGCTCACATGCATTGGGGGCGGCCGGGGTGGAGTGTGACCTGTGGCTGGGGAGCTGGCTGAAGCCTTGGAGACATTCCTGACCGATTTACACCTATGCGGGCTGGGGACGTGCTCGGTGCCCATTTAGGGCTATCGGGTGCGCCCTCATCCTTTAGGGCCTTCAGGCATGGTTCCAGCCATGCTCACTATTGTTTAACTATGTTGATTGTTATGGTTTAATACAGCAGTTAATTCTTAAGCAATTGGTACCAGCGATTGAGCCTGCTCGATTTCCGGGCTGATTGCCCCTCGAGGACCCTCCCTGAGTTCCCAGGAGGTCCTGGAGGGAACCTAACCAATTCTTTGCCTAGCCTAGAAACTATTGTTTCTTCTTTAATAGTTTGTGACTGATATTATACGTTACATTAATTGCTCATTTATTATGCATTTCTGTTTTATGGTTTACTGACTAAATAGGCCGAAGAGGTCCGGTCGACCACTGCGCCCCCACAGTGTCGGCACTTGTCTAGAACTATGGTCTTAGCCAACCACCGACCTATCGGTGGGCCCCCGGACCCAGGACTAGTTGCACTAACATTTTGTTTGCTTATAACTTACCGAGATTTTCTCGGCTTTATTGTGCTCACCTTTTTCTCTTTCTTCTGCTACTTACCTCTTCCTTCCCCACAACCTCCTTTCTCTTCATTCTCCCCAGAGTCTGTGGGGGTTGCGTCCAGAGCCACAGATATGCCTTTAATTATTTTTCCACCATGACACTACATTGGTTGTCTTTAAATGTTCAAGGTATGAACTCTCTGCCAAAAAGGGTGAAAATATTTAAATATCTAAAAAGGCAACATGTAGACGTAGCATGCCTACAGGAAACTCGTTTTTCCTCCACCTCTAGCCCCAAGTACTTTGACGCCCAATATCCCCAGGTATTTTTGGCTATTGACCCGACCAAACAGCTGGGAGTTTTGCTAACTTTTCGTAAATCCGTTCCTTTTAATTGTGTTAAACAAAAAGCTGACCCCGATGGCAGATACCTTCTGCTTGTGGGAACTATTCAGGATGCGGAAGTAACCATAATGTCCTACTATGCCCCTAATTCTAACCCAGGACCCTTCCTGTCACATGTCTGCTCCCTTTTGATGTCCCACCAAAGGGGGACCCTGCTCTTAGCAGGGGACTCAAATGTCGCCCTCGACCTAGTACTGGATAAATATCCTTCAGAATGAGTGGCTTCTTCATCGGCAGCGAAAACTTTTTCTTACTCCCTGTGCTGTCATGATCTGGTAGACCTCTGGAGGGAATTTCACCCATTGAGTAAAGACTATACATATTACTCCCACCCACACCATTCTCATTCTAGAATTGACCATATGATTATGCTTAGAAAATATCTCCCTTTAATAGAGTCAGTGTCCATCCTTGCGGCCCCTTGGACAGACCATGACCCCCTTTTGGTGGTCTGCCGATCCTTAGTGCATTCTTCATGGATTATGAATGACTCGCTTTTATCTCTGCCAGAGGTTCGGGAGGATCTTATAAAAGCTTCCATAGAGTACTTTCGCCTTAATTCTACCTCTGTCTCCTCCCCGGTGACTCTCTGGGGGGCCTACAAGGCCGTGCTCAAGGGTCATATTATACAAATTTCATCGAAACGAAAAAAGGAAAGACAAAAGCTGCAGACGACATTGGAATCCCGGCTGGACTCCATCTCTGCAGCTTTTAAATAACTTCCCACACCTCCTAATCGTAAGCTTTTGGACCAGGCTCGCACAGAATTAGACCTATGTCTCACTGATCAGGCAAAACACATATTGCGTTGGTCTCGACAGCACTGGTATATTAAAGCAAACAAACCAAATGCGATGCTGGCCAAGAGATTACGCACTTTTAACCCCAAACCCTCCCCTATCACCCTACGCACCCGACATTATATACTTACTAGCAACCCGATTCGTATACTGGACGAGTTCAGTCATAGACTTACCAAATTGTACTCTGCCCAAGATCTTGCTAGCGAACAGGACAGGACAGATTTTTTGCAGCGCATTTCGCTGCCTATCTTATCCAAGACACATATGGACCTTATGGACCGCGATATTCAAGAATCTGAATGTATTAAGGACCTGAAGATAGGTAAGAGGCCTGGTCCGGATGGCTTTACGGCTCTTTACTATAGAAAACTAGTGGATGTATTGGCCTACCCCTTGACGGGCATGCTAAACTCCGTTAAAAACGGTCAGACGCTCTCACCCGATCTAATATAGTGATGTTGCCGAAGCCTGACCGTGACCACTCCTCTTGGACCAATTTCTGACCCATATCATTAATTAATGTTGATATGAAGATCCTCAGCAAAATTCAGGCCAACCGGTTGAACTCTTTCCTTCCCCGCTTAATAAAAAAAGACCAGGTTGGTTTTATCCCATTGAGACAGGCAGGAGATGCCATTAGGAAAATCATTCAATTACAGCACTTAGCCCACAACCGCTCCTAGGAAACTATGCTTTTGTCACTGGACGTGAACAAGGCCTTTGACAACTTATCTTGGCCTTATCTTATGACAGTACTCCGCCACTATGGCTTTGGTGCTTTGTTTTTGCACTGGTTAGCGGCCCTGTATGATGCCCATCAGGCTAAAATTAAATATTACGGGTTTGAATCCTCTATTTTTCCTATCCGGAGGGGCACTCGACAGGGTTGTCCACTTTCGCCTCTCTTGTTCATTCTGGCCATGGAACCACTGGCATAGGCGATCCGTTCACACCCAGATATAAAAGGTATCACGGTTGCGGGCTCTGATCATAAGATTTCCTTATTCGCAGATGACATCCTATTGACACTGATATCACCCAGAATCTCTTTGCCTAACCTGTTCTCCCTCCTGGAGTCCTTCGCGTCTCTTTCAGGTCTACGGGGTAATCCTACAAAGTCAAAAGCGATGTCCGTGAATCTTTCCCCCCTAGAATTTACCTCCTTGAAAGCATTTTTCTGTTTCAATGGCTCCCCTCGCTGCCCTATTTAGGTATACGCCTCACTCCCAAATACGATGGTCTATACCAGGCCAATTTTCCTCCTCTCTTTTGGAAACTCACTGATACATTATCCTCTTGGTCCCACCTACTGTTATCCTGGTTCGGCAGAATCTCTGCAGTCCGTATGACCTACCTCCCGAAACTGTTGTATTTTTTCCGAGTGCCACCAGTCCCGATTGCCTCCCATATCTTGCGAATTCACCAACGGAAGCTTTTAAAATTTATCTGGGGTTCCACCTGACCCCGGATTAACAAGCAAATACTGTATGCTCGACGGATTAACGGGGGTTTCTCAGTCCCTAATCTTCAGGCCTACTACTCGGCAGCGAATATAGCACCCTTATCCCACCTTCATGACACATATCAAATGCCTCTGTGGGCCACTATTGATCTAATTGACTCTCACCCTATCCCTATTTCTTCTGTACCCTGGCTACCCCCACGGCCTTCCGCCCCACATTGCTGCACGCCGCTGCTTCATCTACCAGGTTGAATTCCCTGGCCCGGACCCCCTGTTGGAACACCCCCCCCTCCATTGCCCCCAGACTGGTATTACTGCCGCTACCCCCCTGGGACACCTTAACCCTCACAGGGACTGGATGCACACAGTCTGGAGCATCACACAAGATTACCGCACTGGCTTACCGGGCCGGACCATAAGGAACAAGAACCCCCTCCTTTCGGAAACCCGCAGTCCCCTGCCTGCATTGGCCTTTTTCTTGGCCCTCTCCAGATTGGAGTATACCTAAGATTACTCTTCTTCACGGTGGCTTTGGTGGCGCCCTTTGCTGGGGGGCTCTCTCAGACCGCCCCGCCGGGTCTGGGTGTCACGGGCCGGACGTGGACTGGGGGCGAGCAGCCTACTGAAGTCCAGTGGTGTGTCTTTTTATCCCCCCTACAAAACCCCCCTTCCGTCTTTTTGAGTGCTTCTTTGGATACACGTGCAGTAATACATGCCTTTTCAAGCAACAGTATATGACACATCTCTGTGCTTGCTGATTCCTATCAGACACCCCTGAGGAAGAGTTTATCTCGAAACGCGTCGGGTACTCTCTGTGTGTGTGTGTTCCATACACACCTAGAGTCCTATGATTGTGGATCCTCTGCATGTTGTATTGCCATATTTTCATGTTTGTAACTTGTATCCTGTACCTTATGCTCACTCATCTGTTGTACCCTAAAATTACCCGTATCCTCACCCTAATAAATACCTAAACTTTTGCAATCAAACCTATACTTATTATACTCCTTATTACACTCTATTACTTATGAGCAGGTGTCCCCTTTAAAGTCCCGTAAGAGGAAAAAAATTTCCATTTCTGGCTACCCCCCTCAAAAGGCCAACATGGCCCATGTATGACTCACTCCCTCCTTATATGGGACTCTGTTAAATATTCAGCAGGATTACTATCCCCCCATCTATCATTGCTGTGTCTCATTCACTGCCCTTTATTCCCCTCCAGCTGCAAGAACCCTAAACATTTCTCTTGGTGGGCGGATAATGGCTTCACAGCTGTTCATTTTTTGTTTACCCCCACGAGAATACTTACGTTTGAGGCCCTTAGATCTTCTCATGATATTCCCCTTAGGGAGCATTATAGTTACCTTCAAATCAGACATTTCCTCCAATGACTTATAAGGGCTCAACCTACCCCATACACTTTGACCCCCTTTGAAAGTATTTGCAGGGTCTGACCTCACTCTTCAGGATTAATATCCTTAATCTATTATCATCTCCTCTAGGAAACCCCCAGTGAGAACATATCACCTCCAATGGGAGAAAGACCTGGGTAAAAAATTAGATCCGGAGGACTGGCAGATCATGACAGTATCCCTTATAAGGAGCTCCAGGAATGTCCTCACTATGGAGAGTGTGTACAAAGTCTTTTACAGATGGTATTATACACCAGCCAGGATAGCTCGTTTTATTCCTTCCTACTCCTCTAATTGTTACCGGGGATGCGTACTAGAGGGCACAATGGCCCACATTTGGTGGACATGTCCTAAGGTTTGCAGACTATGGGTCAGGGTCTATTCCCTTCTACGTAACATGCTCCATACCAACCTTAAAAGGGACCCTTAACGCCGGAATGCCAATTAGCTCAGCACCTTTTCAATGCCACTAAGTTAACCATTGTGAGGGCATAGAAAACCCCTATACTCAGTTTTGAGGCAGTTAAAAAACGCATGAATGATATAATGATTAACGAGAAGCTGACATCCCTCACCTCTGACACCCATGACAAATTCCTCAGGGTTTGGCAGCCATGGATAACAAACAATTAACCCTCCAGGTTCAATACTCAACTTCTCTCAATCTAGTGGCCTCTGGATGCGCCCCCACCTGACAGACTCCCCACCCCCTTCTTTCCTCCCTCCTTCGTTTCTTCTTTTTCCTCTAGGTCCTCGCTCTATGCCCTGTAGTCTACCCATTTTCCTCCTTTTTCTGTGTACTTTTTTCTGAGACTCCTGATTTCATGGAATCGATTTAGCGACGATGGTTACAGTGAAGCAGGACACCTAAAACAAGGAGGTCACACAAAGTAAATCAAACTTTATTTTTCACTGTTCCACATGACCGTTCTGCAGTTAATTTCTGAATGTATGTACCCCTTTTTGTTTTTATTTTATTTATTTATTTTTGTGTTGCTGGGAGCTCTTGAGCTTTTTGCCTTTTAAACAGCATGCTCCGGGACATTGATGGTCTTTTATTATGATGCACTGCTAATATTTTGCCCCCCTTTTTTTTTCTTTTTACCTTTTATTCCCTTATTGTATTGATGACTATTATACCATGTATATAGTGTCCCATTATTGGGATTCTCCTCTTCATCATATGTTTGATGTATCCATCGCACTACTGCACTAATCTGTTGTGACTACTTTTCCATCAATAAAATATTTGTAAAAGAAATTCAATGATTATACACCTGATTAATGTTGCGAAAAGCCTGATCCCGAAAAAATGGAAGGAAGTAGAAAACCCAAAAATAAGATAATGGTTCGATAAAATAGATGAGATACATAATATGGAAGGTCTTAGATATTGTCAAGAAGAAGGATGAGAGAGATTTACCAAGAGATGGAAAAAGTGGAAGATGTTTAAACTAACGAAGGACTATAGTGAGGTAAAAAGGGTGTAGAGACGGGGGGAATGAGTGGTCCAGGGAGGGGGGGGGAGGGAAGGTAGGGGTTATCAGGGGTGGGTAAAGGGGCAATTAGGGAGGTTAGCACTGTTATAAATATGTAAACTGATATCCCTATTTTGTTGCCTAGGGTAAATGATGTTCCATTTTTGTATGGTAAAATTTTGAAAATAAAGAATTAAAAAAAAAAAAAAAAAAGGACTATTACTGTATTACTGTAGATATATGCCAACCTGTAATAATGATATATGTCCACTAGATGACGATCATCTGTACTAATTGCAGTAAGTTTATCTACTGGGCTAACTTATCATTCATAAGGCCTGTTTCATGTGGTCTTCAACTTGTATTAGCCAAACATAAGCACCTCCTATCGGAGTGCAATACCTCTAACGGGACTTTTTAGCGGGGTCACCTCTGGTAAAGTAGAAAATAGTAGGAAATTTTTAAATTTTGTATAAAAGTATTAAAGTTTATTCATTGAACATTTCTTAAAAAACATTACCATGACCTAACCATATATACAGTAAAAATGGATGCGTATAATGGGAAGATACAATTGTAAGGGAATCAACAAACAATTGTATCTTCCCATTATACGCATCCATTTTTACTGTATATATGGTTAGGTCATGGTAATGTTTTTTAAGAAATGTTCAATGAATAAACTTTAATACTTTTATACAAAATTTAAAAATTTCCTACTATTTTCTACTTTACCAGAGGTGACCCTGCTAAAAAGTCCCGTTAGAGGTATTGCACTCCGATAGGAGGTGCTTATGTTTGGCTAGAAATTGGGATGGGGGCCCACCCCTAGAAACTTACAGTGCCTACTGGGATGACACCTCCCTTCCTTTCAACTTGTATTAGAGCAGTGTGAAGAGCACACTTTGAAAAAGCATTTGCAGTTTTCAGCAAGCTTTGTTGAAGCTTACAAAATACCATTTAACTCCAGTTTGTAAATGTTGAACACAGAACCTAATGGGAGTTGATTGCAACTTTAAGCAAGCTGCTAGCAGGCTTTCAACAAGCTTCAAGAAGTTGTGAAGCCTCCTAGAAGCTTGTTTAAAGCTCGTTTAAAGTGGCAATCGGCACTTCCATTAGGTTCTGTGTTCAACATTTAAAAAGTAGAATGTTCACATAAAATATTAATATGCTCCTTGCTTGTGGTTCCATATGGTGGCCATGAACCTCCTCTTCTGGGGTTTCACCGGGAAGCACGGGACTGTAGCTGGCATTTTCGCCAGTTGACCATAGAGAAGACATGGGACCAGAACATTCCTGATTATCTCTATGGTCTTAGAAACTGGAAGCGACGAGTATTTAGCGACTTCCAGTTTCGCCAGCATGTAAATAAGCCATTACTGGCTTGGGAAAACATCAGATCAAATGGATCTTGGTTTGATCTGATGCTTTTAAGGGCAGAGGGGAGATCTGGGTTCTAATAGACCCCAGATCCCTTAATAAAGATTACCTGTCACTGCCCATACTATAACAAGGGATGTTGTTCATACCTTGTGATAGCAATATAGTTGATAAAAAAAAAAAATGAAAGAGACAATGTAAAAATAAATAATAAAATAAAAACTTTTTTTAAATCGCCTTCGTACCCCAATGCTCGCATGCAAAAACGAACGCACGCACACATACGTAAACAGCAATTGCACCACCATGAACATCAGAGTGAGAGCAATAATTCTAGCACCAGACCTCCTGTGCAAATCTAAAGTGATAACTTGCAAAGACTTTTAAAGCATTGCCTATGGATAATTTAATGTACCGTAGTTTGTCGCTGTTCCACTGGCGTGTGCAATTTTAAACCATGACATGTTTGGTATCTATTTACTTGCCATAACATCATCTTTTATACTTTCCAAAAATTGGGTATGAAATTGTGTTTGTGTGCGCTAAACTTCATTAAAGTGTATTTTTTCAAAAAAATGAAAAAACGCTGTGTGACATAAAAAATTGCAACCCACACCATTCTATTCTCTGGGGACCCTGCTTTAAAAAAATGTTTGTAACCGGTTATATTTTGTGCATTTAAAATGCATCCAGCCCTTTTTAAAAACAATTTACTGAGCTGGCCAGAACTAGTTTCTAAGGTAGCTAGAAGGGAGTGGGGGGAATATAACAAGGGCTACTCCAAACAAACCCTACATCCCCATAAGGAAGTATATGGACTATTACGGTACCCAATGGAAACATACAGTATGGATAAAAATTTCAGTTTATTGAATTACAAATAATAAAACATATATATACAATTTACAACAAGACAACTTGGGAATTGTTGCAAAAAAATGCATTAAAAATGACAATAAGTAAGGCCCACATGTATGAATGAAGGCAAGTTGATGTACTAAAAGACGTTTAACCTCAACAGTTTTGCGGCCAATGCCGCTTCCTCAGGAGGCGTCCAAATATAGCATCTAGAAGGGTAAAACAATCACAATTACATACATAAATTTACAAAAGAAATATAATAATACATTTATAATGAAACATAATATTGGAGTAATTACGAATTGTATGAACACATTCACCAGCAACTGCCCCATCGGGCAAAAACGGCACTTATGAGACGCCCAGATCGGGCGTTCCCCCTGGGGGCGAGCACGGGGGGCTAACAAGACAGGCTAGTATAAAAAGGATATATAACCATTTTCGGAGATGAATCATTAGAACCATTCTTATGCCCCGTACACATGGTCGGATTTTCCGATGGAAAATGTCCGATCGGAGCGTGTTGTCGGAAATTCCGACCGTGTGTGGGCTCCATCGGACATTTTCCATCGGATTTTCCGACACACAAAGTTGGAGAGCAGGAGATAAAATTTTCTGACAACAAAATCCGTTGTCGGAAATTCCGATCGTGTGTACACAAATCCGACGGACAAAGTGCCACGCATGCTCAGAATAAATAAAGAGATGAAAGCTATTGGCCACTGCCCCGTTTATAGTCCCGACGTACGTGTTTTACGTCACCGCGTTCAGAATGATCGGATTTTCCGACAACTTTGTGTGACCGTGTGTATGCAAGACAAGTTTGAGCCAACATCCGTCGGAAAAAATCCTAGGATTTTGTTGTCGGAATGTCCGAACAAAGTCCGACCGTGTGTACGCCCTATGAAACCATATACTTTGTTGGCACAGATTTATAGATGACCTGTTGGTCATTTGGACAGGCACCGAACAACTTCTCATTGACTTTGTTGAACGGTTGAATGTTAACTATTTCAACCTTAACTTTACCTTTACTTACGATACCCAGAGCATCTCTTTCTTAGATGTAAAAATCATTAAGAATTCCTCTGGCAAATTGATCACGGATCTATCCCGCAAGCCTACAGCAGGCAATACACTCCTCCATGCTTCCAGCTCTCATCCTCGTCCTCTGGTACACAGTATTCCCTACATTCATTACTTGAGACTGAGAAGGAACTGCACAGAGGACGGGGATTTCCGTTTACAAGCTGATGCCTTGCGCACCCGTCTATTGGCCCAGGGATATAGCCGTACTAATCTAAGAAAGGCCTTTAATAGAGCCTTTGCTCAAGATTGACAAGCGCTCCTTTATGACCCCCCGCGCACTAAGCAACCTTCAACTGTTAAAATTATTACTAAATTTTCTGTTCATCACAACCCGTTGCGCAACTTGTTATCCCAACACTGGCACATACTTACTGATCATCATGTCTTAAAAAAAAAATATGTTAGATCCACTCCGGAACTGGTCTTCAGAAGGGCCACCTCCCTTAGGAACAAATTTACTCGTAGCCACTACAGAACTCATCCACTCCTACCAGCAGATCCACGAGGCACTTTCAAATGTGGAGAATGTCCACACTGCCCGTGGATCCAGGAAAGACACAAATTTATCCTTCCAAATGGTGAGATATTTACATCCCGACATTTTGCGAACTGTGGCATGAGAAGGGTTATTTACCTGATGGTCTGTGCCTGCAAGGCCTTCTACGTAGGCCTTCTACGTTGCCACTTTTCTATGTATTTATAATTTTTGTGATTGTTTTTTCTCTTTATGCCAACTCTTCTACCCTTTAATTACACTTTGCAGTTTGCATTTTCCTGGGGTTCACCCCTGATACATAGGATATAGGGTGATGGATGTTTTAGGTCCAGTATGGGTGGACTTTATTTCCACCATACAGGCAGGATGTTTAACCAACCAAAAGACAGATGATGAAACCAAGCTTTTCCTGGACAGGATGTTCAACCTTTTGAAAAGAAAGTCACATCTTCATTGGCACATCCAATACTTTAAATCTTACATTAGGGAAAAGGTCTGTCCTTTAGGTCTCCGAATACAGGTTTTCCCAACCCTAAAAGATCCTTCCCCTGATTTTAAAAAGTCATCAGAAGACACTCTGACTAAATGCAGCGTGGAATTAATGATACAATTAACCACCCAGTACCGATCAGATATGATAGTGCTGGACGGGGAGATCGATCGACTGATCAGCCAATTCCCTAGTATTAAAGATTATGCCTCCTTCACAGATAAGTGGAAGGAGGTACGCGATCGTCTAGAGACTCTAAATAAAGACATCATTATTAAAAAAACAAGGTCAATTTTTCCAGGATAAGCTAGCTTTCTTGGAAGGATATGCTTATAAATGGACAGGGAAACTACATCCCAGAAGGAATGTGTTCCGAAATCGTGAACCACAAACTGCTACTGCAACTGATTATACTGAATCTGACTCCTCCATCTCTTCCCTTTCCCCACAGATTTACATTACGGTCAACCAACCCACGTGCACCGAGCATTCCCCGTAAAAGTTCCCTCACGGGCGAAAACCACCCCACTAAGGATCCTAAAAAAGGCAAAAAACAACTCGGTAAAACATCTAAAACACAACAAGCACCACAACCTGGTGTGCAGACTCCCCAAGAGGGGGTTCTGCAACCCACTTTACACAATATTATCCCCAAACTACTGCAACCCAACATTCAAACACTACTTTCTCAACCAGGTTTTTTAGTACAGGCGACTCCAGAGTCCACCCGACAGGGGAACCTGGACGCGTTTGTACACAAAACCCCCATGCCCGGCACTTCCCTAAATCCACCAATGCAGATGTAACCGACAATTCACACACACTCAACATCATAAACTTGACACCCCACGCTTTATCTTTAGAGTAGAAACAAGTTCTTCAGTTAGGTTTGGGCTTCTGCCCTTCGGAGTCTATTAACATATATGAAACAATCAAAGATTTATACCTTTTCGCTAGGAACCTTACCTTTAGTTTCATTTTTGATCAAGACCGACAAAAGTTGAACCTTGAGAAAGAACTAGCAGAGAGGACCAAGAATTTCACCATGGCAGAATTCAGAGCCCTGCGTGACTTAATGCTCCTCTACGACGAGGGAGCGACAGAGCCACCAGACTCAGTTATCAGCATTGATTCAACTGAGTCAACTCGAGGTATTAACTCCACTGCATTTCTGGCCAATCCAAAAAAGAATGCCCACAATCTTAAACTTAAGTCCCGATCATTTCCGGACCTAATGACGTGCCTTTCTGTATGGGCCTTCTTATACGAGTCCATCCAATCCCTCAAAAAACAACAATGTATTACCTTCTAACTTAACCAAGAAACAAAGTAGGGCGGTAAGCAAACTTCAGAAAAATCCAGATCTGATTATCAAACAGTCAGATAAGGGGGGCAACTTGGTGTTGATGACACATCAACAGTATCAAGCTATGTGCCTAAAAGTGCTACATAACTTGGTACTCCCCTATCAGTTTTACTTCCATTCAAACATTTATTGATGAATTTAGGAAACTAGTCATTGAAGCATTCTGGGAGGGCCTCATTGATGAGGATACCCTAAAATTTATCAACACCCAGATGCCACGAACACCAACTTTTTAAGCCCTGCCAAAAACTCATAAAAACCTTGAATCACCAACTGCCCGACCCATAGTTTCTGGTAAAGGATCCTTAACAGAAAATGCAAGTAAATTAGTAGACATGTTCCTCATGCCACATGTATCAAGTTTACCCTCTTACATCAGGGACACTACAGACCTGTTGCGACATATCAAGGGAGTCCAGATCCCTCCGGACGCCCTATTCGTGGCTATTGATGTCGAGGCTCTCTACTCGATCATCCCCCACAAGCAGGGAGTCCGGACGGCTGGCTCCTTCCTTATGGAACAAGATCACAATACTTGGCTGGTCAACAACTTTATTCTGAAACTTCTTGATTTTATTCTCACTAGGAACTACTTTGTTTTCATGGATCAACTTTACCTACAAACCCTTCCTACGCTAATTTATACCTAGGGGGGTGGGAGAGGACCATTTTCGGAGATGAATCATTAGAACCATTCTTAACCACTTCAATACCCAGCCATAGTCAAATGACGCCCACAGATGGGATCTCCCATCCTGGGTGGGTGTCATATGACGGCCTCGGCTTTCTGCCGCTGCTGCGGGCCCCCGGGGGCCCGCAGAGCGGCGATCTGGGTTCTGTCATGTCCCTCGGGACACAGCTGTTCCCCGATGGGGGTATTGGTGCAAGGGGGGCGGGCGGCGGAGCTTTGTGAGAGGCGGAGCCTGTCATTTTGCAGAGCGGCATTGGGAAGCGGCGTGCACAGTGCCCGCGCGTGCCTCCAGTAGCGCGCAAAGCGGTGATCGGGGCTGAGGCTTTCCCTTGGATACAGCTCAGCCCCGATCAGTGCAGCCAATGAAATGGCTCTTTACCATGTGAACGGCTGTGTCCAATCACAGCCGGTCACTAATGTAAACAAAACACTGTGTAACTGCTGTTGCTGGGTTTGCCTCTTCACACACCGATCCAGTGTGAGGAGGAGATCAGCTAACAGTGAGTTACACATTGTGCTATACACATGTACTACTGTGCCCAGATTCCCCCCCTAAATAAAGAGTACCTGTCATCTAGAGTACCTGTCATCTAGAGTACCTGTCATCAGGAGTACCTGTCCATCAGGAGTACCCGCCACCTCACCACCTGCCACCAGAGTACCTGCCACCTCACCACCTGCCACCAGAGTACCCGCCAACTCATCACCTGCCATAAGAGTACCTGCCACCTCACCACCTGCCACCAGAGTACCTGCCACCAGAGTACCCGCCACCTCACCACCTGCCACCAGAGTACCTGCCACCTCACCACCGGCCACCAAAGTACCTGCCACCAGAGTACCCGCCACCTCATCACCTGCCACCAGAGTACCTGCCACCAGAGTACCTGCCACCTCACCACCTGCCACCAGAGTACCTGCCACCAGAGTACCCGCCACCTCACCACCTGCCACCAGAGTACCTGCCACCTCACCACCAGCCACCAGAGTACCTGCCACCGGAGTACCTGCCACCTCACCAGAGTACCTGCCACCTCACCAGAGTACCCGCCAACTCACCACCTGCCACCGGAGTACCTGCCACCAGAGTACCTGTCACCCCACCAGAGTACCCACCACCTCACCACCTTCCACCAGAGTACCTGCCACCAGAGTACATACAGCCAGTCAGCCACTATGTCAAGAAAGGTGTACACCCCAGAAGAGGCATACCAAATACTCAGTCTGACCGATGAGAGCAACGGGGAGCTCTCACCGCTCAGTTCTGATTTCACTTCTGGTTCGGAATATAAGCCCCCCCGAAGGCAGCACATCAGGATCCGAATCAGAGGAGGAAGCAGTCCGTCCAAAAAGATGATGGTCTGAACACCAGGCTGCTACCAGCAGTGCCAACGGCGGTAGACCCCAGGAGGAGGGGCCCAGTACAAGCGCTGCTAGACCCCAGGAGGAAAGGCCCAGTACAAGTGCACGCCAAAGAATTAGGGCCCAAACCCAGCTTCCAGCTTCCTTGGCAAACCCATTGTGGCTGCCTTCTACCACAGGGTCAGCCACGATCCCCCCTTTTACAGCACAGCCAGGTGTGCAGGTCAACACTGAAGGTTTTTCCCAAATGGATTTTTTAAATTTATTTTTCCCGTGACTAATTGATTTAAGGCATCGTGGACCAAACCAATCTCTTTGCCCAACAATTCATTGCAACCAACCCCAGCTCCAGCTATGCCCGCCCTTTTGAATGGAGACCCCTAACAGTGGTGGAGCTGAAATTGTTTTTAGGCCTAACGCTCAACATGGGGCTTACAAAAAAAATTGAATGCATAAGTATTGGTCGACCAAACCCATCCACCATATGCCAATTTTTTCATCGGCCATGTCCAGGTCCTGATACGAAATTATAATGCGCTTCATGCATTTCAGTGACAACACACAGTGCCCCCTCGAAATCACCCAAACTTTGACAAACTATATAAAGTTCACCCCCCAAGTAATTTTTTTTCCAAGAAGTTTGCCGAACTTTATGTCCCTGAAAAAATATAGCTGTGGACGAATCCCTGGTGCATTTCACAGGCCGGCTGGGAATCAAGCAATATATCCCCAGTAAGAGGGCGAGGTACGGCTTGAAGCTTAACAAGCTTTGTGAAAGCGCCAGGGGTTATGTGCACTCATTTCGCATGTACGAAGGCAAAGATTCCCAGATCCAGCCCCCTGAGTGTCCTTCGTACATGGGAATAAGTGGAAAAATTGTTTGGGAGTTGGCATTCCCACTCCTCCAAAAGGGGGATCATATTTACATGGACAACTATTACACTAGTTTGCCCCTTCTCCGGCACCTATATCTAAAAAAAACTTTGGCCTGTGGTACAACAAGTAAAAACCGAAAGGGCTTCCCACAGCGTCTTGTCACCACAACCATTCAAAGGGGGGAATCAACAGGCTTGAGGAACGAGGAAGTATTGGCTGTGAAGTGGAGGGATAGGAAAGATGTGTACATCATGTCCACCATCCACGATGACACCTAGGTGGAACTTCACAGAAAACGCGGTACCGTTCGCAAGCCTTCCTGCATCAACGAGTACAATAAATACATGGGGGTGGGGGGGTGGGGGGGTGGATTTAAATGATCAATTTTTGCAGCCCTATCTTTAAACAAGAAAATCCCTCTTCTGGTACAAAAAGTCGCAATTTACTTTTTGCATTTGGCCCTTTTAAATTCTTTCATCATCTACCAAAAATCAACGGAAACACTCACCACCATATTCCACCAACAGGATCCGGAACACGACACCAAAAAAAATGTTGGGTGTGCACAAAAAGAGGAATTAGGAGAGATACCAGCTTCCATTGTCCTGACTGTCCCTCCCAACCTGGCCTTTGCATCGGAGAATGCTTCAAGCGATATCACACTCTGGAAAACTATTAGCCCATATTTCTAATACTGCCATTTCCCCGTTTTCAATTTCTGTCAAGAATATTTCCCTTCCTCAACCAACCATATCATTGTTTTCCATGTGAAATAACCCTGGCCTGTTTCTCGACTATGACTCTGCCTACCGTCTGCATTGTTTTTCCGCCATGTTTTTGCCTTTCACGTGAACTGACCCTGGACTATATCGACCATGCCTCTGCCTACCGTCTATTTCTGCCTTTTACCTGCACTGACCTCGGCCTGTTGACCATGTTTTTTCCTGCCCCTTGGATTGATCTTTCACCCTGCTACACAGGGGTCTCACATATGTGAGGGGCTCCAGAATAGTGTTTGGAGTTCAGAAAACCAGTTTTTGGTTTTCTGTGTTCCCAGAACAGGGTCTGGTTTCCCGGAGGCTTCAAAGCGATTTGGGTGGGAGAAGCCTCTACCCCTGTCCCCATTCTTTCCTGACCGATGCACTAAGCTTGATGGTCCTGTTTGCTCCCTGGACAAATACTCTGGCTGTGCTGACCATGCCTCTGCCTGCTGCATGTACTAACTATGGACAGTATTCCTGCCTGCTGCATGGACGATCCTTTGATCCTTTTGCTGCTGCTGACCACATCCCTGCTTGCTATCTGGACCAATGCTTTGGCTGTGCTGACATCTCTACCTGTACTGACTATTCCTGCCTGCTGCCTGTTTTGCTGTCACTGTTCACGTTCCTGCCTGCTGCCTAGACCGATGCTCTTCTCTGTGGACCACTGCATTACTAAAACCGCAGGTAATCTTTTCTTTACCCTTTACTCAGCAGAATGTATTCTGGTTTGTAATTGGTAGGTACAGTACATGCTATGTGTTAGAAATATGAAGGGCCTTCAACAATGTGATAGGTTGGCAGGAATTTCTGTGTGTAATGTATGCTCCTAGAACAACTGGATGTTGGGCCTCTGTATGTGGCCAGGCTATGTAAAAGTCTCAGACATGTGGTATTGCCTTACTCAGGTGGAGTCGCAGAATGTATTTTGGGGTGTCCTTTTTGCTATGTACATGCTGTGTGTTGGACATATCTTATAAATGGACAACTTTGTGTAAAAAAAATGCGTTTTCATTTTTTTTCCACATTTTCCAAAAACTTCTTTAAAAAAATGAACCATTCAAAAGAATCATTATGCCTCATAGATTATACATTGGGTGTTAGCTTTCCAAAATTGGGTCATTTTGTGGGTGTTTCCATTGTTCTGGTGCTCCAGGGCCTTCAAAATTTTAATAGGTGTTTGAGAAATGAGATGTGTAATTTATGCTTGTAGAACGCCTGACGGTGCTACTTGGATGTTGAGCCTCTGTATATGGCCAGGCTGTGTAAAAGTCTCACACGTGGTATCGCCATACTCGGCAGGAGTAGCAGAATGTATTTTGGGGTGTCAGTTTTGCTATGTACATGCTATGTGTTGGTAATATCTTATAAATGGACAACTTTGTATAAAAAAAATGCGTTTTCATTTTTTTTCCACGTATTCCAAAAACTTCGGGAAAAAATGAACCATTCAAAAGACTAACTATGCCTCATAGATTATACGTTGGGGTGTTAGCTTTCCAAAATGGGGTCATTTTGTGGGCGTTTCCATTGTCCTGGTGCTCCAGGGCCTTCAAAATTGTAATAGGTGGTTGAGAATTGAGATGTGTCATTTATGCTCCTAGAATGCCTGAAGCTGCTATTTCAATGTTGGGCTTCTGTATGTGGCCAGGTTGTGTAAAAGTCCCACACATTTGGTATTGCCATACTCAGGAGGAGTAGCAGAATGTATTTTGGGGTGTCATTTTTGCTATGTACATGCTATGTGTTGGAAATATCTTATGAATCGACAACTTTGTGTAAAAAAAATGCGTTTTCATTTTTTTTCCACAGTTTCCAAAAACTTCTGGAAAAAAATAAACCGTTCAAAAGAATCATTATGCCTCATAGATTATACATTGGGTGTTAGCTTTCCAAACTGGGGTCATTTTGTGGGTGTTTCCATTGTCCTGGTGCTCCAGGGTCTTCAAAACTGTAATAGGTGGTTGAGAAATGAGATGTGTAATTTATGCATGTAGAATGCCTGACGGTGCTACTTCAATGTTGGGCCTCTGTATGTGGCCAGGCTGTGTACAAGTCTCACACATGTGGTATCGCCATACTCGGGAGGAGTAGCAGAATGTATTTTGGGGTGTCAGTTTTGCTATGTACATGCTATGTGTTGGAAATATCTTATAAATGGACAACTTTGTATTAAAAAAATGCGTTTTCATTTTTTCCCACATATTCCAAAAACTACTGAAAAAAAATGAACTGTTCAAAAGACTCATCATGCCTCATAGATTATATGTTGGGGTGTTAGCTTTCCAAAATGGGGTCATTTTGTGGGCGTTTCCATTGACCTGGTCCTCTAGGGCCTTCAAAAGTGTGATAGGTTGTCATCAAATGAGATGTGCAATTTATGCTCGTAAAACGCCTGACGGTGCTAGTTGGATGTTAGACCTCTATATGTGGCCAGGCTGTGTAAAAGTCTCACACATGTGGTATCACTATACTCAGGAGGAGTAGCAGAATGTATTTTGGGGTGTCATTGCAAGTATGCATGTGCTGTGTGAGAGAAATAACTTGTTATTATGACAATCTTGGAATGTCTGCTTTCCAAAAAGGGGTAATTCGGGGGGTATTTGTACTTTCCTGGCTTGTTAGGGCCTCAAGAAATGAGATAGGCCTTCAGTACATCAGGTGTGATCAGATGTGATCATTTTTCAATGATTAGCACCATAGCTTGCAGACTCTATAACTTTCACAGAGCCCAAATAATATACACTACCGGTAATTTGGGTATTTTTACTAAAGATATGTAGCAGTATACATTTTGGCCCAAATTTATGAAGAAAAATTACTTATTTGCAAAATTTTACAATAGAAACTAAAAAAAGTGTTTTTTTTTCAAAAATGTCTCTCTTTTTTCGCTTATATTGCAAAAAAAAAAAACAGCAGTGATTAAATACCAGCAAAAGAAAGCTATGTTTGTGAGAAAAAATGATAAAAATTTGGTTTTGGTATAGTGTAGCATGACTGAGTAATTGTCATTCAAAGTGTGAGAGCGCTGAAGCTTAAAAATTGGTGTGGGAAGGAAGGGTGTATAAAAGCCCTGTATTGAAGTGGTTAAACATACAAGTGGTTAAATATACTTTGTTGGCACAGGTTTATAGATGACCTGTTGGTCATTTGGACAGGCACCGAACAACTTCTCATTGACTTTGTTGAACGGTTAAATTTTAACCATTTCAACCTTCACTTTACCTTTACTTACGATACCCAGAGCATCTCTTTCTTAGATGTAAAAATCATTAAGAATTCCTCTGGCAAATTGATCACTGATCTATTCCGCAAGCCTACAGCAGGCAATACACTCCTCCATGCTTCCAGCTCTCATCCCCATCCTCTGGTACGCAGTATTCCCTATGCTCAGTACTTGAGACTGAGAAGGAACTGCACAGAGGACGGGGATTTCCGTTTACAAGCTGATGCCTTGCGCACACGTCTATTGGCCCGGGATATAGCCGTACTAATCTAAGAAAAGCCTTTAATAGAGCCTTTGCTCAAGATCAACAAGCGCTCCTTTATGGCCCCCCGCGCACTAAGCATCCTTCAACTGTTAAAAATATTACTACATTTTCTGTTCATCACAACCATTGTTCATCACAACCACAACAATTCAGCGCAACTTGTTATCCCAACACTGGCACATACTTACTGATCATCATGTCTTAAAAAAATATGTTAGATCTACTCCGGAACTGGTCTTCAGAAGGGCCACCTCCCTTAGGGACAAATTTACTCGTAGCCACTACAAAACTCATCCACTCCTACCAGCGGGTCCACGAGGCACTTTCAAATGTGGAGAATGTCCACACTGCCCGTGGATCCAGGAAGGACACAAATTTGTCCTTCCAAATGGTGAGATATTTACATCCCGACATTTTGCGAACTGTGGCACGAGAGGGGTTATTTACCTGATGGTCTGTGCCTGCAAGGCCTTCTACGTAGGCAAGACCATCAGGGAACTACGGCAAAGGTTGGGGGATCATCTGTATGCCTCCACTAATGGCAAGCTCACCACGGTGGGCCGCCATATAGGGATCCCTCACAGATTCAATCCTGATTATGTCAAATTTCTTGTTTTGGATGTAATCCCAGAAGACCCCAGAGGAGGTGATTGGGACCGTTAAATCCTAAGACAGGAATCGTTTTGGATTGAACGACTCAATGCTCTCACGCCTCCAGGCCTCAATGAGGCACATACTTACAAACACTTTCTATAACTGGTGGGTGGCCTTTTAGGAATCCTTGTTTCTCTCTGGCTTCCACTTATCCTATACAGATTTCATATTTGAACTGTCTCTTTATATTTTTCCAGTTATTTCCTTCTTGATCTAATGCACCCCAACTGTATTAGTGTTATGGTATGTCCCATTTATGTGCAGTCATGCTCTGTGTAATTCTTCTTGATTCCATGTATACAACCACTGTTAGTTGTGAGTTGGTTCAAATTAATTATTTTGAATTCTTTGTCATTATTGTTCTGTCAATTAATGCATTGAACAAGCATACCTTGTATTTATTTGTCAGGGTGTCAGTGTTCTCGCTGGGTGATTGCAATTTCTCCCCCAGCCAGACGCGCTGTTCACCCGACTTTTACCTTTGATATTTGATCTCTTTGCAATTACACCACTTTCCATTTACTGTTAACGGTGTGAGGAGTGAATTCTCCCCCTGGCAGCGGGCATGTGGCTCCCCAGCAGTGGCCGGGCTTCCCCAGTGGGGTGGCTCCTCCCCCTGATGGTGACGCGTGACAGCGTCCCTAATGATAGGGCTATGCGCAGCTTTCGTCCGCGCATGCGCAATAGTAGAGAGTCAGACCCGGTGACGTCGGCGCTTGACGTATTACAGCGCCGCACGTCTATCCTGGTTGGGGGTTTATAAGGCGGCCTCACTGGCCGCTTGTTTACAGGCGGCTGACACACGGGATTTGGATCGACCAGTACGGTCAAAGTAAGTCCAGCTTATCATCATCAATCTGGATGTCTAGTTACACTTGCCTTGTCCTCTCACCCCTCCGGGTGGATGGTGCAATGTCAATGGCCGGGCTCTACCGTTGGTGGGCTCCGCTGCTGCAGCACACCCCAGACGGATTGAGGGGAGCTCATAGGCATCATTATATATCTCATGGGTCCTTTTTTGCAATTTTGTTTTTCAGAATTTCCCACGTTGTTGCTGGGTATTATTGTTCATCCCTGGGTACCATTAATAACAATCATTTCTCTCTCTGTTGGTTTGGTGGGTACTTGTACTACATAATCTTGTAGTTGTTGATGGTATTTTCTATTTATCCCAGCCTTCACCATCCCCTTAGTTTAGTATAGTTTATATCCCAAACCAATACTGATTATATATCCTTTTTATACTAGCCCGTCTTGTTAGCCTCCCGTGCTCGCCCCCCGTGGGAACGCCCGATCTGGGCGTCTCATAGGTTCAGTTTTTGCCCGATGGGGCAGTTGTTGGTGAGTGTGTTCATACAATTCGAAATTACTCCAATATTATGTTTCATTATAAATTGTTATATAAATTGTTATATAATTGTTGTTTATATTGTAAACTGTTGAGGTTAAACGTCCTTTAGTACATTAACTTGCCTTCATTCATACATGTGGGCCTTACTCACTGTCATTTTTAATGCATTTTTTGCAACAATTCCCAAGTTGTCTTGTTGTAAATTGTATATATATGTTTTATTATTTGTAATTCAATAAACTGAAATTTTTATTCATACTGTATGTTTCCATTGGGTACCGTAATAGTCCATTTACTTCCTTATGGGGAGGTAGGGTTTGTTTGGAGTAGCCCTTGCTATATTCCTCCCACTCCCTTCTAGCTTCATTACTTTAGGATGATGGTACTCGTAAATTTAACAATCCCCAGCTAAACTCTTGTGGCAACACCTCGTTAGTTTCTAAGGTAGTCTATTCCACAATTTTACAGCTCTTATGCCCTGTACACACGGTCGGACATTGATCGGACATTCCGACAACAAAATCCATGGATTTTTTCCGACGGATGTTGGCTCAAACTTGTCTTGCATACACATGGTCACACAATAGGTTGTCGGAAAATCTGATCGCTCTGAACGCAGTGACGTAAAACACGTATGTCGGGAATATAAACGGGGCAGTAGCCAATAGCTTTCGTCTCTTAATTTATTCTGAGCATGCGTGGCACTTTGTGCGTCGGATTTGTGTACACACGATCGGAATTTCCGACAACAGATTTTGTTGTCGGAAAATTTTAAAAGCAAGCTCTCAAACTTTGTGTGTCGGAAATTCCGATGGAAAATGTGTGATGGAGCCTACACACGGTCGGAATTTCCAACAACAGGGTCCTATCACCCATTTTCAGTTGGAAAATCTGACCGTGTGTACAGGGCATTACTGTGAAGAAGCCTTTGGGTATGTGAAGGACAAATCTCTTGTATTCTGTTATGAATACAAGACTCAGGCTTTCACACTGGAGAGACAGGAACAGCTCTTTACAGGTGCTATTTTTAGCCTGTAAAGCGCCACAGTGTGAAAGGGGTCTAATCGATAGAGTAAGCCCTCCGTTCACAGTGACTGCAGCTTTGAAATTGTTCAACTTCATCTGTAGTCACACGATTTCAAAGCCGCAAGTCACTGTGATTTTAGGTGCAAATTGGAAGACATCTGTGCATGAAGATGCACAGATGTCTTCAAAGTCGCACCCAAAAATCACCAAGAGTAGTGCAGGAAATACTCTTTTAAATCGGTGCGGGCACTGCAAAGTTGGCATTGCACTGATTTGAACAAAGCGATCGCATAAGTGACTCCAATGTGAACGGGGGTTTAGGGAGAGTTAGAAAGCACCAGATTTTTTGCCATCTGCATCCCATTGGGGGGGATCCCAGATAGTGACAGTGTCCCCATTGGAAGATCTCCCTTCTATTAATGTTCCGATAATCATTAAAAATGCTCCCTTGGGGTGATAATGGTCACCAAGACTGATGAGAGGGGGTAACCCTTCATGATAAGGGATCCAATCCCTATCCACGTTACCTAACGCTAAAAAGGTTTTACCTTCAGTTATACGTTAACATACCTCCCAACTTTTTGAGATTGGAATGAGGGACACCTATCAGCAAATGTATGTAGACATGGGACACGCCCCCTGCCACACCCACTTAAAGGAGAATTGTACACAAAAAACAAGATTGGTTAAACCCACATGTGCTTTTTTTTACCACTACTATTCCTTTATATTGGATTTTGGAATTTAAAAATGCAGCAATTTAGAAACTGGATGAAAGGTTTAGCACTGGGAAACATTTTTTGATATAAAATGCACTTTTTATCTATACAACTATATAGATCAGACCGAAATGAGGGACAAATAAGGAGGAATGAGGAACATTGGTCCAAATAAGGGACAGTCCCTTGAAATCAGGGACAGTTGGGAGCTATGCATTAATTCTTAACTTGGTCCTGAATCTATCGTTTATTTTTTATTAGGCTGTGATTATATCAGTACTAGAAAACAAGAACACAGCATATAAAAATATTGCCAAAACCTAACTGCTGCAATAATATAAGGCTAACTGTACTTCTATGAATAAAGTTTTTCCCATTCAAACAAACCGCCCTCTGTGTGGCCTCTCCTTCCCCCTCCTATTGTGCACCGGAGGGCGGAAGTGACGTAAGCCTTCCCGCTTGGCTCTGCTTCCATCTCGGTCGCGAGCTCGCGACGTTCCTGAGTCTGGCTCGCACGGATACCCGAGGCGGATGATGGCGGACGGAGTGGATCATATAGACATTTACGCGGACGTGGGTGAAGAGTTTAACCAGGTATTGGTATGCCTCGAGCAGGGCCTGGCGCAGGTTCCCGCCTCCATGGGCAGGGCAGTAGGGGGAAATGTGCCGGGTTTGGGGTGCTTGTTGTAGCGAGGAGCGGCGGCCTCTGTATGGGGCTCATTGCCCTCTTTATTTGGGAGCGCATTGGCGGCTCAGCGTTGTGACTGGGAGAGCGGAGTGAGCCGGAGCTCGGCGCTTCCTTTGTGTAGGCCTCGCGTGGAACAGGCCGCAATCCTCGGCCCCGCCCCCTCCGCTCTACACATAAACAATAACAGCGGCCTCTACTATATGGGGGAGCCTCCCGGAACTGCCGATCTTCAATGACCATTGGGAACCTGTATGGAGACCTCTTTACTTCCTATGTACATTTTGTTATCAGTGCCTGTTAATTTATAAACACATTCTAAGTAAGGGCTGCTTCACAACACATGTAGTCCAGTGCACTTTTAGGCTGGATTCACATTATGCATTTTTAGTGCTTTCTGCATTTTGCAGATTTGTTCCAAAGGAACCCATGTTAAATGGACTAGTGCAAATATGCAAAAACCACTAAAACTGCATAGATGTGAATGCAGCCTTAGGGCTGATTCACACCACAAAAAAAAATGCACTCTGTTCCTGCATGCACGTTTTTAACGCTTTTTTTTTATGCTTTTTTTTTTTTTTTCACTGTACTGGGGTCTGGTGCTTCTTGTTACGTTTCAGTGCTTTCTGGTGCTTTTTTGATGCTTGAGCCCAGGTTCACGCTTATGCGAACACCAGGGATGAGCTCCGGCGTGTTGGCATGCTGCACGTGCAGAGCCCGCCAAGAACTCGGCACAGCACTAATCACAAGCAGTGAGACATTGTCCCGATGTGTGGCTGCAGAGATCAGGAAATGTCTCACTGCTTGTGATTAGCGCAGCGCATTGCCGACTTCCTGGCGGGCTCTGCACGTGCAGCATGCGAACATATCTCCTTTGCCCTGGAAAGCATGGGATCAAAAAAAAAAAAACACTGCTTCCTGCTTTCCAGGGGAAAAAATGGCAGTGTTTACATCTGCCAGAGCTGAAAGTGAAGATGTGACATTGCTTCTGGCCTGCCAGGGTCATAGAGATGGCTGGGGACCATCCAGTCAATGGCCAGTTCTATGGTATCCAATCTCTGGCCTCCAGACTGCACAGGAGAGCCCGCCGGGCGGCGGCGGCCCTCCCGCAGCCTGTAAAAGCCATCCAGCCGCTATATAGCCATCTGAGCTGGTGCGGGAAGACAAACTTGCCGAAACACACCTTGAACTCAGAGATTGTGGTGTGAACCAGCCCTAAGGCTTAGTTCATATCTACACAGTTTCCCAATGGCCATGTTTGCTCGGGCACAGCAGCCCATTCCTTTGAATGGGCTGCTGTAGCGCCTGAAAAGGTCCCAGCACCTTTTCAGAAGAGATGGTGTGATATCCAGTGCATTGGGGTCCCTTTAGGATTAATGGTATCCCCTAAGTAGCAGCGTGTTTTCCTCTGTGATTACACATCTTCTCGTACCAGCTCAGATGTGAACCTAGTCTGATAACAGTGGGATCTCCTAGGAAAACACAACTAGCCCTGTATGAGGGTTGAGATGATTTGTGAGCCCTTAGGAATCTAAACCGATGCATGAATGGTTTCTATAACATGAACACAATTTTAAAGTATATCTAAAGCAATAACTTTTTTTTCTATGTTAGTAGTTTAGTAGGCAAAACTCTTTTTTTTTTCATTTTGTATAGAATGAGGGAGGCTTGTAACCCTTGCCAATTTTTCTATTTGTTTTGCCATCTGTGACCCATTGGGGAGATTTTCCTTTGCTTCCTGTTCCATAGCCAAAACGGGAAGTGAGGGAATGCCTGGCTTTCACCAGAGTTGCCAGAACTGGCAAAGTGTCCCCATTGGAAGATTTCTCCTCTATTCCCATTTTGGTGGCAATCCAAAATGTAGCGGTTTCTTTTACTTTCGATGATATCAGCAAACATGACAAAAAGTGTGAATTTTCCTAAAGGGATCACAGACGACAATGAAAACCTGACAGGTGTTCTAATCCCTCTGCACTCTATTCAAAACAAAGGAAATAAAGTTTTGCTTTTACTCATCCACTTGAAGACCAGGCATTCTTCTGACACCTTTGTTTGCGGCAATACCCCACAGTTGGTGCGATCGCTGTTTATGTATGCGTGCATTTGCCTTTGTGCATGAACACAAACTGGGGTGCTTACATTTTTTTTTTTTAACTGTCATTGATTTATTTTATTTTTTTTACCACTTTTATTGCTGCTACAAGGCATGAAAACATCCCTTGTAACAGCAATAGGGAGTGAAGGGGACTATTTATGGAGAGATCTGGGGTCTATTAGACCCCAGACCTCTTTTGTCCTAAAAGCATCTGATCACACCAAGATCGGTGTGTTCAGATGCTTTGCCAATTAAAAAATGGAGTTGTTTACATTTGGGATACCGGAAGTGACGTCACTTCCTGTACCACAGAGATCATCTAGGACCTTCCTGGGAGCTCCCGGAGGGGCAGCGGCAGGAGTGGGGGAGCGACCCCCTCCCGGCGCCTGTAAAAGTCATTTAGAGGCTAATTAGCCGCTTGGATTGCCATTAACTAAAAGCTTGCCACCGGGATGATGCCTGGAGCAGCAGGTATCAGCCCGGTACAACTATCTACAGCCAAATCGCATACAGGTATGGCATTAATTTCTTTAATGTTTAAAACCCTTAAAACTCTTTTGCCATTTGTGTCCCATTAAAAGAACCTCACCCACCCAATAAGAATCTTTTAATCTTTTTTCCTCACTAAAGCCTAGTACACACAAGCCAAATGTCAGGCATGCTAGAATGGCAAACCAGCACCCGATCAACGTTCTCATCCAATAGCTGAGAGTGCTGACTGGAGTGTTCTGGGGGGGGGGTCTTCCCGTTAGAACACAATAGAACAGCGGGGGGGGGAGATTGCTGTATTGACATTGGGTTGTTAGTACAGCAGCTCCGACCAGAGCTGTCAGTTATTTTCGTTTAATCCGCTGTCCCCTGCTGCCTCTAAGACTGAGAACTGAGGGGTTAACAACCATTGATTGCTCAGTTCCTGGTCTTCAGTGACTGTCAGTCACCAGCTCTTTTGCCTGCCCATCCAGGGCTCACTGGAGGGCCGGGCTGTGCAGGGGGTTAGAGTGGCTAGCTCTCTCTCACACTTAAGAGCCTGAGCCAGCTAATGGTCCAGGCGTCTGGGCGGATGGATGGAAAGTCAGAATCGATCCAGAGTCTGAACCAGCTGAGTGTCAGTCAAAAGCGGACCTTAGCCCGCTGTCGGCTGAAACCGGGTCACAGGGGTGCAAAACAAACTGAATTGTGACTCACCGGAGAAGTAAGGACAAAAGAACCTTTGGTCCTACTTCTCCTCTAAATATTAAAATACAGAATATGACTGAAGATCTTGAAGTCTGACTCCATTCTGCAGTTACTAGAATGTCTAACCACTTCCCGCCCGGCCTATAGCAGATTGACGGCCGGTCGGTGGTTCAGTTATCCTGACTGGGCGTCATATGACGTCCAGCAGGATAACATGGCGGCGCGCGGCCGCTGGGGTGCGCATCGTGGCGATCGGTGGAGCGGTGTGTCAGTCTGACACACCGCTCCTGGTAAAGAGCCTCCGGCGGAGGCTCTTTACCACGTGATCAGCTGTGTCCAATCACGGCTGATCACGATGTCAATAGCAAGAGCCGTTGATCGGCTTTTCCTCACTCGTGTCTGACAGACGCAAGGAGAGCTGATCGGCGGTTCTCCTGACGGGGGGGGGGCAGCGCAGCCCCCCCTCAGATGCCCACACTACACCACCAGGGAAGCCGCCAGGACCACCAGGGAGCCAGGCAACCTGTGGATGGCCAGGTATGTACCCCATGGCCATCCACATGTGCCCAATCTGCCCACAAATGGGCACTGACTGGCACCATTTTAAATCAGTGATGCCCAGCAATGCCACCCATCAATGTGATCAGTGCCACCCACCAGTGCCCACCTATGAGTGCCCGTCAGTGCCCACCTATGAGTGCCCGTCAGTGCCCACCTATGAGTAGGGGTGCAACGGATCAAAAAATTCACGGTTCTGATCGTTCCTCGGATCAGGAGTCACGGTTCGGATCATTTTCGGATCAACAAAAAAAAAATCTCCCCCACTGTAATATCCACAATCTCCCTATTGGCAGGGCATTGCAGAGTATTGGCAGGGCATTGCTGCCATCCGATCTCTCCCCTCCACTGTACAGATCAGTACACAGAAGGGAAAGAGGAACCGGCGTCATGATTTGACGGAGCGATCACGTGCTAAACGGCCGCCGGGTGTACCAAGATGGCCGCTGTAGGCCGAAGCCGCGGCCTTTCCTATGGCCGAGGCCACAGAGCGCTCCGCGGATTGCGGGTGTCCCGTACGGATCAACCTCCGTGGATCGGATCACGGATCAATGACGATCCGTTGCACCCCTACCTATGAGTGCCCGTCGGTGCCACCTTATCATTGCCCATCATTGAAGAATAAAACGTGCTTATTTACAAAAAAAATTAACAGAAACAAAGAAAAACTTTTTTTTTTTTTTTTTTCAAAATTTTCGGCCTTTTTTTATTTGTTGCGCAAAAAATAAAAACCGCAGAAGGGATCAAATATCACTAAAAGCAAGCTCTATTTGTGGGAACAAAATGATAAAAAGTTTGGGTACAGTGTAGCATGACTGCGCAATTGTCATTCAAATTGCGACAGCGCTGAAAGCTGAAAATTGGCTTGGGCAGGAAGGTGCCCAAGTGCCTGGTATTGAAGTGGTTAAGCTTCATTCTGGGGGTGTGTATTTTCAGAAAAAAAATCCTGGGGGTACAGTGTTCCAAATTCTGTACAGGGTTTTAATGCTAGGTGACTAGAGCATTCATGGTAAAGTTGGATCAGTGTTTGCTAGCTTTTTTGATATTTTGTAAATGTCTTAAAATCTTGTGTGGAATGCTTGTTTTACAGGAAGCAGAATATGGTGCACATGAGCAGATTGAACTTTATGAGGATGTCATTTCTCCATCTGCAAATAATGGAGATGCACCTGAAGACAGGGACTACATGGATAATCTAGCAACGTCGGTTTCAGATGATGTGGTAAAAGGATCATCTTCAAATGCAGCATTTTCTTATCCTGGAAAAAGAATAGCACTGTACATAGGAAATTTGACATGGGTATGTAGAAATGTATGAAGCTAAACTGTATACTTGAATATGTTTTATGCCACTCGTTACATAAATGTGTACACGTTTGATTTTTTTTTTTATCTGGAAAGCATTGTCTTTCATATTGGTGTACAGATTTATTTGTATTAAAATTTAACTTCAAGGGCCAATTACATCCTAATTATGTTTTTTTCATTTAAGTTGCTTTTTTTGATTATTGCTCATGCAATCTGAAGACACAAACTATTTTCTGCCATGAATATAAGGGTTACATTGGAATAGAACTGCTTGCAGTAGGCTGGCTGCAGTGTCTATGAGCATAGAAAGAGGTGGTTCCCCCACCTCTATTGGTATTTCATGAATAGCTGTGATCAGCAGCAAATAAGCTACTGACCACAGCTGTTGATTAAAAATAAGGGCATATTCCCCCATCACCCTCCGCCACCCCAGACCTGCTTCACTGTGGGAAATCTGCTGTCTCTTTCCCCACCATTTTTTTTTTTTTGGTACCCTCTGCTCTTCCCCGCCCAGCTTTTTCCAGTGATGAGACCAGTGTCCGTCCTGACTTAATCGCAGTCTCTTCTTTGGCTTTTCTGTTCTGTATGGCAAGTGGGGAGGAGGTCAAATCTGCTTCATGTTTACTGGTGTCCTTCAGTTTCTGATAAAACACAGAAGAGGATAGTACTGGGGTGGGGGGTGGATTTCATTTGTCATCCCCTGGTGACAGTACTTAAAGCAGAGTTCCACCCAAAAGTGGAACTTCTGCGTTAAGGTGGCCTCCACGTCTCCTGTTTTGTGAAACAGCTTTTGGGGAGGAGCGGGTACCCGATTTTGACAGGTACCTGCTCCCACTTCCATCCTGGTCGCCTTAGGTGATTGGAAGGGGAAGTTCTGTTTCCCCCTCCCTTCCCTCCCGAAGTCTTCTGGGACACATGACTAGTCCTAGAACACTTCTGGACCAGTCACAGAGCACAGCGCCGCATGCGCATTGGGCACCCAGCGGTGAAGTCGCAAGCTGTCGCAGTCAGTTGCCCACGAAAGTGGATGAAAACTGCTGGAGTGAATGCACAGCTGGCTCGTGGGATAGGTGAGTGTGTGCTTTATTAAAAGGCTGAAGCTACAGTTTTTGTAGCTGCTGACTTTTAATAAACACAAAAATGACTTACAAACTCCACTTTAATTAAAAAAAAAATCTAGCATTTGGAAAAAATGCATACATGTGTTACCTGCTTACCAATTGTTTTTTTGAGCATAATTCTGGGTGGGTGGCATACTCTTTGTGTGGTCAGCTTTAACCACTTCACGCAAAATCACATACCTGTACGTCATTTTGTTGAAGTTGCTGTACCAGCATAATGCCCGCAGCCAGGGGCATTACCCCGGTACTGTTTTTTCTTTTTTTTCTTTTTTTTTTTTTTTTAGAGCTGGCATTCGGCTTTCAAGTGATAGCAGCCGAGCTGCTCATTAGCCGCATCGGTTGTTATCACAAGAAGCGGGAGGGAACATCCCTTCCCGTCGCTCCACCGGGAGACCCGAGCGACAAACCAGCACGTCCCCTGGCTGGCTGGAGTCCAGAACAAAGCCAGAATCGGCTTTGATCGGGTCTCTGATGTAGTAACCCAGAAGCGATGTCACTTCCGGTTTACTCGGCTGCAAACGGCGCCAATTTAAAAAAAATCCTTAGTATTCAAGAATGCAGATATTGGCATTTTGAATACTTTGAAGTGCAGAGGAGGGGTTTGTGATAGCAATAAAAGTGAACAGGTTTTTTTTTTTTTACAGGAACTGTGTAAAAATAATAAAAATTTAAATAAATAAGAAAAAACAACATTTTTTTAAAGCGCCTGCATACCAAAGGAAACGCATCCTACTTTGCGCCCGCAAATGTAAACGGTGTTCAAATCACACATGTGAGGTATCGCCACGATTGTTAGAGCGGGAGCAATAATTCTAGCAAAAGACCTCTGTAACGCTAAACTGGTAACCGGTAACAAAAAAAATGTAAATGTTGCCTATGGAGATTTTTAAGTCCTGTAGTTTGGCGCCATTCCACGAGTGCGTGCAATTTTAAAGCATAACACGTTAGGTATCTCTTTACTCAGCATAACATCTTTCACAATATGCAAAAAAACTGGGGCTAACTTTTAATGTTTTATTTTTTTAATAAAAAAAAAATAATAATAATTTGAAAGACCGTTGCGCAAATACTGTGTGACATAAAATATTGCAACAACTGCCATGCTATTCTCTAGGGTCTTTGCTAAAAAATTATATATATTGTTTGGGGTCTCTATGTAATTTTCTAGCAAAAGATTGCTAGAGGTAAGTAAGAATCATAGGTGGTAATCAGATAAAATGGTTAAACATGGGTGTATCTCTAGTTAAAGGGGATCCAGGTACTAGAAAATGAGGGGTTGACCACACCCATATGCTAATGTGCAAAGTCCCAGGGGCTGGATTATGGATATAGTGTACAGCTTTGTTTACAGATAATCTTTAGTGTCCAAGGACCCCGCAGTGTTGAAATATATTTTTGCACTTTCCCCCAAAGGTGATTTGTAACCTGTCCCTGGCTTTTTCCATCCTTTCAGAGTAGAATCGCTCACCCTCTGATGCAGAAGAGGCTATATGCTGTCCATAGCTAGTCAGTGGTCAGATTTCCAGATAAATGTAATTTACTGCATGTTACCTTTACAGACTGTGCAATGGGTGTTACTTGGCATATAGGGGTTGATTTACTAAAGGCAAATCCACTGTGCACTGGAAGTGTAGTCGCTGTAGACCTGAGGGGAAGCTCTGCTGATTTCTATCATCCAAGCAAAAATGCTGTTTTTTTATTTTCCCTGCATGCCCCCCCCCCCCCCCCAGATCTACAGCAAGTAATGCACGTTATTTTTTTTTTTTTTTACTACTTCAGCCCGAGCCTCTTTCTGAGATTTGGTGTTTACAAGTTAAAAACAGTTTGAACATCGTTTTCATATGCGGGTGCTGCTCACGTATGCGTTAGCTTCTGCATGTGAGCTTGGCAGGGTGTTTAAAACAAAAAATATTTTTTTCTTATTTATTTTACCTTTTTATTTTTACTCTGTTCTTTTTAAAAAAAAAAGATCTCAGATCTCATATTTGCACTAAAATGCAATAAAAAAAATAAAAGTCTCTTTAGGAGCTATGGGCGTAAGTGACGTTTTGACGTCGCTTCCACCATGCAATAGTATGGAGACGGGTGGGGCCCATCTTCCCCTCACTCATCTCCATACCTAACAGGAGACCGGTCCTGATTTCCTCCGCCGGCGGCTTCGGTAAGTGGCAGAGGGCACCGGAGCATGGCGGGAGGGGGGCCCCCCTCTCCTGCTGCCAATAAAAGTGATCTTGCGGCGAATCCCCCGCGGAGCCCACTTTTATCTGAAAGCCGACCGCCAGCTAAAGAGGATACCGGAGTCATGGTAGCTAGCTGCTGCCGTAATAACGATATCCCTCTTCAAAGTACTAATGTATAACGACGGCAGGTGGTCCATAAGTGATTAAGCAACAAGGCTTTGTTTTCAAGGTATTGTCTTTCTTGATCTGTGTTGGCTTAAAATATAATTTAATAAAAATTTTTTTTAATTAATTGTCCTGGTTAAAATGATGCTGACATTTTGTTTGTATGTTCAGTGGACAACAGATGAAGACTTGACTGATGCAGTTCATTCTTTGGGTGTCAATGATATTTTGGAAATTAAGTTCTATGAGAATCGTGCTAATGGCCAGTCAAAAGGGTAAGTTCAAATGCTTGTTCAAAAAAATCAAGCCAGTTTTATAGTATGTATTTTTCAGGCATAGTATGTACTGTAAGTAGACCTAGCTAGCAGTGGACAGTTCTGGAAGCTGCACTCTTATGTTCAGATGTTCAGTAGTGTGCTAAACACAGTACTGCAGCATATTATTTCGTATGCAGCAGTTGCAGTATCCCTGTTTTGGTATATAAAACAGCACTACTAAGCAGCTCCCAGACCCCCCGTTCATTTTATTTCAAGGTGTTAAGTGGTGCACCCAATTGTAGCAGCACAGGGCAACCATGTTCTCCATTAATACAAGGCTTTACAACTGCTGTTGGGTCAACCTTTCTGCTGGCACAACACTGGCAGCCGACAACAGCATTGAATTGACGTTGCCCACCATTTTTACTGTCCTATACATTGTAGAAGGAAAATAAAGTGTGTTGGTCGGGGCTATAACAAGGCAGCTCAGCCATTAAATTTTTTTTTAATTTTTTTTTTTTTCTCGGACATCTAAGGATATACACATACATTGGTGCTGAATGTTTCCATCCTCCCCACCCCAATTTCATTTATTTTTTTTTAAACATGTCATGCTTACCTGCTCTGTACAGTGCTTTTGCACAGAGCAGCCCTGATCCTCCTCTTCTCGGGTCCCTGCGAGCGCTCCTGGCCCCTCCCACGAATGCCCCCATAGCAAGGAGCTTACTATAGGGGCACCTAAGGAGGCTCGCTTCCAATCTGCTGCTCTGTGTCCATTTACACACAGAGCGCAGCTCAGCCCCTCCTCCGCAATATCCTCATTAGCTCACTGGCTGTAATTGACTGTAGCAGTTGCCAATGAGGAGGGATTGACAAAAAGGAATAAATAGCTCCTTATGTGTGAAATATCATGGAACATCTTGCATAAATTCTGCTAAGTGAAATGAAACCCTGAACCAAGGTATTGTTTAGTATGTTTACCCTTCATGCAACTGATATAATTATTTACATTATTAAGAAAAGTTACCAGTTATTGTGGTGCACTTTAAACCTGTTGACCATGTTGATTATCCATTGACTTTTAAAGGGTAACTCCACTTTTGTGGAAAAAAATTAGCAAAACAAATATAGCATGTACATGCATGATACAATTCATATTGTAACTTTAAGGTTATTAAATATTAGCTTTCCTTTTCAATCTGCAGTGCTGTAATTTTTTTGGTAAATGCAATAGAGCAACCTGGCAGTATTCTGTACATGGATGGTATAGAGAATTCCACTCAGAAATGTCTTTTGCTGCTTGTGTGACTGGCGTACTGATTTTCCTAAAAGTCTGCAAGTTGCAAGTCAGATTTTTGGCATCCCCTGCACCAAAAATGTTATTTTTGGTGAGATACTCTCAAAGGGGAATCGCATATAAAGGGATGCAGACCCTGCCTCTTTCCTCATTAGAGCCCTGCAAATGTAAAAGCTGATTGATAATTCTGAAATCACTCCCATTTACATTCATTTTGCACATAGACACACCAACTGCTGTTTCTTCAGAATAACAAACGGTAGCGGTTTGCAACAAAGTTTGTTAAAATCATTGTGATGTACATAGATCACCCAGAGGGGAATGTTTTTTTTTTTTCCTCAACAAAAGCGGAGTTACTCTTTAAGGGAATTTATTTAGTCTAAATGTGTGTGAGTTTTCCTTAATTTATATGCTTTTATTTGCAAAGGTTTGCATTAATATGTGTTGGATCAGAGACTTCATCAAAGAAACTCATGGATTTGTTGCCAAAAAGAGAGCTACATGGACAGAATCCTGCTGTAACGCCTTGCAATAAGCAGTTCCTTACTCAATTTGAGTCACAATCGAGAAAAAGTAAGTATCACATATTTATCTGTAAATTATTATTGCTATAAACCTCGAGAAAAAGTTGGCATTAGTGGGGAGCCCTACTTGGGCTAAAGGTTGGCGCTTTTAAAAGGCGCAAGAAAAGTTGAATTGGGCTGGGAAGATTTGTAGTGGATTCTAGGGTATAAGGGGCCGATCAGCAGGAGTTTTACTGCCGAGTTGTAACAAGCTGGAACCTTCATTATGGACAGGACATGCATTCCATGTTATTGCTTGGTGCTGGTCTAAAGATGTGAGGTCTGAAGACATAGGATCATTCAGCCAATCATTAAATGTGGCTAAAATGGTCAAATTTTGATAAAACTCGTAAACCAGAGACCCCTTTGTGAAATCTGTTTGGAGAGCTCAGTGTGGAGGAATTTTGTAAAATTACCTCTGATTGCTCAAAAAATCCATATGTTTTGCTACAGTTGACATGTAAGAAAATCCATTAAATAGCGCAAAAATGCACATCCCTTCACACACATTCTAGGTGTAAAAGTCCTGAAACCAGAGGCTCTGCAATATCTGTTTTGTCATTTTTAAGTAATGTTGACAGCTGGCCTACCCTCTCCTGCTGTCACTTACACATTCTATGAGCACTTTGACTACCAAGAAAGTGTTGATAAGGCAAAGAGTTAAAACACGTTTCTGACAGCAATATATGCCATAAGCTTGTTTTTAAGATTGAGTTGCTGACTTTACTTTTTTAGACTTGAAATTTAGTAAACATTTTTTTGAGATATAGCACCATACACATTGGTATGAATGAGCTGAAGAGACCTGTCATTCAGCTGCTCCAATGCCCATTCACAGAATGTAATGCATTGTAGGATCGTAGTAAAATTAGTTGTGTGAATGGTGGAGAGAGCAGAAGAAAGGCTTTGGTGCAACTTTTCTGTTTAGTCAAGGCTGTAGTTAACGTTTACAGGGCTGAACAGATGCAGACACCTGAAGAGCAAGGTAATGTGTGTGGTGCTGTATCCCCCCCAAAAAATTAACCCTAAGTAGAAATGATCTGAGAGGCTTTGCTTTAATATTAACCAGTCACCTCTGGTGCCCTCAACCCACTTGATATATGATGGCAAGGATAGTTCATGTCTTGTAAAAAAACAAAAAGGCCCACTACTATGCAGTCACACTATACCACTGCAGCACCCTATGCTGATCAGATCTTGCAACCGTGTCTCTCTTCTGGTACCCATGGGCCATATTTTTATGGCCATGGGCCATAAAAACAGAAGCCTGCCGTAAAAATTGGGCCTTAACTAAGCCCACATGGGATTGACCGCGTTGCATTTTTTTTTTTTTTTAAAGGCGAACTAACCCTTTAAATATGCAAATGCCTTTTGCGTAACACACATTTGGTATCCTCACGCATACAAAAGATAGAAGAAGAATTTTAGGGCCATAATTTAGGTTCAATTCTAAATTGATAAACTAAAATAGTATTTATTATTGGCTAACCTAGTTTATTAAATAATGAATAAATGTAGATAGATTCAGGTACTTCTATTTATATGTAAAAATATCAGCTTCTCCTACACTTCTGCACAGTAGTGCCTTGAGCTTAGCTGTAAATAATGAAACCAGATCATGCACAACCTAGAGCTGCATGATTAATTGTTAAAGAATCAAAATTGTGATTCTACTCCCCTCCCGATCTTAAAACAGCATTTCCCAATTCTATGTAATAAGTGCAGAAAGTTCTCTGCTCACTTCTGATAGCTGACACAAAAAAAATCCAGGCAGCCTGACAAATGTATCTCTACATCAGAGATGAAGAGAAACATTGTAAACATTTGGTTCTTAGATCAAAGGGATGAGGATCCGTCTGTAAATGAGGGAAGTTTAACCACTTAAAGTGGAACTTCAATCATCTTTTTTTTATCTTTCCATCTATTAAATCTTCTGCCCTTGTTTTAACTTTAGATCGTAAAACATTTTTTTCTAGGAGTAAATAACTTATACACCCCTCTTCCTGTTTCTTGTCTAATAAAAAGCCTAGGCTTATGACATAATGCACAGCTCTCTCTCTCACTCTTGTGAGAGTTTGCCAGGAAGGGGGGGGGGGGGGGGGGATAGGTCATAAGAGGGTTTATGAGAGCTGGAGGTGTGCCTCTGTGTAAATCCAGGAAGTGAATAGGCAGCAGCTTCAGCTGCCCACAGTTAAAATGGCTGCAGCCAGGCTCAGTGAAGGGAGATTTCTGCATCATATTTGGCAAGTACAGAATTGCAGAATATATATAAAATAATATGCAAAGTGGTTGGAGGGAAGCTTCAGAATGGCAAAGATCTTTTTAATACAAATTATGTGAGCAGACTGCAGTTCGACTTTAAAGAGGCACTGCAGTAGCGGCGAGTTCTTCTCACACAGGGAGTCATAATTGATAGGGGATTCCTCACTTTGGAGCATCTTCCCACAAATAGAGCTTTCCATTGGTAGTATTTGATCACCACTGGGTTTATTTTTTGCTCAGCAAACTAAAAAAGACTGACATTTAAAAAAAAAAAAAAGTTTTTCTTAGTTTGTTCTAAAATTTTGTTTTCTCCTTTTACTGACAGGCACTGATAGGCGACACTGATGGGCCGCGCGTCCCCATGGACGCGTGATCGCGGCTTATCCTGCTGGACGTCATATGACGCCCAGTCAGGATAACTGAACCACTTCCCGGCCGTCATTTTGCTTATAGGCCGGGCGGGAAGTGGTTAAATAAGGCTCATTAGTAAGAAAATGGTGGGTAGGTTCGCCTACACCTGAAATGTTTTTAGATATAGATACTTTTTGTTTTATTTTAATTGTTGCAGCTACACAGGCTGGCCAAATGTCCGGAGAAGGAAAAGCTGGACCACCTGGTATCAATGCCCGCTTACCGTTTCCACCGGGTGGCAGAGGCAGGGGCCGCTTCCCACCCTCAGGTCCTGGTGACAGATTTCCTGGACCTACTGGACCCGGAGGACCTCCTCCACCTTTTGCAGGTAAGAATAATGTAATGCAGCATTTTACATTATAATATAAATATATATAAGACACTGCATTTTCTCTTTCCCTTTAGTTGATAATGCATCCACAATGAAGTCACTAAACATGTCCCTTATTTTTCAATTACACAATATATATTTACAGCAAAAATATATTCTAAATATATACATGCGCTAATGGTGTGCAAAATATAAATTGAATGAACTAATAACAAATTCAGCTGCTATACACAAGGTGCTAATCACTTGAACAAATGCAAATATATACAATAGAGCGCTAGCAAATACAATATAAGTGAAAATAATAAACATAAGAGTCCATATAAAGTGACTGAAGTGCTCCGATCAGAAAGTGTAAAGTGCTTCAGAAATTTGTCCCCACTCACCGGATCAAAAGACCCCCAGCTTTTCAGTCTAAGGGTCACTTCAGGCCTAATAGTGATGGCCAGGAATGGCAGGTTTGGCATCAGATCATTAGTTAAATCTTCCTTGTAAAGGTTCTCAGCCAAACAGGTACCTAAGATGGAAAAAAAGAATGGACTGAGAGTCAAGTACTGCTAAAAATGGATTTATTGCACATGGGAATGGATACTTACAAAAAGTAAGATAAAAACAGGCAAAAACATGGTTCTGTGAATGCAAACACGCAGTTTATGGTGTGCGTTCCACGAAACCGGAAGTGACGTCAATAGGAACCGGAAATTACGTCTACGCGTTTCACCCTTCCACAGGGCGTCATCAAGGTGGGAGGGTGAAACTGTCCAGCGTAAAGAAAAATATTAAGGATAGAGTAGCCATCCAGCAATGTGATTCACCTCTGTAAGGGAAACTATTGTTTTATAAACCCAAAATTAGAAAAAAAAGCCTTTGCTTGGATTTCTGCTTTAACTTTTGATATGCATATATTTTTTGATTTAGCTATAATACTACCGGCAATGGTTTGCTTGTATTAATACAGTAATGTGATTTTTTTTTTTACAGGTATGAATCCTCCAAGACCACCTATGTGTCCACCAGGCCCACCAGGACCCCCTGGTCCTCCTCCTCCTGGACAGCCACTTCCCCCAATATTAACTGGACCACCAAATCGTGGCGAACGGCCACCTCCCCCAGTTTTATTTCCTGGACAGCCATATGGCCAACCACCACTAGTTCCTCTGCCACCTGGCCCACCTCCACCTGTATATGGTCCTCCACCTGGGCCCCCTCCTCCTCAACAGGGACCTCCTCCACCCCCTGGTCCATTTCCTCCTCGTCTTCCAGGACCTCCTATGGCTCTTGGACCACCTCCACATTTGCCAGGTCCACCCCCCGGAGGTCCCCCACCAGCTCCGCATGTAAATCCTAACTTCTTTCCTCCACCTGGTAACGCTGGTATGCCTACTTCTGATAGCCGTGGCCCACCACCTTCAGATCCATATGGTCGGCCGCCTCCATATGACCGTGGAGAATATGGACCACCAGGAAGGTAAGTCTGACCTCTTTAAAGAGAAAAAAGTTAAAAAAAACATTTAAGGCCCCATCTTTAATGCCAAATATTATATGTTTTGCAGGGATATGGATGTTGTGAGAACACCTTTAAGTGAAGCAGAGTTTGAGGAAATCATGAACCGCAACAGGGCAATTTCTAGCAGTGCAATTTCCAGAGCAGTTTCTGATGCCAGTGCTGGTTGGTGTTCAATGTGATATATAACAGTTATTTTCTCCCAGTACTAAAGTTCAGTTTTTGGTAGTTATTGCATTAAGAAATCTAGTGCATTTAACTATCATTAATGGTTTCAATATGGAGAACTGCAAGCTGGATAGTCAGTGTCATTCAAAACATCATAGTTTAGCAAACTTTTGTTAAAGTGGACCTCCGACTGACTCCGCAATTGCCTAAGTCGAATGACGCACATGGGATGGCGGGACCAGACTTTTTACCATTTTTATATTAAAAAAAAAAAAGATGCTTTTGCAGGATGGGAGGAGGGGTGGAATGGAAGGAACATGAGGAAGATGGTGAAGGTTTGTTTGGGCAAATGCAGCACGTTTTTAGCTTTATTTAGCTTTGCATTTGAGATTGAAATGCATTCCTTCACAGCAGCATCTGACTTGCTTTTGATCTCCGTTCCAAGGATTAGCCAATTATGTACCATAATGCATATTACTTTTTTTTGTTTTTTCCATTCTTTACTAGTAAGGAACTGAAGGCTGGCCATTGTCAGTAAAGGGTTTTTAGTTATGCTCATACTGTTACAATCCTGATTCAATCATTATTTTTTGGAACTGAAAAGCTATTGTGTACACTAGGGATCGACTGATATCGTTTTTTCAGTGCCGATACGGTACTGATTTTTTGGCCACCACTCCTGTCGATAGCCAATATTTTTGGCCAATATTTTGTACATTACAAAAAAAAATTTCCACTGTCGTACATTTTTAGGTTTTTAATCACTGTTATTGCTGTCACAAGGAATGTAAACATCCCTTGTGACAGGTACTCTTTATGGAGAGATCAGGGGTCTATAAGACCCCAAACCCCTCCTTTGCACTTCAAAGTATTCAAAAGTCAAGATCAGCGTTTTTTAATACTTTATTTTTTAAAACTGGCACCTTTTAAGATGCCAGTAATCCGGGAAGTGATGTCTTGACATCGCTTCTGGATTACTAGATCCAAGACCCGATCTATATCTATCTATCTATCTATCTATCTATCTATCTATCTATCTATCTATCTATCTATCTATCTATCTATCTATCTATCTATATCTACACACATACACACAGCGGGTAAATAATATTGAGCATGTCACCATTTTTCTAGGTAAATATATTTCTACAGGTGCTATTGACATGAAATTGTTGGTAACAACCCATGCAATCCATACATACAAAGAAACCAAAACAAATTTGTTCAGTAATTTAAGTTGTGTATGTGTAATAACATGGAATGACACAGAGAAAAAGTATTGAATACGCTAAAGGAAATTTATTTAATGCTTCGTACAAAATCCTTTGTTGGTAATGACAGCTTCAAGATGCCTCCTGATTTTTGTCAAGAATGTCTTAGTTAATTTTTTCCATTCATCATTCCTTCAATGAAATGAAGTTTGCCAGCACTGTATACTGAAAAACAGCCGCACACCTTGATGTTCCCACTTTCAAACTTCACTGTTGGTATGGAGGTGTTATTGGGGTGATGTGCAGTGCCATGTGACCTCCAAACATGGGGGGTTATTTACGAAAGGCAAATCCACTTAAAAGTACACTTGAAAGTGCAGTCACTTTAAATCTGAGGGGTAGATCTGAAATGAGGGGAAGCTCTGCTGATTTTATCATACAGTCATGTTCAAGCTAAAATGCTGTTTTTTATTTTCTTTGCATGTCCACCTCGGATCTACAGCGACTGCACTTTCAGTGCACTTGTAAAGTGATTTTGCCTTTCGTAAATAACCCCCACGGTGTGTATTATGGCATCCAAAGAGTTACATTTTGGTCTCATGTGACCAGACTATACTCTCCCATTATGTCACAGGCTTGTCTAAATGTTGTGCAGCAAACTTTAAGGAGCTTGTATGGTGAGCGTGCATAGAGGCCATGGCAGTTGAGTGCATTACTTATTGTTTTCTTTGAAACAATTGTACCTGCTAATTCCAGTTTTTTCTGAAGCTGTCCACAAGTGGTTCTTGGCTCCTGGACAACTCTTCTGATTCTTTTCACTCCTCTGTCAGAAATCTTGTGAGGAGCACCTAGACGTGGCCGGTTTATGGTAAAATGATTATCTTTCCACTTCCGGATTATGGCCCCAACAGTACTCACTTAAACATTCAGTTTAGAAAGCATTCTGTAACCAATGCCATCAGTATGTTTTGCAACAATAAGGTTGTGAAGTTCTTGAGAGCTCTTTGATTTTACCTATCATAAGCTGTTTCTTGTGTGACACCTTTTTATAGGCTATCGGTTAAGACTGAACCAGCTGATATTAATTTGCACTGACAGGCAGGATTGCTTTCTAATTACTGATAGATTTTAGCTGGTGTCTTAGCTTGCCATGCGTTTTGCATCTCCCTTTCTTCATGTGTTCAATACTTTTTTCCTGTGCAAGACCATTTTTTTACACATACTGTGCATCCGGAAAGTATTCACAGTGCTTTACTTTTTCCACATTTTTTTAGAGCCTTATTCCAAAATGGATTCAAATCATTATTTTCCTCAAAATTCTACAAGCAATACCCTATAATGACAACCTGAAAGAAGTTTGTTTAAAATTTTTGCAAAAATGAAAAAAATCACATGTACATAAGTATTCACTGCCTTTGCCATGACACTCAAAATTGAGCTTAGGTGCATCCTGTTTTCACTAATCATCCTTGAGATGTTTGTACAGCTTGATTGAAGTCCACCTGTGGTAAATTCAGTTGATTGGACATGCTTTGGAAAGGCACACACCTGTCTATATAAGGTCCCACCGTTAACAGTGCATGTCAGAGCACAAACCAGTATAAGGAATTGTCGTCTGTAGACCTCCTGAGACAGGATTGTATTGAGGTAGAGATCTAGGGAAGGGTACAGAAAAATGTCTTCAGCATTGAAGGTCCCAATGAGCACAGTGGCCTCCATCATCCATAAATAGAAGAAGTTTGGAACCACCCTTCCTAGATTGGGCCTCCCGGCCAAACTGAGTGATTGGGGGAGAAGGGCCTTAGTCAGGGAGGTGACCAAAAACCAGGTGGTTACTCTGGCAGAGCTCCAGTGTTTCTCTGCAGATAGAGCCGAACCTTCCAGAAGAACAACCATATCTGCAGCACTCCACCAGTCAGGCCTGTATAGCAGAGTGGCCAGATGGAAACCACTCCTCAGTAAAAGGCACTTAACAGCCCATCTGGAGTTTGCCAAAAGGCATCTGAAAGACTCTGACCGTGAGAATTCAAAATTCTCTGGTTTGAAAAAGAAAACAAAGATTGAACTCTTTGGCCTGAATGTCATGTCTGGAGGAAACCAGGCACCGCTTATCACCTGGCCAATTCCATTCCTAAATTAAAGCATGGTGGTGGCAGCATCATGCTCTGGGGGTGTTTTTCAGCGGCAGGAACTGGGAGACTAGTCAGGATCGAGGGAAAGATGAATGCAGCAATGTACAGAGAAATCCTTGCTGAAAACCTGCTCCAGAGCACTCTGGACCTCAAGACTGGGGTGAAGGTTTATCTTCCAACAGGGCAATGACCCTAAGCACACAGCCAAGATAACAAAGCGGTGGCTACGGACAACTCTGTGAATGTCCCTGAGTGGCTCAGCCAGAGCCCAGACTTGAACCCGATTGAACATCTCTGGAGAGATCTGAAAATGGCTGTGCACCAACGCTCCCCATCCAACCTGATGCAGCTTGAGAGGTCCTGCGAAGAAGAATGAGAGAAAAATACATGTGCTAAGCTTGTAGCATCATACTCAAAAAGACTTGAGGCTATAATTGGTGCCAAAGGTGCTTCAACAAAGTATTGAGCAAAGGCTGTGAATACTTGTGTACATGGGATTTTTTTCGTCTTTTGTTTTCTTTAATAAATTTGCAAAGATTTCAAACAAACTTCTTTCACTTTGTCATTATGGAGTATTGTTTGTAGAATTTTGAGGAAAATAATGAGTTGAATCCATTTTGTAATAAGGCTGTAACATAACAAAATGTGGAAAAAGAGAAGCGCTGTGAATACTTTCCCGATGCACCGTAACTTCATTTCTGAACTTATTGGTTTCTTTGCATGTATGGATTGCATGGGTTGTTACTGACATGTGGTGAAAATTTCATTTTAATAGCACCTTTTGAAATGTATTTACCTAGAAAAATGGTGACGTGTTAAGGGGGCACTCTGTCTGGAGAAAAAAAAAATGTGATCTACAAATACGGAAAGGTTTCTTCACAGTAAGAGCTGTGAAAATGTTGAATAGACTCCCTCTAGAGCGAGCTGGTTCTGGTCAGCTCAGTAGATTTGCTTTAAAAAAGGACTGGATTCTTTCCTAAATGTACATAATAATTTAGTAATAATGTAACTGGATACTAACATTTTATAGGTAACGTTGATCCAGGAAATATTCGATTTGCCTCTTGGGGGTTCAGGATAGAATTTTTTTTCCCTGCTGGAGCAAATTGGATCATGCATACTGTGCCTTAAGGTAAAAATAATACTTGAGCCTTTAGAACCACTTTAAGGACACAGTGGCTAAAAACATGAATCTTTAAGGCTTTTCTTTCTCTAGTGGGACCCTCCATGAAGCCTATCGTTGCTTCTGTGCAGATCTGTGTGACCCTTGTATTCTGCTCTTAACATTTCATTTTTGACCTGGGTTCTATTCTCGCAGATCCTTCTGCACTTCAGCGCTTGGAACTTCTTGCAAAGGCTTTATGGTATTGCATGGACAGACTTCGGGATTTCCTCAAGCAGATGTCCGATCTTGGCCTTCTGTCTGTTCAATTGCACCAAATTCTTTGACTTTAATTATGGTTTGCTGAACCAGTTTTTGCTCCCTCCCTCCTCCCTGATTCATGCCTTCTCTGCAGAGGTTGAAGCATTTGCCTGCTGCTCTTCAGCAATGCCTGCAGAGGAGCAATTTCAGGGTTTTTACACTAACCTGTTCATCTCCTGGGCCTGAAGGTCTTCCTTCGGATCCAAAAGTTTCATATGAAGTCAGGCAGGTCAGTCATTGCACTGCTGCAACAGGGGTATCTGCTGACATTGGTTGACATCAAAGAAGCCTATTCACTCTTATTTATTTTCTTTTTTTCTAAATTAGCATATTGTTTTTTTAGTGGCTTTTTAGAGACTGTCATTTTCGTTTTGTGGCACTGCCATCTGGCTTATCCACAGCTCTTCGGGTCTTTATAAAAATCTTGGCATCTGTTCTGACTTTTCCTTTCTCTCAGGGTGTCCACATTGTGGGCTACATGGATGAACTGAAGGATTCTTTCATCCTGGCTTTAAATTCATGCTACGGATTGTGCAGACTGTGGGCTTTTTGGCAGTTTGTTTGATGTGTTACCCTCTACTTTTTTTTTTTTAACGTCTCAGTTGACTAAGGGCACTTTCACATTGGCAGCGCCCGGGCATCGGCTTTACCGTTGTTCTTTTGGCCGCTAGCAGGGCGCTCTTTACCCACCGCTAACGGCCAAAAAAGGGTTAAACGTGCCTGTAAAGCAGCGCTGCAGCGGCGCTGCCCATTGATTTTAATGGGCAGGGGTGCTTTAGGAGCGGTGTATACGTTTTTAACATAAATTGTATTAGCCTTTACTTTTTAATTTTGGATAAAATACTAAAAAGTGCAGATCGTGTACCGTGTGATGTGCATGGGATTACAGTTAAAAATATGGTAAGGTTTGTCTTGGGCAATAACTAATTTTAGAATGCATGCTGAGTTCCTTCACAAACTCAAGCTTGGAATAGTATTGTGGTAGTCGGTACCATTTTTAAGCTTTCAGTATGTTTTGGTTTGGGGCCAGTTGCAATTTGCTTTGCACTGCCTGTGAATGAAAATTACCTTTTTTGTGATTTTTATATATTTTTTTATTTTGCAGGTGATTATGGAAGCGCTATTGAAACTTTGGTGACAGCAATTTCTTTAATTAAACAGTCCAAAGTGTCAGCTGATGATCGTTGCAAAGTACTCATCAGTTCTCTGCAGGACTGTCTTCATGGAATTGAATCAAAGTCTTATGGTTCAGGGTCTAGGTAACTTTTCTGTCCTGATAATTTCAGAATGTGTTCCACCTGTGTCTTTGTATAGAAAAACTACACGTGAAGTTTACATGTTGTAAAGCACTGAATACCTTTTCATATTTCCCTCACTGGCCATTAAGAAATAATTCTCTTCTCTCCTAGTTTCTATCTGGCTATGAGAGCTTAATCATGGCGGAATGCAAAAGACTGCCAATAACTTCATCTAGTAAGACTTTTGTTTGGTTTCAGTCTTGAGGAGAGCAAATAATGACTGATACCCAACCTAAACCTGAAGACCCGTTACTATACTGACTTTTAGCAGTGTTAACTTTTAGGGAAGCCTTGCCTTATTGTTCCTAGTATGTCATATTGGAAAGCCTATTTTTTGTTAAGAAGGAATTGTTTTAGTTGTGAGGGGAAATTAACTGAATGATTTCCTTTAGAAGACGTGAGCGTTCAAGAGAAAGGGACCACAGTAGGTCACGAGAAAAAAGCAGGCGGCACAAATCTCGCAGCCGAGATCGCCATGAGGACTATTACCGGGAAAGAAGTCGTGAACGTGAGAGGCATCGTGATCGGGAACGGGATCGTGACAGGGAAAGAGACAGAGAGAGAGAGTATCGTCACCGATAAGCAGGTGGGTATATTAAGAAAAGGAGCCAAAGGTATCATGGAGCAAAAAAGTATTGTTGATTGTGAAAGATTTCATATCCGTGTGCAACACTGTGAAGGTGACCACAGAAGAGGCTTCTTGTCTGAAATCATTTGTATGCATTGGTAAGTAGCGGCTAGCAACTTAATGTCCTCTGTAAAACATGTATTCTACTTAATACCAGACATTAAAAAAAGGGGCTCCCTAAGTTATCCTAAAGCCTCCTAATGGGTTTAAAGAAAAGTGTCTGGTGCCAGTAGCAACCATTCATGGTCAGACTGCTGTGCATTCTTTCATATCTGCACTGTGGAATATTTTGTAATCCCCATCGCTGAATTGTTAATCGCTTGTTCAGCCACATTTATGCAGTGGACCAGCAATCAAAATAGGACTGTTTTTGTTATAACAAGATGTTGGCTCTGTGTTAGGATTAAAGCGGAGTTCCACCCCAAAATGCAATCTCCGCTTATTTGCTTCACCACCCCCCCAGTGCCACATTTGGCACCTTTCAGGGGGGTTAGGAATGGGTACCTGTTTTTGACAGGTCCCTGTCCCCACTTCCGGGAGACGGAAGGCTTCACTGCTGTAAAAATGCCTCCGATGGGTCTCAGTACCAAACGTCACTCCAGCTGATATGTTGATCAGCTGGCATGACGTCCACACAGCACATTCGCAGATAGTCTGAGGCATTATCTGACACTATGCAAACAGGAGGGAGAACATACTTGTTAGCTTGAGCCTTGCTGTTGCAGGGCGGGTTCTGGGTGTGTTGCAACCCGCCCCAACACACTAAACCCACCCTGCTGCAACACACACAAAACCCACCGTTCAGCACATGGAAAACCCGGCCTGCAACAGCGAGGCATATTCGGACAAGTACGTTCTCCCTCCATTGTTTTCATAGCGTCGCCAAGTGCCTCTGACGATCTGCGCATGCGCTGTGTTGTCGTTACGCCAGATGATCAACATATCAGCTGGAGTGACGTTTGGTACTGCGCATGCGCAGACCCATCGCAGGCAGTATTCGACGGGAAACAGAGTTCCCATAGTGGAGATGGCGGCGGCAGCACCCGACAGCTGATCTGAAAATCGGCTGGGGTGCCGACATCGTGGGCTCCCTGAACAGGTAAGTGTGCATATATTAAAAGTTAGCAGTTACAGTATTTGTAGCTGCTGACTTTTAATTTTTTTCTTTCCCCTGGCTGGAACACCTCCTTTAAAGCAAAGTTCCACCCAAAAATGGAACTTCTGCTTTAAGTGAAGGTGACCCCCTGACATGCCACATGCCTCTTTTTAGGAGCACCCAGCTCCCACTTCCTCCCAGGTCTCCTCTCCCCCCTCCCTCCCGTACAATTCACCTCTCCCCCCTCCCTCCGTGCAATCTTCTGGGACACGTCCCAGAAGATTTCCCAGCCAATCGCGGCTTGCGCATGTGCAGTGCTTGCCTGGCTATCAGAATGCTTGCGCCGCGGAGAGGAGCGGGGCTTCATTCACCTGGATCGTGGGACAGGTGAGTGTCTGATTATTAAAAGTCAGCAGCTACACTTTTTGTAGCTGCTGACTTTTATATGGATGGAACTCCACTTTAAGTGCAAAATCCACTTTTTTTATTGTTCTATGCCTAATAAATCTACCTCATTGTCATGTGCCAAAAAGATAAATAAAATGGTGTTCATACACTGCATTTTTAACCTAAAGATAGTTTAGGCACATTTTTCAAAACATGCATTGTATGGGAATGTGCATATACATGTGTCCATACATATTGGCATGCAGTTTGGTACATTTCTGATGATTTCAATAGGATTCAGCAAATAAACAGACAAGGAAGAACAAGCCCTCCATGTAATGTTAGGAGGCCTAGGGTGGAGTTGGAGGTCTTGGCAGGGTTAAAGCCAACTCTGGGGAACCAAAAGTCCTCCATTGCAGTGCGGCTGTGCTGTGCCTGCACTATACGTTTTTAACTGCTGCTTTATGTCTAGGGGACAGGAAAAGCACTTTTACCTACCCAATCCTCCACTGCTCTGGCATTGGACTGCCCCCCAACATCTTCGCATCCAGTGTGAGCCCTGGATCAGTCTTGAGGACATCGGAAGTCTTTAAACCGTTGGAGCATAGCAGAGTAGAGGCTGCAGGGACCAGTCTAGCGGTGCAGAAGATTGGGTACATAAAATTGCTGTCCCCCTTGACATAAACAAGCGGGTAACCCTTGCAGTGTGGGCGCAGCCCCACAGCAAGGGCGGAGTTTGTTCTTCCAGAGTTTGGCTTTAAGCTTAATTTTATATATATATATATATATCTCTATCTCCATTTTGACTTCGGAAATATTTGTTAAATAGCATTGGTTTCATGGCATAAGCTATTTTTGGGCCCCTCTCCTCTCACAAATAAGGTGGATTGTTCAGTCACTTTATTTATTTTTTTTTGAGTGTGCCTTTTTTTTATATTGAGCAGCAACTTGGAAGACATTGTTATGCTCGTTATGCTTTGCAGTGCAATATAATCCACCTCCCCACAGCCTAAAACCATGTTTAACAAAACTTTCTCATCAAAGTGGCAAATAAATGTTTTATTATTTTATAGAAATGTGTGTGGAGCATTGTAACCCCCTCCCCTTAAAGAATAGTGTGATCAGTGTTTTGGTATTACTAAAGTATTTATAAAATCGAAATCTATTTTTGTGGTATGATGTTCCCACTACTATTTTGTAAAACTCGTTTCCAGGTATTTAATAATGGTCAAAATGAGAAATCGTGAAGTATTTTGTTTATGTTTTTAAAGTCAGCATTGCTATTTTAGCAATCCCTCCCAGAAAAAAAGAAAAGAATATTGTTCAAACTTGCCTGTCCTGCTGCCTGGGACACTGAACTTCTTTCTTGAAACGCTAAGCTTGCTAAAGAGGCTTCAGCACCCTCTGAGTGAATCAGCTACCTGTGTCCTCCTCCTGCACTTTGTGGTTTCTGCCACCGAAATTTAAAAATTTTGTAAATTTTTATTTTTAAATTTTATTATAAGCTTTGATGTAAGTACACATCACAAATTGCTTCCATGGAGCCCCTATGTCAGGGATATGCAATTAGCGGATCTCCGGCTGTTGCCGAACTACAAGTCCCATGAGGCATAGCAAAACTCTTGACAGCCACAAGCATGACACCCAGAGGCAGAGGCATGATGGGACTTGTAGTTTTGCAACAGCTGGAGGTCCGCTAATTGCATATCCCTGCCCTATGTGATAACAATAGAGTTGAGTGGTGAAAAAAATAAAGTGTAAAAAAATAAAGTAGCATATGCCTTTCTAATTGTGTATTTTTTGTACTCTAAACCAAAATAAGAATTTATTAAATATTATGTGGTTCAAAAACAAACAATTAAATTTCCCTCCCCTCAACACCATTCCCTGCCACTGAAAGGTTGTTGTTTTTCTTTTTTTCTAAGAAACCATTGACACGCTAACTTAGACGCATGCCTCAGAGGTGCCCAAGTATGAAAACATTGATTGTGCTACAAAGATTCAATATCGTTGTGCATGCCAATGTGAGAGCAATAATTCTCTCGAACCTTGATTTCAGGTTCACTCTAAACTGATGATCTGTAAGGGTTTTAAATTGTTGCCTATAAAACATTGTACCAAAGTTAGGAACTGTTTTCTGGGGCGCACACAATTTTAAGGCTTGATGTGTTTGGTATCTATGTACTCAGCACAACCTAACTTTTTATATCTTTAAGAAAATTTGGCTACTGTATTGCATTTATGTGCACAAAAATTAAGTAATGTAATTTTACTTAAAATATGCTCTTGATAAACCATTGCATTTAATATTGTTTGACATAAAGAATTGGAAATACCACAATTTTATTTTACAGGATCGCTTTAAAAAAATTGTTAGGGGTTTTAATTCGGGCCTAAACTGCAAAAAAAAATGCAAAAACATCTCTTGCAGCAAAACGGTTTAAACCACAGCACAACTGGGGGCCAGGCATTTGATACTCGCAGAAATTGCTACAAATTTGATTTAAAGGCAGGTAATGGTAAAATGAATGGATAAATGGAAATTGTGGGGGAGGATACACTACTTCAGGAACATAAGCATCGTATTTCCTGTATTGAAATAATGGAGCCATCGAAAGATAAAAAGGTGTGAACAGGCAGGTTTTTTTTTTTTTTTTTGGACATACTATGTACTTCTTCTTCTGTAGTAAAGGGTGTTGGTTCTTGCCTGCCTTTTCACAATGGACTTTACAATGTACACTGAGCTGCGCAATTTCAGCATTTTCCTTGATGAATGAACTCCTGTATATGCACGGGAGTCCTATCATTTCGGTATGGCCAAAGATTCCAAACCTGGAAGAAAACCAGTCAAAAGGATTGGTGGCTGAAACAAAGCTTGCTGACGTTGCATTGCTGGAGGGGAGGTGGGTATAGTTCTGCTGTAAGTTACCTTTTTTAAGCTTGTTTATTAATAGAGCTGTATCCACTGGGACATTCAATTGTATTAGGCCTTTTCTCTTTATTTTTAACCTCTTGCTGCCAGTCGCACACATATATGCAGCCGCTTGGGAGGTGGGCCTTACTGCTGAGTGGTCACATATATGCGACCCCAAACTACCGTGCTGAGAGCATGCTCCCTGCACACTCCCAGCATTGTAGCCTTTGGGATCAGTAAGCTCCTGATGCATACTTGCTTGTCGGAAGCTTTCCAATCATGTGAGCACTGTGACAGCCAATCACATTGGTCAAATGCTCGCTTCTGCCTCCTGGTTTTTAGAACTCTTAAAGGGCCCAGGAGGTGGTCTGTGCGGAGGGGTTAATAATTTTGACAGTAACACACTTCTGTCCTAGGTAAAGTGTTTTTTTTGTTTTTTTTTGCCCATTGAGATAGCCAGGATACAAATTTTCACTACATATAAAGAAACATGGGTACAAGTGCTGAGATATGTAGCCTCTCAGCCTTTATAAAACAGTGACAGTGTGGGACTATATAATCTACATTGCAGAGATGTCTGGTGTGTGATTGTGCGTGTTTTTTTTTGTTTTTTTTGGGGTTTTTTTACACTGCAAAGTCTATGCTAATGGTTTGTTTTCTCAAACATGTTTTGCTTACAGTACACTACACTATAAAGAATAAAATCAGACTATGGGTAGTGGAATAGCATTTCATGATTTAGCAAGTGTCTCATGGCTTTTCCACAAATGTTAACCACTGAACTTGGGTTCTTTGGAAGAAAGAATCAATTTGGTTATAAACCTTGTCTAGCTACTACTGAGCCTCCAGGTATAAAATGGTGCTACTGGTTTAATCTACCAGCCGCCTTCTCCACAGGCATGAGCATTAATAATGTTTTATTCATGTAGGTCTTTAAGATAGAACAGAGTAGCATTTTGTTAGAGTAGGTGCTGCCAGTACCTGTGAACGAACTGGATGGCTTTTTCCTAACCAGCATTGCTTGCAGTGGACCTGCACTCCCTGGTGTGCCCCAAGTTCTGCAGGCAGTGTTCTCTGGAACATGAAATATATGCCTTCTTGAGGTAGTTCTGTCACTTTGCCCATTCATGATTAAACCGGGGCTTTTCCACTATACTTAGAACCTAATGTTGGCTTTTTGGTTTTCTAATGCGCACAGTCAAATAGAACAACACGGTGTGCTGATGACTAGGGCATCGGTCTTCTGTTCAGATGAATTGCAGTCTAATCACTGTTTGTTCTTCAAATCAATTATATTGGCATCACCCATTGAGAAGTTTATCTCCCAGTTAAGTGAGAGTCCAGTTATTGGCTCAATTTGAGTCAAGGGCTTGGTGCTGCTCAATAAACAGGCCTGTACCCATCAACACTAATGAACAGCTTTCATTTTTCTTGTCCCCATGCCACTTGACTGCCCTTGCCCCCACATTCACCCTGGAGCCCTCATGTTACTTCACAGCTGCTGGCCAGTAGAGGAGAGAACGATTCTGCCAGCCCTGGCTTTTCTGCGCCCAACTAACCTATTTGCTAGAAAGTTTTTTTTTAAATCGCTATGGCAACCTGATGACTGGGAAATGTTCAGCTCTTTGTGTATGTGTATAACATAAAAATATATAGTGTATATTTGTGTGTAAACACTTTAGGCGTGCCTGTGATTTTTTTTTTTTTTTATATATATCTTTTGCAAATTTGCACAGCCATGTTGGATTATGTATTGTCTATCCTTAGCAAGTTGTAAAGGCAGAAGGTTTTTTTTTTTTTACCTTGCCTGTATAACCTTCTGCATGCAGCTCTCCCCTTGGCACCCCCCACCTCCCCTTAAATACCTACCTCAGCCTGATTTTGATCTAGCGATGTGCACAAGAGCCAAGACTCTCTGCTATCTCTCCTCATGGCTCAGATACAAAGGGAGCCATTGGCCCACGCTGCTGTCAATCACAGCAGTCGCACAGTGGGGCTCTGGAGCGAGCATGCACGAGTGCCCCCATTGCGGGGGGAGGAGCCAAGAGCATTGGTGAGGCATCTAAAAAAAAGGAGGATCGGGGCTGCTCTGTACAAAACTATTACATGGAGCAGGTAAGTATAACACATTTCTTCTTTTTTTTTTTTAAATAAATCACTTTAAAGCACTATTAAACCCAAAATAAAAAATGTGTTTATATCGCAGCTTACCAGTCCTCCAATGCGGTGGCTGCATTTGTTTTTTGTTTTTCTTTTCACCTGGTGATCTGGTCAAAAATGCACTTACTGTCTCATTGTGTCTCCACTCTGCATGGAGGCACAACAGAGCCACCATTGGACAGTAGCATTGTCAATCTGGAGTGAAGGTAGTGTTAGATGCATGAGCAAATAGATTATGCTAACATATTAAAATCAAACTGATGCTAACACTTTTAAAACAGTTTTATTTCTTTTTTGAGGGGGGGCGTGATAGGGAATAGACTAGTCAAGTTTAGTTTTACAGCATGTTCAAATGCACATGCAGGTTAATAGTAATAAAAAAAAAAGAAAAAACTTATGGAGAAGTAAAAGTACTGCAAGTAAGGTAAAATAGTTGCTATTTATGTGCTTATACCTACACTTTAAATTGGTGCCAGGGTCCCTTTTAAGGCAGCTAATTTGAATGGACTGCCAATACACTAAAAATGGGAAGAAAATCATTTTTTTGTAATGCAGTGCAGCACAGTACATGGCAGGTTGTTACCATGCGCTGAAATGGCTTTAGTTGCTTTAGAGCAACAGGGTTCCATTGAAAATGAATGACACTGCAGTGCACAGTTGTGAATGGGACCTTGAACGCCATTAATCATTTGGCTTTAATAACTTACTGTGGGCTAGCTTGGATGAAGACTTCTCCATTTGCCATTACTGTGTGAAAGCTAGGGATTCCATATTACTCTGTAGAACCTTTGTAGAATACAGTAAGCAGTGTCCAGTTTCAGAGGGCTATGAGCAGTCTCCTTCTACTAGAAAAAAGTTTTGGAACTGCCTTCTATTTTTGTCAGTGAATAGTAGGCGTCGTCTGATTAGCCAATGTGGAGATTGTGACATCCTCTGCTCCACCTCGGCCGATCAGAACCCACCTATAGTTATGGCATATGTAGAAATCGCTTTATCAAAACTGGTCAACAATTGGTTTTTAAAAATTAAATGAATTCCTGGAGTAGTTCTTTAGTGAAACCTGTGAGCACTGCTTGGACGCATCATTAGATGCAAAGTAAAATCTTGTAAGAACTGTGGAATTTTGCCCTACTGATGACAAAAATGGCACCGGTTCCTGTATTTTTTTTTTTTTTTGTTAAGTGCATGTGAATCCTCCTCTCGTGCCTTGCTTGCTTAAGTTAAGCTGGGTGCATGTAGTTACCTGAGGGATTCTAATAAAGTAAAACTTTGGATTGCAAGCATAATACGTTCCCGGAAGCATGCTTGTAATCCAAAGCACTCGTATATCAAAGCAAATTTTCCCATAAGAAATAATGGAAACTCAAATGATTCTTTCCACAACCATTTATTCATAAGCCCTTCAGTTTATAGCCCATATAAAAAGATTATAGCAATGTGATAGGTTGTGTAACCATAAAATGTAAATCCACAAATGGCAGCTTCCACAAGGGGATTGGAAGCAAAATCCAGCAGGAGCTAGAGAGTATAAAAAAGAGAGGCGCCTCTAAGTGTAGAAATATGGTTACATTTAATGAAGGTACAACGTTTAGCAACTCACATGGTTGATGATTAAAACAGGCACATCTAGGTATGCAGGCATCTACGATAAAGCTGTTTACATAGACCATCCCCTGCACCACCGGCTTTCACCGATGTCGGTCTGCAATTGTGACCGGGAAGACTACCCTGCAGTAGAGCAATCTGAAAGCGAGGCTTGAAACGCTCGTGGAGTGCAGCGTGGAAGGGACGACGTCAATGGCAGTGCGGAGGATGGTCTAGGTGGACAGCTTTATTCCGGATGCCTGCATACTTAGAAACTCACATGGTTGATGATTAAAACAGGCACATCTAAATGTTGTACCTTCATTAAATGTAACTGTATTGCTACACTTGGAGGCACCTCTTCTCTTTTATACGCCGTTGTGACAAGACGCTACTTGTATATCAAGACATCGCTTCAAAATGTATTAAGTGTTGCTTGTCTTGCAAAACACTCTCAAACCACGGTTTTACTGTAATTTATAAATGATCAACCCCTTAAGTATTTTTTTTTTTTTCCATCAGACTTACACATGGGCATTTAGACAACCTCCTGTACAGCTAGTAAATCAGTGCAATGGCCTATTGTTCCATTTGTGGAAAACAATAAACTATTGTTGTACATTAGGTAACCTTTTTAATTGCAAAGAGACAATTGTATTAAAACTGCAATACAGACATTTTCTCGTAGGCAGTTGGGATCACACCAGAGTTCCAATTTTAAATTTACTCAGGCGGACATATTTCCAGCTAAATTAATATGCATCTTAAAACAAGTAGTTTATATTTAACTACAGATAACACAAAAAAAAACGAAAGTACTTTCCTTCAGTTGCATATTTGATTTCAGTAGATTTAACTTCAGTATTGAATGGTATTACTTTTTGTTCAATGCACTTTAAAATATTATTTAGTACAATTTCATTTTTTAATAAGAAAAAAACAAAAGTGTTGGAAAAATTTGTTTTTGTAAGACATGCCTTCTTTTCTGTTTAGCCGTCACAGTTGCTAAGAATGAACTATTAGAATTCCAAAACTTTGTGACTCATTTACCTATTGTGATTTTGGACTATAATTTGTGCCTGGTTAATCATGTTGTGTTTCACTTTTTCATCATTAAAAAAAATCTTTTTACATTGTTTGTGTTTATACAATTTCTTGTATAGTGTATCTACAAGTGCAAATGCATAATTGGCTCTAATGTTGCAACAAAAAGCATGACTTTTAAATGAGATTCAGTGCTACTGTGTAACATTGGGGTTGATTTACTAAAATTGGAGAGTCGCACAATCTGGTGCAGGTCTGCAGAGAACCAATCAGTTTAGGTTTTATTGTCGAGGCTTAATTAAACAAGCTGAAGTTAGAAGCTGATTGGTTACCATGCCCAGCTGCACCAGATTTTGCACTTTTAGTTTTAGTAAATCAACCCAACTGACTTACATGATACTTTTAAGTGTCCTTATACCCTACAGCTCATTTGCCTGACGTTTTGGAAACCCACCTATGACTAATTTAAAGAAGTACACATTTCAGAACCATAAAGGTACAAAAGTTCAGGACTGCAGTGCATGCATGGAGTGGTGCCTGCACACACTTTTTTTTTTTTTTTTTTTTTTAGACATTTTCCCCTGGTAGCTCAGGAGCCCTAAATCCCAAGCCCCTGTAATCTGTAGATTTCAATGCTTGCAGTGTTCATCACTGACCCTACCCCTTACAAATACATACATATTCTTATTGATCCATCACTGTGATGACCAGTCTTTTTGGCACAGTTGAAATGTATTAGAGGGGTTGGGCCATCTTTCAATGTGAATAAAAATTGAACAATCTTTCAATTCACTGCAGCCTGTGATTTTGTGGGCTCCTGGGCTGTAGAGAAAAAACTAACCAAGGGTATGTGCAGGCACTGCTTGGTATGTGGATTACACTGCTGTTACCTGTTTGCTATCCTTAGGTGTATATTTAAGCAGGTAGCTAGCAAGACAGACTTCACCTAACCTGCACATTCAAACACATGCATGATTGACATGTCTTTTATATATGGAACTGTCATATACACAAGGCACGTGTAAAGTCTTGGCGTTTTGCATACGCCAGTCTTTAAGGTCAAATTTTAAATTTTATGCTGTGATTTTTGTAAATTGGTGGAATTGATTTACATCATTTTATATGTAAACCTTTGTAATACATGTCCTAGTTTGGAAAAGTTCATTAAATAGGACTTGCCATAGTCAAACGGTGACTCTCTTACCCACCCATCCTTTTTGTATTAGCAATTTTTCTTAAATTCATTACAATATGGCTTTTTTTTTGCTTAAAACTGACTTAAACTTATACAGAATCTCTTTATTAAAATTACTGAAGCAGTAAAAGGTGTAGGTTTGTTTTTTGCTCTGACATCCCACTGGGATTTGGGGTCTAGAACCCATCCCATGTTGGATTACAAGCAGTGCTTGGTGTTGCACAGTGTATGTATCATCAGTGGACTGGTATCTTGATATAGTAAGGTGTCATAAATTATTACATTTTTACACCTACTAATTTCTCTCTTTTTTTTTTAAACACTTTAACGTGTAGTTTTGGTCCGCTTTAAGTCAGTTTTTGCTTGTATGCAATGATCTATATATCGGTGTGAGCAATCCACTTTTGTGGCCCTGTGTCAGAGAAGAATACTGCACTTGGGGTTTTAAAAAAATAAGTTGGGAAATGATAAAAACTGAATTGATAAATAGTGTGCATGACAGTTTAGGGTTTTTTTTGTTTTTTATAACGCACTGAATGTGTATTCACTAAATATTTTCTGCAGGTGAACCACTGTAATTTAAAACACATGTACAAGAAAGATAACACCTGAAGTGAATGTTTGCTGACTGTCACATTCACTGCTTTATAAATATACCCCTTCCTGTTTAAAAACTCTCTTACAAATAAAACTAATGAAAATTTTTTTTTAATTTACTTTATTCCCCCTTTATCTGTTTATAAATATAAGCCTATCCCCAGTTTTGCAGACATGATAATACTTGGGGAAATATTTTGGTGTTTTACAAGTAGGAAGAGGAATTTGCTTTCTGACACATATTGGCACTGACACACTAGGCATTCACAGTTGTTTTTGTGGTGAATGGTAAAAAAAATAAAAAAATCCCCCTTTTTTTAAAATAATTATGGCCAAAAGGAGTTAAACTTTTTTAAATGTTAAAAATATTTATACTGACGTTACAATTCCTTTTAGTGCTGACATTTTTTTGGTGTCCATGCTTTGTATATTTAATCTAACAAAAAACAGCATTTAGTACACTGTAAGTAATAAACATGCTTGTAATAAACTGTCCCATGGACCAATACTGTAAACTATGACATTTTGTAAACCTTGTAATTTTCTGTAACATTCACAACTATTTGCTGTAAAATATTCCTTTTGTAAAGAACTGCATTGATATAGCCTAACTATATTGATAGGCTTTTAGTATGCTGTATTTAACGCTGGCCAGACTTGGTTACAAAAATTAATAGTGCTTACTTGTATTTAACAAAACAAATTTATAGGAAAACCTTATTTTTGTTGGGAACAGATTTGTGGTCTTGTTACATAGACAAAACGTTCCGTTCAGTTCCTGCTGATGGTGATCTCTTGGCGTTTCTATATGGTCATAAGGCATTTTTTTTTCTTTTTTTGTATTTGAAATGTATACTAGCAAGTAATACATTTTTTTATGACTGTTATTTTGATTACATATATTCAGAGAGATGAAGGAAAAATTTTATACAGCATGACAGGTATATTCTTAGTGTCATGCCTATCCACACTGCTTCATGGGTTGAAGTAAATCTACGTTATTGTTTTTTTGGTATATTTTATTGGCTCATTCTACATACTTTTTTAACATTTTCTTACTACACCAATACCTGTTAAAAAAAAAAAAAAAAAACAGTCCTCTTTAACGTGTCCTAATCAGGAGTGTTTAGCATACTTTGCTGTCTTCATATTATCGTACGCCTGCATTTTATTTATTTTTTAACTTGTTGGGTTGGTAATTTTGATTTCCAAGTAACTTTTATTAGTAGCACATAGTGTTGAAATATTTACTAAAGCAGTACAATATATTATTGTCTTATGTCATCAAGAACTTTGACTAGAAATATAAATGTTTTACTTAATAATGCACACAAATACTTTTAATTTGACTAATGCTTAAAGAAATATAAGTATATTTTGTCAGGCATTTTTCTCATACCTGTGAGTGTAGAATCAGGGCAGTTATCTCCCACTGTTTTCATTGAGAGAATGCAGACTTAAGCCAGCCATGGAAGATTTGAATCTTGGTTGGTTCAGCAGGGACTGGCTGAGATTCAAACCATCTATGGGCAGGCTGATTGTATACAAGTCAATCCATCGATCGACTTGGGTACAACCAGCATACTGGATTTTTACATGCGATTATTGCCAGTGGCTATAGCAGCTAGCAATAATGACTGTGTTCTCCAGGTAGGGACTGCGGCTACACACCCCCACCGGGAGAACACTATGGCTCCATCGGAGGGATTCCCCCATCAACACTGTGTTGATGGGGGAATCAATTGCTTTTTTTTTTTCTTGCAGGAAAGAAAATCGTATCCTCTATGGTCTGCCTTTAATAATGCTTCTGATGGCAACTTTTCTCTGTAAATAAATTGACAATTGCATATTGTATGCTTTAGCAAATGTTGCTTTTGTCCCATTTTTTTGTATATACTGCTTTAGCTTTGTAACGTGTATACTTGGTATGTATGTAATATATTTTTTAAATGTAATAATATATCAGGATTTTTAAGAAAGTTGCATCTTAACTTCACGTTGAGCTCATGCTTGCCCTGGGTGATCTAGTTACAAGACAGTAAAATTTCAATTTTTCAAAACTGATCAATCTTATTTCATGGATGTCATTTAGGCTTAGTTTTAGTCTGAAATAATAATTTTATACCAGCAACCTTCACTATTTAATTTTTTTATTGTGTAATATTTTATATGTTAAGCATTTCTTGATACTTTTTTCATATTGATTTCGTAGCTAACAAAATGTTTATCAAAACAGTAGGAATTTGATGTTCATTTTCAAATTGTCATAAAATAAATCACTAGGATTTACTATGAATTTTTACAATTACAGAATTGTTTTATTTGTACTGGCTGTTTAGTGGAAGAGGACTGTGATTTTAAAAAACACTTTTTATATTTTTTTTATATAATTTATTGCAAGCTAAACAGTTGGGCTAAATTATTAAAGGGGTCCGAGGCTGTTCACTAAGCAAAGTAAGTCTCCCCCTAGGGTAGTAAACAAGGTGAAGTTGTGTATGCTTTGAATACCAAATCGCTCAAGGAAAATGGGGGGGCGGGGGAGGATTATTTTCACTTTCGATAGTTGGATGATTGAAGTACCAGAGCTTTACCTTATTTGTTAAATGCATAACAGTCACTTTGCTTAGTGAACAGTCTTCGTTCCTCCAGTAAATCAACCTAAGTGTATTTAAAAAAAAAAAAAAAAAAAGCTCCAATAATAAAAATAAAAATTTTGAAAGAAAATTGACCTTTCTACTCCATATGTAATTGTGTTTAATTATGTAGTGTTAATGTATTTAAAATGTCTCCCAAGTGCAGTTAGCATGTTTCTGTTGGTTAGAATATGTGATGCATCTTGCAGACTTTTAAATGTAACCTTTACCAAACCTTTTTACATTTTAACCTTTTAAAAAGCAATTTTTTAAATTCTTAGTATACATATATGTATGTATATTGTGTGTTGTTTTTTTTTTTTTTTTTTTTTTTTCTTTTATGATGAGTAGCCTATTATTGCACAGGTTTGCCTGCGTGTTAGGTGTTTGTCTTAAAGCTAAGAATTTTGCTTGGATATGAGACCCCACCTAATACTCAGCTATGATTTTCTGTAAAACACATTTTTACAATTAAATTCTTATATGCATGTATATAAAATACATTAGCTATTTTTGCTGCATGTGATTTATCAAAATACGGCATCAATTTTAGTATGTTGTAATTGCTTACAAAATGTTTGTACAATTATCAGATTTTGTATGTTATGTACTGTAGCAAAAATCTACATCACAAATCTTAAAACGTTACAGCTGAAAGAAGAGGAACATCTTTAAAGATCACATGTTCATCTAATGGAAAAGAAGATACTTGGCCATCAGTTTGCTACATATGATTCAACAGCTCAAAGTTACGGATAAAAATGAGCAGATCTAGATGTGAATAAAGCAATTCTGCAAACATGGTAACCAGTAGATCTACTTTTATTTTTTATGTTGCATAAATGTTTTATTTGAAGGAAACCTGTGTGACTTAAACCTTTATTAACTCTTGCAATTTGGGTTTATACATTATATTTACAATTTATAATGTACAAGCAGTTGGGAAAAAAACGCTCTTTCTTGTTTTTATAGTTGTTTATTCCTGTTAAAATGTTCGTTTCCTGATAATGTCTGTAAATACCACCTCAATTACAGTAGATATAGTGTTGTAATAAACTGTTTAATGGGGCTGATGTGTAAAGCTTTTCAAGTTATTTTGCTGTTTACACCTCAGGGAAAGGTTTGATTTTGGCAGTATGTTCTTCCTTTTTTACAAAACAGATTTTATTTCACATACACTGAAGTTTTTAGAGATGCATTAGCATAGTTTCCTGTCTCATTTATTTATTTACTAGATAAACACATTTTTATACATTGTATTTCTGGACCAATAGCTTGGTTATTGGTGGTTATTTGGCTGTGGTCTGTGTCAAATACAAACTCAATACTTTCATTTGAGACCAGCTGTGATTGTGTCCTTAAATGGTTAACCATTCCATTTGTTTTTGATTGTATATTGAAAAATAAAATGTTAGAATATTGCAAGAAAATGGAATGTCACTATTGGTGTTGCAAATTTGATTTTGGGGAAGAAAAAAAATCCATATTGGCTACTGCTTAACTGGCAGCTTGTCCTCTCATTAATTATGAAATTGCTTCTCCCACTGTAAAAAATGGGTGATGGCGTTAACTTTCCTTTCTACCCAAAATTATTTTTCTTTCTGTGAAAGATTTAAAGTAAATTACTACCACATTTTCAAGAGGCCATGTATGTTTACAAGTTTCCAAGACCTTTGGTGGCATGATCAATTTTCAAACTGCTTCGTTGCTGTTACTGTTCTGTTAAACAGGTTCTTCCATTTAGTGGAGAAAGTATTCTCTGCAGAATATATTGTGAGTAAAATAAAAAAATCTAATTGGGAATGTTTTTCACACTGTGTAGCAAGCCAAGGAATGTCCATTGCTTGTATGTGTCTAGGAACTATACCATCAATGTTTGTTGTAGTCAACTAACAAATTTTATTTTCATAAGGGATTTTTGGACTGTAAAAGACCCAACATACCCCCCTCCCCAGAAAAACATTTTTTTTTCTAGTTTTTCTGACGTGTTAAAGACTTTTTTGCCTAAAATAACATGTACACAGGTAAGTATTTCATCACAGTGTATTTTCTCAATATTAGAAGATGTATTCTAATTCATTTTTTTAAGATAAACCGGTTTTGTATCCTATAAGCTGTAAAAATAGGCTTTATAAAACATTGTCCTCAAATTATTTTCCACTTTTATGAAACAGTTATTACATGCATGGCTCTTCAAATCAAAACTGGCTGGAGCATTGCTCTGTAAATATTATTTTACTGCTGATTTAAAAAAATAGCCTGTGATGTTGTGTGTACATACAGATGTCTAGAGTTAGGAAATTTTGTTTATGGACAAAAAATGTTTTTTTTTTTTTTTTTTTTCTTTCTCCCCCCCCTCGTCTGGCCATCCTGTATTTTTTGTAGTTTACATCTTATTGATGTAAATAACACCTATGTGTTATCAAGTTAAACTTTATTTTCATACATAGAGATTTTAATGTGGTACAATTATTTAGCTATTGCCAAAATATTGTAAACTGTGAAGTGCGTGAATTGAAATTTGCTCATTATTGTGAAGTGTTTTGTTTTTGTTTACCAGTCCAACTATTTTATAGACGCATGTTTGGGTGTTCAGATTTTTTTTTTTTTTTAATGCTTTTTAAATATTCTAAGATTAAGCTGTGAAATATTGCTATAAATAAACTTGTTTTCATCATATGTTACTGTTACTGTTTGGTTTTGCAAGCCAAGACTGCTGCACTATAAGTAAACTGCAAATGTATTCTTTGCGCAAACTGTGTATATAAGCACTAGACTTTTTTTTTTTCCTATTTATTCACACAGAATCGTGTATCTTGGGGAACCTGGAAACATTTTCTGTATATTTACTAAATAGGGATTGTGTCAAAATAGGGATTACACTGGCAAACAAATGTAGTCCAGCCCAGGATAATTTAACTGCCATCATGCTAGTGTCCTAGGAGGATGTGTTCTTCCACTCTGCTGGAAATAGTCTAATCAAATTTTTGCTAGCATCGATAGTTCTTCACGAAGGTGCTCCCCCGCTTTCCAAAGAGTAAAGAGCATCTATTAGTGTATTGCAGACACTTGGCTTGCATCTCAAATGTATGGGTGCAGGAGAAAAGGTCCAGGTGCCACAGTTTAGCTCCCAGTCCCCTCCTTGTTTTCTAATCTCCAACCTTCCTGTCTCATTGCACAGTTAGGCAGATCTCTAGCTTGCTTTCTAGGAGCTTTTGAAGCAAGGAGTCATTGCCCCAGTTTCTGTGGCTGATTGGTTGCAGGAATTTTTCACCAACCTGTTCAGTTCCCAAACTCAAAAAGGGCATCCTCCCCATCCTGGATTTCAAAGCACTGTATGGGTTCATTTGCATTCAGCGATTCTGAATGGAATCCACCAGGTCTGTCATCCCCTCCCTTCACCAGGGAGACTACTGTGGACATGAAGTATGCATACCTGCATGTCCCCATATAGCTCACCATTCAATCTCATCTGCACCCCAGGCATTCACCAATGTGCTAGCCCCACGATTAGCTCTGTTTCACTCATGAGATACTTAGACGACCACCTTCTGAGGCTAACAGTTGTTACAGGCTGTGTCTGACAATGCAGCCTTGACTGCTCACATGTTCCATTGGTTCAGATAGATTCTGAACTCTTAGAAATCAGTGCTGGGTTTAGTCCTAGACACTGCTCAGGCCAGAGTATTTCTCCCTCAGCAGAAGTTCCAAACTTCTATCCCAGACTTTAGTCCAGGAGTCGTCTGACTCTCTGCTCCAGACGCTTACAACACATTATTCTTTTATTGTGTGACAAATCAGTCCTGTCCATACAGATTGTTTTTGGCATAGGTTGTCCCTGGCCTGTTGGTTTAGAAATCCAGCCCTGAAATTGGGAAAGTCCGTTCATCCTGCCTTTTGAAAGATTATCGCAATGGATGCTAGTCTGTTGGACTAGGAAGGAATCTCATCCTCCAAACTATGGCCTGGAGTTTTGAGCAATCTGTTGCATTGGGCCGTTGTGCTGTAGGGTCACTGTCACTGTAACCAGGTTCAGTCAGACAACACCATGCCTGGTGTACAAAAAAAATAGAACATTTTAAAATGGGCAGAAACATGGTTCAAAAACTGAAACGGTTTTATCTTCTGTTGTAGGCATCCTCTAGTGGAAGCGCTGGTGCTCTTGTGAGTCTTTTGTTGGTATATTATGCAGGATTGAGATGGGAGGGCATGCTTGTGATCTTCATTTTTCGGGTTTGGCCTAGGTACATGTGGTTCTGGTTACAGGTCTTAGCTAAGCTGCTCGTGTCAGACAAAACAATTGCCTTGTGGAGGTGGTGGGGCACTGGCGAGATTAGAATGGGTCAAATCTCTTGGGGTTACCAGTGCAGTGGTAACCATCCTTAACAGGTGAATCATCAGCTGTCAGCGGCTTCCCACTGACAGCTGAATGTAAAAAAAACATGCCGGAAATTAAAAATTATGGGGGGGGGAAAGTATGGGGTCCTCCCCAATGCCTACCATGCCCTTCGTGTCTGGTATGGGTTTTAAGGGATACCCCACACTAAAATTAAAGAAGAAGAAAAATTGGCGTAGGGCCAGACCAAACACCCCCCCCGAAATCCATAAGAGACCCTTATCCAAGCATGCAGCCTAGCGGGGAGGGAAATGCAAGCGCCCCCCCAGGCCACATACCTTCAACTTGGAGGAGTAGGTGCTTTGGGGCGGGAGCTCTGCTAGATTTCGATAATCCCTCTGCCTGCAGACACCAACAAGCACCGGCCAGGGTTATGAGTATAAGGCTCTTGTCCCCATCAACATGGGGACAAGGTGCTTTGGGGGGGGAGCAGAAATGTTTCCTTTAGAAATTTCTATGCATGCTATAGATGTGCATGAGGGGTACCCCACTCTGTGGTGTGTTTTTTTTTTTTTTTTTTTTTCCCCTTGTAGGCTGACAGCTGATGAGTCATCCTTTGTTAAGGACTCGGCGGCCAGCTTCCCGGCCTGCTCCTTAGCAACTAGCTCAATGCAGTAAAGTAACGCATGAAAAAAAATGTGGTAATTACCGCTTAATCAAGCAAATATCGCATTTGTTTAATGCAAAATTCTTACTGAATTGCACTTTCAAAACTGATTTACTGCTATTTTATTGGCCATTATTTAACTCTTAGTGAATTGGACCCCTTTGTGTCAGATGTCAAAGAGGAGGGGAATGTTGGGGATTAGGGGTCCCAAATACTTATTGGTTGGGAGCAACCTGGGTGCAGCCCCTGTGCAATGTATCCCCTGGGACTCTGGGTGTTCTGTGGGGATCTGACTCGCTTTACCTATCTGGTAACCCTACTTCTGGGGCACCTTCCTCCTGTTCCTTGTGATAAGGGAGGAAATCCTGTTTGTTATCGTTGGGTAGGGCAGCAGCCTTCCGGGATAATTGCCAGCTCTGACCACCTTGGTCACAAGACTAAGCTTTTCCCCTCTCCCTGGTAACGGAGGATGAACCAGGAAGATGAGGTATAGAAAGAAGAGACTTTTCCAGTAGAAAGGCACATAGAAGAATCCTCCAAGGAATCTACTCTTGAAAAAACCCCAGAGTCAGTTTATCTAAAGAAAAAAAAAAAGCCCAAAAAAGGACCTTTGGGTATTCTTGCGAAAATAGTCGGGACCAGTTTAAAGTTATCCCAATTCTTCTGCTCTAAGGTTACAGGATTTGGATCTTGGCAGTCGTCATTGTCAATTCTTTTACGTACCGTGTTTCCCCGATAGTAAGACACCCCCGATTGTAAGACGTATCGGGAGTTTCAGAGGGGTCAGCTAATATAAGCCATACCCCGAAAGTAAGACATATGTCTTACTTTCGGGGAAACACGGGGGGATTTGCCTGCAGTGAAGTGCGGTACCCCTCCTTCTCTGTCCCCCTCCGTTCTCCCCCTCCGTTCCGCTTTCCTCCTCTGTGCCTCCCCGCTGTCCCCTCCGTTCCCCCCTCCTTCTCTGTCCCCTCCGTTCTCCCCCTCCGTTCCGCTTTTCTCCTCTGTGCCTCCCCGCTGTCCCCTCCGTTCCCCCCTCCTTCTCTGTCCCCCTCCGTTCTCCCCCTCCGTTCCGCTTTCCTCCTCTGTGCCTCCCAGCTGTCCCCTCCGTTCTCCCCTCCTTCTCTGTCCCCCTCCGTTCTCCCCCTCCGTTCCGCTTTCCTCCTCTGTGCCTCCCAGCTGTCCCCTCCGTTCTCCCCTCCTTCTCTGTCCCCTCCCTTCTCCCCCTCCTTCTCTGTCCCCTCCGTTCTCCCCCTCCGTTCCGCTTTCCTCCTCTGTGCCTCCCCGCTGTCCCCTCCGTTCCCCCCTCCTTCTCTGTCCCCTCCGTTCTCCCCCTCCTTCTCTGTCCCCTCCGTTCTCCCCCTCCGTTCCTCCGTCCTCCCCCTCCTTCCCTTGTGAATAGACAGAGTCAGCTGACTCTGTCCATTCACATAACTGAAACATTGTAATCTCCTGTGATTACAATGTGTCAGTTTATGAATGGAGAGAAGCCGCTGTCTTCTCTCCTTTCATTCTCAGAGCAGCTGACGCTGCAGAGAAAGGGACTGGGGAATCTCTATCCTCTGTCTCTTTCTCTGTCTCAAGGGGGAGATATCAGAGGTCTGTTAAGACCCCTGATATCTCACCAAAGCCCCCCAACAGGGCTGATTAAAAAAAAAAAAAAAAAAAAAAAAATATTGCAATAAAGAATAAAAAAAATTTTTTTTTCCCAATATAAGACATACCCCGAAAGTAAGACATAGTGGGGCTTTTAGGGATAAAAAGAAAGTAAGACACTGTCTTACTTTCGGGGAAACACGGTACTTCCCCATTTTAAGGGTGTTTTTAGAAGTGGAATAGGCTCACCCTGACAAGATGTGCCAAAAAAAGTTTGGTCAGCAATATCCCTCAAGAGAGTAAGTTCACTAAGAAATGGAGTTTGCCTTTAGTGTATCTGCCAGTTTCTGGTGTGGGCCAAAGCCTTAAGGTTTGGGCTTGTTGCATTACGAGGTAGAGGAATCCCACTAGTGGTGGTATCAAAATAAGTAGAAACTTGGGGGATTTGCCACGTGCTCCTAACTTCTCTGTGGATGCCTTGAAGGATTCCATACAGCTACTTTCTCGGCTTTGGGTCTTGTCCATACACATGCGCAGCATCTTATGACCGAAGTGTTGGTCAGCAGAATTACCCTGCAAAGAAGCATGTTGAATGTTTATATGGATGGGCGTGCTTCTATGATCTAAAAAAAAAAGGACATAACCTGCTTTAAAGTGCTAGTGCACGAATCCCAAAGTACTCACATAAAAATTACAAATAACTGGTATTCTTGCTATCAGCCATATATGAATGATCATTCAAAGATGGTATACATTTAAATTCACAGTGATCAGCAAAAAGTGCAAAGGACAACAGGTAAGTGCTCCTCTACATGCTTCCTCTTTCACACTTTTTGCCGATCACTATGAAGCTAAATGTATACTATCTTTGAATGATTATTAATATATGGTTGATAGCAAGAATATCACTTATTTGTGGTTCATTTTAGATGTATGCACTAGCACTTTAACCGGTTCCCGACCAGCTCGTGTACATTTACTGAGGCACAATGGCCCTGCTGCGGGAAACTCCATATGTATACAGGGTTTCCTTTTAAGAGCCGCTAGAGGGCGCGCCCACTGTACGACCGGGGGCACCTCATGCGCATGGCTGGCGGGTGCGTTCGCCACTGGCCACGTGCACGAGCGTCGGGACCAGGATTTGTGTGTGTAAACACACAAATCCCTCTGCAGTCAGAGGAGAGGAGACATGTTGTTTGTTCCTAGTAAGCAGGAACAGCGAAATGTCTCCCCTCCTACTCGGTCCTATCCCCATACAGTTAGAACACAGTGAGGGAACACACATTTAATCCCTTGATCACCCCCTAGTGTTAACCCCTTCCCTACCAGTGTCATTTACACCGTAATATGTGCATTTTTATAGCACTGATCGCTGTATAAATGTCAATTGTCCCAAAAATGTTTCAAAAGTGTCTGATCGGTCGGCCCCAATACCGCTAAAAATCGTAGCTCACCACCATTACTAATAAAAATGCCATAAATCTTTCCCATAGTTTGTAGAGGCTATAATTTTTACACAAACCATTCAATATAAGCTTATTGCGTTGTTTTTTTTGTTTTTGTTTTTTTACCAAAAATATGTAGAAAAATATATATTGGCCTAAACTGATGAAGAAAATCATTTTAAAAAATATTTTTGGGGATATTTATTATAGCAAAATGTAAAAAATATTGTTATTTTTTCCAAATTGACGCTTTTTTTGTGTATAGCGCAAAAAATAAAAACCGCAGAGGTGATAAAATGGCACAAAAAAAAGCTCTATTTGTGGGGGAAAAGGACGCAAATTTCGTTTGGGTACAGCATTGCATGACGGCGCAATTACCAGTTAAAGCGGCGCAGTGCCAAATTGTAAAAGGTGTTCTGGTCAGGAAGGGGGTAAAACCTTCCGGGGCTGAAGTGGTTTAAGCATATTATGTCCCTTTTTTTTTTATTATTCAATATTATCATGGAAACGCACCTGTCCATATAGCCATTTAGTTTGTTTTGTATTCTGACAATTGGAGTACTGCATTCTATTTTTTTAAATTACAAGGGCAAAAAATATATTTTTTACATGTTGAATGTTTACCTTCTCAAGGGGAACATTTGTTTGGTCCTGCCTTGGATTACATCCAGAAAGTGACTGTGGACAAAGAGTACTCAATTACCGCCTAAGAAAAAAAACCCTACTTCCAAGATGTATTCTTTTCGCCAGTCAGGCTTTGTATGAAACCCTTTGCAAACATTTGGCAGGGGAGATTGCAGATGCGTGGGTCTGCAACATAGTGTCTTGTGATTACAGGCTGGATTTTTAGACCCTTTCTCCTCTATATTTAATTTTTTTTTTTTTTTTTTACAATCTTCTGTATCAAGGAATAATTCTGGTCCAGAGGACGAAAGGTTTTGCAGTTTTTACTCAAACCTTGGTCACTGCAGAAAAGTCATTGCCCATCAGCATCCTGGAATTGATGCAATTCACCTGGCCCTGTTGTATTGGACAGTGTAGCTTCAGGGCCACCCTTTATGGGTTCAGTTGGACAATGCGGTGTTGGTGGCGGCATACATCAAGGAGGCACCAGAAGTCAGTTGTCCAGGAGGAAGTGGACTTCATACAGTCTTGGGCAGAACTCATGCGCCGCTTTTTCCATCATCCATATCCAGGTATGGAAAATTGGCAGGTGGATTTTCTTCCCTCAGCAACTGTCTGGGGGAGTGGGTTTTTCCTCCAGAAGTTTTCAAGTAACTCCACCAATGATGGGGTACCCCGGGTGTGGCTCCTTTGTTGTCCATTCATGGTGTATGCTCTGATGACACAGTGGGACCTGTTCTCCCTTACAGCTTCTACCTCATCTGCTTTAGAGTTCAAGTGGAAGGGATTCCCGTGATTCTGATTGCCTTGCCTTTTCCTGGAGAGCTTGGTACTACAACATTGTGAAGATATCACTTCTTGACCTGTCACAAGGTCTGCTTTTTCCATCCTTCTTTACAGTCACTGGCTGTAGTATCTTTTGAGCCTAGGGAGTTCCTAATTCAGTCATTCTTACTCTACTTAAGGCTCGGAAGGCAATTTCAAGGAAGACGTGCCACAGAACTTGGACATCTTTATTTTGCTTGGTGTGAGACTAGGGGATTTCATCCTCAAGTATGTTGAGTCACATCCTGACTTTTCTCCAGCTTGGAGTTAATCTGGGACTGGTCTTGAGTACAAGACCTTGACAGTCCTCTTTCAGAAACCTATTGCTTCACATTACTTGGTGTGTGTGTCTTTTGTGTAAGGTGTCACTCATATTGTTCCAACTGTTAAGACCCTGTAGGACATCAATTTGGTACTTTCTGTATTGCAGAAACCTGTTTGCTCTCATCTGGGATATTCTTTAGTCCTTTGTAAGCTAATACACTGCTACCTTGTTTTTGGTGCATACTTTTACAAAGTTTTACCATGTGCATGTTTGAGCCACTGAGGACACCACCTTTTGCTTGGTGAGTTTTGCAGGCTGCTGCGTGAGGTTTCTAACCTGTTCTGGTTTATTTGTTTGTGGCCTGTTTGCTTGTTGACGTGTTACCCTCAACTCTGTTTTCAGTGCTTTGGGACATCCCTATCCCTATACCTAAACTAAATATGCCACTTTTGTACTTGCTGTAAAATCCCTTTCTTGAAGTCCATTGTGAGATACAGGTCCTCACTACTTCTTTTTATTATGTTCTTGGTATTGCTTTGCCACAAAAAGGCATGCTGGTAATAGGAGAGGTTATCCAAGGGTTGGCCTATAATATTTTTTTATTTTTATTTTTTTGCCAATGTCCAATCTTATAGGCAACAGTATAACCTGAACGTGAATGACTGGCATTTTTTATAGGAAGTAGAAAAAAAACATTTTTCTGCCCTTCCATTGGTGTAGTACAGATATGACGTTTTGCAATTCAATGAAAAATTTTGGAAAATAAAGGAAACCGTTGTTAACCCTATTAGAGGTTATATGCAGGGCAGTATGCCTGACTCATTTGTAAGTGTTTTTTTTTTTTTTTTTTTGTTTTTTTTGTGTACAAATTGCAATGTATAGCGTATCAGCTTTTTGACAGTAAAGAATGTCTGAAGTTTATTTCATGGTAATTGCTGCAGAAAATTATAATATTGGTTACATAAGTAGCAATTAGACATCAATCTCCTCCAGGCCCAGTAACGGAAAACATGTGACCCCTGGGTCAATGGATGGCATATTTCACAAATCAAGTTTTTATATCTTTTATAAAATAAATATACACACAATTTATGATACACAGTGGTCATGTTTTTTTACAGCTTTTTTACAATATAAATCTGTATTGTAATAACCACTCCTTATGTGGTTTATAGCTCAGCAGTATATTAAAGTATAAAGGCAGATTGTTTATTTTTTTGAGGACAGAATGGAGAGGTATCTGCCCCCATTGAGAATTGCCCTCTGTATTTTTCCTGTTTACCATTATTATTGAGTGAGTAAAAACCCACATTTTTGGGTTCTCCCTAGAAAAGTAATAGAGAAGAAATCTTCCAATGGGGACACTAGTTCTGGTGACCTGGGGGCCCCCCAAGGGATTTCCTCTCCCTTCATGTTTTGGCTGTGGGACAGGAAGTGTGAGAGAAAATCTCCCCAATGGGACACAGATGGCAAAAAAATTACAGGGGTTATAACCCTCCCTTACTCTATCCAAAATGGGGGGGGGGGGGGAGTTTTGCATATAGTTCTACTTTAAGGTTCAGGTCTTAATAAAAAAAAATGCTTATTTAGCCTAATAATAAAAGTTCAAATTTACACACAGATGAGTGATTCAGAGTTATGTCTCACTGACCTATCTGTCCTCTCTGCCCGCACTTTGCAGAGGGCTTAAGTACAGAGGTTTCAGAGAAATTTATCTCATTTTATACAGCATCGGACAACTTTAACTATGTATCTGTACATCTAACTTGCATAGTTGGTGAGGTTGAAAAAAATACGCAAGTCCAACCTGTGTGTGTGCTTTGTTTATATTACATTGTATAACCCTGTATGTTGTGATCGTTAAGGTGCCTATCTAATAGTTTTTTGAAATTTATAGATGCTCCTGCTATAACCACTGCTTGTGGAAGAGAATTCCACATCCTTACCGCTCTAACAGTAAAGAACCCTCTACTCGGTTTAAGCTTAAACCGCTTTTCTTCTAATTTTAGTGAATGGCCGCGTGTCTTTTTAAATTCCCTTGCGCAGAAGAGTTTTATCCCTATTGTGGGGTCACCAGTACGACGTTTGTACACTGAAATCATATCCCCTCAAGCATCTCTTCTCCAGGGAGAATAAGTTCAGAGCTTGCAGTCTTTCCCCGTAGCTGAGATTCTCCAGTCCCTTTTTATTAGCTTTGTTGCCCTTCTTTGGACCCACTCCAGCACATTCCTCCTGAGGGCTGGTGCCCAGAACTGTACGTCATACTCCAGGTGTGCCCGGACCAGAGCCTTGTAAAGTGAGAGAATTCTCTTTTTATCTCTGGAGTGAATCCCCTTTTTAATGCATGTCAATATTCTGTTGGCTTTGCTTGCAGCAGCCTGTCATCTATTGCCATTGCTTAGCCTGTCATCTACTAGGACCCCCAGGTCCTTTTCCATCCTGGATCCCCCCCCCTCCCTAATGAGTAAATTGCATTCATATTTTTGGCACCCAAATGCATTATTTTACATTTTTCAACATTAAACCTCATTTGCCATGTAGTTGGCCACCCCATTAATTCAGATCTTGCAAGGTTTCCACATCCTGCGTAGAAGTTATTGCCCTGCTTAGCTTGGTATCATTCACAAATACTGAGATTGAGCTGTTTATCCCATCCTCCAGATCGTTTATAAATAAATGAATTAGGCTTGGTGCCAGGACAGAACCCTCGGGGACACCGGACCATTTCGAGTACTCTCTATTTATCACCTCCCTCTGGATTCTCCCGTTTCACTTCATGCACTTGCCCTTTGGTCCATGTAGTTTGTACAGTAAACGTTTATGGGGAACTGTATCGAATGCTTTTGCAAAATCCAGATACACCACATCTATGGGACTTCCTTTATCTAGATGGCAGCTCGCCTCCTCATAGAAAGTTAGATGGGTTTGGCAAGAACGATTCATCATGAATCCTTGCTGATTACTGCTAATAATAGTTTTTATTACTAAAATCTTGTATATAGTCCCTTATCCTCTCCTAGAGCTTGCAAACTGTTAACTGGTCTGTAGTTCCCAGGGATATATCTTGGCCCTTTTTTAAATATTGGTGCTACATTGGCTTTTCTCCAATCAGCTGGTACCATTCCAGGCAATAGACTGCCAGATCATTGTTCCTACTTTTATCGAACAATCACTTGACTGAGTTCCTTAAGGACCCTCTGGTGTAAGCTATCTGGTCCTGAGGATTTCTTTAATGTTAAGTTTCTCAGGTCTATTTCTAAATCTATCCTCTGTTAACCATGAGGGTGCTTCCTGTGTCGTCTCATGAGGATAAACATTGCAGTCTTGGTTACTGAATCCCCCCATTTCCCTTGTGAAGACGGAGGAGAAGAATACATTCGAAATGTATGACATGACAGAAGGGGCAGGGTCACTCGGTTACGTCACCAGGTGGCCCCGCTCTTGCCTATATAACAGCTGTCACAGCCAAGAGACAGCAGTCGGCGAGGGGAGGAGCTTTTTTTTTTTTTTTTCCGAGTCCGTCGGGCTGCGTGATTGACGATGGATGTACATTGTGGGACACTTAAAGGGGTTGTAAAGGTAAAAATTTTTTCACCTTAATGCATTCTATGCATTAAGGTGAAAAAACTTTTGACAGTACCGCCGCCCCCAGGCCCCCCGTTTTACTTACCTGACGCCTCGAATCTTCGCTCCTCGTCCTCGTCAGCTTCATTGCAGCTCAGCCTGGTCGCTGATTGGCTGCAGTGGATGGATTGAAAGCAGCGCAGCCATTGGCTCGCGCTGCTGTCAATCACATCCGATGACGCGGCGCGCCGGGGGGCGGGGCCGAGTGATACAGCGAGCGGCTATAGCCGCCGGCTGTATCACGGGAGCGCGCCCGCAAGCACTCACCACCGTGCGAGGGAGCTCGCTTGAAGGTGGTAAATGCTTGCGGGGAGGAGCTGAAACAGCCGCCGAGGGACCCCAGAAGACCAGGTTCGGGGCCACTCTGTGCAGAACGAGCTGCACAGTGAAGGTAAGTATAACATGTTTGTTATTTAAAAAAAAAAAAAAACAACTTTACAACCCCTTTAATTTTTTTAATAAAGAAATTGTGAAACTGTACTGTGGTTTTAACTTTGACACTTTTTGGTGATTGGGTACAATGTACCCCATACCCATTCCCATGGGGGGCCGGGATCTGGGGGCCCCCTTGTTAAAGGGGGCTTCCAGATTCCCATAATCCCCCTCCACCAGCAGACAACCACCGGGCAAGGGTTGTGGGGACAAGGCCCTTTTCTCAATCAACATGGGGGACCCTAAAGCACCCTCCCCATGTTGAGGGAAAGCGGCCTGGTATGGTTCAGGAGGGAGGGCCGCTCGCTCCCCCCCCCTTTCCTGCCCTGCCAGGCTGCTCGGATAACGGTCTGGCATGGATTTTGGGGTAGGCCCAAAGTAAATTTTTTATTTTGGCATGGGGTTCCCCTCAAAATCTATGCCAGACCCAAATGGCCTGGTATGGATTTTGGGGGGGACCTTTTGCTGTGTTTTTTTTTTTTCGCATGGAGCCAATTTTTTTAATTGAATTTTCATCTATATTGCCGGGAGTCGGCAATACATTACAGCCGCGAGCACGTTTTTAAATTAAATTTTTTTCCTTTTAGAAGTGTCATTTTGCTGCCGCATTGCTCAGCACAGTGGTTCTCAACTCCGGTCCTCAGGACCCACTAACAGGCCAGAATTTAAGTATTACCTTGGGGAAATGCAGACTAGAATACTGCAATAACTGAGCAGCAAATAATATCACCTGTAATGTATTTCAGTTATCTTGCAAACCTGGCCTGTTGGTGGGTCCCGAGGACAGGAGTTGAGAACCACTGGCTCAGCACCTCACACAGATGCGCCATTTTACAGGCAGACTAAGGGGACCCCCAGGCATGATATTTAAAGGAATATTTAATTTTTTATTATTTCACTTTAAGCATTATTAAAATCACTCCTCCTGAAAATACGGTTTTTAAAAACTTTTTATGCTAGGGCAGTACCCGGGTCCCCATACACTTTTTATAGCAATAGCTAGCACATAAACCTTTAAAATTAGCACTTTTGATTTTCGTGTTCGTGTCCCATAGACTTTATTAGGGTTTGCTTGTTCGCTCAAGTTTTTTGCCTGTTTGCATGTTCTGTTTCAAACCGAAGCGGGGGGTGTTCGGCCCATCCCTATTCATTTGTCTACTTACATTTGAGCCCCTGAAAATTGGGGTGACGGTGTATAAAAATTGTTGCAGTTCCTAAAATTTGTACTTGATTGTTCAACCCATTGAATTAAAGCTGAAAGTCTGCACTTCAAATTTATTTAAATTGTTTCGTTTTAATCCTATTCCGTTGGCATACAGAGCCAAAAGTATGAAAATTGTCCCTGTGCCCAATTATATATGGACCTAACTATGCATTCAAAGTTTTCTGCATTGACATCCACTGCATGTAAAGCAGTGTTTGTAGTTATTTAGTATTGTTAATTCCAAAGGTACTAAATTAAAGATCAAACCATTTTTCTGTTGAAGGAATTCTATTCCTGTACATTGCAGGTTTCTGATTTCATTTGTTCTATCCAATATTTTCACCCAATTGTGTGCATTTTTCTGTGAAATTGCATATAAGTCTCCAACATTGAATGTAAAATCTACCTTTACTATCAAGCCTAGAAAATACAAATAAAGGAAGGTAGGTAAAATATATGTTCAGAAAGTCTTATGCAAACTATTCAAGATCTCATTCTGGGATTCTTAAGGACATATTTTGTAGGAATAAAACAAAAAACATAACATTTACTGTTACAATTTACTTTACATTACCCAAAAGAAATGCATATAGTAAATTTAGACATTGATACAGTTCTCCATAGAAATGGATACAGGATGATAATATCAAAGTTGCATATTTGGGCCAGTTGCTGTAACTGTGATGTGGATTTCTCAGTTTAGATTGCGATTAGTAGATGTGTGATGAATGAAATCCATATGGGGATCCTCTGAAAATTATTGGTGAACCAGTCTTTAATTCTTTCAAATTCTCCAAAGAATGCGTTAAAGGAATTCCTAAAACTGTAATAAACCTAAAAGTAAACCTTATTTTGCAGCTTACTAGATGTGGTGGCTGCATTAGATTCCTTTTTTTAGGCTTTTTTATTTTTGATCTAACTAGTAAAGTCTATTTTTCAACAGAACAAGCTGTCCGGCAGATGTAGCTCGTTAGATGGTTTAGGCCAGTAGTTCTCAACCTCAGTCCTCAAGTTTTCCCAATGGGCTATGTTTTTGGAACTTCCCTTAGATAAAATATCTCTTATCAATACCATATCATTGATATTGATTTAAAGCAGCTGTGCAAAGTAAAGGAAGACCTGAAAACATGGCCCGTTGGGGGTACTTGAGAACTGAGGTTGAGAATCACTGGTTTCGACAAACCATTTAACACTAACGGGTGCTTGGAATGATCAGCTTTTATTTAACCATGTTAAAACTTTATTCCAAAAGAAACAAAACTTAGCTGTAACTGCTTAAAAAATGTTAGCTGGGGTTTTACTTCAGCGTGTTGATGTATTTAAATCTGCTAGTACATCTAACACTACCTTCCCTCCAAACTGACAATACCGCAGTCCAAAGGTGTGTTTGTCGTTCCTCCATCCAGGATGTAAGCACCCTAATACAGGAGATGTTTTATGGCTAGATCATCAAGATACAAAGGGGAAAAAGTAAAACAAAAGCTAATGCTGCCACCACATCTAATAATTGGTAAGCTGCACTATATTACTTTTTTTGAATTTGGGTTTAATACCACTTTAATATTTGGTTACCTTTTGGTCTGTTAAATATACAATTTTTAACAGCATTTGGTTATCTATTTTTGTATGTACGAAGAATACCTGTTGATTTCCCCCAAATTCTTGTGAGTTGAGAACTTCCTGTACTCTCTGCTGACATTTATTAATTATATTGTTCTCTGCAGTCTCAAGATGACCAAACTATGCCCCTCTGTGTTATGAAGTATAGGGGAGGGGCAGGGCCCCCTAGTCATATCCTGTTTCTGTTGTCCTTGAACAGTAGGTTCGTGATGCTATCACCCCAGGATAGGGAATGAGTGAGTGGTAAAATCACTAAATTAATAAAAGCCTGAAAAAATTGTAGCCCCCTCTTCTGACTGTTCAGGTACAATATACTTTTTTTGGGTCTAGATACGTTTTTACATATAATCCTGCAAATGCTAGGAATTAATAGAAAACTTGTCTCACAATGAACTGTTGAAGTCAGCATTGGTCTGTGAGTTGTCAAGTTGATATGCATGTTGGACTTGTATAGATTTTTCGAGGATCCTACTGTCAAGATTTTCCCACCAGAATTCCCAGTGCATCCCAACTACCCCTGTCATCCAAAATGATTGTGTGTGGTACACTATATGGATTCCATATAGAGTATATACTTGGATTCAGCTGACCCTTTTTTGTTGTCTTCTGTAAGAAGGGGGAGATCATACTATTAGTGTGAGAAAAATGTAGATCTGTTTTTGGTGTAGTTGGTCTTGAACACAATCAAGGTCAGATACGTGTATACACATTATTCTGTATATATTAGAAAAGAAAATATCCTGTACATATCTAAGTGATGCTAGTGTATCCTAAATTTTACATTTTTATTTTGTTTTTATAAAATAAAAATGCTTTAACAAATCACATGGACTGTTTAATTTTGACAACTATTTAGTTTGTGATGTTTTATTTTACTGCTTCATTAAAGTAGTTTTAAACTGTTTTTTAGCTTAACACATTGACCCCAATAAAATAAACATTCCCCTGTTAACTATTTGTTAAAACTCTTACCCCAGCACTTGTAGTTTACAAATTTCGTTATCCCTGAACTTCCAGTATTCAGTCTTGAGTAGGTCTGTTGAGCATGGAGGCTACAGGTCTTTGTTTCTGTTGATACACATAGTATAGGGAGACACAGCTCTAGTCCCTGCATGCAAGGGTAGCCCTATAGGATGATGTAAGAGAAAGGAGCCACCCTGAGGCAGAGATCATGACACTAGGTTAAACAGAAACAGCGAAAGAGATTAGCCACTTGCTTGTATGTACAGTGGGTATAGAAAATAGAGCCCCCTTTTAAAATCCAAATTTTGTTGCTTTGCAGCCTGAAATGATGACACACAGTTGTTATTTTATCCTGCTGTATTTACTTAGTGCAACTTATAACATCCAAGTGAAAGATAACATCAACATGTCAGAAAATATTTTAAAAAAATTCAAAACCAGAATCACTGAGTTGGAAAAAGGATCACCCCCTTTTGTCAGTACTTTTTTAAGCTACCTTTTTATTACAGCCTTTAGTCTGTTGGGATATGTCTCTACTAACTTTGCACATCTAGACTTTTCAATATTTGCCCACTGTTCTTTGCAGAACTGCTCAGGTTCAGTTAAATTTGATGGTGACCATTTGTGGACTGCAGTCTTCAAGTCAGTCCACAGATTTTCAATGGGGGTTTAAGTCTAGGCTCTGACTAGCCATGCAAGGACATTCACCTTTTTTCTCCTTCAACCACTGTGTGGTAGTTTTTGCTGTGTTCTTTAAGTCATTGTCATGTTGGAAGGGGAACCTTCCCATTGATAACTTTCTGGCAGAGGGCAGCAGATTTTTCTCAAGAAAGTGACGATATGAGACAAGTGCTCCAGTACCTGCTGCAGAGAAACATCCCCATAACAGGATATTACCACCTCCATGCTTTACTGTAGGAATGGGGTTATTTGGATGGTGTGCTCTATTGTATTTCCGCCAGACATATTGTTTTCATGTTGAGACCAAATAATTAAATTTTAGTCTTCTCTGACCATAACGCGTTTTTCCATGTGACCTCAAAATTCTTCAATGTGCGTTCTGGCAAAGCTTAGTTGTGACTTTCTTGAGTGGCTTTTTTTTTTTTTTGCAACCCTCCCATACAAGCCACATTTGTGGAGAATTTGTGATATTGTTGTCACATGCACACAATGACCACTCTGTTATAAATTCCTGTAACTGCTTCAGAGTTCCTGTAGGCCTCTTGGTAGACTCTTGATCTAGCTCTTTCATCCAGTTTGGAGCAACGTCCCGATTCAGGGAGGGTCTATATTTTACCAAATACCTTCTTCTACTTCACTGTGCTTCTAGGTCAGTGATGGTGAACCTTGGCACCCCAGATGTTTTGGAACTACATTTCCTATGATGCTCATGCATTCTACAGTGTAGTGAAGCATCATGGGAAGTGCAGTTCCAAAACATCTGGGGTGCCAAGGTTCGCCATCACTGTTCTAGGTATTGGTAAAGCCTTTTGATTTTTTTTTTTTTTTTTTTTTTTGTACCCATCTCCTTTTACAGTGACTTGCCACTCATAGTTGATTGTTTGCTTCAGTTGCACTACCAGCGACTGAAATGCATCAGAAAAGCTCTGTTCATGCTGAGCTAATCACAATGACCACAGTTGAAAGTCAGATGGCTTTGAGAAGGTGATTAGTTACACCTGAATGAGTTTACAAGTAATTTTTAGGGGGGAATGATCCTTTTTCCAATTCAGTGATTCTGCTTTTGAATATTTTTTTTTTTTCTGACATGGTGTTATATTTTTCACTTGGTCGTTATGAGGTGCACTGAGTAAATACAGCTATATAAAACATAAACTGTCTTCATTTAAGGCTGTGAAGCAACAAAATGTGTTCATTTGTGTACAGTCTGTCAGCAAGTGGTTATACCAAGTTCCATGCTGCAACCATGATCTTGGTATTGTGATTTATTTATTTTTTTTAATAGCTGGTGATGGTATTGAAAAAAACTAAGAAGGGCCAAGCCCAAGCCCCCAAGGGGGCTTATTGGCTCCCTTGTGATAGTAATAAAGTGAAATTAAAACACTTTTTTTTTAATAAAGTAAATGAAAATATTTTAAAGACGATTGTAAAACCACCCCCACACATACATGGAAATGCAAACGCACTATACATCTGAAGCATTGCTGTAAATGGAGTGAAAGCAACAATTCTAGGGCCATCATTCATGATTTACAATAACCTGCAAAGTCTTTTAACCGCTTCCCGATCACCTCATGCAGATATACTGCGGCAGAAGGGCACGTACAGGCAGATTAATGTACCTGTACGTGGCCCTTTAAGAGGCGGGCGCCGGGAGCTCTGTCTGCGGGGATACCCGCGATAGTTTCACGGTGAGGAAGAACGGCGGGATGCTATTGTAAACAAGGATCTCCCCGTTCTGCCTAATGACACTGTCGCTGATCACCGCTCCCTGTAATTGGGAGCGGTGATCAGTGTAGTGTCACACAGCAGCCCCCCCCCCCCCCCCACAGTTAAAATCACTCCCTGGGACACACTTAACCCCTACAGTGCCACCTAGTAGTTAACCCCTTCACTGCCAGTCACATTTACACAGTAATCAATGCATTTTTAGTCGCACTGATCGCTGTATCGATAAAGATCCATTACTAGTAAAAAAAAAAAAAAAAAAAAAAAGCAATAAAAATGCCATAAAACTATCCCCTATTTTGTAGACGCTATAACTTTTATGCAAACCAATCAATAACCACTTATTGTGATTGTTTTTACCAAAAATATGTAGAAGAATACGTATCGGCCTAAACTGAGGGAAAAAAATGTTATATTTTTTGGGGGGATATTTATTATAGCAAAAAGTAAAAAATAATGCATTTTTTTCAAAATTGTCGCAATTTTTTTGTTTATAGCGCAAAAAATAAAAACTGCAGAGGTAATCAAATACCACCAAAAGAAAGCTCTGTGGGGGGAAAAAAAGGACGTCAATTTTGTTTGGGAGCCACGTCGCATGACCCACGTCTCACGCGCAATTGTCAGTTAAAGCGACGCAGTGCCGAATCGAAAAAGTGCTCTGATCTTTGGCCAGCCAAATGGTCTGGGGCTTAAGTGGTTAAAGTGTGTGCCTATGAAAAATTTTAGGTACCGTAGTTTGTTGCCACTTCTAAAGTGCACCGAATATTGAGCCTTGGAATGTTCGGTGTCTATTTACTCAATGCAAAATTTTTTTTTTTTTTTTTTTTTTTAATTATTGGTATTTTGTGATTGTGTGCACTGAAATTTTTTTTTTCCTGAAAATTTGCAATTTGATAAAAAAAAATGTATAATGTTTGGAGGGTTCTAATTTTCTAGCAAAAGCTGAACGTGTGTAAAAAAAATTGCCCCAGACAGCAAGTGATTTAAAGATAAAGCAGCTGCATATTAAGAGTTTAGCTGCTGATAAAACTTAGTGTTTAATATCACTTCATATAATGGCCAAGCCATTCCCCTTTTCAACAAACAAATGTTATAGTTTCAGTATAGAGCCTGAGCTTGTATTTTAACCACTTCAGCTCTGGACGTTTTTCCCCTCTCCCTGACCAGGCCATATTTTGCAGTGCGGCACAGCGCTACTTTGACTATTGCGCGGTCGTGCGACACTGTAGAGCTTTCTTTTGGTGGTATTTGATCACCTCCTGTGATTTTTAAATTTTGAAAAAAAATAAACTTTTTTTACTGCTATAAAACATACCCAATAAAAAAATGTAAAAAATCGAATTTCTTCTATATGTATTCTGCTACATCATTTTGGTAAAAAAAAAAAAAATCCCAATAAGCGTATATTGATTGGTTTGCGCAAGTTATAGCACCTACAAACTGATATTTTTATGGAATTTTTTTTTTTTTTTTTACTAGTTGTGATCAGCCAATTTAGCGGGACTGTGAAAGTGCGGACAAATAACTGACACTTTTCGGGGATCATTGACACTAATACAGTGATCCGTGCTAAAAAAAAAAAATGCACTCTTACTGTAATAATGACACTGGCAGGGACGAGGTTAATATAAGGGGTGATCAAAGGGTTAAGTGTGTTCCCTGTGAGTGCTTTCTAACTGTGGGGGATGTGCTTTCACTAAAGAAAAACAGATCTTTTTTTGCTAAGCAGAAACACAAGTCCCCCATTTTCCTCTCGGGCAGACCACCGTTCTGCCTCTCAGAATGATCGCGGGTGGCCGGCAGACATCGCATCCACCGGACCCGCTGATTGGCTCCCACTGTGTCCAATCACAGCGGGAGTGGGGCTCCGATGATATTACACCTAAGGGCCGTCCTGCTGCAGTGAATGTACATGGGGCGGTGGTTATAGCCTTAACCATTTCTAGACTGCCCCATAGTAGATTTACTGCTACAAGGCGGGCCTCTTGTGCAGAAGTGTGTGTGGCAAGTACAAAGCTCCCTGGGATGAGCAGTCTTACAGGCACAGATACCAAATCCAGTGAGGTAGTGACAAAGTGCAATGTTTATTGGTGATATATACAGGTGCTGTACAGTGTTTCAGAAAAACAAACAGAACAAAAATAGTCAAACAAAAACCTAGCCGTGTCTTGGCACTAACTACCAGGTGGAGCAAGCCTACAGCTTGTCAGCTTCCACAGATACAGCTTAACAGCTTTTTACTAACCTTTTGCTCTCACAGACCTGTGTTTCCCAGGCAGAGAGCGAAGGCTGTCTGTCACAGGTGAGTTTAAATTGGCCTAAGGGAGAGGATCAAGATCCGAACTGGATCGTGGATCAGAGATCCCTGATCGTTTGAGAGAAGCCTGGAAGACATAAACCCCGAACAGGACTTTTCCCGGCTCTCTCTGGGACGATTTGCTACAGTATAAATATATATATATATATATATATAGTGTGTGTGTGAGATTCTGCATTTCCGCCTAGGGGGTGCGCAGCTTCTGCTGTGCTTAATCTCAGCCGAAGCCGATCTGCGGCACTGGATGTTCACCAGCACCCGCTGATCATCAAGGAAAGATGCGGAGCTATGCCTATGTAAATGAGGAAAATCTCCATTCTGACAGTGTCATTCGTACAGTGACGGTGCTTTTTTTTTTTTTTTTTGTAAAATCTTTATTTAGCAACATTTCAGTAGAAAACTACACACATAGAAATATAAAACAAAACACATAGAGAACATGTCCAGATACAGGCCAGTGCAAATGTTTGTTCCAGACTCAAGGTGACAGCACAACCAGTAGTCTATAATAAACATCCTAAATCAGGATGGTCAAGGGATGGCAAACCGTTTAAGAACCAGCTACAGCCCTCCCCGAGGTGCTGAATGATCAGGGGGGGCACCCCGTCAGCGGTACGAGCAAAGGGGGCAATGTGCCTCCAACAACCTCACCCGTCCCGCCATTTCCAGGGAGGGTGCAGTCCCCTGCCCAACAGGAGGTGGAAAAAGGGCCCACCCCAGTGTGACGAGGTTGTCCTCTTTGCTAACCACTGCCACCCCAAACCGGATAATGCAACAAATAACGTAAATTATTACAGCCTAACATCAAGGAGGCAATAGGTAGTTATGGAACCGAAGAAAAAGATAGAGAGAAAGAGAGGTAAAGGTTTAAGATTAGAGGAGTAACAGGAAAGAAAGTATAGGAGGGTAGGGAAAAAAAAGGGGGTAGGGGAAGGAGATGTGGAGCATACCTTTTAGTCTGAAGAGGTCTTGTAGATCTGTGCCGAGCGAGTTCCGCCAAAGACCAGTCATCTTTATAGCAGGCAGGGATGGAAAATGTCTTTCATTGGGCATTGTTGTCATTGTCTAAACGGGATCTCAAGGATGGTTCCGCTAACTTCAGTAGAGCCAAGTCTAAGCTCGAGGTTACTTGATTTGGGTCAAACATATAGTCCTTCCATGGCCCCCATATGGCTTCAAAACGTTCCATCTTTCCCTTACAGGACGCTATCCAGTGTTCAGCCTCTCTAATATCATTTACTTTTTTGATCCAGTCTTCTCTGGAAGGGACCATGGATTGTTTCCAATAAATTGGGAGAAGGCATCTAGCCGCATTTAAAAGGTGTGGTAGTACACTTTTTTTGTATCTACTAATCGGTATCCGGGGGACATGCAGGAGGAAGTAGGCTGGAGACAAAGAAATATCTAGGTCTAGAATTTCTCTTATTAGAGATTTAATGTCTGCCCAATATGGCCTGATCAAAGGACACTCCCACCAAATGTAAAGGAGCGTACCTCTATGGCCACATTCCCTCCAGCATTGATCCGACACCGAGGGGTAGATATGAGCTAGATCAGCCGCTACTCTGTACCAGCGTTACAAAATCTTGTAATTTGTTTCTTGGGTTTTGGATTTCATAGAGCTCGAATGAGTGAGCTGATAAAGGTGTGTTAATTGGGATGTGGAGAAGTTAAGCTGCAAATCTCTCTCCCATGCCCGTATGTAAGTTGGCCTAAGGTTGTCAGTGATGGTGCTAAGTAAGCGATACATTTCAGAAATCAAGTGTGGGATCGGGTCTTCTACAAAAAATTGTTCAAAGGGAGTAAGAGTGGAGATGTCTCTTATAGAGTGTCCATGGACTTCGAAAAAGTGGTGGAGCTGCCTATACCGCCAAAAGTTCCTTTTGGAGCCCCTGTGTTTATTCTGTAGGGATTCAAAACTCATCAGCTTACCATTGCTCATTAATTTTCCGCAACTGGCGTTACCATCATCCACCCAAGGGCTGAAAAAAGCCATTTGCTCACCTGGCGGAAACCACAGGAACCCCCCTAACGAAGCCAGCGGGGACATGGGTGGAGATACGGTGCATATTTTTAGCACTGATCACTGTATTGGTGTCACTGGTTCCTGCAAAATGTCAGTGACCGATTGTCCTCTATAAATCGCTGATCGCCGCCATTACTAGTATAGAAAAAAAATTGCATAAATATATACTATAGTTTGTAGACGCTATAACGTTTGCGTAAACAAATCAAAAACGTAGCAGAATACATATTGGCCTAGATTTATGAAGATATTTTGATCTAATTTTTTTATTGGATATGTGTTATAGCAGAAATTAAAAAAAATGTTTTATCAAAATTGTTGGTCTTTTTTTGTTTATAGCAAAAAATTTAAATTGTAGTGGTGTTCAAATACCACCAAGAGACCGCTCTATTTGTGGTGACAAATTTTATTTGGAACAGTGTTACATGACTGCACAATTGTCGGTTAAAGTAACGCAGTGCTGTATTGCATAAAATGGCCTGGTCATGAGGGCGGGGTGGGTAAATCTTCTGCAGGTCAAGTGGTTGTAAAGGCTGAAAGTTTTATCATCTTAAAGGTAACATTTGTGCCGCAGCCCCCCCCCCTTATTTTTACCCAAGTCCCATCTCAATCCAGCAATGTGCACAAAGACAGCTGTTCTCCTGGGTGTCTCCCTCCTCATTAGTTGAGACACAGACTGTTGGCTCCCACTGCTGTCAATCACAGCCAGTGAGGAGGGACACAGGATCAATACCTTCCCTACTGACAGAACGGCAATCTGCCTTGTTTACATAGGCAGATCGGCATTTTTCCTGTGTACTCGGCGGTTACCGACGGACATTGAATCCGTGGTGCCTGTCACTTGTTTCAGTTGTTTAACCAATGTGAGGGAAAAAAAACAGCTGGGTATGATTTTTTTCAAAGGGAAACGTTAAACTGCAGAGGGTGGAGGTGAAAATCCAGCAAAAAAAAAAATCAAGGAATTACGTAAATTGAATAAAGAGCTGGATATGGAGACTAACAATAAAAAGTATTGGAGAGTAGTGAATTATAGAACCCAACAAGTGTATAAGTGTCAGGAAGAAAAAGTTGAAGGAAATATAGATTCATTGAGTCAAGAGTCATTGGTTGAGCGGGAAGAAGCACAGATAGAGGAACAGAGAGTAGTACAAAGTAGGGATAGGAAAGAAAGTAGAAGAATTAGGAGGAATCTCAATTGACTATGAATAATTTGAGGAATCCTGAAAACACATTGCATGTTAGGTACCCCATACAGAATTAGTTTGAACCACTGTTCAGGTAGAACACCTAAGGCCGCGTACACACAATCGGAAATTTGCCCAGCAAAAGACAGATGAGAGCTTTTGGTCGGAAAATGCGACCGTGTGTATGCTCCATCGGTCTTTTGCTGGCCGAATTCCAGCCAACAAAAGATTGAGAGCATGTTCTCAATTTTTCAGTCGGGAAAAGTTCCTATCCGAAAATGCGATCGTCTGTATGCAATTCTGACGTGTAAAATTCCTACACATGCTCGGAAACATTGAACTTAATTTTATCGGCTCGTCGTAGTGTTGTACGTCACCGCGTTCTTGACGGTCGAATGTTCAGTAAACTGTTGTGTGACCGTATGTATGCAATGCAAGCTTGAGCGGAATCCCATCGATAAAGCCATTATATCTTTTTCCGACCAAAATCCTGATCGTGTGTACGCGGCATTAGAGAGAGTTCCAAAATAATTGAAATTCAAGGAATCCTGAGGGAACAATAAGTGCCCACTTTTAACAAGTTTAAACCATTATACAACTTTACAAGTGGAATCCCCAGAAGGGGACATCGAAATAGAGTGGAGTTTCTCAGCAGGAAATACCAACAAAGACCATCAGGAGGATATCAGGAATCATGGAAGAGGCTTGAGAGAACAGGGATACCCCCAGCCAATGAACAGATGGGAAATGAAAGAGAAATGAGGGAACAACAGCAAGGAACATTTAGAACAGACACAGAACAAGAGGATGTGAGGGAGGTCAGAACAAAAAGAGAATGTTAGTGAAGATTTTAAAGTGTTTGATGTGGAGCTTAAATTTGCACAAGAAAAGAAGTTCAAAACGATATCTATATACTAAATATATCACAAAAATGAACAGTGGTCAGTGTGCCAAATGTGAATTATCTCTTAAATCAAAGTCCATATACACTCACTGTCCACTTTATTAGGTACACCTATTCAATGACTTGGTTACACAAATTGCTAATTAGCCAATCACATGGTAGCAACTTGATGCATTTAGGCATCTAGACGTGGTGAAGACAACTTTCTGAAGTTCAAACCGACTTTGAACGTGGCATGGTTGTTGGTGCCAGACGGGCTGGTCTGAGTATTTTAAAAAATGCTGATCTACACGGATTTTCACACTCGACCATTTCTATGGTTTACAGAGAGTGGTCTGAAAAAGAGAAAATATCCAGTGTTGGCAGTTGTGTGGATGAAAATGTCAAAAAGGGTTAAAACCCTGTGCTTATCCTACTCTCCTGGTGAAGGGAAGTGTGACTATTTAAATGGAGAAATCAAACACATAAATAAATTAAAATATATAGATGAAGAAAAGCTGCAACCCAAAAGGTCTGAACCCCTGCCATAAGCATAGATAATTAAAAGAATCAGGTGCGCTAATCTATAATCTGTGAATATTCTTATAGATAACCTGTTTCTTTTAATTATCTGTGTGGACGAAAATGCCTTGAGTTCAGAGGAGAATGGACAGACTGGTTCAAGATGATAGAAAGGCAACAGTAATTCAAAAAACCACTGGTTACAATAAAGGTCTGAACGCACAACACATCGAACCTTGAAGCAGAGGGTCTACAGCAGCAGACTACACCGGGTGCCACTCCTGTCAGCTAAGAACTGAGGCTACAATTTGAATAGGCTCACCAAAGTTGGACAATAGAACATTGGAAAAACGTTGCCTGGTCTGATGGGTCCCAATTTCAGCTGCGACATGCAGATGGTAGGGTCAGAATTTGGCGTAAAACGCATGAAAGCACAAATCCATCCTGCCTGTATCAACAGCTAAGGCTGGTGATGGTGTGGGGGATATTTTCTTTGCACACTTTGGGCCCCTTAGTACCAATTGAGCATAGTTTAAATGCCACAGCCTACCTGAGCATCGTTGCTGACCATGTCACAAAGCTCAAATCATCTCAAACTGTTTTTTTGAACATGACCATGAGTTCACTGTACTCCAGTTACCTCCGCAGTCACCAGATCTCAATCTTAGAGATGTGGTGGAACGGCAAATGCGCATCATGGATGTGCAGCCAACAGAACTGCAGCAACTGTGTGATGCCATCATGTCAATATGGACCAGAATCTCTTGAGGAATGTTTCCAACACCTTGTTGAATCTATGTCACAAAGAATTAAGGCAGTTCTGAAGGCAAAAGGGGGTCCAACCCAATACTAGCAAGGTGAATCTAATAAAATGTGTGAGTGTATGTTTAAATCAAAAAAGATATTCCACCATCTATTAGATCCTTGTAGCATAATGAAAACCCCAAGTGCCATCACCTTAATCAAATGCACACTTACCAAACCAGACACAGCATGTTTCTCAGAAACATTTTGTGTCTGAGAAACATGTTGTCTGCTGTACTTGTTACTGCTTACGGTTTGGTGAGTGCATTTGATTAAGGTGGTGGCGCTCTGCGTCTTCATTACACTACAAGGATCTGATGTATGGTGGAAATTTTTATTTGAATATATGTAAACTTTGATTCAAGAGAGAGTTCACGTTTGGCACATAGAACACTAGAAGATTTTTTTTTTTTTTTAGATTTGGTCATTTTTAAGTCCCAAAATTTCGTACAAAAACCTACTTTAACTGTGTACATAAATAGCTGGGCAGATGCTCTCTAGTTCTGGGAGATTTGTGCCTGTATGTCTTCCCAGAAGCGTGCGCTCAATTGGGCGAGCAGTAGCGTGATCTGTGGGATTACCGGCCCACTGTGAGCGGCCCTTGTACCATGTGATTGCTGTGACCAATCACAGTTGCAGTAGCAATCAATCCAAGTTCAAATATATCTGCAAAAAAAACTGATACAATGGTACCTTGGATTACGAGCATAATTCGTTCCAGAAGAATGCTTGTAATCCAAAGCAACCGTATATCAAAGCGAGTTTCCCCATAGGAAATAATGGTAACTCAGATAATCCGTTCCAGTGGCACTGCTAGTGTATGCAGTACTGTATGTAACCAGAGGTGGGGGCGCCGGAGACATTCGGAAACACTCGTAGACACTTGGAAACTGAGTGTTTCCGAGTGTCACTGGCACCCCTGCACCATCTGGCCAAATGTGGTACTGCACACCTCAGAGGCTTGAATTCTGACTCGTTTTGCGAGACAACGCTCGCAAACTGAGTCAGAATTTTTTTTAACATAATAGTTCGTATTGCGAAACGCTCGTAAACCGCGTTACTCACAATCTGAGGTGTTACTGTATATATTAAAAAAACTGTAAATTCATGTGCAAAGTCCAATAGTGAATTAAATACCAATATCCAGCAGAAAGTGTGATGATGGTGACCACATCCACACACGTGTGCGGTTTAAAAGTTGAAAGCGTCTAAAAAGAAAGTTAAAAGGTCCTCCACCAGTTAATACCTTATAGGCTTACCAGGTAGCCACAGCCTTCTGGTAACAGGTCAAAACGCACATCTACCCCAAAGAATTCATAGGAATCTTCCCAAACAGGATCCTTGAAACGTTAGGTATACTCCACACCTTATGAATGGTACCTCCAGAGAGATTCCTTGATCATATATCCATGTGTTATCATGCCAAAAATATAAATGGGAAACTCCACATAGTGTAAACCAGTAAAACTATTATTTTTATTAAAAAGAATGGTATACAACTCACATTTAGAAAGTGTCAAAGTGGTCTGTAAACAGTATCCAGCTTATGTACAAAATGGCTTCCTGCAAACTTCCTGTCAGGTCACCTGAGGCCAAGTGACAGATGCACCCTGTTGGGGTCAGGAGTGCACCGCTGAGGTAGTGGACCCTACAGCTGACTGCTGCGGATGGAGCTCTGGATGTTTCAGGAAAGCAGATACTCTGGAGCACCAACACAAATCACACTGGGAGCTAGAGCATGAGATTTCCCAGGGGTGCGGAATCTAAGAGCCAGCGGGTGTTCACCAGGGCCCCTAATGGTGGGGATGGACTTCGCTGCAGTCTGGCTCCAGGTCGCAGACCCCAGGGTCTCCCAGTAGACTACTGCAGGATAGAAAGGAAGCAGCAGCCTGGGACAACAAGGATAGTCAGGAGATAAGCCAAAAGGTCAGGGCAACAAGCAGATAGGGAAAGTCAAAGAACACACCAAAGGTCGGCGACGTAGACGAGAAGTAGACGAGGACAGCCAAGAACAAGCCAAGGTCGGTAAACAGGATCAGACGTAGGACACAGCAACAAGCACACGGAAGCCAAACTCACAATATTGATCAGCAAGGCTTGGCTTGCAGTGCACAGCTAATATAGAGGCTGGGGTGGAGCCATGCTTGAGGGAAGATTACTTAAGCATACAGGTGAACAGCAACTGGCCTCTAAGCTGAACACAACAGAAAGGTGAGCAAACATACAAGAAAACTACTGCAGAGTCATGACAGTACCCCCCTCTTACGAGGTCTCCCCCTCCCCCGCTAGGGCCCAGGTTTGGAGGGAAACCTCAGATGAAACCTCAAAAGACGAGGCGCAAAAACATCAGTGATCCTGATCCAAGATCTCTCCTCAGGACCAAACCCTTTCCAATGCATGAGGTACTGAAGAATGCCGTTACAGAGTCGGGAATCCAGAATTTGACTAACCTTGTACTCCTGATTATCCTCAGACACCGGGGCCATGGTAGGGAGAGGATGAGAGAACTTATTGAGGACTAAATGCTTTAGAAGGGAAACATGGAAGGAGTTAGAGATTTTGAGGCTTTTAGGAATCTGAAGTTTGAAACAAACCGGATTCAGTTTAGAAGTTATAATGTATGGGCCAATGAATCTTGGGGCAAACTTCAGAGAAGCAGCCCTGAGCTTGATGTTTCTGGTGGAAAGCCAGACGTTGTCCCATGGCTGTAGAGAAGGTGGTTTACGCCTGTGACAGTTGGCAAAACTTGCCAACAGCTGCCCGGAGGGAATCATGAACGTCACCCCAAATAGAATTCAAGGATTCCTGAGCCGTAGCCAAAGCTGGAATGTCTGGAGAACAGGTCATAGGAGCTGAGGGTGTCTTCCATGAACTGTGAAAAAGGGTGTCTTCTGAGAACTGGTGTTTACATGAATGTCGTGAGAGAATTCTGCCCACGGGAGTAGAGAGGACCAATCATCATGAGCATGGACAAAGGTGCGGAGAAAGGCCTCTAACTCCAGATTAACCCTCTTAGTCTGTCCATTAGATTGAGGGTGGTAAGAAGAGGAAAAATCCAAGACAATATTGAGGGATTTACAAAAGGCTCTCCAAAAACGAAAAGTATATTGAATACCCCTGTCGGAAACAATATGAGAAGGAACCCCATGGAGGTGGATGATTTCTTGAACAAAAATGGGAACCACAGCAGGAGCAGAAGGGAGACCAGGAAGGGGAACAAAATGAGCCATCTTGGAGAACCATATTACCATCCAAATGACCATATTCTCAGACAGTGGGAGATCGGTGATAAAATCCATGGCAATGTGAGACCAGGGCTCCTTAGGAATGGGCAAGGGCATGAGAAGACCAGTAGGAGCTTGTGTGGAGGATTTAGACTGAGCACAGACATTGCCTTAACGTAGTCCTTGACATCCGAGCGGGGGGTAGGCCATCAGTAGTGGCGACTCATGAGCAGGAAGGATCGGAGGAACCCAGAATGACCTGCCACCTTGGAATCATGTCACCAGCGAAGGATCTTAGCCCTTAGCTTAGTGGGGACGAAGGTCTTGCCAGGAGGAATTTTTGACTCCAGGGTGGTGGAATGGGCAAGAATGCACGAGGTCGGAATGATCGGCTCAGGTTCAGGGGTGGGCTCCTCATCCAAACTGTCAAATGACCTAGAGAGAGCATCAGTCCGACTATTGGAGGAACCAGGTTTGTACGTAATTGTAAAATTAAAATGGGAGAAGAAAAGACACCTGGCTTGTCTGGGATTCAGACGTTTGGCATTCTGTAAGTACTGCAGATTTTTATGATCAGTGAAAGTCGTTATGGGGTTGTCAGAAACCATGAAATCAGACCGAGACAGAAGTACAGTTAAAACACACTTGTTTAATAATAAAAGTAAAAAGAACAAACGTAGTTAAAACATTGCCAAAGTTCAGTGACCGGAATGTATAGTCTGCCAAGCCAGAAGTCAGGGATCAAAGTAGTGGAACAGCAAGCAGGATGCGCAGCCAGAAAGGATGTCAGCAAAGCCAGTCTTTAAACAGGAACACGGGACATGTTTCTTCTGATGTTGACCAAGGCGAAGGCAGAGCTCCTCTGGACTGGGCGGCTTAAGAAGGCAGGACTGATGAGCAGGATATCAACAGCTGAGTAACTGTGGAGAGAGATGGGAGCTGGTAATTAGCCGACAGCTGAGTAGTTACTATGTGGGTTATAGAGAAAAGAAAAAAAAAAACTGCGCTGTACCCTCAAAAACATATATGTGAAAATATGTGACAAATAATATAAAATCCTTGAGCAGGGTGAAATTATGGAAAATCAAACTGGTGTCTGACTGTTAACAGATGCATATAAAACAATACCAAAACACATGTGAGAGCGAAATTAAAACACCAAGTCTATAAATCAGATGGACAAAATGTCCACTAGGCAGTGAGAAGTGACCCTTGATCGCTGTTCATAGGAATCGGTGTGAAAAGGGGGAAAATAAGGAAACGCCCATCATAGTGATCCTCCACCACCTGAAGTACACGCTTACCAAATAGCAAGCTTGAATAAGCTAATCGAATAAACCAGAAGCTGGATGGACATGGATCTGAAGCGTCCCTCTGTGTGCTTATGACAAGCAGCAGGCAAACTGGGTGAATTGAAGACCTGGATATCCAACCAGCATTAGAGCATCCCTAATTATGCAGTAAAAAGAGAGCAAGAATCGCCGGCCTGCTGGCGAGCGCCCGTCCAAGTGAGAGGCGATGACGTCAGAGCGTCACCTTTCCGACGTACGTTTCGTCTGTAACTGACGTCGTCTGGGTTATAGGCCACCTTCAGGTGATGGACACTGACACACCCTAATATAAAAAGTGCACTCCCTATATAACCCCTCCCACTACTGGGAGTATCTCAGTTTTTTCGCCAGTGTCTAAGATGTTGGTTATGAGTGAAGATGTGCTGTGCTGAGCTCCACTGGAGCAATCCTTGCTGGGGCTAGCCATGCAGCCGAATCCATTCAAAGTGTCTTTTAGGCCAAATTGAATAGTACCCGGGCCTCGTCTCTGAAGAAACAAGGTCTTGCCTGTAAACGCTTCTCTTTTTAGAGAGCTGGACCCCGGGATCCAGTACTTTTGGTAGTAAGGCCATAAAGTTTTACTAGCGGTGGTGCTATTACAGGTCCAGGATTGTGGGTTTCCTCGAGGATCCCCAGCTCCTGAAGGTTTAACGGAACCCACTGTGAAGGGTGAAGATTGGGTCTGTTGGTTTTTACCACAGAAAACTCTGCGGCGGGAAAGGTAAGTGGAGTTTTTCTAAGAAATGTTTGAATTTTCTTATGAATGTCTCCTTTAAGTTAGTAAATGTTGTCATGCTTATGTGTCACCACTGGGGGCTGTATAGAGCACATACCTTCTCATTCTTCCTCAGAGAGCTCACAATGTGTCTGGAGCAGCAGCTTCCATTTCCTCCAGCCAGCAGACCTCCGGTAAGTTTGGGGGGGTTTTCCCACCAGACGCCCCCCACCTGTGCCATTTGCTACCCCTCTTCAAGAGGAAGAAGCACTAAAAAACAAAAACGAATGGCACGCCGCACTACTCGGCGGCTTTCAGGCTCTCCTCACCATTTTCTCCCCTCTCTGTAAGATCCCAAAGGTCTCTCGCGGATAAACTTTTTTTGAAAGAGAGGAGGGGAGCCGTAGGCGACGGAGGGGGGCAGGGCTTAGCGTGGCGTTGGCATCTTTCAACGCCCATCGCAGGGAAGTTTTTTTTTTAAAAGCACTAGTGTTATTGCTGCAAGATGCGGAGGGACACAAGAGCGTAGAGGGGCATGTAAGAGGTTAGTTACACAAGCATTCCTTTTGAACACATTTACTATTGCATCAGGCTGAGCGTTAATAGCAGCGGCAGTGGCTGACTATTGCTCAAGCAATGAATGTGATTTCTTCTGGTAGTACCTCTGCTTTGTGCATTGGGCTATATTCAGAAGGGGGGGTTGAAACACCCCCAAAAAAGGTGCTAAAAGGATCTCCCTCAAGCTCTGGAAAGCCTACTCTTCAAATGGCATCCTCCCCTGAAAGCGGGTGGCTGGTCAGAGGGAGCATCGGGTCCATGAAATGTTTGCAACTGTTTTCAACACTGCAGCCCCTGTTCTTTCTACTCCTTTTCCTCAGCCATAGTAGGTTATTAAAAGAAGTTGTGACTTTAATCGCATCCCTGAGTGGTTAATCGCATCCCAGTGTGGTCAAGATGCAACAGGTTCTCTTCCATTTCTTAAAGACCCTCAGACTCAGGAACTAGAGGTAGGAGAAAACGATACCCTCACGGGACCGTGGTGAGGCTGATGACTCCTCTTCTGAGGTGTCAATTGCGGGAGGGTCAGCTTTCACAATCTGTATAATTGATGGTACAATTTCTTGCTGAATGATCCGCTCCACATTTATGTACCCTTAACTGAGTGTTTGGGTTTGCTAAAGCCTCCTCAAGCTGTGCATGCTTTTTTCCTGTCCATTCTTTGTTGGGGAATTTTTTTTGTATCTGGAGGATCACCCAGATAAGCATTATTTTCCATTCTAAAAAGTTTTCATACTTTATTCTATGGTAGAGAAAATTCACTAAGCGGAGTATACCAGCAATTAACGCTACTATATCCTTTGTGAGTAAGTTTGACTTGTCCGGCAGACATTACTCAAATACTTAGGGATTGAATGAATAAAAGGTTGGAATTTCTATTAAAAAAAACAAAACACTTTTTTTCTCTGACAGGTTGAGTGTCTCAGCCTGCGCTGGCAGTAATTGGTTAATCGTTGAGAAAACCAGTTTTAACAGGTGTTTAAGGTATCCTGCTCAGTAGGTCCAGGAGGCAGCTTTATGTTTGCAATAGTTGCTATGACAGATTGCGCCCTCGCTAAGCATCATGCAAGAAGCTCCTGGCTAGTCTTCCCTTTGCGGTAAGAAAGATATCTGGGGATATTTTGGATATATCCAAAGAATTTCTAGCAAAAGAAAGATACCCCTTTTGCCTTTTAAATGAAGGACTAATTGTTTTTTTTATTTTAAAGTTCCTTCTCCTGTGCCAGGGGCATCAGCCTCCAGGCAGTCACGGCGGCCTCCGCCGTCAGGTTCAAAGGGTAATCCTCAGGGTTAACCCCAGGAACAAAAGAGGTCTTGAGGGAGGAAGCCTACAAGATACTGTAGCCTCCTTATGAGGAGGTGCCCCCATTTGCTCAATAGGGCGAACTCTTCTACAGTTCTCAGGGATCTGGCAGAAGGGATATCAAGACGAATGGGGGACTTCCTCAATAGCTCCAACGTACAAACTGGAGTTCCAAGAGTTTCCGTTTTCTCAGATCAAACGTTCCTAAGGATCCAGAGAAAAATAAATCTTTCTCTCTAGCATTGGACCATGTTTTGGCAAAAAGAGTTCATGGTGGCCCCATGTAAGAGCAGAGATTGGGATTTGGTTAAATCCAAATGGACATTCTAGGTCTCAAAAATCTAAAATTGAATTGCTGAATATAATCTCCCCACTGTTTGCATGTAGATGCCTATTTCCTCGCTCACTGGTATTATTTTCTTTCAAAGTTGAAAATCTTCTTTTTCAGTGTATAGCTCTGCTTTACGATCTAGCTGCTACACCTTGAGTACAAGGTTCTGGCTCCTTTTCTATCCAGATTGAGGGCCCAAGGTATAACGATTATGGTTTACCTAGTCAATCTGTTCTTGTTAGACCAGTCGGTAGCCCGCTTAGACCAAAAGTATGGTCACCACATTCGACTACCTGGAATATCTAGGTCGGATTCTCAATCTAGGAGGAATCTTCTTTAAAACATGAAAAAAATACTTGGGTCTAATCGTAGGTACACCCAGAAAAGGGTATTCGCACCCCAGGCTAAGATTAGCACCATAAAGGTCTGATCTAGGTAGTCGAAGCAAGATGTTTTTCTCCTATTCAACTTTGCATGAGGTTGTCGGGAAAGATGATGGCTTCATTCGAGGCCATTCTTTATGCTCAGTCTCATTCTAGACTGCTGCAAAGCAGTATCCTATTGGCTTGAAACAGAGAATTCAAGCTCTATATTCCCAATGTGTCTGACTCCAAAGCCTACGGTCACATCACCCTGATAGTGCTCAATTTCATCCGATCTTGGAGGCTAAGCAGGGTCGGGCCTGGTTAGTACCCGGATGAAAGACCACCTGGTAATACCAGGTGCTGTAGGGTGAGTGCGCCAGAGCCTCAGTTTATGGTTAACATCCAAAAATCTGCGAAGGGGAAAATCCTTCTTTCAGGTACCTGGGAAATAGTATCAACATATGCCAACCTTTTTTTGTTAGGTTGGGGACAGTCCTGAAAGAGGCAGCTGTCCAGGAGAAGTGGCCTAGATCAGAAATGGCCTTGCCCATTAACATTTTAAAAATTCAGGCAGAACACTTGGTTCTGAGGCCTAAACATTCAGTTTAAGGTATTGTCCTGCTAGGAGTCAATTTGTTTATGCCACAGCAATGACCTATATTAATCACCAAGGGGAGACAAGAAGTTGTGCGGCCCAGAGAAAGGTGAAGCTTATCCTATCTTGGGAAGAAAACAATGTACTTTGCCTATCGGCAGTTTTCATTCTAGGAATAGAAAATTGGCAGGCGGACTACTTGAGTCGCCAGCAGTTTTTCCTGGGAGAATGGTTCCTTCACCCCGATATCTTCCTGTCAAGGATGGGGAATCCCAGACATAGATCTGTTTGTGTCCAGGATCAACAAATAGGATTGACAACTTTGTGTCAAGAACAAAGGATCTGCTAGCATGCGGAACGGATGCCTTGCTATTCCCGTGGTTCTCACTGATTTGTGCATTCCCTCCTATTCTGCCTGCATCCACAACTTCTTCACAGGATCAAGCATGAAGGGAAGTCATTGATTCTTGTAACCCCAGCGGGGTCCCGGAAATCTTGGGAGATCGTAGAGATGGCAGTAGGAAACCCATGGACCTTACCTTCGCAGCCAGACCTTCTCTCACAGGGTCCGAAGTTCCATCCTACTTTACAAACGATAAATTTAATGGTTTGGCTATTCAAGCCCTTGCTCTGAAGAAGCGTGGGCTGTCAGGTTCGGTAGTTTTCTACCTTGGTTTATGCAGAACCACCCTCCATGGTTATATATTATGGAGTCTGGGAAACATATGTCTCCTAGTGTGAAACCAGGAGCTGCACCCCAGGAAATAAGTCTAGGTAGAGTCCTTGATTTTTTCTGCACATGGGGTGAGAAATAAAGCTGGCCTTGAGTGCTTTCTAAGGACAGGTTTCAGCCTTAAGCAAAAGATTGCCGGTCCAATCTCTCAAATCCGTATCAAGACACCCGCCCTAATGGAACTCACAGGTGCTGGCTCTGCACAAGCTTGAGGAAAGAAAAAAATCCTGGACGGCCGCACACCATAGAAGGAATCTTTATTGATATGAAGAAATAAAATGCAAATGCAGTCACCTCATGTACAGGGAGGAACAGGAAAGATAGCTAACATGTTTCACGCCCCATCATGGCGCTTATTCATTCAGGTTTTGATAGCCAATCCAGAGATGGTCTCAAATAGAGACCTGCCCACATAATCAAACTCTAGAACGACACCCAAAAGATAGGAGACACCTGGGATGTGAAGTTGAATTTTAATAAAAATAATTGTGTCTAGCGCATGTATATACATATATATATGCGCATTGGTTCACTTAGTAAACTTTTTTAGTTTGGTGGACCTTTATAGGCATTATTACATTGTCGTATTATCTTGTCTTCAATTTTTGATTTAAAATTCAACTTCACATCACAGGTGTCTCCTATCTTTTGGGTGTCGTTCTAGAGTTTGATTATGTGGGCAGGTCTCTATTTGAGACCATCTCTGGATTGGCTATCAAAACCTGAAGTCCCTATATATACCCATGATCAAACTTTAATCATTCAGCTATGAATAAGCGCCATGATGGGGCGTGAAACATGTTAGCTATCTTTCCTGTTCCTTCCTGTACATGAGTTGACTGCATTTGGATTTTATTTCTTCATATCAATAAAGATGCCTTCTATGGTGTGCGGCCGTTCAGGATTTTTTTCTTTCCTCAAGGTTTCGGCCTTATCTGTATCATTTCAATGACCACTTGCTTTGCATTCTTTGGTCCATAATTTTATTCAGGGGGTAACTCGGCTTAATCTCCGGTTAAGTAACCCCTGAACCCTTGGGACCCTTGAATTTAGTTTTGTCGGCATTACAAAACAGCCTTTTTTGAGCCGATACGACATATTCCCTTGGTCCTTTTTTGACAAGGAAACTATTTTTTCTGATAACCATATCTGCTGCAAGAAGGGTGTCAGTATTGGCTGCTCTTTCCTGTAAAGAGCCATATTTTTATTGTTCACAAGGATAAGCTAGTATTGCGTTCTCATCCTAACTTTTTACCAAAGGTAGTATCAGGTATTTATCTAAACCAGGATATTGTTCTACCGTTCTTTTTCCAGAACCCTGTTCTTTGGAAGAAAACTCACTACATTTTTTTGATGTAGTGAGAGCAGTCAATGTCTACTTAAAGGGGATTGCTCAGATTCGAAAAACTGAAGTTTTTATTCGTGTTGCCTGAAAGTCCTAAAGGAGAACAGGCAGCATCAAACTCTACTATTCTAAATAGATTCGACAAGTAATCGTTCAAGCTCATAATTAAAAGGTGGATTCTACCCTCTCAAATCAAAACGCACTCCTCTAGGGCTGTTAGTGCTTCCTCGGCAGTGCATCACCAAGCCTCCATGGCTCAAATCTGTAAGGCCGCAACTTGGTCTTCAGTCTATACATTTACCAGATTCTATCAAATAGATGTAAAAGTTCATGAGGATATCGCCTTTGGACGCAGGGTACTGCAGTCTGCAGTATTAGTCCTCTAGTCTCTTATTGCCATACTTTTTGTTGTGTCTCCCTCCCTTCAGTTGGCATTGCTATGGGACATCCCACATAGTAACCACTATGGCTCTGTGTCCCGTGATAAGAAAATAGGATTTTTTAAACAGCTTACCTGTAAAATCCTTTTCTTTGAAGTATATCACGGGACACAGAGGTCCCTCCGTTATTTGGTATTTGGTATAGCATATTGCTATGCTATAAAACTGAGATACTCCCAGTAGTCGGAGGGGTTATATAGGAAGTGCACTTTTTATCTTAGGGCGTGCCAGTGTCCATCACCTGAAGGTGACCTATAACCCACACAGTAACTACTATGGCTCTGTGTCCCGTGATGTACTTCAAAGAAAAGGATTTTACAGGTAAGCTGTTTTAAAAACCCTATTTTTTCTCTGCCTGAGAATTTTTTTGGAGAAAAAAGCACATGGTTGACGTTTCTTTTCAAAGAACTGAAGAAGCACAGCTCCCACCCCCATTGAAGAAGCATCCACTTCAACAAAAAATGGATCCCCAGGATTAGGTCTCCTCAAGAGAGGTCCAGAAACAAAGGCCTGTTTCAAATCGTGAAATGCAGAGACCGCTTCAGGGGACCACTCCTTGGCATTAGACCAATTGGGAATTTTTAGGATGTAGAAGGCGTGATCCATGCAAGATGGTAGAAAATCAGGAAAGAAGACGGAAGGGTTTTACATCTAAAAGCACACAAAGGACCTATGAAATAAATAACTTTGTTACTTGTGCCAGCATAGCCACACATGTAAGGGAGTGACGTCAGTCTGTGGGCCATCAGGCAGCGGCTGGAACACACAGTGGGGCCAAAACCACTTCCTCGTTTTGGCTGGCATGCGTTCCAGCTTCACGACTTCCATTTTTAATATTTGCTGACACATCTAGTCCTCACAGCACCCGTGGTTATATTGATGTCCCCCCCATGATCCCTAGCCAGATCCAGTCTGCTTCATTTTGCACATAATTGGGCCGCGCCTAGACAATAAATCTAATGTGATTACTGCTGCTGTCGGAATTGAGAAATCTCAACTTAGAATTGCATTAGCCAGGTGACAGCTATGTGAGGAAGCTATTAATGTTTCTTATCTGTAGTTACTAATTGACTAAAAACTTTTGCCGTTGCAATTATCTAAAGTGCTTATTGTGTGTGTGTTCTGTCACCGTGTTGAAACCAAATAATTCCTTATGTGCTCCTAAGTATCGGTCCGAAATAAAAACAGTTCCAATGTAAGCCGTACTTTACCACGCTCCCTGTTAAACACCAAATGGTGTTCTGACTAGGGAATGAATAAATAGGTGAAAATCAATACAATCCATGCTCCTGTGCAAACAATACTATAAAGAAAAACTGCAGTTGTGCTCAATACAAAAATGTATATAAATAAGTCAAATCAAAGTCCCAAGATAATAAAGGATCTGTGATCTGTCATAATAAATGGTTTATCCCAAAAATATCTACAATCACCCTTATTTTTTTTGTCATGTTTTCCTTATACTTCCATACGCAATCCACATCCATTTATGTCCAAAATTAACTTACCAACTCTCGTTGCTGGTCAAATTATAAACTAGCCTTTAGTGCCTTCCCTATTGAGGGAGCAATCTTCTGCAGCAGTCTTTGCTGTGTGATCCTCTGCTGGTTCCCAAGATGAAAGACGATCCCTCAGGGGAGACAATTGTTCCCAATATAGGAAAAAGAGAGCTTCACATGGCATAAAATCTTTTCAAACCAATATCCAGTTTTATTCAAAATCATTCCACTCACGTTTTACAGTGTCACAATTGACACAAAGAAACAAACATAATATTATAGGGTGGGATCCAGCATCCACTCCACCTGGAACAATTGTCTCCACTAAGGGGTCGTCCTTCATCTTGGGAACCAGCAGAGGATCACACAGCAAAGACAACTGCAGAGGATTGCTCCCTTAATAGGGAAGGCACCAGGGGATGGTTTATAATCTGACCAGCAGCGAGCAGCAAGCATTGGTGAGTTAATCTTGGACATAAATGGGGGTGGATTGCGTATGGAAGTACAATGAAAACATGACAAAAGAAATTAAGAGTGATTGAAGAAATTTTTTGGATAAGCCGTTTATTATCACGGATTTTACTTTATGATCTTGGGAATTTTGATAGACACATTTATATACATTTCTGTATTCAGCACAACAGCATTTTATAGGAGCACGGATTGTATTTATATTATTTGCACCTATGTTATATTCACTGCCAGGTCAGAACACCATTTGGTGTTTGACAGGGAGTACTTCAGATAAGCACGTCAGCACTTTTTTGCGGTACAGCTTAACATTAGAAACGTTTTTTTTTTATTTCGGACTGATACCTAGTAGCACATAAGATATTATATGGTTAAAACACAGTGACAGAACACACACACGCACACATAAAAAGCACTTCAGATAATTGCAACGGCAGAAATTTTTTAGCCACTCATTAACTACAGATAAGAAACAATAGCTTCCTCACAGTGCCATCACCTCGCTAATTCATTCTGCACATGAATCGGGTATGAAACACATATACATATGCTCTAGTTTCACACAATCACTTTGATTCTCTTGTGTATATTCATTATATATAGGTTCTTTTCTGCATGATGGTTGTGATTAGGGATGAGCCGAACACCCCCCTGTTCGGTTTGCACCAGAACACCGTTAAAGTCTATGGGACACGAACATGAATAATCAAAAGTGCTAATTTTAAAGGCTTATATGCAAGTTATTGTCATAAAAAGTGTATGGGACCTGGGTCCTGCCCCAGGGGACATGGATCAATGCAAAAAAAGTTGAAAAAACGGCCGTTTTTTTAGGAGCAGTGATTTTAATAATGCTTTAAGTGAAACAATAAAAGTGTAATATTCCTTTAAATTTCGTACCTGGGGGTGTCTATAGTATGCCTGTAAAGGGGCACATGTTTCCCGTGTTTAGAACAGTCTGACAGCAAAATGACATTTCAAAGAAAAAGTCATTTAAAACTACTCGCGGCTATAATGAATTGTCGGTCCGACAATACACATAAGAGTTCAGTGATAAAAACGGCATGGGAATTCCCCACAGGGGAACCCCGAACCAAATTTTTTTTTTAAAATGACGTGGGGGGGGTCCCCCTAAATTCCATACCAGACGAGGTCTGGTATGGATATTAAGGGAACCCCGGCCAAAATGTTAAAAAAAAATGGCGTGGGGTCCCCCTCAAAATCTATACCAGACCCTTCAGGTCTGGTATGGATTTTAAGGGGAACCCTGCTCCAAAATTTAAAAAAATGGCGTGGGGTCCCCCCAAAAATCCATACCAGACCCTTATCCGAGCACGCAACCTGGCAGGCCGCAGGAAAAGGGGGGGATGAGAGAGCGCCCCTCCTGAACCGTACCAGGCCACATGCCCTCAACATTGGGAGGGTGCTTTGGGGTAGCCCCCAAAACACTTTGTCCCCATGTTGATGGGGACAAGGGCCTTATCCCCACAACCCTTGCCCGGTGGTTGTGGAGGTCTGCGGGTGGGGGGCTTATCAGGATCTGGAAGACCCCTTTAACAAGGGGACCCCCAGATCCCGGCCCTCCCCCCTGTGTGAAATGGTAAGGGGGTACAAAAGTAACCCTACCATTTCACAAAATAACTCAAAAATGTTAAAAATGACAAGAGACAGTTTTTGACAATATCTTTATTTAAATGCTTCTTCTTTCTTCTATCTTCCTTCGGTTTCTTCCTCCATCTTCTTCTTCTCGTTCTTCTGGTTCTTCCTCCGGTGTTCTCGTCCTGCATCTTCATCCGCAGCGTCTTCTTCCCTTCTTCTCCTCGGGCCGCTCCGCATCCATGATGGCATGGAGGGAGGCTCCCTCTATGTGACGCTTCTCCTCTTCTGACGGTTCTTAAATAACGGGGGGCGGAGCCACCCGGTGACCCTGCCCCCCCTGACGCACGGGGACTTGACGGGGACTTCCCTGTGGCATTCCCCGAGATGTCAGAAGGGGGCGGGGTTACATAACGGGTGACAGTCTTTTTTATTAAAATCACTGCTCCCGAAAAAACAGCCGTTTTTAAAAAAAATTTTGCATTGATCCTTGTCCCCGGGGGCAGGACCCAGGTCCCCAAACACTTTTTATGACAATAACTTGCATATAAGCCTTTAAAATTAGCACTTTTGGTTTCTCCCATAGACTTTTAAAGGGTGTTCCGCGGCTTTCGAATTTTCCACGAACACCCCAAATTGTTTGCTGTTCGGCGAACGGGCGAACAGTCAATGTTCGAGTCGAACATGAGTTCGACTCAAACTCGAAGCTCATCCATAGTTGAGATCAAAATATTTGTTAAATCTATTGTGTGTAAATGAAACATGAGATGAGGCTCGTGGGTGTAGACTTGTGTTACCATGTTCTGTGTCATTCAACTCATGTTATACACCCACTCACGGATTGGGAGGAGCCCCACTCTGAGGTCTCATGTGATTCTCCCAGACCTCTCAATTAAGACCAAATATGCATATTCCAAAGTCAGATCTGAGGAAGAGGGGAGCCCCCTCGAAACGTGTCAGCCATTTTGGAAATTCATCTACCTTTTGGGATTTTTCTAGCAGACCAGGGTGGCCGGAGCACTTTCTGGACTTTGTCAGCCTATTTGATGTCATTGCTTGTGAATATATATTCATAATCTTTTTTACAATAAATGGCTGCAAAGATAATATGCTAGGCAGGTGCGCCCTCTGTTTCTTCTCTTTTACAATGTACTGGGGTACCCCTGCGAATTACAATGTGTAGGAAGAATGACTAGAATTATCTGTCAAAAAAGGGTTTAAAAAGCAGAGTGTGTCATGACTTCTCCAGAATTATCATAATTGTGGGCCCCCGCCCCGGGGGCCTGATATTTTATGGTATTGAGAAATTTACAGTTGGAGAGGTAAGGAACTCAAAAAGGCCATATCACAAAATGAAACTCAGTTGATATATGAATTAAACACTTTGACACAGACTGGTTTGAAAATAAACATTGATCTAAATTGTTTTACCACTATTTTTTTTTCATAGTATGAAAAGCTCCTTATTTATAATAAATGATAATAGTTTTATGTAATCTCATAAATGGAAATATGTATTTTAATCATTTTATATATGATTGTGTGTTTATTTTGCATCCCCAGGTTTTAGTTGAATACATCCCAAAGTATGATTTTATGTTCCCAGGTTTCTGTAATTAATAATTTCCTCTAAAATTATTTGTTTTTCAAAAATATTATAATGTATTTGAAAATAATGGTTTAAGCACAGTTAGGTACATACATAATGGTGATAGAAAGTAAGGCAGAGTCTATGAGGTATTTCTGATGATGTCCACCAGAGGCACACTGGAGAATAAACAGCGGAGAAAACATGGGAGGAAGCCACTTCCCTGAAGATGTACAGTGCAAATAAAACGTGTTGGAAAGGACTCTATGCCTGTGATGTCACTTCTGCTGGTTGGAGTTCACGGCCATCTTGAAGAGGACCAGTGGTCACTTTTGTTTTTGCACAATAGAAGGGCAATAGCTGTGATTCTTTCCAAAATAAGTGTGTAATTGGACGATTGTGTTTTTAACCTTTAATAAACAGTATTACTTTGTATGTCCATTTTTTCTTGTTTGCTTAATGGTGGCATGGAAGTTATATTCTGGAGAGGGGGATATCCCAAGAAAAGTGCATAGTGAACTTCTTATTAATTTTAGGAGTCATATAATCTGGTGAGCGATTTCACAAAAGGGATAGTTGGAGTGGCACTCAACATATATACACTGGTGTGGTTTTACAGCATTTTGAAGTGTGTATATGGACAGCACTTTATAGCCATGTTTATGGGCAGCACTTTAAAGCATGTGTTTTGCACTGAACAGAGAGATGTAAATATTGCAATTAAGAACCATCTGTAACATTACTTGCAATGAAGAATGGGCATGTAAACTTAAAATGTTACTAATTCCAGGACCCTGCATTCAATATATCTGGTCTCACAGAGAACATGGAAATACAATTATTTTAGTATATAAACTGCTAAATATCTTTTCTCATCAGCAGTATATAGCAGTCTTGTGACTTCTATCAGTTCCTGGTAAAGCTTGTAGGAGGAGTTTTTATACTGCACTGAGCCTATCAGGATCCAGGAACCCTGACACTCTGTCTGGACAGTGCTGATTGGCCCTGTGCTGATTACATGCACCCTCCGAAGAATAAAAAAAACCTCTTTAGCAATAGGCACCAAACTGAGCATGTTCAGCCTGTCTCCAAAGGCTCTGTATTATCCAGACATGTTCTAGAGTCAGTGGAAGAAGGATAGGATCTGTGCATACAGGATCAAGCAGCCTTTTTACACAATGCAGAGGATTAACCCCTTAGGTTCCACAGAGAGTATAACAAGCATGCTTTACTGAATATACAGACTGATTTTACTGTTGTGGATTTAGTAACACTTTTAATGGATTGATTTTGAGCACATACAGTATCCCACAAAAGTGAGTACACCCCTCACATTTTTGTAAATATTTTATTATTACTTTTCATGTGGCAACACTGAAGAAATGACACTTTGCTACAGTGTGAAGTAGTGAGTGTACAGCTTGTATAACAATGTAAATTTGCTGTCCCCTCAAAATAACTAAACCCACAACCAGGTTTAGGTCTGGAAACATGCTTGACCAGTCCATCACGTTTTTCTCCTTAGCCCAGGTAAGATGCTTCTGACGTCTTTGGTTCAGGAGTGGCTTGACACAAGGAATGTGACAGTTGTAGCCCATGTCCTGGATACTGTATGTCTGTGTGTGGTGGCTCATGAAGCACTGACACCAGCCATAGTCCACTCTTTAAGAATCTCCTCAAAACTTTTGAAAGGCCTTTGCTTCACAATCCTCTCAAGGCTGCAGTTATCACTGTCAGTGTCAGTGTTTTTTTTTTTACAATTTTACTTTAAAATATTTATCTATTTCAATGTTTTTTTTTATTTTTTATTCAACCCTGTTGGGGTGTAGGGTGGCTTTGGTGAGATCTCCCCTTTGAGACATATAAAGGGACTGAGGATGGAGGTTCCCCAGTCCCTTTCTCAGCAGCCTCAGCTGCACTGAACATGAATGGACAGGAGAGAGCGACTCTCTATTCATAAACTGAAGCACCGTAAATACAGTTTACAATTCTCAGTTATGAATGGACAGAGTCAGTGATCACGTACTCTGTGCATTCGGAAAAGGAGAGAGCAGTAAATGACGCCTACTTCCTCCGCTCTGCATCCTGAAAGATCTGGTGGGGGGAGGACCTGAGGAGCACACGGAGGGGTAATGGAAGGAGGTTAGGGGGGCTGGAGGAGCACACAGAGGGGGAATGGAGGAGGGGGGGAACCAGAGGAGCACACGGAGGAGAATGGGGGGGGAGCCGGAGGAGGATACAGGGGACACTTAGGGATGATCGGTGCGGCGGCGGGGGAAGTTATAATCACAGATCTCCCTGTGTGGCTTTCAATAAAGCAGCTGAAAGATGCAGAGGGAAGAGGATGAGAAGCGGCTGTCAGCTGCTTTAATGAAAGCCACACAGGGAGATCGGTGATTATAACTTCTCCCGCCACCGCACCAATCATCCCTGAGTGTCCAGGTATTGGACTAGGCATCGGGAGCATTTGCACGAGTACAAGTACTCCTGCAAGTACTCGGTATCGGGACTGATACCGAACCTATATAATGTATGAGTTTCACTTTTTGAATTGAATTACTGAAATAAATTAACTTTTTGATGATATTCTAATTTTTTGAGATGCACCTGTATAATACTTTGTTGGAGAGCATTTTTCACTTTTTATATTTATATATTTTTGTTGTAATTTTTTGATCTATGTGGATACATTTTGTATGAAGTAATAATAGATTGTATTTGTAATATAATTAAGGTTTTGTACAGGTGGAGGGATTCATTTTAATTTAAAGGTTTGTAGAGTGCTGCACCTTTTTTTTTATTTTACTGATTTGAACCTCCACTTACTGTTATGGTGACAATGGTAAAATGGTGAAAACCAGACAGGAAAGGAGAGAAAACTTCAACAGAAACACAGACAAATCTTTTTCCAGTCAAGTATGCGAAGAGATGAGGTATCCCCAAAAATTCCAATGGGTCAGTAATTTATATTGCATAATTGGATGTTGCTTACATTTTTTAATTGGCTGGGAAACAATGATGGCATGGTCAGTAAGCAGGCATAAATTGTAAAAGATTTTCTTTCACATAGCAAAGAAGAAAGTAATTGATTATTTCTCCCTGAGAATTTTCGATGTTTGAGTGGAGACCAATGGATTTCAGTAAAAAACCCTCTAAAGAGCGATCTTCAGTGGATCACTTTTCAGTGAGTGTTTGATAGGTGATGAGGAGGCGTTATGTTGCCTCCTTATCACCTGGTTTAACCCCTAAATGCTTGAACCATCATGCTGCAACTGCAAACAATATGACTCAACCAAAAATATATAAACGATGTAGTGCAAAATAAAACAAAAAAACATATAGTCCAACTCCATAAATTTCTCTTATCACATATGTGATGATTTGGTAAGTGCTGGCTGCTCACCTTCTTATGAGGACCTCAATAATTATATCAAGGTCATACGGGCTTATAATACTCCATCTGTATCTACAGTATATCTCCTTCACACCTCTGTCTTTTCTTCTTTCTTCCCCATCTCAGCACCCATATATCAAGCCACATGTAAACAAAAATAGGACCAATCGTGTCATTTTCACTTTAAAAAAAAGCATCCACAGTGCTATATTCTGCGCATACTCTAATCTCATCAATGAAATACAATCAGTTATGAAAACATCAGGAACATGTGCATCTTACAGTTCCTGCAGCGTGGCTCTGCCCCTATATGCGTAACATCCAATGGGCTTCTTTGGTGGGTGTGGGACCGCACTGCATTTTATGGCCTCCCCTGTAATCCCCATGGTAACCGCTAACATGCTATCGCAGGACTGGAAGTGACGTGATTATAGGCGCAGCCCCACTCCGAAACCAGAAGTGACGCAAGATGCTGTAATGGGCACGGCTGTCCCCCATACCCAGACATGACACCTCTTTCCCACCAATAGCATGATGCACAGGGCAACAACCCCAACCAGCATTCACCTGATCCAGGCTGCTCCTACATTCGGCCCTTAACTCCATCCCCTAAGCCACATCCTATAACCCGGGGGACATCCCAGACAATATCAGATCCAGCTCCCATCACTCCAAAGTGATGTTATCCAATAATGCTGGATGTCCTGCGAGTCACGGAAGCCACGCAAACCCCCACATCCTAATTGGGGACACAGAAATCAGCCACCACAGAATAAAATTAAATAAAAGTATTATATGTAATATGCACACAACTACACATGTGTGTTTACCCCCACACATACATGTCACTAGCACTCTATATGTATGCTATAAGCCTCTAAATCCCCCATATACATGTAACTCCCATATAGCACTACGACACGTGGAATTAACTTCTAAAAGCCCCCTAAAAGAATGTAGTTCATAATATACAGGTAAACAAAATGCCATATAAAAGTCAATGTATAATCCCAAACCTACTAAGGGGGAATCTACTAAAATAAATGTGACAAAAAAAATCCCATGGAGCGACTGTGCCAAAACCCACCCACTTACCAATGGTCGGCAACCCTCTACAGATGCGTACGTCCTCCGCAACTCCCAATATAAATATATATAACCCATATTAAAATTAAATAAAAACCCCCATACATATAATGAAATTCATATTATATATACAGAACCGGATGCTATTTAAATATATAAAATATATTCCATATGTAATACATCACATAATGATGGGAAACAGACTCTAATATTAATATGGCAAACAAGGCAAAAACTAACATTTTTATAAAATGGCTCAAGTCCAGAGAGAGAAATCAGGCTAGGAGTTACTAATGAAACAATTAAGGTCAAACGCAATGTTAAGTCCCCCAGGAACCAATGTTTTGAGCTCAAATATCCAATAAGACTCTCTCTGGATTAAATGCCCGATAAAATGACCTCCTCTCCAATCCTCCTCTACCTTCTCAACCCAAAATTTCAGCCCCCTAGGGTCTTTATTATGGACATCTCTAAAATGATTGGACAGGGAGTGCGTTTTTAACCCTCTATGTTGTTGACATGCTCCCTGATCCTGATCTGTAGTTGTCGGGATGTGCGACCAACATAATGTTTCCCACAACTGCAAACAATCATATAGACCACTCCTTCTGTATGGCATGTGGTAAACTCCCGCAGCCCAACAGCTTTCTTAGTAGGTGCGGGGCTATGCTGCCACACTGCATTTTATAGCCTCACCTGTATTCCACATGGTAACCACAGCTGCTACTGCAGGACCGGAAGTGATGTGATCACAGGCACGGCCTCACTCCAAAACCACAAGTGACACAAGACGCTGACGTGGGCATGACCATTCTCTTATACCCGGACATGACTCCTTTCTCCCACCAACAGTGTGATGCACAAGGGTCAACCAGCATTTACCTAATCCAGGCTGCTCCTGCATCCAGCACTTCACCTCCTAAGTCACATCCTATCACCTGGGGGACCTCCCAGATAATATCAGATCCGGCTCCTATGGCTTGAAAGGGACGTTATCCAACAATCACAGATGTCTTGCGAGTCTCGGAAGCTGCACAAACCCCCACATCCTAATTGGGGACACAGAAACTGGCCACCACAGAATACAATTAGATAAAAATATTTTATGTTATATGCACACAACTATACACGTGTGATTACTGTAGTGATATAGTAGTGGGCTTATGATTATTATAATAATTTGACCCGCAGCAATTTGGTTCATACAGAGAGATGCATTTATTTAGACTTCAGAACAGACAACAGAGGTACAGACAAGGTAGATGACAAGATACTTGGAATATACAGTATCTCACAAATGTGAGTACACCCCTCACATTTTTGCAAATATTTTATTATATCTTTTCATGTGACAACACTGAAGAAATGACACTTTGCTACAATGTAAAGTAGTGAGTGTACAGCTTTTAATACAGTGTAAATTAGCTGTCCCCTCAAAATAACTCAACACACAGCCATTAATGTCTAATCCGCTGGCAACAAAAGTGAGTACACCCCTAAGTGAAAATATCCAAATTGGGCCCAATTAGCCATTTTCCCACCCCGGTGTCATGTGACTTATTAGTGTTACAAGGTCTCAGGTGTGAATAGGGAGCAGGCATAGGCATGCACAGGGGGTGTGCCTGGGCGCACTCTAATCACTGTGTGCGGTGCTGATTCCCCCTATTGCCTGGGCTTCCTGCAGTGTTGGGCCCCCCTCGCAGTGCTGCTGGCTTCCCTCCTCTCCTCTCCCCCTGGCTGCTGCGGGGGATGTTTCAGGATGAAAAAGCAGGGAAAGAGGCTAGTAAATATGTTGCTTCAGTTTTTGAATGAACGGGAAGTCACTCAGCACACAGCACTATACAGTTCATTTACTTTCCAGTACAGCTGAGGCTGTGTGTTTGAGCTTTGGGGTGCACACCCTTATGCAATAGGATGTGCACACCTATGGGAGCAGGTTTGTTAAATTTGGTGTTATCGCTCTCACTCTCTCATACTGGTCACTGGAAGTTTAACATGGCACCTCATGGCAAAGAATTCTGAGGATCTGAAAAAAAATAATTTTTACTCCACATAATGATGGCCTAGGCTATAGGAAGATTGCCAAGACCCTGAAACTGAGCTGCACCACGGTGGCCAAGACCATACAGCGGTTTAACAGGACAGGTTCTACTCAGTGCTCAGACCATACGCCGCACGCTGCATCAAATTGGTCTGCATGGCTCTCGTCCAGAAGGAAGCCTCTTCTAAAGATAATGCACAAGAAAGTCTGCAAGCAGTTTGCTGAAGACAAGCAGACTAGGGACATGCATTACTGGAACCATGTCCTGTGGTCTGATGAGACCAAGATAAACTTATTTGGTTCAGATGGTGTCAAGCGTGTGTGGCGGCAACCAGGTGAGCAGTGCAAAGACAAGTGTGTCTTGCCTACAGTCAAGCATTGTGGTGGGAGTGTCATGGTCTGGGGCTCCATGAGTGCTTCTGGCATAGGGGAGCTACAGTTCATTGAGGGATCCATGAATGCCAACATGTACGGTGACATACTGAAGCAGAGCATGATCCCCTCTCTTTGGAGTCTGGGCCGCAGGGCAGTATTCCAACATGATAACGACCCCAAACACACCTCCAAGATGACCACTGCCTTGCTAAAGAAGGTGAGGATAGAGGTGATGGACTGGCCAAGCATATCCAATAAGATGCTCTCTGTCTTATTGGATATGCCCTATTGACCCTATTGAGCATCTGTGGGGCATACTCAAATGGAAGGGTGGAGGAGCGCAAGGTCTCTAACATCCACAAGCTCTGTGATGTTGTCATGGAAGAGTAGAAAAGGACTCCAGTGGCAACCTGTAAAGCTCTGGTGAACTCCATGCCCAAGAGGGTTAAGGCAGTGCTGGAAAATAAGGGTGGCCACACAAAATATTGAAACTTTGGGCCCAATTTGGACATTTTAACTTCAGGGGTGTACTCACTTTTGTTGTCAGCGGTTTAGACAATAATGGCTATGTGTTGAGTTATTTTGAGGGGGCAGCAAATACAAGCTGTACACTCACTACTTTACTTTGTAGCAAAGTGTCATTTCTTCAGTGTTGTCACATGAAAAGATATAATAAAATATTTACAAAAATGTGAGGGGTGTACTCACTTTTGTGAGATACTGTATATTGCACTAAGATAAAGAATAAGAAGTAGTGGAAGACCATAAAGAATTCTGCATATGTTTGATATTGGCGAAGAACTATATAATGAGGAAGATTTTGGAGTATTTGTTCTTTGTTTTATGTTGCGCTACATCGTTTATATATTTTTAGTTACAGTTAAGGTGTGGTGAAAAACACTATTGACGTTTAGCAGCAATTGTAATTTGGAATTTTGATCTTTTCGCATATTAGGTCACTTCATTTTTTGTCACAGTGCTGATTGTATATATCATTTTGACTCAACAACCTGTTTTTACTGCTCCCCCCAAACGCAAGTATAAATTAGGCCTTGATTAAAATGTTGAAAATAGGCTCAAATGAAAAAGCTCACTTCGTTAATATGTTGGGTAAACAAGCCTTGGCAATAATGCTTTGAAAAATGTGTACCTTAATTATACAGTGCAGGACACAAGCAAAGTATTCATAGGCCCTGGGATATAGACTCATACCTTCAGGTGATTGTAAACTCAGCGCCTCCCCAATAACCAAACCCCACTCGAGGAGTCCTCATTTTTTTTGCTAGTGTCCTAAGGTAATGGGCCTCTTCTCCTTCATTGAGAAATCACTCTTAGCTTATCCACTTTTTTTGTTTATTTTATCTATTTTAATTCTTCTATCTATTTAAAACTCCTCACTACCTTCTAATGCCACAAATAGAAGCAGTGCATCTGGATTGGTGCAACCTTGGGAGCCATACCCAGACCCCATGCTGTGGGGAAGGCCTATAAAGTTACTTTGGGCACTGGATCCTACACAGGCTTCAGTGTTAATTTTGTTGACAACATTTTTTTCATCATAGTTTTTGTTAGCTGCATGTTTTCAGTGAGGAAAATTAAATGAAAATAAAATTCAAATTAAGTCGACAAAACCCATGACGAAAATCAATTCCAATTTTCGTCAATTAATAAAAATGGAAGGAAAATGTGAGGGGGGGACGTTTTACCCACCTGAACTTCTGCTTTCCTTGGAGCTCTGCCTGTCTGTTAAAGCCCCAGGCCCCTGATTCTATCAGCAAGCTGAATTGGCTGAGAGATGCAGGCCGCCATCAGTCCTTTCCCTTTCCCATACAGTTCCACACATTACACTCATAGAAATTCTGTTTGGCTCTATATGAAGAGAACAGAGATAGATCACATGCCTTTGTAGAGGTAAACTTCCAGTACTGCGCTCTGTACACAGGCTTTAATAACAAAGCAATTAATGAATAGTAAATAATAAATGTAGCGCTATGTGTAAAATTATAAATATAAAGTGCAAATCTCTAAAATAAATAAATCCTACATATAAATAAATAGTCCATAAAATGAAAAAATGAAGAAATAAAACATGAAAAACTCTTCCTGTGATCAGTGTATGCACACAATTCCACCACAGTAATTGTTCGTCCTCAAAAGGCATGCACACCACCACCAGTAAAAATGTGCACTCACCTCCCAGATGAGTCAAAACTCATATGCGGATCTCCCCAGAAGCTCTTTGCTCTCACTTCCTCTTCCCCATCAATGGTGGGTAATCCAGATGGCTCTTTTCTTAATGGTAACTCAGCTCATTAATATCCAAAGAAGCGGATCATCTCCCAGCTTCGCTCAAGATTCCATGAGTTCAGGACATGTAAATAATAAGTATAGAGACCATAGTGTTCTCTGTATACAAATTTATTCAAAGCCCCCAAACAGACAAGTTGCACTTACGAAATAAAAACTTTAAAATCACAAAGGCCTTCCTCAGTAGCCTGTGATTGGCCGATACGCGTCTAGAAGGGCGGAGCTGATAGTCACGTCCAGCCAGGCACTGTGTATGTGGACACGGTGGTACTACTCTGGAGGTTTTTATGTGATTTTAAAGTTTTTCTTTTGTAAGTGCAACTTGTCTATTTGGGGCCTTTGAATATCTAATATCTAGCTTGGTGCTGACATTTCACACAATTGATATGTGCAAACGTGATAAGTAATGTATGATATTTTGGACTACATTCTTGCAATAAATGTAAACATTGGGCTTATGAAAACGAGATCTTATCTTTTATTTCATAATGTAACAACATTTTTCTGAAAGCATTTCAAGTTCTCCTTTCTTGCGAGGTAACTGGTGATCCTTAGGAGGTACCTGGTGATCCTTAGGAGGTACCTGGTGATCCTTAGGAGGTACCTGGTGATCCTTAGGAGGTACCTGGTGATCCTTAGGAAAAGGCCTGGGGTGGTCATGTGAAAAGCCCAACACACGTGTGACTTTTCATCAACTTCCAAGAATACTGAAATATGCTTGTATCTGAGATTTGTAATTGCATTTGTGAAGTAGATGATAAGAGTGAGCAAGTGGGTTATAAGGTTTTTATTAACCACTCCGGAAGGTTTTACCCCCTTCATGACCAGTCCATTTTTCTCTATTCAGTACTGTGCTACTTTAAATGTCAATTGCGTGGTCATGCAATACTGTACAAAAATTAGTTTTTTTATCCTTTTTTTTACACAAATAGAGCTTTCTTTTGGTGGCATTTAATCACCAATTTTATTTTTGCGATATAAACGGAAAAAAGAAAATCTTGAACAAAAACTATATTTTCTACTTGTCGTAGTATTTGTCGTATTTCTTCTACTCTGTCATAAAACATATCCAATAATATCAAACTTCATCAGAAATTTAGGCCAAAATCCACTCTGCCTGTCTTTGATTTAAAAATCCCAATAAGTGTATATCAATTGGTTTGTGTGAAAGGGGAGGAGAGAGAGATCAGCTGTTCCTAGTGATCAGGAATAGCGATCTCTCTCTACTCCCAGTCAGTCCGTCCCCCTGACAGATAGAAACACCTCCCTAGGTAACACTTAACCCCTTGATCGCCCCCCTAGTGTTAACCCCTTCCCTGCCATTGCCATTTATACAGTGATCAGTGCAGTCACCAAAAAGTGTCACTTAGGGTCAGATTTGTCTGCTGCAATGTCGAAGTCCCGCTAAAAAACGCAGATCGTCGCCATTACTAGTAAAAACAATAAAAAATAAAAAGTCCCTAAATCTTTCCCCTATTTTGGAGACACTATAACTTCTGCGCAAACCAATCAATATAATTGGGATTTTTTTTTTACCAAAGATATGTAGCAAAATACATATTGGTCTAAACTGATAAATTCATTTGTTTTTATATATATATTTTTGGATATGTATTATAGCAGAAGGTAAAAAATATTGTTTATTTTTCAAAATTGTCAGTCTTTCTTTGTTTATAGAGCAAAAAATAAAAAACGCAGAGGTGATCAAATACCATCAAAAGAAAGATCTATTTGTGGGGAAAAAAGTACATCAATTTTGTTTGGGTACAGCATCGCACGACCGCGCAATTGTCAGCTAAAGTAACGCAGTGGCGGATCCGAAAAAATGGCCTGGTCAGGAAGTTGGTAAATCCTTCCGGGGCTGAAGTGGTTAAAGCAAAAGCTAAAAAAATGTTTCTGATCTTTTGCTTTTAAACGTAAAGGAGAGATTTGGAGTCTTCGTGACCCAGGATCTCTCCATTACAAGGGATGTTTACATTCCTTGTAATAGGAATCAAAGTGAAAAAAAAAATTAAATGGAAAAAAAAAGAAGAAAAGCGCTCCCATCCCCTCCTTTCCTGTGCGCAGAAGTGAACGCATACGTAAGTCGCGCGTGCATATATATGGTATTTGCTCCACACATGTGAGGTATTGCCAAGAACGTTAGAGTGAGAGCAATAATTCTAGTGCTAAACCTCCCCTGTAATGCTAAAAAGGTAACTTGTATAGGCATTTATAGCATCGACCTATGGAAATTTTAAAGTACCGTAATTTGTCAGGTTAGGTATTTACTCTGCATAACATCATCTTTCATAGTATTCTTAAAAAATGGGGTATATATTGTGTTTTGTTTTTCTTTTAAATTCATTAAAATGTATTTAAAAAAAAAATAATTATGTTTGAAAAACCGCTGAGCAAATACCGTGTGACATAAAAAATTGCAACAAACGCCATTCTATTCCCTAAGGTCTCTGCTACAAAAAAAGGTATGCTTGGGGGCTTTTTTTTTTCGGGTCGGTGGCGGGCATTGTGATTGACAATGGATTTACACTGTAACATTTAAAAAAAAAATCAATAAAGGACCAGTCAAAAACTGCCTCCTGTCTTTTTTTTACACTACACTTTTCTTTTGGTGAATGAGTAGGGGTACTATGTACCCCACACTCATTCACATAGGGAGGGGGTGTGATCTGGAGACCCCCCCGCCCCAAAGCACCCCCCATGTTGAGGGCATGTGGCCTGGTATGGTTCAGGAGAGGGGACACTTGCTCGTTCCCCCCTTTCCTGACCTGCCAGGCTTCATGCTCTGATAAGGGTATGGTATGGATTTTGGAGGGGGGACCCACGCCATTTTTTTTTAAATTTTGGCGTGGGGGTTCCCCTCAAAGTCCATATCAGACCTGGTATGGATTGGGGGGGAACCCCACGCCATTTATTTTCTTAATTTTTCATTGCTTTTTTTTTACATTCAGCTGTCAGCTGTGAACTCTGCAGCTGATGACTCATCGGTTGTTAAGGATGCGGCAGCCACCCACTCCTTAAAGTGGTGTTCCGGCCGAAATTATACTTTTTAAATAAAAATACCCCTATAATACACAAGCTTAATGTATTCTAGTAAAGTTAGTCTGTAAACTAAGGTCTGTTTTGTTAGTTTATAGCAGTAGTTTGTTATTTTATAAACTTACAGAAGGCCGTGGCCATCTTAAGTGTGGGCATCTGAAGCCAGACTGTATTTCTTTCTGGATCTCATCCTTGCAGATCTCGCACATGCTCAGTGCAGCACAAGCAGTGTAATAGGTTTCAGGTCAGGTTACCATAGCAACGGCAGTTTTAGAGGAAGTTGCCGCCCCACGTGCTCAGTGCAGCACAAGCAGTGTAATAGGTTTCAGGTCAGGTTTCCATAGCAACGGGAGTTTCAGAGGAAGTTGCCGCCCCTTCCCAGAAGGCATTGCAAACAGGAAATGATGCGATGGGCCGCGGCCAGGGAGGAGGAAGTGAAAAATTAATACAGCAGATATACAGTAGGTGCTGAGAAAAAAAATAAAAAAATATCCAATTTGTTTACAGTGCACAGTTTAGTGAGGGATGCTGAAGAGTTGTAAAAGTGGGTGTAACTCCACTTTAACAATCATGACAGTTACTGGTTCTTAAGTACACTGGCGGCCCCAGCTCCTTAACAATGTGGTATTTATTGATGTAAATAAATACGCCAAGTGCTAAATTGCCGCATGTTTTCACTACTAAAATACCGCATGACTCATAAAATAACTCATACGGTATTTTAGTAGCGTTTTTTTGTGAAAGCCAAAAAACCTTTTGAAAAACGCTGAGCGGTATTTTACTGCGCAACATGCTCTTAAACCCAAGGCAGGCACATGATGTACATGTACAGTGCTTTGGAAAAGTATTCATACCCCTAGAATTTTCCACATTTTGTCATGTTACAATCAAAAGCGTAAACAAAGTGACACATAATTGTAAAGTAGAAGGAAATTGACAAATGGTTTTCAAATTTTGTTACAAATAAATATCTGAAAATTGTGGCGTGCATTTGTATTCAGCCCCCTTTACTCTGATATCCCTAACTAAAATCTAGTGGAACCAATTGCATTCAAAAGTCACCTAATTAGTAAATAGAGTCCACCTGTGTGTAAGTTAATCTCAGTATAAATACAGCTGTTCTTTGAAGCCCTCAGAGGTTTGTTAGAGAACCTTAGTGAACAAATAGCATCATGAAGGCCAAGGAACACACCAGACAGGTCAGGGATATAGTTGTGGAGAGGTTTAAAGCAGGGTTAGGTTATAAAAGAATATCCCAAGCTTTGAACATCTCACGGGCAGTCGGGCACTGTTCAATCCATCATTCGAAAATGGATAGAGTATGACACAACTGCAAACCTACCAAGGTACCTAAACTGACAGACCGGGCAAGGAGATCATTAATCAGAGAAGCAGCCAAGAGCCCCATGGTAACTCTGGAGGAGCTGCAGAGATCCACAGCTCAGGTGGGAGAATATGTCCACGGGACAATTACTAGTCGTGCACTCCACAAATCTGGCCTTTATAGAAGAGTTGCAAGAAGAAAGCCATTGTTGAAAGAAAGTCATAAGAATTCCCATTTGCAGTTTGCAAGAAGCCATGTGAGGGACACAGCAAACGTGGAAGAAAGTGCTCTGGTCAGATGAGACCAAAATTGAACTTTCTGGTCTAAAAGCAAAATGCTACATGTGGCGGAAAACAAACACTGCACATCACACTGAACACACCATCCCCACCGTGAAACACGGTGGTGGCAGCATCATGTTGTGCGGTTGCTTTTCTTCAGTGGGGACAGGGAAGCTGGTCAGAGTTGATGGGAAAATGGATGGAGGGCAATCTTTGAAGAAAATCTGTTAGAGTCTGCAAAAGACTTGAGACTGGGGCAGAAGTTCACCTTCCAGCAGAACAACGACCCTAAACACAGCCAGATCTACCATGAAATGGTTTAGATCAAAGCATATTCATGTGTTAGAATGGACCAGGCGAAGTCCAGAACTGAATCAAATTGAGAATATGTGGCAAGACTTAAAAATTGCTGTTCACAGATGCTCTCCATCCAATCTGACAGGGCTTGAGCTACTTTGCAAAGAATGGGCAAAAATTTCACTCTCTAGATGTGCAAAGCTGGTAGAGACATACCCAAAAAGACTTGCATCTGTAATTGCAGCGAAAGGTGGTTCTACAAGGTATTGGCTCGGGGGGCTGAATACAAATGCGCGCCACACTTTTCACATTTCAAATATATTTATTTGTAAAAAAAATTATGTGCCACTTTGTGTTGGTCTATCGCGGTGGTTGGCAATCCTTCGATCCTGGTCCACCTGTCAACTGCCGGCAGGTGACAAGTGTACCGCGAACAGGTTCCTGCGCCGCCGACCCCCGTCGTCTATGTCCCGGTGTCTCTCTTCCCCTCCTGCCTCCATCTTCCTCTGCTGCTGTGATCAGTGAACAGCAGAGACTAGCAGGAAGCACAGCTCAGGTTGGAGGGCGGGAAGAGGAGCTGGACAAACTTTTTATGTTAAACCGCTGGTGATTGGTTGCTAGCACACAGGGTGGTCCTAAGCAACCAGTCACCAGCTTGCTAATACGAAAACTCACTCTGCCAGCTCCTGCCCCTCTGTCCAGAACTGTGCTGCCTCCCGGTCTCCGCTGTGGAAGGTAGAACACTATGCTATGGGAGGAGAGGAGGGAAGGGGGGTTACTGCTATAGGGGAAAGGGGGGGCAGAATACACCACTGTGTGTGAGTGGGGGGTGTAGTGAAGGGGCAGAGGACACGGTTATGGGCAGGGTCACCCCCATAGCAGTGTCCTCTACCACCCTTCACATCACCCCCCCTCCTCCCCCCCAATCCCTGCATTTTGACCACAATGCACTCCTGAACCCTGCATTCTGACCGCAACACACTCCTGAACCCTGCATTCTGACCGCCATGCACTACTGAACCCTGCATTCTGACCGCAATGCACTCCTGAACCCTGAATTCTGACCACAACGCAGTCCTGAACCCTGCATTCTGACCACAACACACTCTTGAACTCTGCATTCTGACTGCACCACACTCCTGAACCCTGCATTCTGAGCATAACGCACTCCTGATCTCTGCATTCTGACCGCAATGCACTCCTAAACCCTGCATTCTGACCGCAACATACTCCTGAACCCTGCATTCTGACCGCAACACACTCCTGAACCCTGCATTCTGACCGCAATGCACTCCTGAACCCTGAATTCTGACCACAACGCAGTCCTGAACCCTGCATTCTGACCACAACACACTCTTGAACTCTGCATTCTGACTGCACCACACTCCTGAACCCTGCATTCTGAGCATAACGCACTCCTGATCTCTGCATTCTGACCGCAATGCACTCCTAAACCCTGCATTCTGACCGCAACACACTCCTGAACCCTGCATTCTGAGCTCAACACACTCCTAAACCCTGCATTCTGAGTGCAACGCACTCCTGATCTCTGAATTCTGACCACAACGCACTCCTAAACCCTGCATTCTGAGCGTAACACACTCCTGATCTCTGAATTCTGACCACAACGCACTCCTGAACCCTGCATTCTGACCGCAACCAACTCCTAAATCCTGCATTCTGAGCACGACGCACTCCTGAACCCTGCATTCTGACCGCAACGCACTCCTGAACCCTGCATTCTGAGCGTAACACACTCCTGATCTCTGCATTCTAAACATAATGCACTGGTGAATCCTGCGTTCTTTGCATAACGCACTCCTAAACCCTACACCCTCTTGTAATACTTATTTTTGTTCTGAGTAAAAAAAAAGGTCTTGCTGTTTTTCTTTTGTTTTTGTTTTTTTGAAGGGTGGGAGACACTGTGCGTGGTGATCTTTGACTTCATCAGTGTTCTTCAAGTAGATCTCCATCTCTCAAAGGTTGCCTACCCCTGGTCTATCAGATAAAACCCTAATAAAATACATTTGCGTTATTGGTTGTAACATGACAAAATGTGGAAAATTTCATGATTGTGCCTGTACGCCAACCTGCCGCAGTATATGTACTGTGGCGGGTCAGCAAGTGGTTAAAACCTGAAGATGCACTGTTTTTCTTACACCTAATTCTTTGTTTCTTTGATTATACACTAGCAACTGGCTTTACATATAGTACATCATTTTATTTGTTTAAGATTTTGAGTGTAGGGACTGATTTGAATGTACAATATATGTGTAAAGCACTGCATAAGTTGACAGCGCTATGTAAGTACCTGTAATAAAAAAATAATATACATAAATGAGAATGTGTATTGGCTGCACAAAAGATACAACACCAGGAATGTGTTTGCTTAGCTATGTTTTAAACACAAAGCTTTCATTAAAAAAAAAAAAAAAAGCAAAAAACTTGTTATAGCTGGAAAACTTTCCCTTGCAGAACAACTTCTTTAGAGTCTGAAAACTAAGCCTGAACAATTCTTTGGAGTTAAAAAAAAAACACAAAAGAATAGAATGAAATCTACCCACGGAAGTGAGTATGTGGTGTATTCTGAGAATGATATTAGATGAGGAATAACAAAGTAACAGGAATGAGGAAGTTGTACATGGTTATGTGGGAGGTTTATATGTGGTTGTCATATATATATATATTTGAAATCGCTTTTAGCTCTCCATTCCATTTGTTGCCATATCATCAGCCATGAGGTCTCTAATGCAAATCATAGGAGTCCTTTTCCTAACAATTGCATTAGTCAATGGGAAACAGTATGAGAGATGTGAACTTGCAAAAGCCATGAAAATTCTGGGTCTGGATGGATATCGAGGATACAGCCTGCCAAACTGTAAGTAGTTTTGTGCTTGTACATGGTCTAAGGATTTTTATTAAGTCAATGTTAAAATAATTAAATAACTTAAAGCGGTATTAAACCCAAAACCAAAAATGTATTCGATCGCAGCTTACCAATCACTAGATGTGGTGGCTGCATCAGTTTTCTTTTCTTTAGCTTTTTTTCCCCTCTGTTTTCACCTGATGATCTGGCCAGTAACCCACCTCCGGTATTAGTGAGACACAACTCTGGAGGAATGCAAACAGGAGGGACAGCAGACAGCAGCATCGACGGTCTGTGTGTGTGTGTGGCAAACCCCCGGCTCACACTTCAAAATCAGTTACAGCACACAGTTTTTTCCTTTTGGGATAAATGTTTTGCATAAATAAATAAAAGATTTTTTAATCACCCCTGCTAAGTGGTTTGTTTTATGCTTGTACATTCTGCTAGGGAGCTTGAGCTTCCGAAAAATGACAGACTTACTGGCCAGATCACAAGATGGAAAAAAAATAAGAAACCAAGGCTACTTTCACACTGCATTGTTACAAAACGCAGTAAAAACGCATGTGTGTTTGCACTGTTTTTCTCACGTTTACTGTGCATTTTTCACTTGTGAAAAAAGACATGTAACTCAAAAGCGCACCAAAAACGCAACTGCAGGTGCGTTTTTGATGCGGTTTTCATTTATTGCACTGTGGAAGTGCATTTTTGGTGCATTTTTTACCACACCAGACATGCACCAAAAAACGTGGCAAGCAGGATTTTTTAAAACACAGCAGACCCTTAACTGATCAGTGTGAATAGTGCCATAAGACTTCATGGTCATGCGTTTTTCTTCTGCTTTTTTTTAACACAAAGGAAAAACGGATCAGTGTAAAAGCAGCCTAATACAGCCGTCTAAGAATTATTAGGCTGCAATATAATAAATGTTTGCTTTTGGGTTTATTACTGCTTTAAATAATACACAGTACTACAATACATACAGTATTAATACATACAAGAAAACAGACAGAGAAACTTAGTTTTGATCCCTTTTATATATTTCTGGAAAGTCTAGAAAAAGGTCTGTTAAGACAACACAATCAGGCTAAACAAGTGTTACTTAAAAAGGTTGTAACCCAAAAAAAAAAGAAAGATCCTGTACCTTTAAAGCATGTTAAACAGCATAGTGCTTGTACTGTGTAATTTATCCCTTTCTATGCTGTAAAATATCTGGTTACATAGTTACATAGTTACATAGTAGGTGAGGTTGAAAAAAGACACAAGTCCATCAAGTCCAACCTATGTGTGTGATTATGTCAGTATTACATTACATATCCCTGTATGTTGCGGTCATTCAGGTGATTATCTAATAGTTTCTTGAAGCTTTCAATGCTCCCCGCTGAGACCACCGCCTGTGGAAGGGAATTCCACATCCTTGCCGCTCTTACAGTAAAGAACCCTCTACGTAGTTTAAGGTTAAACCTCTTTTCTTCTAATTGTAATGAGTGGCCACGAGTCTTATTAAACTCTCTTCTGCGAAAAAGTTTTATCCCTATTGTGGGGTCACCAGTACAGTATTTGTAAATTTAAATCATATCCCCTCTCAAGCGTCTCTTCTCCAGAGAGAACAAGTTCAGTGCTCGCAACCTTTCCTCATAACTAAGATCCTCCAGACCCTTTATTAGCTTTGTTGCCCTTCTTTGTACTCGCTCCATTTCCAGTACATCCTTCCTGAGGACTGGTGCCCAGAACTGGACAGCATGATCCAGGTGCGGCCGGACTAGAGCCTTGTAGAGTGGGAGAATTATCGTTTTATCTCTGGGGTTGATCCCCTTTTTAATCCATGCCAATATTCTGTTTGCTTTATTAGCAGCAGCTTGGCATTGCATGCCATTGCTGAGCCTATCATCTACTGGGACCCCCAGGTCCTTTTCCATCCTAGATTCCCCCAGAGGTTCTCCCCCCAGTGTATAGATTGCATTCATATTTTTGCCACCCAAATGCATTATTTTACATTTTTCTACATTGAACCTCATTTGCCATGTAGTCGCCCACCCCATTAATTTGTTCAGGTCTTTTTGCAAGGTTTCCACATCCTGCGGAGAAGTTATTGCCCTGCTTAGCTTAGTATCGTCTGCAAATACAGAGATTGAACTGTTTATCCCATCCTCCAGGTTGTTTATAAACAAATTAAATAGGATTGGTCCCAGCACAGAACCCTGGGGGACCCCACTACCCACCCCTGACCATTCTGAGTACTCCCCATTTATCACCACCCTCTGAACACGCCCTTGTAGCCAGTTTGTACTCACCCTATGGTCCATGCCAATGGACCTTATTTTGTACAGTAAACGTTTATGGGGAACTGTGTCAAATGCTTTTGCAAAATCCAGATACACCACGTCTACGGGCCTTCCTTTATCTAGATGGCAACTCACCTCCTCACAGAAGGTTAATAGATTGGTTTGGCAAGAATGATTCTTCATGAATCCATGCTGATTACTGCTAATGATATCATTCTTATTACTAAAATCTTGTATATAGTCCCTTATCATCCCCTCCAAGAGTTTACATACTATTGATGTTAGGCTAACTGGTCTGTAATTCCCAGGGATGTTTTTTGGGCCCTTTTTAAATATTGGTGCTACATTGGCTTTTCTCCAATCAGCTGGTACCATTCCAGTCAATAGACTGTCTGATTCTGTTGATTCGGTTGATTCTGCCTATTCCTGTGTCCCCTATGTGAACTGACTATGGTAATCATGGCTGCTGATCCATGATCCCGTGTTCAATTTTACATGCCTCGGTCATCGGGATGTGTTACAGTCTCTACTCTCTCTCCCTCCCTCCCTGTCAGTTCCTAGTGTGTGAGCGACCTCCAAACCCACTTCTCCCCTTCTGCCAGCCCCTCTGTTATAACAAGGTATAATGCACAGTGTTTTTTTTTTAAATGGTTCTGCTAACTACCCTATTTCAGAGTACCACTGTACAGTCACATGACCTCCTGCCACTCTCCTCCCCCCAATATAAGGACTACAGTGGGGGGGGGGGGCTGAGCAGACGGCACAGCAGTCACATGACCTTGATGTCAGAAGGGAATCTCAGCCCCCCCGCTGTAGTCCTTAGATCAGGGGAGGAGAGCGTTGGGAGTCCAAATGTAATATTCCCCATGCACATGTTCCTAAAAATGGCTGTAGTAATGCTGGGTGCTGTAATGACCACCGGCTGGAAACCATAGACAATCAAAGGGTAGAACTGTCATCAGCACACCAAGGATTCCTCAGAAGGATCCAAAGCTTTATTCACATGGTCACACGGTACACATACGGCAAGGTTTCAAAGCCACGCAGCGCCCCTTGGTCAGGCAGGGTCCATAAAGACATGGATGAGCGAGTTTGCGGTGGATAAACTTGACTGGCCTGCACAGAGTCCTGACCTCAACCCGATAGAACACCTTTGGGATGAATTAGAGCAGAGACTGCGAGCCAGACCTTCTTGTCCACATCAGTGCCTGACCTCACAAATGTTCTTCTGGAAAAATGGTCAAACATTCCCATAGACACACTCCTAAACCTTGTTGACAGCCTTCCCAGTAGAGTAGAAGCTGTTATAGCTGCAAAGGGTGGGGCAACTCAATATTGAACCCTATGGACTAAGACTGGGATGCCATTAATGCTCATGTGCGTGTAAAGGCAGGTGTCCGAATGCTTTTGGTAATATAGTACAGGGCTCAAAATTTCAAGTCCTGAGCTACTAGCCAGGCCCTAAGGGTTACTCGCCACCAGTTGTCCCACCCAACCCCTACCCTGCCCTGCCCCCTAATCCCGCCCCTAAACACACCTTCATAAATGATCTCATGAAATGACACTTAAATGTTTTATGCAGAATTAGGTTCCAAAAATAAATATTAACAACTTTATCAGTTCTTATCAGTGCAGCCCCACCTGTGCCCAATGCAGCGTGACCTGTGCCCAATGCAGCCTCACCTGTACCCAATGCAGCCTCACCCGTGCCCAATACAGCCTCACCTGTGCCCAATGCAGCCTCACCTGTGCCCAATGCAGCCTGACCTGTGCCCAATACAGCCTGACCTGTGCCCAAAACAGCCTCACCTGTGCTCAATACAGCCTCATCTGTGCCCAATGTAGCATGACCTGTGCCCAATACAGCCTCACCTGTGCCCAATGCAGTCTCTCCTGTGCCCAATGCAGCGTGACCTGTGCTCAATGCAGCATGACCTGTGCCCAATGCAGCGTGACCTGTGCCCAATACAGTGTGGCCTGCCTGTGAACAATGCAGTGTGACCTGTGCCCAATGCAGCCACACCTGTGTCCAATACAGCCTGACCTGCCTGTGCCCAATGCAGCGTGACATGTGCCCAATGCAGCCTGACCTGTGCCCAATGCAGCCTGACCTGTGCCTAATGCAGCCTGACCTGTGCCCAATGCAGCATGACCTGTGCCCAATGCAGTAAGACCTGTGCCCAATGCAGCGTGACCTGTGCCCAAAGCAGCCGCACCTGTGTCCAATACAGCCAGACCTGCCTGTGCCCAATGCAGCATGACCTGTGCCCAATGCAGCATGACCTGTGCCCAATGCAGCCTGACCTGTGCCCAATGCAGCGTGGCCTGTGCCCAATGCAGCGTGGCCTGCCTGTGCCCAATGCAGCGTGACCTGTGCCCAATGCAGCGTGACCTGTGCCCAATGCAGTGTGACCTGTGCCCAATGCAGCCTTACTTGTGGCCAATGCAGAGTGATCTGTGCCCAATGCAGCCTCACTTGTGGCCAATGCAGCGTGACCTGTTCCTAATGCAGTGTGACCTGTGCCCAATGCAGTGTAACCTGTGCCCCACGCAGCGTGACCTATGCCCAATGCAGCGTGGCCTGCCTGTGCCCAATGCAGCATGACCTGTGCCCAATGCAGCCTCACTTGTGGCCAATGCAGCATGACCTGTGCCCAATCCAGCCTCACTTGTGGCCAATGCAGCGTGACCTGTGCCCAATGCAGCATGGCCTGTGCCCAATGCAGCATGACCTGTGCCCAGTGCAGCGCGGCCTGCCTGTGCCCAATGAAGCGTGACCTGTGCCCAATGCAGCCTCACTTGTGGCCAATGCAGCGTGACCTGTGACCAATGCAGCCTCACTTGTGGCCAATGCAGCATGACCTGTGCCCAATGCAGCGTGGCCTGTGCGCAATGCAGCATGGCTTGCCTGTGCCCAATGCAGCGTGACCTGTGCCCAATGCAACCTCACTTGTGGCCAATGCAGCGTGGCCTGCCTGTGCCCAATGCAGCCTCACCTATGCAGAGGAAGAGGCGAGCTGTCCAGGTCAGCAGAGATGGTGATTGCCCGCTGTAATAGCTTTCATTAGAACTTCCTGTCTTCCAGGGGCTCACCGTCACATAGCCCCACCTCTTGGCGATGTCACACGTCCCGCATTGGACCGGCGTTCTGTCTATCAAATTCACCGGGCCAAGAGGTGGAGCTATGTGACGACAAGCCCCGGGAACACAGGAAGTTCTAATAAAAGCTATTACAGCTGGCAATCACACTCTCTGCTGACCCGGACAGCTCGCCTCTGCCTCTCCTTTCTCTTGCCATGGTTGGGAGACCGTGCCGGCGGTGCTTGTCCCCCCACTTTGAGGCAGCCCCACGCCCGCCAACATCCATTTTCCAGTCGCAAAATGCAAGTGTGCGAGTGGAAAATTTGAGGGCTAATATAGTATATATATATATATATATATATATATATATACCAACTATATACATACAGTATCTCACAAAAGTGAGTACACCCCTTAAATTTTAGTAAATATTTTATTATATCTTTTCATGTGACAACACTGAAGAAATTATACTTTGCTACAATGTAAAGTAGTGAGTGTACAGCTTGTATAACAGTGTAAATTTGCTGTCCCCTCAAAATAACTCAAAACACAGCCATTAATGTCTAAACCGCTGGCAACAAAAGTGAGTACACCCCTAAGTAAAAATGTCCAAATTGGGCCCAATTAGCCATTTTCTCTCCCCGGTGTCATGTGACTTGTTAGTGTTACAAGGTCTCAGATGTGAATGGGGAGCAGGTGTGTTAAATTCGGTGTTATCGATCTCACTCTCTCATACTGGTCACTGGAAGTTTAACATGGCACCTCATGGCAAAGAACTCTCTGAGGATCTGAAAAAAAGAATTGTTGCTCTACATGAAGATGGCCTAGGCTATAAGAAGGTTGCCAAGACCATAAAACTGAGCTGCAGCATGGTGGCCAAGACCATACAGCAGTTTAACAGGATGGGTTCCACTCAGAACAGGCCTCAGTCGACCAAAGAAGTTGAGTGCACATGCTCAGCGTCATATCCAGAGGTTTTCTTTGGGAAATATACGTATGAGTGCTGCCAGTATTGCTGCAGAGGTTGAAGGGGTGGGGGTCAGCCTGTCAGTGCTCAGACCATATATGTCGCACCCTGCATCAAATTGGTCTGCATGGCTGTTCCAGAAGGAAGCCTCTTCTAAACAGGATGCACAAGAAAGCCCTCAAACAGTTTGCTGAAGACAAGCAGACTAAGAACATGGATTACTGGAACCATGTCCTGTGGTCTGATGAGACCAAGATAAAATTATTTGGTTCAGATGGTGTCAAGCGTGTGTGGCGGCAACCAGGTGAGGAGTACAAAGACAAGTGTGTCTTGCCTACAGTCAAGCATGGTGGTGGGAGTGTCATGGTCTGGGGCTGCATGAGTGCTGCCGGGACTAGGGAGTTAAAGTTCATTGAGGGAACCATGAATGCCAACATGTACTGTGACATACTATAGCACAGCATGATCCCCTCCCTTCGGAGACTGGGCCGCAGGGCAGTATTCCAACATGATAACAACCCCAAACACACCTCCAAGACGACCACTGCCTTGCTAAAGAAACTGAGGGGAAAAGGTGATGGACTGGCCAAGCATGTCGCTAGACCTAAACCCTATTGAGCATCTGTTGGGCATCCTCAAACAGAAGGTGGAGGAGCGCAAGGTCTCTAACATCCACCAGCTTTGTGATGTCATCATAAAGGAGAGGAAGAGGACACCAGTGGCAACCTGTAAAGCTATGGTGAACTCCACACCCAAGAAGGTTAAGGTAGTGCTGGAAAATAATGGTGGCGACACAAAATATTGACACTTTGGGCCCAATTTGGACATTTTCACTTAGGGGTGTACTCACTTTTGTTGCCAGCGGTTTAGACATTAATGGCAGTGTGTTGAGTCATTTTGAGGGGACAGCAAATGTACACTGTTATACAAGCTGTTCACTCACTACTTTACATTGCAGCAAAGTGTAATTTCTTCAGTGTTGTCACATGAAAAGATAAAATAAAATATTTACAAAAATGTGAGGGGTGTACTCACTTTTGTAAGATACTGTACTTCCCACAAAGACAAATGATCCTTTCCCCTCTCAAGCCTCATTCATATGGAAGTATTTAAGCGTACACCCATGAAGGAAGCAAGGGGGAGCTCCACCAAAGTGCAGTATCACAAGGGGTTTATTAAAACAACAGTTAAAAACACTTACAACAAGTAAGATAGGGAAAGGCTTATCGTGAACTGACTAATCTGACAGAAGGTTCTGAGTCCTTGCTCCTGCATGGTCCGCTGGGTTCAGGTTCCCTGGGAAGAAGAGGAGGGGAATGAAAGTTCCTTTGGTGTGTAGGAAGTCCATGCCAAACCTGCCTGGAACGCTCGGGTGGACGTGCCCTGGTGACGTCACGTCCCCTTGTGTGACTCTAATCTATGAGAGCCTCTATCTTGGAGCATGCATAGCAATGAATAAATTGAGAGTAGGTATGTCTGGAGGTAGCCCATTTCTCCATAAAGATGCAGGAATACACCATAAGCCCAGTACAGCACAGTGGCAACTGAAGACCCCTAACATGTCCCCGTGCCAAATCCAGCAAGCTAAAAAAAAAAATGACAACTGCTCCAATCAACTTTTAACTAGCTTTTTAAATTAAGGTGCACATGGAAGGGTTTTTCACAAAATTTGCACAATACAAAGACTGCTTACTAGTTAGCCTACCAAAAAGAAAAACATCGCATAGGCTATTATTTGGCTGGGATTTTGAAACTAAACATGTCAACAGACACACTAACTTATGCTGTACATACAAATTTAATCCTACAGTCATTTACAAAAGGTCTCTTATAGTCACCTAAAGCCTAGTAAACACTGCTAGTTAATTTTTTTTTTCGTTCAACCCAGTGGGCTGAAAGAAAACTCTGACAGCTCAGGTTGGAGCCACTGCACTAACAATTCAATGATAGTACAGCAGCCCCCCCCTTGCTGTGCTATCGTGTTCTGACAGGGGGGCGGCCCCCCTGCCAGAACACTCCGGTCACCGTTCTCAGCCAATGGCGCTGATCAGGAGCTGACCGGCAGACCTTTTTCAGTTATGCCCCTTCTACAGAAGACGGCCTGGCTGCAGTACACAAGGGCCTAATGTCGGACAGTATTCTATTCTAAAAGCAAAAAATCCCCTGTGTTGCCCTAGAGTTAAAGTGAGTTTCTAGTAAACCAGTACTGAATAGCTATGTTTACTGCTCAACACAGGAATCCACAGAGTGGCTATGTTATAGTGCAGCTAATTTATTCAGCCTTGTTACTCTGGGTCAATCCTACTTTGGATACTATGAGATACTGGGGTTGACTTACTATAGGCAAATAGGCTATTAACTTTGCAAGGGAAATTACACTTTGCGGGGGGATTTTTCGCAGAGCCTAGTGAATATAGTGAAATGTCATTTTTCAAAGAATATCCAGTCACATGCAATAGATAATAAAAAAAGACAGCATTGCTTGCACATGATTGGATGATGGAAGTCAACAGAGCCTTTTCTCTTGCTTTGCCATTTGCCAAAATCAACCCTAATTAAAGCAGGGAGTTTGTATGTGCTCCCTGGGTTTTCTTCAAGGGCTTTACCTTTCTTCGATAATTTAAAATATATTAGTAGGTTTCTTTTAAACATTGTCCTGAGTAATTATGAGTAAGGTAGGCCATACATTATCCAATTTTCTTTCCTTCAACCTGGTTGAAGGAAAGAAAATTGCTTGTTTCCTTCATCAGCACAGTCAGTGTGGATGGGGGAATACCTCACGCTGTGCTATTGTATTCTGACAGCGGGAGGTTTCCCAGAATACAATGATCACTGCTGATGATCGAACGAAAAAACCCCATTAAGCTGGTTGTACAGAAGTCAGTCAATTGATTGACTTCAGTACAACCGGCCTGCCTGTACATGGATCAAAATGTGTCCGGTTCTTGCTGAAATGGAAGAATTTCAATCGGCTATGGCCGGTTTAACTCTAATAAATTGAGACTGATGAGAATAATTATATACTGTAAACCTTTATTTTTAATGTTGAAAACATGATGTTTCAGGGGTTTGCACAGCTTTCTACGAGAGTTCCTTTAACACAAACAGTGTAAACTTCAACCGTGGAGACAACAGCACTGATTACGGTATTCTTCAAATAAACAGCCGGTGGTGGTGTAATGATTACAAAACTCCGAGAGCCCGCAATGCTTGCAACATTGATTGCTCAGGTAAGTTATTTACTTTGTGATATGTTTCTCATGAAGTAAGAATATTAACCACTTCAGCCCCGGAAGATTTTACCCCCTTCCTGACCAGAGCACTTTTTGCGATTCGGCACTGCGTCGCTTTAACTGACAAATGCGCAGTCGTGCAACGTGGCTCCCAAACAAAATTGACGTCCTTTTTTTCCCACAAATAGAGCTTTCTTTTTGTGGTATTTGATTGCCTCTGCAGTTTTTATTTTTTCGCTATAAACAAAAATAGAGCGACAATTTTGAAAAAAACGCATTATTTTTTACTTTTTGCTATAATAAATATCCCCCAAAAATATATAAAAAAAACAATTTTTTTCCTCAGTTTAGGCCGATGCGTATTCTTCTACATATTTTTGGTAAAAAAATCGCAATGAGCGTTTATTGATCGGTTTGCGCAAAAGGTATAGCGTTTACAAAATAGGGGATAGTTTTATGGCATTTTTATTAATAATTTTTTTTATTTTTTAAATGGTGGCGATCAGCGATTTTTATTGTGACTGCGACATTATGGCGGACACATCGGACATTTTTGACACATTTTTGGGACCATTGTCATTTATACAGCAATCAGTGCTATAAAAATGCACTGATTCCTGTGTAAATGACACTGGCAGTGAAGGGGTTAACCCCCCCACGGGCGGGGAGGGGTTAAATTAGTACTAGGGAGTGTTTTATAATTGTCAGGGGGATGGGCTGTGTGTGTTATGTCACTGATCTCTGCTCCGATGACAGGGAGCAAAGATCGAGTGACACTGTCACTAGGCAGAACGGGGAGATGCTGTTTACATCAGCATCTCCCCGTTCTTCCTCCCCGTGAGGCGATCGCGGGTATCCCCGCGGCGATCGAGTCCGTGGGACCCGCGACCCGACTCACGGAGCTTGCCACAGGCGCGTGCGCTGCCGGCGGCATGCAGGCGCCCGCTGGCCACCTCTTAAAGGGCAACATACAGGTACGTGATTTTGCCTGTACGAGCCCTTCTGCTGCAGTATATCTGCATGAGGCAGTCGGCAAGCGGTTAATATACATACTCCTGAATATGTGTTATAGCAACACACATTGCCAGCAGCAGATAAGAAAGCAAAAAAAAAAAAAAAGATTTGATAACTTTGAATACCCAGATAAAATATTACTTCCTTAAAATGTAATCAGCTACCCTGTTTCCCCCAAAATAAGACCTAGCGTGATTGTCGGTGATGGCTGCAATATAAGCCCTACCCCCCAAATAAGCCCTAGTTAAAGTCCTTGTAGGTCTTATTTTCAGGGTAGGGCTTATTTTCGGGGAAACAGGGTAGGGCTTATTTGTGGGGTAGGGCTTATATTGCAGCCATCACCGACAATCACGCTAGGTCTTATTTTCGGGGAAACAGGGTAGCTTTTGTCTGGTAAAGGAGTGCTTCCCCTTTGTTGTAATCAGCTCATCCACCACAATCAAAGCATTTGCATTATGTGGGCCTCAGTGCCGGTTCACACTGCAGTGTTGTCCGAGATCAGATGTGATTCGCACTGCACTGCAGTGTTGTCCAAGATCGGATTTGATTCGCACCGCACTGCAGTGCAAATCACATGCGATCTCTGCGTGGTGAGATTTCATCCACACAGATAGTATGGCTGAGATTGCATCGCATTCGGACCAAAATCGCACAGGACCCTTTTTTTGGTCCGCACCAGAATCGGATCGCATTGGGTGTTCAAATCCCCCCCAACCCCCAACTTAATGTCTGAATGAGCCCTAAGGGTGCCTCTGCCAAATGCAACTAAGGGCTCATTCACAAGTGCAGCAGGCACTACTGCCCCTCTGAAAAGGGATCCAAAGGTTTCTTGACAGGTGGTGAAGAGGCAATATGTTGCCTCCTCACCACCTGATTTAAACCCATGATTGCCGTGCAATGCATGTGGTTGCGACACGGCAGTACGGCAATTAGAGGTTAAAATCCGGTGTGAGGAGGTGACACTGTGATCAGTGATCTTTGACTTCTTCCATGTCATTCAGGTAGATCTCCACTTCTTCAAGGTTGCCTACCCCTGTCCTAGGTGATCTGAGCGGAAGTGGGAGCGGGTACTTGGGTACTTGTCGAAACCAGGTATCCAAAAAAAAAAAAATAGCCAAATATCAAAGAGGAACAGGGAGGGAGGCCTTAAAGTGGAACCTCCCCTTTTGGGTGGCAATCCGATTAAATTATGAGCCAGGATTTTAGTTAAATTCTGCTTTAATATAGCAGATGCATACAGTCTATTGAAAAATATTTACAAAACAAATTGTTAACATGTAAATATTATTTGTTGATAAAACAATTTTTTTTTCTTAACAGCCCTCCTATCCAATAACATCTTACTATCTGTGCAATGCGCAAAACGTGTTGTGATGGATCCCAATGGTATGAATGCATGGTACGTATTAGACACTAAAATTGACAATTAAATCAATTTGGATCATTGGGAGTTGATCTAAATTTCTCACACGGTACATTCACACTTCTGTGTTTTGTTGTGTTGTGGTAAGTAACAAAAAAAAAAACAAAAAACGCTTGCTGCATTCTTGATACAGTTTCCAGCAAAACATACTTTACATGGTAATGTATATACTGTATGTAACCTGCACTGTATGAAAAATGAAGCTGCAAGGAGGGGACTTGGAAGGGTCTATTTATAAAAATGCATAGCTACTCGTCTTCCAAGACTGCTTGTACATTCTGTGAGAATTAACTAGCATTTGCTCATTCGTTTTAGGGATGTTCCCATAATGGGCCAAAAAAAACAAATGCACTTGAGGTATTTTCTTTTCTGGTCACATGATCATAAGCTATTATTTTAGGATATATTTGGTGGAATGTTGTTAGGCCATTGTTGTAGGCTATTTTTTTCTCTGGTCGAATGTTGTTAGGCTATTATTTTAGTTTATTTTCTCATCTAGTTATATGTTCTTAGGCGAATCTTAGGGCATTAGGGAATGTTTCTTCCTGCAAAAGATAATTTGAATATCAGAAAATAACATTTTTCATATAATAAAAACTTTTGCAAGGGTATTATTTGTGGCTTTTTCGCATATACGGATAATTCACACTGCAAATGTTTTTTTTTAAATAGACTTCACAGTACTTTTCTGCTGTTCTTGTGTGACCTCAACATAGCTACTGTATGTGCTTGACATAAAGAGGAGGTCCAGTCTGGGTGAAAAAAATTAAAAGTCATCAGCTACAAATACTGTAGCTATTGACTTTTAATAATAGGACACTTTACTGTCCAGGGAGCCCACAATGTCAGCACCCCAGCCGATCTTCGGATCGACTCCCGGGTGCTGCTGCTGCCATTCCTGGTAAGGGAGCCCGGCAGTGAAGCCTTTCGGCATCACAGCTGGTTTCTTACTGCGCATGCACGAAGAGCGCCGCACTTTCTAATTGGCCTGGCGGCAGGGCCGGTCCCAGGCGGGTGCACGGGGTGCAGTGCACCCAGGCGCCAGAGAGGTGGGGGCGCTGAAGCGCCAGAGTGCTCCCTTCCCTCCTCCTCCTCCCCTCCGTGTCCAGAAGTAGCTCTGTCCGCAGCAGCTCACCGCCGCGGAGCGGCCGCGCCGGCGCCGCTGTGCTTTACATTGCTAGAGCCTGTCCCCCCTCCCTCCTCCTCCTCCTGTCAGAGGAGAGCAGCCGCCGGAGATCGGAGCGGCTGGTCTCTGTGTTGAGAGAGACCAGCCGCGCAGTGACTTCGCTGGGGGGAGTGGGGAGGGGGGGCGGCCCGTGCCTGCAGCCTGACACAGGTTTTCTCTCTCCTCCGCTCTCCTGCCTAAGCTGATGCCTGCAGCCTGTCTCGATCTGTTCACGGCTGCACACTGTCCACTCTAGCTGCTGCCCGGGTTTTAATGTGTCTGTCTGTACTGATAGAGGGAGGTTTGTCCCTGGGGCGGTCTGTGCTAATGGGGGGGTTGTCCTGGGGGGGCGGTCTGTACTAATGGGGGGGGTTGTCCTGGGGGCGGTCTGTACTAATGGGGGGGTTGTCCTGGGGGGCGGTCTGTACTAATGGGGGGGTTGTCCTGGAGGCGGTCTGTACTAATGGGGGGGTTGTCCTGGGGGGCGGTCTGTACTAATGGGGGGGTTGTCCTGGGGGCGGTCTGTACTAATGGGGGGGTTGTCCTGGGGGGCGGTCTGTACTAATGGGGGGGTTGTCCTGGGGGCGGTCTGTACTAATGGGGGGGTTGTCCTGGGGGGGCGATCTGTACTAATGGGGGGGTTGTCCTGGGGGGGCGGTCTGTACTAATGGGGGGGTTGTCCTGGGGGGGCGGTCTGTACTAATGTGGGGTTGTCCTGGGGGGGCGGTCTGTACTAATGGGGGGGTTGTCCTGGGGGGGCGGTCTGTACTAATGGGGGGGTTGTCCTGGGGGGGCGGTCTGTACTAATGTGGGGTTGTCCTGGGGGGGCGGTCTGTACTAATGGGGGGGTTGTCCTGGGGGGGCGGTCTGTACTAATGGGGGGGTTGTCCTGGGGGGGCGGTCTGTACTAATGTGGGGTTGTCCTGGGGGGCGGTCTGTACTAATGGGGGGGTTGTCCTGGGGGGGCGGTCTGTACTAATGGGGGGGTTGTCCTGGGGGGGCGGTCTGTACTAATGGGGGGGTTGTCCTGGGGGGCGGTCTGTACTAATGGGGGGGTTGTCCTGGGGGGCGGTCTGTACTAATGGGGGGGTTGTCCTGGGGGGGCGGTCTGTACTAATGGGGGGGTTGTCCTGGGGGGCGGTCTGTACTAATGGGGGGGTTGTCCTGGGGGGCGGTCTGTACTAATGGGGGGGTTGTCCTGGGGGGCGGTCTGTACTAATGGGGGGGTTGTCCTGGGGGGGCGGTCTGTACTAATGGGGGGGGTTGTCCTGGGGGGGCGGTCTGTACTAATGTGGGGTTGTCCTGGGGGGTCTGTACTAATGGGGGGGTGTCCTCGGGGGTCTGTACTAATGGGGGGGTTGTCCTGGGGGGGCGGTCTGTACTAATGGGGGGTTGTCCTGGGGGGGCGGTCTGTACTAATGGGGGGTTGTCCTGGGGGGTCTGTACTAATGGGGGGGTTGTCCTGGGGGGTCTGTACTAATGGGGGGTTGTCCTGGGGGGTCTGTACTAATGGGGGGGTTGTCCTGGGGGGTCTGTACTAATGGGGGGGTTGTCCTGGGGGTCTGTACTAATGGAGGGTTGTCCTGGGGGTCTGTACTAATGGGGGGGTTGTCCTGGGGGGTCTGTACTAATGGAGGGGGAGTTGTCTTGGGGGGGTCTGTACTAATGGAGGGGGGATTTGTCCTGGGGGGTCTGTACTAATGGAGGGATTTGTCCTGGGGGTCTGTACTAATGGAGGGGGGGTTTGTCCTGGGGGGTCTGTACTAATGGAGGGGGGTTGTTCTGGGGGGGTCTGTACTAATGGAGGGGGGTGTTTGTCCGGGGGGTCTGTACTAATGGAGGGGGGGTCCTGGGGGGGCTGTACTAATGGAGGGGGGTTTGTCCTGGTGGGGGGTCTGTACTAATGGAGGGGGGTTTGTCCTGGTGGGGGGTCTGTACTAATGAAGGGGGGATTTGTCCTGTGGGGGTCTGTACTAGTGGAGGGGGGGTTCTCCTGGGGGGTCTGTAGTAATGGAGAGGGTTTGTCCTGGGGGGTCTGTAGTAATGGAGGGGGAGTTTGTCCTGGGGGGGTCTGTACTAATGGAGGGGGGGTTTGTCCTGGGGGGTCTGTACTAATGAAGGGGGGATTTGTCCTGTGGGGGTCTGTACTAGTGAAGGGGGGTTCTCCTAGGGGGTCTGTACTAATAGAGGGGGGTTTGTCCTGGGGGTCTATACTAATAGAGGGGGGGTTTGTCCTGGGGGTCTGTACTAATGGAGGGGGGTTGTCCTGGGGGGGTCTGTACTAATGGAGGGGGGTTGTCCTGGGGGGGTCTGTACTAATGAAGGGGGGCTTTGTCCTGGGGGGATCTGTACTAATGGAGGGGGGGTTGTCCTGGTGGGGGTCTACTAATGGAGTGGGGGTGGTTTGTCCTGGGGGGGTCTATACTGATGAAGGGGGGTCTGTACTGAGAGAGGGGTTTATACTTAGTGGGGGTCTATACTTAGTGGAGGGAGGTCTGTACTGAGGGGTGACTAAAGTTGGTGGAAGGAGGGTGACACCATGTAATACCGCACCTGGTGACACCAACCCTAGTGACGTCACTGCAGCTGCAGGCTCTTCTTTCGCCCCTTCCCCTCCCTCTCCTCCGCACGTGCACTGCTATACTAGTGAGCGGCGCTGGCCAGCACAGCCTCCCACTATGTTTCTTCCCCCGCCTTCATATCAGCCAGGGAAAAATAGAATAGAAAAAGGAGAAGAGGATTGTGGGACATGTAGTCCCGAGGACTGGCAGCCCCACTGTAACACGGAAACTGCAGTCCACACAGCAGGCTCAGCTGAATGGGAGAGAGAGAGATAGAGGAGCCAGAGGGAAAGCCACACAGCCTGGTGCCATCCCTGGTGGAGAAAGGAATGGAGTCATTGCCAGAATACAGATCTGGGTGCTACCCAGCGGAGTCACCACGGGCAATTCAGAGTGAGCTTACTCCTGATCAGAGGAACCATCGCTGGGTCAGGTGAGAGGGCCAATCGGCCATTATCTACTAATGTCCATAGGAACTGCAGTCTTTGACCATCTCCTGTATTATATCTGCAGTCTCTGACCTTCTCTTGTATCATGTCTGCAGTCTCTGACCATCTCCTGTATTATATCTGCAGTCTCTGACCTTCTCTTGTACCATGTCTGCAGTCTCTGACCTTCTCTTGTATCATATCTGCAGTCTCTGATCATCTCCTGTACCATGTCTGCAGTCTCTGATCATCTCCTGTACTATGTCTACAGTCTCTGATCATCTCCTGTACCATGTCTGCAGTCTCTGATCATCTCCTGTACCATGTCTGCAGTCTCTGATCATCTCCTGTACTGTGTCTACAGTCTCTGATCATCTCCTGTACTATGTCTGCAGTCTCTGATCATCTCCTGTACTATGTCTACAGTCTCTGATCATCTCCTGTACTATGTCTGCAGTCTCTGATCATCTCCTGTACTATGTCTACAGTCTCTGACCAACTCCTGTACCATGTCTGCAGTCTCTGATAATCTCCTGTACCATGTCTGCAGTCTCTGACTGTCTCTTGTATCATGTCTGCAGTCTCTGATCATCTCCTGTACTATGTCTGCAGTCTCTGATCATCTCCTGTACCATGTCTGCAGTCTCTGACTGTCTCTTGTATCATGTCTACAGTCTCTGACCATGTCCTCTACTATGTCTGCAGTCTCTGATCATCTCCTGTACCATGTCTGCAGTCTCTGATCATCTCCTGTACTATGTCTACAGTCTCTGATCATCTCCTGTACCATGTCTGCAGTCTCTGACTGTCTCTTGTATCATGTCTACAGTCTCTGACCATGTCCTCTACTATGTCTGCAGTCTCTGATCATCTCCTGTACCATGTCTGCAGTCTCTGATCATCCCCTGTACTATGTTTACAGTCTCTGATCATCTCCTGTACCATGTCTGCAGTCTCTGATCATCTCCTGTACTATGTCTGCAGTCTCTGATCATCTCCTGTACCATGTCTGCAGTCTCTGATCATCTCCTGTACCATGTCTGCAGTCTCTGACCAACTCCTGTACCATGTCTGCAGTCTCTGACCATCTCCTGTACCATGTCTGCAGTCTCTGACTGTCTCTTGTATCATGTCTGCAGTCTCTGATCATCTCCTGTACTATGTCTACAGTCTCTGATCATCTCCTGTACTATGTCTACAGTCTCTGATCATCTCCTGTACTATGTGTGCAGTCTCTGATCATCTCCTGTATCATGTCTGCAGTCTCTGACCAACTCCTGTACCATGTCTGCAGTCTCTGATAATCTCCTGTATCATGTCTGCAGTCTCTGACTGTCTCTTGTATCATGTCTGCAGTCTCTGATCATCTCCTGTACTATGTCTGCAGTCTCTGACCATCTCCTGTACCATGTCTGCAGTCTCTGACCATCTCCTGTACCATGTCTGCAGTCTCTGACCATCTCCTGTATTATGTCTGCAGTCTCTGACCAACTCCTGTACCATGTCTGCAGTCTCTGATCATCTCCTGTACCATGTCTGCAGTCTCTGACTGTCTCTTGTATCATGTCTACAGTCTCTGACCGTCTCTTGTATCATGTCTACAGCCTTTGACCGTCTCTTGTATCATGTCTGCAATCTCTGACCAGCTTCTGTACCATGTCTGCGGTGTCTGACTGTCTCTTGTATCATGTCTGCAGTCTCTGACCATCTATTCTATCTTGTCTGTAGTCTCCGACCATCTCCTGTATTATGTTTGCAGTTTCTGACCATCTCTTGTATCATGTCTGCAGTCTCTGATCATCTCCTGTACTATGTCTGCAGTCTCTGACCATCTCCTGTACTATGTCTGCAGTCTCTGACCATCCCCTGTACTATGTCTGCAGTCTCTGACCATCTCCTGTACTATGTCTGCAGTCTCTGATCATCCCCTGTACTATGTCTGCAGTCTCTGATCATCTCCTGTACCACGTCTGCAGTCTCTGATCATCTCCTGTACTATGTCTGCAGTCTCTGATAATCTCCTGTATTATGTCTGCAGTCTCTGATCATCTCCTGTACCATGTCTGCAGTCTCTGATTATCTCCTGTACCATGTCTGCAGTCTCTGATCATCTCCTGTACCATGTCTGCAGTCTCTGATTATCTCCTGTACCATGTCTGCAGTCTCTGTTCATCTCCTGTACTATGTCTGCAGTCTCTGATCATCTCCTGTACTATGTCTGCAGTCTCTGATTATCTCCTGTACCATGTCTGCAGTCTCTGTTCATCTCCTGTACTATGTCTGCAGTCTCTGTTCATCTCCTGTACTATGTCTGCAGTCTCTGATCATCTCCTGTATTATGTCTGCAGTCTCTGATCATCTCCTGTACCATGTCTGCAGTCTCTGACCATCTCCTGTATTATATCTGCAGTCTCTGACCTTCTCTTGTACCATGTCTGCAGTCTCTGACCATCTCCTGTACTATGTCTGCAGTCTCTGACCAATTCCTGTACCATGTCTACAGTCTCTGTCCAGCTCTTGTATCATGTCTGCAGTCTTTGACCGTATCCTGTATTATGTCTGGGGACTCTCTAACAGAAGCCCTCTCTGTGTGGATCAGAGAGTCTCCCCTCCAGGTCTCATTAGTGTTCTCTCTTCCTGTATTTTCTTTATTGTTAAGAGATCATGGGAGGATTTCAGGGTAACAAAGACTTCTTAGGGGAGCAGCTCTGTATTTGAGTCGTTGCCATAGAATCATTTGTAAAGGGGTGGAGTTGGTAAGATGACCACGCCCATGTGGGGGCGCCAGAAATATTTCTGCACCCAGGCGCCGGTGACCCTAGGATCGGCCCTGCCTGGCGGCGGGAGAAGGAGGAGAGGGGTCAAACTTCTGGGAGATCGGGCCGTGGCCCCGTCTCCGGAAGTGGGGAAAGGGTACCTGCCAAAAACAGGTCCCTGTTCCCCCCTTCCCCTGAAAGGTTCCAAATGTGGCACCGGAGGAGGGAGGAAGTGTATAAGCGGAAGTTCCACTTTAGGGTGGAACTCCGCTTTAAGCTGGCCATAGATGGATTGAGTTTTGGCCAGTTTAGCAGGGACTGGCTGAGATTCAATCCATGTAATTGCAGGCTGGTTTTACTGAAGTTGACCCATCAATTGACTTCGACAACCAGTCTGTCGAATTTTGGCTAGCAGTAATTATTTTGTTCTCCCGACCCGAAAGGGTCCCTATGCCTCCCCCCCCCCACTGGCAGAACTCATTAGTGCTATGGGAGGGCATCATCCATCAACATGGACTGTGTCGGAATTTTGCAGACAGGATTGGATCGGATAGCGGCGGGTGTCAGCTGACATCCGCTGCTCCATATGGCCGCTTTCATATGAAAGTTCCAATCAGACAGCCCATATGAAAGGGGCCTTTGTGCTTATTCAGGTGTTTATTATTACAACACCAGGATTGATTATGGTACTTAGGAAGTGATTGAAAAATGCACGTGTAAGTTTTAATAGACCAGCAAGAGGTAAAGCTGGCTATAAATAGATAGAATTTAAAAAGTTCTTAGGAAAAGTTTTATGAAAATTTGTACAAAAATTCTCAGAACATTCTAATGTCATTTGAAAGATTTTGTTTGCTTTTAACAAATGATTTTGAAATGAAGGGACTTAACCACAACGAAAACCACATACAATTCATTTGTTCCAAAAAATTTTCCATCCCGCTCCTTCAAATTTTCTCGTCACTGTGGTCAAAAGCGAACATCGATTTGACCCCACTAATGATTCGAAAAATGAATGAACATTCTTTCCCTAAGAATTCACATTTGAAATTCTATCGCCAGGCTCTGCTAATGGTTTGCAGTGTATATAACGGACTTGTGGAGTCACCTTGTTTCATCTCCTTCTTTATTACAAGCTCTATTGCCAAGCTTTATTCTTATTATATGTGTCCTTTCTGTAAGAATGAATGTTTATTTGAAACTATTATTGCAATTGTTTACAATCTTTATTCATCCTGCAGGGTTGGATGGAGAAGCCATTGCAAAGGAAAAGATTTGTCTGCGTGGATTCAAGGCTGCGGACTTGACTTTTAAAACACACTGTAACTGAATCCTTGCCAGTGTACATTTTTCTGTTGCTTGAATAGCCCTATATTTTAGTCCCCAGCCTATCTTGTATTCATAGCAATCACCTGCATTGATGCAGTAAAGTACAGTTGTTGAAAGACTTTTAGTGAATTTGTCCCTTAAATCCACCCAACCCCCACACACACACACCCTTCAAAATAAAGCTGCCCATTCACGGACTAAATTTCAGCCATTTCACTCACTACTTGGCCCTGCTGGCACCACCTGCCTCGATAAGCTTTAATCCAAAGATCAATAGGGCTGGGTAGAAAGTTGTGAGCCAAACAGTAACTGCTGCTAATAGCCAGTAGGAGAGATTAATTCATCCACACTATTTAGCATGGATGGCAGAATTTGCTATTGCTATTACTATTTGCTCAGCTCGCAGGCCGAATGAATAAAATATTGGCATGTATCACCAGATTAAGCCACATAACCAGTGGCATCGCTAGGGGGTTGCTTTTGGGGCTATAGCCCCGAATCTGGAGCCCATAGCCCCGAGTCTCTGCAGGGGTCCCCAAGGGGAGGGGGGCTCTCTGGGGACCCTGATGTAAGGGGGGCTCTCTGGGGACCCTGGTGAAAGTGGGGGGCTCTCTGGGGATATATACACACACAAGTATATTATATACCTATGTATGCCCGCCCAAGTGTATGACTTTCTTTACTACGCTGCTATGGGCTCTAGCCCCAGATCTTTTGTAGACCTAGCAACGCCTCTGCACATAACTAAATACATACAGCATTGCTTCAGAGAGCTTCACTGCGCCTAACATGGTGCAAAGCCTTCGCAGAAAAAAAGGCCTGGCTGATTGGTTCATACCCCCGGCAGCTTCCAGCCATTGAGAGGCATACGGTGATCTAATACGAACGAATAGGGCAAGTGGCACACGTGTGTTGTAGGAGCTGGATGCAGCCAAGGCATTTAGTATACAGATTGCACATTACTGGGCAGTGTTGCATACTAAAGATCCCAGGAATGGGGCTAAAAGTAAGTGTTTAGGTAGAAGATTCCAACTAGGAGTTTATGGAGGGGGGGGGGGTAACATTTAAGTGCAACTTCACTAAAAGTCAGGTTGTCCTTTAACTTATTACAATGAAGCCTGCTATTGAAAGAATGTGAAACAAATTTTATTTACAACATGTCCCTAGAGTGTTCTCAGCTAATGTGCAGACTTTGTGATTCTGCCCATGACAAGCATCATCCGTATAAAGGCACAGTGAAGCATGAAAGCAGTATTGTTCAAAATTTCTTAGGGTTGGTACACACAGGCTGAATATTAGCCCATTCAACAGAAACTAGCTGGAAAATCAGCGTCCGATCAGCGCTCACAGCTAATGGCTTCGAGCACTGATCAGTGTGTTCTGGCAGGGGGGGGAGGCAATCCCTTGCAATCCCTCTGTCAGAACACAATAGCACAGTGGGCAGATCGCTGCACTAACATCAGATGTGTTAGTATGGCGACCTCTAAGTTCTTTTTCGATGGGCCCGTTGGGTTGAACAACAAAAACTTCTTGTGTGTAGCTAATTTTACCTGGTAAGTAATAAATAATAAATAAGAATGAAGCAATCAATTAATAAAGTTAACTGATTTGGTTACTAATTTTATTACTCATCTACAAGGCCATGCATGGATAAATATGCTTTGCAAGCCACTCTGTTCATTAACCACTAGCCGACCAGCTGCCGTCATTCTACTGTGGCAGGTCGACTCTCTCCCGCAAATCGCCGCAGCTGTACGTTGGCCCTTTAAACAGCTAGAGCGGCACGACGGGGGAGCCGATGCACGTGACCGGCGGTCGCGATGACTGCCGGCCACGCGAGATCACGTGCACAAGAGACAGAACGGGCATTTGTGTGTGTAAACACACAAATCCCGGTTCTGTCAGGAAAGGAGAGACAGATTGTCTGTTCCTACTAGCTAGGAACAAGGATCTGGCTTCTCTAGTAAGTCACATCCCCCCATAGTATGAAACACACTGAGGGAACACATTCAACCCCTTGATCGCCCCCTAGGGTTAACACCTTCCCTACCAGTGACATCTACACAGTAATCAGATTGCTGTATAAATGCCAATGGTCCCAAAAATGTGTCAAAAGTGTCCGATCTGTCTGCCGCAATGTCGCAGTCCCGATAAAAATCGCTGGTTGTCGCCATTACTAGTAAAAAAGTAAATAAATAAATAAATATGCCATACATCTATCCCCTATTTTGTAGACACTATATCAATATCAATATATCGAACCAATCAATATACACTTATTGAGATTTTTTTTACCAAAAATATGTAGAAGAAAATATATAGGCCTAAACTGATAAAGAACATTTTTTTTTTTTTTTTTTAGTTTTGGGATATTTATTATAGCAAAAACTAAACGATATTGTTTTTTTTTCAAAATTGTCGCTCTTTTTTTGTTAATAGCTCAAAAAATAAAAACCGCAGAGGTGATCAAATACCACCATAAGAAAGCTCTATTTGTAGGAAAAAAAGGACATCAATTTTGTTTGGGTACCACGTTGCATGACCGCGCAATTGTCAGTTAAAGTGACGCAGTGCCAAATCGCAAAAAATGGCCTGGTCATTAAGGGGGCAAATCCTTCCGGGGCTGAAGTGGTTAAACACATTTTTTTTTAACAAGAAGAATAAACACATACTTTAAATGCAACATTTTGTTAAATCTATAAATATGACTTTTTAAGCGTTGTAGTAGATCCAAGTGCTAAATCTTGTCATGTCACCTTTTCTAAAATATTAACATTTGTTGCCCTATACAAACAGACTTTAAAAGAGTACATTTTCACATTCAGGTATCAGAAGTTTCTGTTGGTGTTCAACTATAAGGCATGCAGCATGGCAATGCACAGATTAATGCATGACCTCTGTCTATAGTCTGAGAACTAACATTTCCTGTGAAGTCACTATCCCAGGGTCTCTTATTTTTGTGCTCTGCAGGTGAGAGCTAAACAAGAATTAAATCTGACACAGGCACACACAGGCAGAACATGACACCATACCACAGTAATTGGCCAGTCAAATTGTCTAAGAAGGCCTCCCTATAGATGATTATTTACTGGATACTTCTATGTCATAGGGATAGGCTTAAAAAGAATAGCAGATTAGCATCATTGGGATATTTTTCTGTCTTCTGCTCTCCTACAGAATCATCATACTTCCCATCCTATAAGTATACACTTATTTGCTTCTTCTTATTTTCCATAATATACTTCACAACCAACAAAGGCTGATTCTCTCTTATTGGTCACTGGTGTGTGGGCATGCACACCCCTCTTTCTTGGCCTGACGCCATAGACTTCCAAGATATACAGATCACATAGGCATAAATGCCAAAACTAGCATAAAAAGTAAAAACAAAAAAAAAGAACAATAAAAACAAATAACCCAATCCACCACTGATGCTAACATGTATACAGTGGATTTTAAGAATTCCTCACGAAAAAAGGAATTAAGGAGAAACAGTACTCAGGAACATACAATACTTACATTGGATCAACAGGCCTGGAGTTTAGTCCTCAATTTTTCCAGAAACTGAAGCCATCCAACCTGATTTTTTAAAATTTCTTCGGACAGCCCCTAGACTAGAGGCTTAAAGGAGAAGTCGAGCCAAAGCTTGTTTGACTGGGCTTTTCCTATGGATCACAGGAGTGCAATTCGTTTTGCACTCCTGTGACCCGTTTTCAGCAGAGAGCGGGTTAAAGCCTGCTGTCTTCTGACATCACAGGCACCGCATCATCGCGACAATAAAGTCTGGATCCGCCAGGTGCCTGGACTAACACCTGGCTCAGCCTCTCAGCGACTTGCTCCGCCCCCTCCACAGCTCAGCGCTCCAATGAGCACTGAGGGAAATGAGCAGAGAGCTGTGACTGACAGTCTGCAGCTCTCTTCTCACGGAGCTCTGAAAACTGAGCGATCGGCGATGTTCGATTACTCGGTTTTCAGAGTAGAGGCGTCGGGGGGACAGATGCAGTATCGAACCGATGCTGCATCCACCTAGGTAAGTATAAATATTTCTCTTTTAAGTAATTTGATACATAGGTAAGGCCATTGTAACAAAACTTCTCACACGCCGCTTGAGTGTTTTCGTCATATACCGCTTCCTCCCAGTCTGAATATAGATCAGATATTCCAACCACTGACAACCAATAAACAAAACAATACTCGTTTGGTTGCTGAACATGGACTGAATTCCCCCCCCCCCTCTTTTTTTTCCCCAGTTCTCCCTCCGCCTTACTTTCTCTTTTTTTTCTGTCTTCTGTCTATTTCTACTTATTCATCTACTTATTTCCCTACCATCATGCTTTAATAAAACTAAAAATAGAAGGGATGTCCCACATTCTCCTCATGGTGACCAGTCTCATTAGGGATTTTCCCGTCTATAGCCTATTGAAGGCTTTGTTGCATGTATACTGGACATGTACACTCTGGAAATTGTGTTTGATTGTTTATATTCATCTTTCATTTATCCACTGAGTTATGACTGTTCTATGCATACTGGTGTACCGCTAATTTTGTATCAATGACTTATTGTTTGGACTTGCCTTTCTGCTGGAAAATAAAATATTTAAAAAAATGATTTTGCTATGCTTATAGTATCATTATACACAGGAATATTGTAAAATAACATGCACTTTTTAGTCAACAGCAACACTTGGTTTAAAGCGAACAATGGTCAAACTAGAAAAAAGTGCAATTTTTATGCATCTATAGATTGCATTATTATTATTATTTTTTGAGAAATGTTAATTATTGAGAAAGTTACTACTAAATCAGTAGACCCATAGCTGAAATGCAAAAACTGCAAAAACAGGGGTGGTAAAAACAAGCGGATGAGCCACACTTTATTGCCCCTCAGGAGACATGTGCAGAATGAAAAAATGTGTTTAGTTTAGGTTTGATACAATATTTACATCAATTTGTTTAGTTAAATTAGTTTAACCCGTTTAATTTGTTTTCGAAATTCGTTTTATACGATTCAAATCTATTCTAATTTTCAGAATTCAAATTGATTCAAATAGTTTTCAAATTAATTTCGAATAGTATTCGACTTTGAAAAACATTTTGAATTCTAATAGTTTTCAAATTCTAAAAAGTTTTCAAGTTCTAATAGTTTTTGAATTAGAATAGCTTTGAATAGTTTCCGCATTAGAATAGTTTTTAAATTCAAAAAGTTTTCAAATTCCAAAAAGAATAAAACAGAAGAGAAAATAAAGGAATGTAATAGAAAAAAATATAATAGAATAGAAAATAATATAACAGAAAATACATAAATAGAATGTAACAGCGTAAAACATAACAAAATAGAATAGTAAATAAAAGAACAGAATAGAATGGAATAAAATAGAATAGAAATTAATAGAATAGAATAAAAAAAGAATAGAATAAAATAGAAATAATATTATCTTCTGAAATTCGAGTAGAAAAGAATAGAATAGAAAAGAATTCTATTCAGTTTAAAAAACAATAGAATAGAATAAAAACGTGAAATTTAAATAGAATAGAAAATAATAGATTAGAATAGAAAATAACAGAATAATATAGAGGAAAACAGCAGAATGGAATAGAAAGAATATAACTAGCTTCCTATTCTAATCTATTATTTTCTATTCTATTCAAAACAAATTGACTCTATTTGAATTTTGGAAAATGGTTATATTCTTTCTATACTATTCTATTGTTTTTTAAATTCTATTCTTTTTCTGTTTGTTTATTCTATTCTTTACTATTCTATTATGTTATTTTCTATTCTATTCTATCCCATTGTATCCTTTTCTATTCTATTCATTTCTATTCAAATTCAAACTGATTCTATTCGAAATTCGGAAGATATTCTTTCTATTCTATTCTATTCTGTTGTTTTTTCCTATACTATTCTGTTATTTTCTATTCTATTCTAATCTGTTGTTTTCTATTCTATTCAAATTTGAATTGATTCTATTTGAATTTTGGGAAATGTTCTTTCTATTCTATTCTATTTATATGGCTGATGGTCAGCAAGTCCCATACGCCCACACTTGAAGTACCACCACTGTGCCTCTAGAAAATAAAACAAACTGCCCTGCTGCCATTTTAATGATGTAAAATGTGAACCGTATTTTTAACCCCTATCTGGATTTGATAGTGAAAAATAAGTGGCGCTAAATTACACACATGTGTATTAAACTCCAATAGTGTAAAAATTGTGAACCTAAAAATAGATGAAAATAACTTCATAAACAATACAGTTTAAATATCGCTGTAAAGAAAATAAAAATAATCAGTGCAACGATGTGATGATTATAATTATCAGTGTAACAATATCACCCTGTGACAAGTGAAAATAAACTAAATTCATCTTAAAAGTCCATAAGCATAATCAGGTTCATCCAGAAAAGAATTGATTCAGTGTAAACTTTTCTGATCTTCCACCACACCAATAAGTGCCAGTGATTACGCTCCCTTTGGATGACACACTCACCAGATATTTATGGCTTACACTCTCATGCTTGGCATAAATGCTTTGAGCCACACAAACAGGGTCAACTGATCTCCATTATCCGGCTGTAAGCATGTGCACAGGATCTCTCCACATGAAAATAAAAGGTGCTCCAAATAGTGTAATATTGTAAAACCAGTTTATTAAAACACTAAGTGAAAAACTTCAACCATTACACTCACATCACATCACTTCAAAGCCAGTAGGTAAAACCACAGCAAAAAGCTCTTGGTTAAAACGTCTGTAGTGGTATATAGTGTGGTCACGGTGGACCCGAGGTGTACGGCTTAGAAATCACTCTCACCCGCTCCTCTTAGCTCGAACCCTCACTCCCTGATCTGATGTGTAGCGTGCTTACAGATGATTGCCGTTTAGCCACGCCCCCGACATGTTTCGTCTTACAGACTTATTCATGGGATTCTCATGATGTAAACACACAGATCCTGGTTCTCTGAGGGGAGAAGAGACTGATCGTGTGTTCATACAAAGTATGAACACCGATCTCTTTCTTCCCCTAGCAAGTCCCCTCCCCCCTACAGTTAAAACACAGAGAGAGAACACAGTTAACCCCTTGATCCCCCCCTAGTGTTATTCCCTTCCCTGCCAGTGACATTTTTACAGTAATCAGTGCATTTTTATAGCACTGATCACTGTATAAGAGCCTATGGTCCCAAAAATGTGTCAAAAGTGTTCGATGTGTCCGCCATAATGTCGCAGTCCCGATAAAAATCGCTGCCATTGCTAGTAAAAAAAAAATAATAATAAAAATGCTATAAATCTATCCCCTATTTTGTGGACGCTATAACTTTTACGCAAACCAATCAATATATGCTTATTGTCATTTTTATTACCAAAAATATGTAGAAGAATACATATCGGCCTAAACTGAGAAAAATTTAGCTTTTTCTAAAAAAAAAATGGGGATATTTATTATAGCAAAAAGTACAAAATTTTGTGTTTTTTTCAAAATTGTCGCTCTTTTTTTGTTTATAGCGCAAAAAATAAAAACCGCAGAGGTGATCAAATACCACCAAAAGAAAGCTCTATTTGTGGGGAAAAAAAACCATCAATTTTGTTTGGGTGACAGACTACTTTCCAACAGGCTCTGTGTACACATTTATAGCTCCCAGCTGCTCTGGCTCCCACCTTGACTCCTGGGTGATGCCCTCCTGACTCCTGGCGTAAAAACCTCCTCTGTCTGAGATGGAGTCAGCTTTCTAACAAAAGTCCTGCATACACAAATGCAATTAGTGTGCTGATTGTCTGCAACATGTGGACCCAAGGCTGGAGACATCATTTCACCCAACACTCTACAAAACCTCCGGGCTTCAGGACCCAATCCAATCCCTGAGGAAACTGAAAATCTTTCTCTGTATGACACAAGCACCTTGGAGCCCCTCAGCCTGCCTGAGTGAGAACCCTGGGTGACACAAAACACTTTATATTGGGACATGGCACTGTACTGTTACAATACATAATACAAAATTATGATTATATTGTCTTTGTGTGGTCTCTGTTAAAATGATGCATATTTTTTATCTTTTAGTTCCTTTACCTTCTGTTGCTGCTGCCTCTTGGCTCTCGCCCCCAATTGTATAAAGATACCGCGTATATACGCCTTGTGTGAGTTCCAAAGCATAAATTGGTCCTGCACAGAAGAGTCATTAACGCTAAAAAACTCTTTCAAATGTTGACTTATAGCATTTTTAGAGTCTAGTTGTTGCATTAAATAGGAATTGGACCTCCACATCTGTGGAACACTGCAAGCTGATTCATCATTTATGGATAGAGTGATGGACGCGTGGTCGGACCACGTGATGGAATTGATGGTTGTAGATGTCGTTTGGGCTAAGGTGTTTTGGTCTACAAGAAAAAGGTCAATTAGAGAGTAGACTCTATGTGAAGCGGAAAAAAAGGTGTAATCCTTTTCGCCGGCATGCATGCACCTCCAGGCATCAAATAGGTCCTGTGTGTGAAGTGTGGTCAGGAGAGACATACCCGGGCGTCTGGTGCTAGAGGAAGAGTCCATACTTGGATCAGGGGTTGTGTTGAAGTCTCCACACAGTATTAATCTTCCTTTTTGGTGGGCCTTGATCTTTCGTAAAAGCTTGTGGAGAAAGCGGATCTGGTGTTGGTTGGGCGCATACACATTAACAATAGTGTATGTGATGGAGTTCAGGTCACAAATCAAGATTAAATACCGACCTCCAGGGTCTTTGATTGTTTCGTGGACCGAAAACGCCACTGTGTCCCGTATGGCTGTGAGGACCCCTTTTGTTTTATTTTGGGCATTGGCAGTAAAGATATATGGGAAGTTCCTGTGAGTGCAAGAAGGGGTAGCTGTTTCGGAGAAGTGTGTTTCCTGCACGCAGATAATGTCAGATTTGTTAGAAAGGGCCTCTTTCCACAATGACATCCTCTTAGCGGGGTGGTTGAGGCCTTTCGTATTAATAGAGAGGATTTTTATACCCATAATTGAGAGATTTGTGTGTTATCCGGGAAATTGTGATAAGTAATCATTTTTGAGGCAATGTTGCCCTCTAGTGGTATTTTCAGGGATGGCAAGGAGTAGGCACTGTATAGTATGACATAGCTTGAAATGTACTCACATTTGGGAGGCTGTGCGATGATGTATTCAAGTTGAAAATATATAGTGGTGAGAGTTCTATCTTCATATTTGTTGTTAGGGTAGAGCATGTCCTTACGGTACTTGTACATGTTCTGGCTGCTGCGGATCCAGACACAACAGAAAAAAAAAAGAGAAGAGAAACATAAAAAACAAACATAAACTGAAAGGCAGTGTATTCATCAAACTTGTGTGGGATCAGCATTTTCAAGAGCTGAGCCCAAGCCTGAAAACACAAACGTTAAGGTACAGCTTATTGCTGTTCAAGCAAGTGGAGGGAGAAAGTTCAAGCCTTTGAGCTCTTGGACAGATTTCCAGGGATTAGTAGGTTGTAAGTTAACCATCCTGAGTTAAGAGTGTGATTTTGCGTTTTTTGTAGTGACCGTCTTCCACGCAGGTTCCACTGATCTGGGTGTTTTAGCCGTGGTCGTCTCCTTTTCAGGTACAATTTTCCATTCCTCCAAAAGGGAAAGGCCCTTTTCTAGAGAATTCAACACGTGGGTGTGACCATCTTTAGTTATAGTGAGTTTGGTGGGGTATCCCCATCTGTAGGTGATGTGATGGTTTCTCAGTGCTTTAGTGATGGTGTTTAAGTTCTTCCTTTTTTGCAAGGTATACTGAGAAAGATCAGCATAGAACTGTAGATGTTGAAATTGCGCGGGGATTTGATCTTTCTGGCGCATGATCAACATCAGTTGTTCTTTGGCATGATAAAAATGTAGGTGCAGGATCACATCCCTAGGGATGTGTTCTGACAGGTATGACGGTTTTGGCAGGCGGTGGATTCTGTCTATTGTGATCTCCAGATCAGAAAGATCAGGTAGGAGAGATTTAAACAGTGAGGTGGCATAGGATCTTAAGTCAGTTTGCAGGACTGTTTCAGGGATCCCCCTGATTTTCAGATTGTTCCTCCTATTTCTGTCCTCAATGTCTGCGATTTTATCTTTCATCCATTCAGTATCTCCCTCTCTCTCCTCATGGGAGTCCACTAGATCATTAATGGTGACGGCATATTCTCCCATCTTTTGCTCTATGTGCTCAACCCTTGTTTCTACAGCCTGAAGATTGGTGTTAAATTTGTGCATACACTTCATCATATCTGATTGCAGTGAGATTCTTAGTGATAAAAGCATATCTTTCAGTACTGTGTCTATCACTGGTTGATGCATGGTAGGAAAGGTTTCAATGGAATCAGGGAGTTCACGTGTGTCATCCCCTGAATCAATGCCTGGGCTTGCCGCTCCGGGGGATCCTTCTCCATCCATCCTGAATTTCGCTTTAGCAGGGCTACCTGATGGCGGGGAGGGAGAGTATGGGTGTGGGCTTTCAGATGGGGGTCTATTTTGCCTGTGGCTGCTCTGTTTAGACAGATGGCCGGCGGGGATATTAGCTGGGGTAGAGGACGACCCGGCGCCATCTTGCCTACCGTCATGTTGTTTCATGCTATAGAAGTCCGTCAGGCGCTGTGGCTTCCTTTGCTCTTTTCTTTTCCTGGACATCCTCTCTTCTTTGTCCCAGGGTGAATCTCCAGCTGTGGGGAGCAAAACGGGACCCGATGGTATGTTTTGTGCCGTTGTATCCCTGGATTTTACCGGAGCTCCGGTCTTATGCTGCCATCTAGCTCAAGCGCAGGATGATGCATATTTTTTGCTACACAGGGCCACTCTATCAGATATATTTCCGCACTTATGCCATTTGAGCTCCTCTTTATTGCAGATGAGCCTATTCCCCATATGGTCTCTGAACTTTACCAACTGTTGGGCTCCGCCACCTCTGCCACTAAGCCACTTTACATCAGAGAATGGGAAAGGGATTTGGGGTTGGAGTTTTCTGGGGTACAGCTGGACCATTTGTATCAGCTTACTCATTCTAGCTCCATAGAGTCTAGAACCCAGGAAATGAACTACAAGATACTGACTCGCTGGTACCAGACACCTGCTGCTCTGTCACGGATCTAACCTGACCATTGCCGGAGAGGCTGTGTCCACTGTCGTACACTGTTACACTTGTGGTGGGAGTGTCCGGTGGTCAGACCCTTTTAAAACACAGCTAAAGGAAATATTGAGCTTAGATATTCCGTTCTCTCCACTGCATTTCCTTTTTCATATCTCTCAGCAACCAGTTAGCCAATACAAGAAAAGCGTCTTGCTGCATCTTCCAAGCCGAGAGGAGTGGATACGGAAGGTGCAGGAGATTAGAAAGCCGAAGAATGGGTGGCAACTTGTAAGGGCACTAGGGAACGTTTTAATTGTATATGGGCACTGTGGTCAGAACACACCTCTGACCCAGGGCACACCTCGTCTAGCCTAGAGGAGGAGGCCTTTATTGGATCCAGCTGAACCGTCCCTCATCGGACACCTTAGACACTGCAATTTACCTGATTAGACATATCTTATAGCCTCAGATGGACCATTCTCTCTCTAGTATCCATGAATATTCTTCTAACGTAAGCATAGGTACGTGCCATTTGGAGAGGGTTTACCCCTTCCTCTCTACTGTTATTTTCCTTCTTTTTCTTTTGTTTAACTATGCTCTTGGTCTGAATATGTTTATCACAATTATGATAACTGGTGACATTTACTGGTTACACTATCATGGGACATATTCCCTCTAGCCGCAAGTTGCAACCCCTGCCTCCCCTTCTGGCTCCAGGGAGGGGATTTATTTGTGGGTGCTGTCCTGCACTGGTTCGTTCCTGGGTGGGACCTTTGGTTGGAGGAGGTTTGATAGAGGCCTATTAGGTCCCCCTCCTTTGCCAGAGACCTGCGGGACAGAACCGCACTGGTCTTGTCCTTGTGGACAGGACAAAAAATAAGGGAATGTATTAGTGTCCACTTGATACTGCCTAAGCCAGCTTTGGTTGAAACATGTGTCAGCCCTATAGCGTTTCCCCTAGTGAGAAATGTTCGGAATGTACTGATACTGATATGCCACTTGAGGACGCTTGCGCCAGTCTATGTATTTTGCTTGTTTTTTTTATATATTTTGGAAATGTTTCGGAACAACTATTGTCATTTGTATTTTTTTATTCTGTTATAAATAAATACTGAGATGCATATTTTTTTACTGAAAATAAAGATTTGGCTAATATCTGCCAAATTTTTATTCTACAGATCCTCTGCATTCCAAAAAAATATGAAGTATTTGGGTGGGTTTAAGTCATTTTCAATACAAAAATGCATATTTTAACGTGTATGATAAATTGGTCCAGCAGAAAAAAGATGAAGCCATGTATCATGTTTATGTTTGTCATATGTGTATCATGTGCATGTTTGTTAAACCCCTCATTGAGTATGGCCCATCCCAGGAGCTCTTTAAGTGGATCTTAACGCCAGGACCTGATGTAGACTTCCTGATCACATGATCACTGCAATTGGCTGTCATAGTGGTAACATAATTGGGAGCTTCCCCTGCCCTACCACTATACTGGGGAGTACACCATCAGTGTGCCTATGTTCAGTGTGTGGGCGTTAAAGTAAAACTTTAAAGTGGAACACCCATGCAATCCGATTCTGGTGTGGATCAAAAAAAGGGTCCTGCACGACTTTGGCCCGAATGAGATGCAAATTCAGCCATACAATCTGCATAGACATCCCATGTGATTTGCATTGCAGTGCGGTGCAAATCATATGCGGGGTCGCACAGCACACTGGTGTGAACCTAGCCTTAGTGTATCATAAAAAAAATGGTTCATTTTCTGGTCTTGTCTGAAACTTCTGGTTAGAGGTGCAGATCTCTCAACAATTAACGATTTCCCAATACAGGAGGATCCTGCCCTCTGTTTGCTCCTCAGAAATTCCACTTAAGATATATAAGATATCAGTCCTTTGTCACATGATTAATGCCGCCAAAACTTGTATTACCCAGTGCTGGAAAGACCCTAATCCCCCTTGCATTGCTATGCGGCTTAATAAAGTCAGGAATATTAGACCCCTTTCACACTGAGCCGCGGCTGCATCAGCGCTAAAGCTCCACTCGTTTTAGATTTTCAGCCGTTAGCAGGGAGCTTTTAACCCCAAAGAAGGGGTTAAAAGCTTTTCAGGCACTTCGGAATCGCTGCCCATTCATTCCAATGGGCAGAGCATTTTGAGAGCGCTAAATACAGAACTCCCAACCCAGCCCAAAGATGCTGCTTGCATGACTTTTTGTAAGGTCCCGCAAGGGCACCGCCCCAGTGTGAAAAGTCACACTTGAATGAATAGGAGGTGGTTTTCAGGCGCGTAGCAGAGGCTATTTCCAGCGCTAAGCCTCCTGAAAACCGCCCCAGTGCGAAAGGTGTCATAATGCTCTGGAGGATCTAGTCCTTTCGCTCAAAACAAGAGGGAACAATATACTAAAACATGGTCATTTTTTAACATGTTTGTGTATTCGGGATGAAAGGAAGACCCTCTACTCTGGAGAAAGAAGTCCTCCTGTCCTTCTTGCCAATGCACATGTGCATCCCATCACCCTGGCTCCCCCCCCCCCCCCCCCCCGGCATATTGACTACAGTTTCCTCCTTGTTTTTCGAAGTATAAATTTATTTGTGTATTTTTGATGTCAGAATATTTTGCATTATAGGCATCTCACTGTAAGTATACAGTGAGATGCCTATAATGCATTATAGTAATAATAGTAATTATAGCATTATAGTAATAATGCTGTTTTGAATCGTCTGAGTTTTATGTGAGATATTGTTCCTATTCTGTTGAGCATTGCTCCGCTGGCTGCTTTATTCTTTGATATAAATAAAGAATTTGGAAAAAAAATGGTTCAATAAAGCTTGGAGATAAAAAAAATAATAATAACGGTTTCAAAAAACAGTTACATTCCCAGCACCCCAGGAATGCTAACTGTCACATTTTTTGTGCTCTCACCCAAACTGTTAAGCCACCAAATGGCTGGTGTCATAACTGATCACATTCACAGCACCATAGCAGCTTCCTTGGATGAAAACGATAGGAGGGTTAAGTTCCACTTTAAGGCCCTTTCTCTCTGCTGTCACACATATTCATTATGTGGTCGGCATGAGGTAAATAACATGCTTTGATAAAGAACAAATCACACTCTATAAGTCATTCCTGCAGAAGTCCAGATCATTTCAAAGGTTTTAGGTTTTATTATTGTTATTTATATGGCATCTGTCAAAAGTGAGCATTATCATATTTTCCAGAGTTGCTGTTCAGTGAGTAGAGAAACCTTTTAAAGTGAGTTGATTCGTCAGAACACAGTTACATTCTGGTGGCTGCTCACAGTTTTCCCTCCTGAAATATCTGATAATATTGCCATTTTTAGATTCATGTCACAATAGTGTAAAGTGTAGTATTCTACAGCAACAATATTAACAAAATCATATTGGTAACAGGTTCATCCTGCTCTTTGTGTGTAATACCTGCCATACGCGGACTGAGATTTTTTAATGGACCAGCTAGTTGTGCAGTAATCTCCAAATGTACAAATTGTGATGGACAGGGCTGTCTTTAACACAGGGCAAAAGGGACAGCTGCCCCGGGCCCAGTCATTGTTGTGGGGACCAATGCAGCTTCCCCTTGAGTCGCACTGTCCACAAATAGTTTATAAGTGGATTCGGGAGCGCCCAAGAAAGTGTTTGTCCAGGGTCCAATCAATATGAAAGATGGCCCTAGTGATAGATCATATTGGTAGGGTGTTATACTCTGGTGTACTGGTATACTCTGGTATACTGGTGTTAATGAGTAGGTTGTAAATTAAAACATTTAGGAAATATTCTGGATAATAAATATATTGTACATGTTGGGTGAAGTGAGTTTTTTTATATTTCTTATCCAGTATCTGTCCAGCTTTATTTCTCTTTGTGTATGTTTTTGCCTTCTTAAAGATAATGAGGTTGATTTACTAAAGGCAAATAGACTGTGCCCTTTGCAAAGTGCAGTTGCACTCTGCAAATGCAGTTGCTGCAAAGCTTAGTAAATGAGGTAAAGCTTCACTTTGCAAAGAATACCCAATCACATGTAAGGAAGAAAAAAAACAGCATTTTTGCTTGCACATGATTGGATGATGGATGTCAGCAGAGATTCTGCTCATTTACTAAGCTCTGGAGCAACTGCACTTTGTAAAGTGCACAGTGTATATGCCTGTAGTAAATCAACCCCAATGTGTAATATGTTTGTTCATTATGTACTGTATTTATGATGGTCTGAACTAAAAAAACAAACATTCTTGGAATAAGTGGTTTAGCTGTGATTTTCCCTATTTCTTGGTGTCACGCAACATCTGTTTATGTGGTTCATGGAAAAAACGGTATAGTGTTGAAATATGATTTCAAAACATCTCTACAATATGGAACTGGTCACCAAGAAATGTTTCATAATGTTACATTGAGCATGTGATGCGAGCTGTAGTTTATTGCATCAGCTGTAAGAATAATGAAATAGTAGAATTCTCAGACTTTTTTATTTGCTAATATCAGGAATCCAGAATAACTATTGATCATAATCATTTATGGTTTATAGAAGAAAATCCTTGTACTTTTAAACGCTGCAAAATTCTGTAAAAGCTGCCTGTTTGTATGCATTGCTTGGCATTTAATTGAAATGAATTAAAATATATATGAAAAATACCCATATCTCTGGTCAAAATCACACCTAGTATATATGGAAGAAAAGAACAATGAACTGAGCTGACTGTGGCAATTATACTGAAAGCAAATACGAAGGTCTTTTTGATCAAAGTTTTTTTCCCTTTAATACAGGTTTTACAAAACACTTTCAGCATATTTTAACAAGTAAATTCTCAGACTGTCCCTGGGGTGTTTATATACTATTTATGCAAACACCATAGAAAGTAATTATTGATAACAATTGTATATGCACTCACTATTGGGACAAGTGGTGTACACAGAAAAGAAATAAGAAGACCCCAGAGACGGGCAACAGAAATGGTTTGAGGGATAAAACATATTAGGAGAGATTTCAGGAACTTATATGTACAGTCTGGAGGAAAAAAGTGTAAGGGTTCCATAACTGAAACCTTTAGATACACAAAGGGTGTGAATAAAGTTCAGGAGGACAGTTTTTTTTATAATGAATCGATGACAAACTAGCAGGAGATAGGGTCAAAACTAACCTTGGAAAGTATTATTCTTTTGAAAGAGTAGTTGATGCCTATAACAGACTTCCAGTACCGAGTCAGTCAAAAGTCAACTAATTTAAATACACTTGGGACAGACATATAGCTATACTCTGTAATGGTTTAAAAAAATCAAAAACAAAAAAAGCAAAAACTAAAAAAAAAATTAAAAAAGGGGCAGACTCAATGAACCACTTGGTATTTCTCTGCCACCACTCTTCTATGTTTCTTCTTAGAACACAAGCATACATGGACATTCTTGTGCTTATTATTTTTTTAGCAATCATCTTCATTACATTATTGATTTTTTTGTTTAATGCCGCGTACACGCTAGCGGAATTTCCGTTGGAAAAATCTTCGATGGTTTTTCTGACGTAATTCTGCTCAAGCTTGCCTTGCATACACACGGTCACACAAAAGTTCGCTGAACTTTCGAACGCCATGAACGCGGTGACGTACAACACTACGACGAGCCGAGAAAATGAAGTTCAATGCTTCCGAGCATGCGTCAAATTGTTTCCGAGCATGCGTAGGAATTTTGCGCGTCGGAATTGGTACAGACGATCGGAATTTCCAATTGGAACTTTTTCCGACCGGAAAATTGAGAACATGCTCTCAATGTTTTGCTGGCTGGAATTCCACCAGCAAAAGTCTGATGGAGCATACACACGGTTGCATTTTCCAACCAAAAGCTCTCATTGGTCTTTTGATGGCCGAATTTCCGATCGTGTGTACGCGGCATAAGGCTGCATTTTGCTTTTAGCCACGGTGCAAATGCCAGTGGCAAGAATCTACCGATTCCTGCTTCTGGGTTTGACAGTTTTGTGCAAAAAGCTCATAGCAGATATCAAATAGCCTGTCATTGCAATGTGTGGGCGGCCACAGCTATTTGCTCACGGCTGTCAAACCCAGCAGCAGGAATCAGTAGATCCCTGCCACTGAGATTCGCACTGAGGCTAAACACCTGTATGAATGCAGCCTTATGCTATGTACACACGAGCGAAATTTCCGACAGAAAGAGTTCGATGGGAGCTCTTCATCGTATATTCCGACCGTGTGTATGCCCCATCGGACTTTTTCTGTTGAAAATTCAGATGGACTTAGATAGAGAACATGTTCTACACTTTTCAGACGGAACAAAAAAAAGAAAAAACGCTCGTCTGCATGCTGTTCCGACACACCAAAAACTACGCATGCTCTGAAGCAAGTACGAGACGGAAGCTATTGGCTACTGGCTAATGAACTTCCATTTTCTAGTCCTGTCATAGGTGTTGTATGTCACCGCGTTCTAGACGGTCGGAAATTGGTGTGACCGTGTGTATGCAAGACAGCTTGAGCGTAATTCCGTCGGAACTCAGTCGTAAAAACCTTCAGAGTTTATTCCGATGGCAAAACCGGTCGTGTGTACAGGGCATAAGTGTTAAAAAAAACCTCTGGTTCTTCGTATAGTTTGTAATTATATACAGTGCGTAAATGGGGGCAGCCATATTTCCTATTTAAATACTCAGGCTCTGCTTCCTGCTGTGCTACACAGTGGCTTTAAATTTCAACTTCTTTTTACAGAGACAACTGTCCGAGATACTTTTTTTATTTGCACTAACACAATTTTTAAGGGCAAGCTTTTGAGGTATGTCCCCTTCTTCAAATGCCTAGCAGTATTAATTCATGGTATTGATTCATACACTACTGATTGACGGTAAAACGCCGCTAATTTTAGCGGCGCTCTACCATCATTTTAATGGCGCTATTCGGCTGCTAGCGGGACGCTTTTAACCCCTGCCGATGAAGGGGTTAAATGCCCCATGTAGCGCCGCTGCCAAAGCGCTTTGCAGGCCTTTGAAAAGCAGTGCCATTCATTTCAATGGGCAGAAGCGGTGGAGGAGCGGTGTATACAGCAGTGTATATTTTGGTTTTTACTCCAGAATATTTTTGTGTGTGTTTTGTGTGTCAAGTTACCACAACACCATTGATATATTGTATTATTTAATCTCAAGGAGGTTGCTTGGTGTTGGTGTCGCTTGTTAATTTCACATTGTATTTTGAAATGTACCTGCCTCTTCACCAACAAACTGTTTTTTTGGAAGGAAAACACACATAGGCAAGTATAATTGAAACAAAAATTCCTTTTTTAAGGGCTCACAACCAAACAAAGAGGGAGGCAACGCTGGAGAAACAGCAAAAGTTAGTGAAGTCTTTGACCCCCAGGGCAGACATCAATTCTTTTCCAGCAAAATTGGTGGCCTGAGGAGTCCTTATCTAAGGGAGTGCATTCTGGTCCAGAAGTCCCAGAGATCCGGAAAGCAGCAGATGACATGTATGTCCCCAGGCTGTGGTACTACAAGAGGCTGCATATTTTGCCAGACCAGACTGAACCCAGGCCATCACTCTCTGGTCTTCCTTAGACGCTTCCTTCCACGCTGTGGCTCTGGTGTTGGAGATGTGACAGGAGGAAGAGGAGGAGTAGGACCTGGAGGAGGAGGAGGACCATGTGTGAGGTCACAAATGTGGGTAGCACATGTTATTTGGCCCCTCAACCCCTTATTGAGAGCTTCCAAAATTAGGAACTCACACAGGAGTGCCACTTTGTCTTTGAAGGTGTAGGGGAGGGACCTGGATATCAGGCAGCATGCTTGGCCCGGCCACCTCCTGGCTGAGACTTCCCTGTGTATGAAAAAGGGACATGGTTTTAGTTTTTGCTTCATCAATCACAATCCTAAATTAGTACTCCAAACAAACATCTAGTTAACATCATTGATTGGACAACCAGAAATATTTAGAAGAATGCTCTACCTGGCTCAAGCTGGGCTCCTCCACATGTTGCTGCCTGGAAGGCCCAGGTTGGGCGTCAGAAGCCTCAGCTGGGGGGGAAGGAAGCGTGGAAGGAAGAGTGGAGAGTGCTGGCCTGGGTTCAGTCTGACCTGCCAGAAAATGCAGCCTGTCATGCTGCTCCATGTGTTTTTCTTAACTGTTGTCCAGTTTAAAATGGCAACTTTCATGTTCATGGGCACATTATTCGTTCGTATCAAACATTGTTCGTTCGGCCTAGAAAACAACATGGTTTTGTCCATATGCATTTGGCCACATTTTTTAGGGCATTTTTTAGGGCCTACTTGTCTGAAACTAATTGGGTTGGGTAGATGGGTTTGTAACTAGAATGAAATGCAAACTAGATTCTGTGTAAGGAGAGGACAAGGACACTAAAAATTGTACATCTTGGAACTCTGCCCACAAAAAAAATTGTACCCCATTTCCAAACAATGTTTCATATTTATAGTTCTGCCATCAAATATCTGTGTGCTAAGTATACCATTTTTTTTTTTTACATAGGGGAGAAAAGACTCGGAGGACACCCCTCATCCGAGGAGACCAGAGACCCCCCACCTCTGGAAGAAGGGGAAATCCACCCAAGACAAACAGAGCAGGAGGAGGAAGACGTGGTGGAAATTGGCACCACAACAGGTGAGTGTCTGCGACCACAGGCTCAGGTAAGAGATGGATGCCGGCATATTTATAATACTTGTTTTTTTTGGGTTTCTATCTTTTTAGGTGATCGTGATGTTGTGGATCCAGATCCTTTCACCTCAGAAAGTGCACAGATCCTGATCGGGGAGATCATGGGGTGTAATAGGGACTTGGAAAACATCAAGAAAAAAATCAATGATGTTCTTCAAAAAAATAAGAACATCATTGATGTTTTGGGGCGAGTTTAAAACCCTTCCAAATCCCTTTGTTTTTTGGTGTGCTACAATTTTTTAACATTTATTGTCAAATTGTAGAAAAGCCAAATTTTGAAGAGGCACAGTGTGTCAACATGTGCTATCTGCCATCACGGGAGATCAATAGACGCGTTTTGGGGGTGCAACCCCTTCCTCAATAATAAAGTAGCTGAGAGGAAGGGGTTGCACCCCCAAAACACATCCCTTGATCCCCCATGATGGCAGGTAGCACATGTTGACATTCGGCTATTTGTGTGCATCTTCAAAATTTGGCTTTTCCGGGGGTGACTTCACCCCATCTGAATGCAATATCAAACACAGTTTCTAAATACTCATATCTGATATTGCCTTCAAGTTCTACCAAATGTGAACTTTCTAAGTTCAAGATTTCTGTCTTTCTTGTTGTTTTTAAACATGCCTGTTTTATCTTAAATGGACATTTCTACTTTTTCTAATGTGACCCCAAAAATTGTTATACAACAAACATGTTGGTTTGTTTTAAAAACCTTTTTTAAATGCACATGTGATTGTGCAGGTATTAAAAAGATTGTTAATCAAGAATGTGTGGATTATTGTCTCAACGCTACAACACTTTTATGGTGCTTTAATTGCTGTTTTCTGTGACAATGGGTGTTATTTCCTAAGGGCAAATCCACTTTGCACTACAAGTGCAGTTTCAACTGCACTTGTAGTGCAAAGTGTCTTTGCCTTTAGTAAATAACACCCACCAGTGCTTTGTAATGTTACACAATCACGCCATTTTCAGGAATCATCACATTTCTCTCAGGCTCAGCTAAAACAAACACAAGCAGTAAATATCACCAAAGATTTTTTTTTTTTTTAAAAGGTTTTAGACAGTGTCTGGCATATTGATAGCCCTCCTACCTGCAAAGAATTCAAGGTATTTTAGCTGGACATCATGGGCACTCAGGACGGCCACTTTCAAGCGCCGTCAGGGTTGGTTCATTTTGAATTCCGGCCTCAGGCCCAACTGAGCCAGCATAGTTGGCAGAATGTTGCTGTAAAAAGTTGTGTAGAACACAGCACGCCAGGATAATATGATTCATTTTGTACTCCGCCATGTGTATGGGTGTAAGAAATAGGCGGAACCGGCTGGCCATGATTCCAAACGTGTTCTCCACCACTCTTCTGGCTCTGGCCAGCCAGTAATTAAAAACCCTCTGGTCCAGGGTGAGGGTCCTCATCGAGTCCTTCCACATTGTCTTCTGGAGGTGGCAAGTCCAAGCTGCCATTCTGGAGACGCCTGTAGAACTCGGTCTGGGCGATGACTCCACCATCAGACATCCAGCCATTCTTCCCCACGTCCACATACAGGAACTCATAAGTAGCCGACACCACCGCCAACATCACAATACTATGGAACCCTTTGTAGTTGTAATAGTACGACCTCGAGTTGGGTGGTGGGACGATGTGGACGTGTTTCCCATCAATTGCCCCTCCGCAGTTAGGAAAGTCCCACCACTGGGCAAAGTGGGAGGCCACAGTCTGCCATTCCTGTGGTGTGGAAGGAAACTGTGGAGTCAAAACCAAAAAAAATTTAGCCATTTTGCACATAAACAGGGAAAGCAGATTACACACAAACATTCTTGGCCCACATCAAGATAACATTTTTTGGAGGGAGTTTTGAAAGACCAAAGTATAAGGTACACCTATCATATTCCCCCTCCCCCCACCCTCTCATGGGCCATTTCTAACATTATAGGGGGAGGGAGATCTTGGACAGGTAACACTCTCCACTTCATTGAGAGATGAATGCCTAATTAATGGGTATTACTTTGGCCAGCCCCTCCTTAGTTACACTATTGACAGCCCACTGGACAGGTAAGAAGTGTCGTAATACAAAGATATAAATACACACTGTACACATTTGAGCACATTTGGAAATTCTGCTGTTACCTATCAAGATAATAATAGTATACAAAAACTTTAAACAGTACCATTTGAAAGTATACAGGCAGGCCCTTGCACTACATGCTTTGGGGAATTCCATCCATAAATCTGACCACAAAAGAGATGGGTATAGTGTGTATGGGTTTGGCAAAGTCATCAGATAGATGATTGAGGATAGATAGAGAATTGTTATCAGCTGACTTAGCAGTTGTGGGGGGGTTCCAAATGATTTGGGGAACCCCAAAAAAAAGCCTCTGGCACTCTGCCTGAAGTTAAAGCACAAATCACATTTAAAAAACATTTTAGGGGGTGTTTGGGTAAAGCACTACTATGGAGCTGATAAAATACATTGTTAAGTGCCTACATGAGGTGAATATAGGGCCAGGAGAGCATGCTGGGGAGGTAAGTGAAGGCAAATATGTATGAAGGAGCAAAAAAAAAATTTGATATAAAGCCAGCATGCATGAGAACAAAGGGGACATTCACAGCATATTACAATCATGGTAATTAGGGAATGAGGAAAGAAATACAATATATTAGCAAACATTATATACAATAAAATGTGATATTAAAGGATAAAAATCTTACCTTCATATACTCCTTCTGCAGGACCTGGATGATGGCAGAACAGGTCTCTGGGATAATGATTCCCAGAGCCTGGGGGGAGATGCCTGTCGAGAACTTCAAGTCCTGCAGGCTTCTCCCCGTCGCCAAGCACCGCAGGGTGGCGACGAGCCTCTGCTCCGGAGTGATGGCTTGCCTCATGCAGGTATCCTGCCTGCTAATATAGGGGGTCAGCGAAGCCAACAAACGGTGAAATACGGGGTCCGTCATCCGGAGAAAGTTCCTGAAATCATCAGGATTATTCTCACGGAGCAAAGGCATTTGACAGAACTGGTCAAGCAACCAATTCTTGGTCCATGAACTCCTCCCCACCCTGTTCATGGACTGGACTTGTGTCAAGGTCAGGACCCCAACACCAAGCCCCCACACAGCACGAACTCTACGAGGAGTACGTATATGCAACATGGCTAGAAAATGGTCGGCTGCTCAGAACGAAGTAACAGAACGCACTGAAGAACAGCAAGGCCTGTGAAGAGCGACCTGAAAAACAGTAACGAACGAACAAGAACAGAATGACAAGAGTCACGCTTCACTTGCTGCACGCACTGAAGAGCAGATACAAACCCACAAGCACAAACTGAACAGCAGAAAATGATCTGAAAACCACAAGTCTGAAAAAGCGTGAATCGTCTCTCACCAAACTTTTACTAACACGAGATTAGCAAAAGGAGCCCAAAGGGTGCTGCGCTTGGTTCTGAAATGGCCTTTTCTAGTTTCATCGCACGTGGTGTACGTCACAGCGTTCTTGGCGATCGGAAATTCCGAAAACTTTGTGCGACCGTGTGTACGCAAAACAAGTTTGAGCCAACATCCGTCGGAAAAAATCCATGGATTTTGTTGTGGGAATGTCCGATCAATGTCCGATCGTGTGTACGGGGCATTACAGTGTCTTGAAAATGTATTCATACCCCTTTAAATTTTCCATATTTTGTCATGTTACAACCCAAAACGTAAAGAAAAAGGAGATTTTATGTGATAGACCAACACAAAGTGGCACATTGTGAAGTGGAAGGAAAATTATAAATCGTTTTCAACATTTTTTACAAATAAATATCTGAAAAGTGTGGCGTGCTTTTGTATTCTGCCCCCTTTACTCTGATACCCCTAACTAAAATCTACTGGAACCAATTGCCTTCAGAAATCACCTAATTAGTAAATAGAGTCCACCTGGGTTTAATTTAATCTCAGTATAAATACAGCTGTTCTGCGAAGCCCCCAGAGGTTGTTTGAGAACTTTAGTGAACAAACAGCATCATAAGGGCAAAGGAACACACCAGACAGGCCAGGGATAAAGTTGTGAAAAAGTTTAAAGCAGGGTTAGGTTATAAAAGAATATACCAAGCTTTGAATATCTCATGGAGCACTATTCAATCCATCACCCAAAAATGGAAAGAGTTTGGCACAACTGCAAACCTACCAAGACATGGCCATCCACCTAAACTGACAGGCCGGGCAAGGAGAGCATTCATCAGATAAGCAGCCAAGAGGCCCGTGGTAACTCTGGAGGAGCTGCAGAGATCCACAGCTCAGGTGGGAGAATCTGTCCACAGGACAACTATTAGTCATGCACTCCACAAATCTGGCCTTTATGGAAGAGTGACAAGAAGAAAGCCATGGTTGAAAGAATGCCAAAAGAAGTCCCGTTTGCAGTTGAGTTGATCGGAAGATGGATGGAGCCAAATACAAGGCAATCTTAGATAAAACCCTGTTTGAGTCTGCAAAAGAATTAAAACTGGAGCAGAGGTTCACCTTCCAGCAGGACAACAACCCTAAAGATACAGCCATACCCAAAAAGACTTGCAGCTGTAATTGCAGGGAAAGGTGGTTCTACAAAGTATTGACTCAGGGGGTCTGAATCCAAATACAGGCTACACTTTTCACATATTTATTTGTAAAAAAATGTGAAAACCATTTATCATTTTCCTTCCACTTCACAATTATGTGCCACTTTGTGTTGGTCTATTACATAAAATCCCAATAAAATACATTTACGTTTTTGGTTGTAACACGACAAAACGTTGAAAATTTCAAGGGGTATGAATATTTTTTCAAGGCACTGTAGCTTGAGCTATTAAGTTCTGTAAACATTTGTCAACAAAGAGGTTAGGAAAAAAACAGGAAAAGATGTAAAAAGGAGCCAAAACTTTTATTTGCTGGTTTAGGAAAATTCAAAATAGTAATATGCAAAGTTTATTTTTCTAATCAAAAAACTATTTCTCAACATTAAAAGAAAAGTAATTTATACAAAAGCACTATACATTCCCTTTAATAGTTTTTATGATTCAATGTAATGATAAATAGCTTCCAGGAATAGGATGGCATCATATGGGCATAATTTTCAGAATTACAGAAAAGGAACTATAGTTTTTTTATGGTCATTGTAGGTTGTTAGTCATATGCATGGTGATTAATTCAAGTTTCGCGAAATCTGTGGCATTTAGAAGCCTTCCATCTCAAACAGATGACAGGTGGGTGCTTTACCAAAGGTTTCCAAGTGCTTTGCATCTAAAAACATTCATCCATATTGATAAAAAAGTGAATTTGTAAGAAACAAAAATGCATTTAAATTAATTTCTGCATGCAACCAATCTTGTGTACCCTGGAGCACAATGCCCCCCACCCCCATCCTTTTTATCGTTTTAGCTTAGCGCATAATAGAGTACTATACTTAATTCCACTCATGACATGCTATCGATAAAGTTAAATTACTTAAAATGCATCCAAAATTATAAACATTTATTATTATTGCTTTAAAATGAAAAATATGGAGCTGTCATTGTTGGCTTTTCAAGGTGCATGCTTTAGAGCCATTATCCTTGCTTCACTACTTAGTGGGTTACTGACCCAGAAGTACAGTATTTGCATATCATTACATGGTTTCAGTTGGCAATAAAGTAAAGATGACAGCTCTGAAGCTCCTATATTTTTGTGTTCACAGATCTCCTTATATTTCAATTATTTGTCCAAAAAATAGTTTCATACCTACACTGTAGTTTTCTAATATTTTAACGGCTGTGTAACTTTGTCTTCAGGGGCCATGATGAAATCACTTTTTATTTATCTAATTCGACAGTTAAAAGTTATTTCATTGTATAAATGATTTAGTGCCTGCTGTATTTGGGCTTTGGCTGCTGATCACAGTGCTTATAAGTACATGTTCCTGAAAACCTTAGTTAAGGATAACTGTAAATGCAAATGGAAAGTATAATGGTTTGGGGGTCAATTTTGCATTCAATTCTTTAAATCTTTATACATTGTCTGTAGATATCTAAATAGCAAGGGTTGTGGAACAATCCTGTGATATGGAATATGCCATGGATGTTGCACATTAAATAGCTCATGCAGTAAAGTGGTAAACACCACATTGTGTCCATGCATCACTAGGTTGTGATAAAACAGATAGCAGAATACTATGGAAGTTCATGGGATAATATGATGGCCTGTTTTCATAAAAAGTGTAGCAAGAAAAAAAAATTCTGGAAAGATAAATAGTTGAAATTTACAGTCCATTTGGCACGAGGGTTCAAATTTTCCACAATTTGAAAAAAAGTACTGAAGAATTAAAGGGACAATTTTGTACTGCAGCAGTACAGTACGTCGCCTTACACCTAATGATCTTTCTGCCCTTAACCCCAAAATGGGTGCTTTTCAGAATAACAGACATTGCCAGAGTCAAGGTCTCCAAAGACTGCAAACAAAAACTCACTATTATGCCTCATGTAGCAAAGAAAGCCACAAATAAATTAACTCTAACCCCCCTTATATTTAATTGTTTGTAGAAAAGCTATCATATGTATTTTGTATGGAACAGGTGGAGGCCTTCTTTCAAAATAAACTGAGAATATTCTTTGACATATCGAAATCCTTTGACACACAACAATCAATAGCACAATGCTTTTGATACACTCAATGGTATCAAACTAGACTAATAACCAATGACCCTCCAATTGCAATCCGACTCCCATCCTAACTCATATTTTGCAACTCATTAAACAAGGCTCCCTTTTCCTTCCTTTATATACTGCCAGATACAAAACTGTCCTCTAACCAGGGGAGGGCCGTACATTAAGGGCTCATGGGCGCTGCCCCCCCTCCGTCCATCGCCGCCTCCCTTATCCATGTGTCTGGCCCCCTTCAGGACACCGGCGCATGGATTCCAATGGATTCCAATGCGGAGGGGCTGTTTTTTTGAAGCACCAATTGGAGCCAGTGGCTCTAATAAGATTTAGGGTGGGCTTGGGTCGCAGAGAATGCGCTTCGAGCCCACCCAGGTGTGTTACAGCACTGAATCAATATTTGGTGTTGTAACACGGATCCTCCTCCCGAAGCGGGTTTTGACACCGGTCACCCGATTGGCTGAAAGGACAGATCCTATTGGATGCCTAAGAGGAGGAGGGAGGAGCTGCACGGCGGAAGCCACCGTAATGCAGAGGGGACACAGGAGCTGCTGCCCGCAGCCCATAGGAGCCCGCAACCCACCGCCCGTAGGAGCCCGCAACCTCCCCATAGGAGCCCGCCCACCTGCAACCGATTGGGTAAGTGCCCACCCTTAACGTTAAAGGTATTCTTCTTTAAAAGTAAAAATAATAAAAGTGAAATGGGAAAGTAATTTAAAACAGCGCTCTCACAACATAATGCTTATACTCATAGAGGAATATAAAGTAGAATTAGTAATAGATACAGAAATTCAAAATCTGCTTACACAGGGAACAGCCCTAAGTTATATGCTGAAAACTATGGGAAATTAAAGGAATATTGAGAAACATTAAAATTTTTAATGGGCATCACATGCTGTCAGGATGCCATCTGGAACAGAGGTATGAATGCATCAATATGCAGGCTAGAAACTTCTGCCAGTATCCTGCGTGGGCAGGCTTGTTTGCTGAAAAACACATGCAGGCGCATTACACAGATGGCTGCTCATGCAGGTGTATGCAGGCATCCAATTCCAGAACTGGTGAAAAAATACCCTTCTGGTGAAGGTGAAAATAAATATCGAAAGCAAGGAGTAGTGACAGATGGTTGCTGGATGATCTTCAGCTTTTATGTGAACTCTGCTTCTGTGTATCTAATTTATGAACCACCAGTGTATGACTTTGGTTTGGCTCCTGACCCTGGCACTGTTACCCTTTGATTCTAGCCTGCCTCATCTCTGCCTACCACAGGTGTCACCATCCCACCAGCTGCTGGGCCTGACCTGTGAAGTGTCTCTCCATGATCTCTCTGAGACTCTCATCTCCTGGCTACAGAGCTACCTTGCTGACTACTTTCAGGAGCAGCCACCAGCGAACTAAACTTTTGTCACCCGTGCCACTTTGTGCCCAGTACTCTCTGTCTCCACCTCCATGGGAGTTCAGACCAGGCCTGCAAGCGAAGTCCTCTTGTCATTGTAGTCTCTAACCAGGTACATGACACATGCATGAGGAGAAAACGAGTATTATAGTACAGAATCATAGTAACATGGCACCAAATGGCACTGCACAGGCACAGATTGAGGAAAACCACAAAGATGGGGCTATAGATTTGGCATCAATTACTACACTAGGGCAGAATTAAGGGGCTCTCTTTTCACCTTTTTTAAGGAACATTAACACAACTTTATGGAAAGGGATAAGCACGGAACAATTTGTAACCCACATGCATATTCTCACGCACACAGAAAGAGAAATAGTAGCACAAGGGTTACATTTTTATCCACATGATGGACAAAACACTGATAGATTTGAAGTAGTATAGGATCTAAATCTACAGTGCCTTGAAGAAGTATTCATACCGCTTGAAATTTTTTCACTTGTCATGTTATAACCAAAAACGTAAATGTATTTTATTGGGATTTTATGTGATAGATCAGGGGTCTCCAAACTATGGCCCTCCAGTTGTTCAGAAACTACCATTCCCATCATGCCTAGTCATGTCTGTGAATGTCAGAGTTTTACAATACCTCATGGGATGTGTAGTTCCGCAACAGCTGGAGGGCCGTAGTTTGGAGATCCCTGTGATAGACCAACACAAAGTAGCACATAATTGTGAAGTGGAAGGAAAATGATAAATGGTTTTCCAAATTTTTTTACAAATAAATCTCTGAAAAGTGTGGCATGCATTTGTATTCAGCTCCCTTTACTCTGATAAGATCTAGTGGAACCAATTCCCTTCAGAAGTCACCTAATTAGTAAATAGAGTCCAACTGTGTGTAATTTAATCTCAGTACAAATACAGCTGTTCTGTGAAGCTCTCAGAGGTTTGTCAGAGAACCTTACTAAACAAACAGCATCATGAAAGCCAAGGAACACACCAGACAGGTCAGGGATAAAGTTGTGGAGAGGTTTAAAGCAGGGTTAGGTTATAAAAGAATATCCCAAGCTTTGAACATCTCACTGAGCACTGTTCACACCATCATCTGAAAATAGAAAGAGTATGGCACAACTTCAAACCTACAAAGACATGGTCGTCCTCCTAAACTGACAGGCCAGGCAAGGAGAGCATTAATCAGAGAAGCAGCCAAGAGGCCCATGGTAACTCTGGAGGAGCTGCAGAGATTCACAGCTCAGGTGGGAAAATGTATCCACAGGACAACTATTAGTTGTGCACGCCACAAATCTGGCCTTTATGGAAGAGTGGCAAGAAGAAAGCCATTGTGGAAAGAAAGCCATAAGAAGTCCTGTTTGCAGTTTGCAAGAAGCCATGTGGGGGACACAGCAAACATGTGGAAGAAGGTGCTCTGGTCAGATGAGACCAAAATTTTACTTTTTGGCCCAAATGCAAAACACTGTCTGGTGGTAAACTAACACGGCACATCACCCTGAAAACACCATCCCCACTGTGAAACATGGTGCTGGCAGTATCATGTAGTGGGGATGCTTTTCTTCAGCAGGGACAGGGAAGCTGGTCAGAGTTTATGGTAAAATGGATGGAGTCAAATACAAGGCAATCTTAGAAGAAAACCTGTTAGGATCTGCAAAAGACTTGAGACTGGGGTGGAGGTTCACCTTCCACAGTTACATAGTTAGTCAGGTGGAAAAAAGACACAAGTCCATCCAGTTCAATCATAAAAAATAAATAAAAAATAATAATAATATCATACAATCCCATATACACAATCCTATACCCTACTGAGCTGGACAGAACCACCTCTGGAGGGAGTCTATTCCACATTTTCACAGCTCTTACTGTGAAGAAACCTTTCTGTCTTTGGAGATGAAATCTCTTTTCCTCTAGGCGTAAAGAGTGCCCCCTTGTCCTCTGTGTTGACCTTAAAGCGGAGTTCCACCCAAAAGTGGAACTTCCGCTATAAGCACTCCTCACCCCCTTACATGCCACATTTGGTATGTAATTTTTTTTTGGGGGGGGTGGGTGTCTAGTTTCCAGTGGGACTTCCTGCTTCCGACTACGGGCCACCTAGGTGACTTCTCCTCTACCCCTAGGTGGCCCCTCCCTCTCGGCAATCTTCTGGGACATGTCACAGGCCCCAGAAGATTGCCTGTCCACTTGGAGAGCACAGCGCGACTCGCGCATGCGCAGTGCTCGCCTGGCCGTGAAGCCGCAAGCTGTCATGGCCCGATGCCCACAGTTTCAGAGAGGAGGGGGAAAGGAGCGAGGCTCTGTGCGGCCACATCGCTGGACCGTGGGACAGGGGAGTTTCTGTTTATTAAAAGTCAGCAGCTACACTTTTTGCTACACGCTTTAAAGTGAATAACTTAACACTATATGGACCCCTTATGTATTTGTACATGTTGATCATATTCCCCCTCAATTAGCTTTTCTCAAGAGAGAATAAATTCAGGTCCTCTAGTCTTTCCTCATAGCTGAGCTCCTCCATGCCTCTTATCCACTTACAAATTGATCTTCCCAAGCCTGTAAACTTTACCTTACACATTAGCCATGTATGGGGAACTGTGTCAAACGCTTTCACGAAATCCAACTATACCACGTCCACATATACCACGTTTTACTTACCTCCTCATAAAAAGAAATCAGGTTTGTTTGACAACTTCTGTCTTTCATGAACCCATGCTGTCTGTTATTATTATTATTATTCAGGATTTATATAGCGGCAACAGTTTGCGCAGCGCTTTACAATATAAAAGGGAGACAATACAGTTATAATACAATAAAATACAAGAGGATTAAGAGGGCCCTGCTCAGAGGAGGTTACAATCTAATAGGGTGGGGCAGGTGGTACAAAAGGTTGTAACTGTGGGAAATGAGCTGATGGAAGTGGCAGGAGATTAGTTGGAGACATGATAGGCTTTCCTGAAGAGATGAGTTTTCAGGGATCGCCTGAAGGTAGCAAGAGTAGGGGATAGCCGGATAGATGGAGGTAGCGAGTTCCAGAGGATGGGAGAGGCTCTGGAGAAATCCTGGAGACGAGCATGGGAGGAGGAGATGAGAGAGCTTGAAAGCAGGAGGTCTTGAGAAGAGCGGAGAGGTCGATTTGGGTGATATTTGGAGACAAGATTAGTGATGTAGCTCGGGGCAGAGTTGTGAATGGCTTTGTATGTTGTGGTTAGTATTTTGAATTTAATTCGCTGGGTGATTGGGAGCCAGTGTAGGGATTGGAGTAGAGGGTTGGCAGACACTGAGCGGTTGGTAAGGTGGATAAGTCTGGCAGCAGCATTCATGATAGACTGAAGAGGGGATAGCTTATGGAGAGGTAAGCCAATGAGAAGGGAGTTGCAGTAGTCAAGGCGAGAGATAACAAGGGAGTGAATGAGGAGCTTGGTGGTTTCATTTGTTAAAAAGGGGCGAATTTTAGAGATGTTACGGAGGTGAGTTCTACAAACTTTTAACAACGATTGGATTTGAGGCTGAAATGACAAGTCAGAGTCTAGGATTACACCTAGTACCCTGGCGTGAGGGGAGGGACTGATGGTTGCATTGTTGATTTTGATGGAAAAGTCATGGAGGGGGGCACGGGCGGGGGGGACTATTAATAGCTCAGTTTTAGAGAGATTTAGTTTAAGGAAGTGGTGCGACATCCATGCTGATATGTCAGTTAGTAAGTTAGTAATGCGAGAGGAGACTGAAGGAGTGAGGTGAGGAGTAGACAGATAGATTTGGGTGTCATCAGCGTATAAGTGGTATTGGAAGCCATGGGCAGTTATTAAGTGACCAAGGGAGGAGGTGTAGATAGAGAAGAGAAGGGGTCCAAGAACCGAGCCTTGGGGGACCCCCACAGAAAGGGGCAATGGAGAGGAGGAGACAGAGTTGTAGGTGACACTGAAGGAGCGCTGTGATAAATAGGCAGAGAACCAGGATAGAGCAGAATCTCGGAGGCCAAGGGAATGTAGTTATTAAGAAGGAGCGGGTGGTCAACAGTATCAAAGGCCGCAGAAAGGTCAAGTAGTAGGAGTATGGAGTACTGGCTGTTGGTTTTAGCAGTTAGTAAATCGTTAGTGAGTTTTAGTAAAGCAGTTTCCGTGGAGTGCTGCGAGCGAAAGCCAGACTGTAAGGGGTCAAGAAGGTTATTTTCATTGAGGTAGGAGCTAAGACGGTTGTAGACTAAGCGTTCCAGAAGTTTAGAGGTGAATGGGAGCAATGAGATGGGTCTTAAGTTGTTCAGGTCGGTAGGGTCCAGTGAGGGCTTTTTAAGAATGGGAGTGATCTGCGCATGTTTTAGAGGGGAGGGGAAGATGCCACTAGAGAGGGAGACATTGAAGATGTGGGTGAGGGAGCATAGGATAGAAAAAGAGGGTGACAGTAGTAGTTGTGAGGGAACAGGATCCAAGGGACAATTGGTTAGGTGGGCATCCGAGAAAATTTTTGTAACCTCTTCCGTAGTAGCCAATTCAAAAGAGGAGAATGTGCTGCTAGGCAAGGTATGTTGGATGGGGAAGACGTACGCACAGTGGAGATGTCCTCACAAATTGCATCGATCTTGTCTTTGAAGTGATTGGCAATCTCTTGGGCAGTGACTTAGTGGGTAGAGGGGGTGGTGGACGAAGCAGAGAGTTAAAGGTTGAGAAGAGCCGACAGGGACTGGATGACAATAATATATTTTTTTCCAGCAAGAACTCATATATGTGATCTTCTATTAAACTCTCCAGTATCTTCCCAACTATAGAAGTTAAACCAACAGGTCTATAGTTACTTGGTAAAGACTTTGATCCCTTTTTAAATATAGGCACCACATTGGCCCTGCACCAATCCAGTGGTACTATTGCAGTCATTGTCGAGTCCCTAAAAATTTGGTACAATGGCTTTGAAATGAAAGAGCTCAATCCTTTTAGGATCCATGGGTGGGTGCCATCTGGTCCAGGTACTTTATCCACCTTTATTTTGTCTAAATATTTCCAGACCATATCACTTCCAGCAGGACAACGACCCAAAACATATAGCCAGAGCTACAATGGAATGGTTTAGATCAAAGCATGTTCATGTGTTACAATGGCCCAGTCAAAGTCCAGACCTAAACCCAATTGAGAATCTGTGGCAGGACTTGAAAATTGCTGTTCACAGACGCTCTCCATCCAATCTGACAGAGCTTGCGCTATTTTGCAAAGAAGAATGGGCAAAAATGTCACTCTTTAGATGTGTAAAGCTGGTAGAGACATACCCAAAAAGATTTGCAGCTGTAATTGCAGTGAAAGGTGGTTCTACAAAGTATTGACTCAGGGCCGCTAAATACAAATGCACGCCACACTTTCCAGATATTTATTTGTAAAAAAAATTGAAAACACTTTATCATTTTTCTTCCACTTCACAATTATGTGTCACTTTGTGTTGGTCTATCACATAAAACCCCAATAAAATACATTTTTGGTTGTAACACGACAAAATGTGGAAAATTTCAAGAGGTATGAATACTTTTTCAAAGCACTATAGCTTGAGCTATTAAGTTCTGTAAACATTTGTCAACAAAGAGGTTAGAAAAAAAAACAGGAAATGTGGAGAATTTCAAGGGGTATGACTACTATTTGCAAAGCACTGTATTCATGAGAAATCTGATGTTAAAGACCATGTATGACACTAGTAGTAAGAGGAAGGACGAGGGGAGTTCAAAGCAATTAAAAATTCATATTCAAATAATTGAAGTACAAATGACCCACAACCTAACTGATGAGATTAATGTGGACCAACTACTTCAGGAAAATATGGAAAAGCTGACATAAGGAGTGGGTTTAGCAAAGCATCCCAAGTATTTCCTTTATTACAAAACAATACAGGTAACCAAACTTCCCTACAAAAGACTATGAAAGAGATAGAAACAATATCTATAATTACCTATACCAACTAAAAAAGAAAAACAATTTTCACCAAGCAACTACAGACTGGTTAGTTTAACATCTAGAGTTGGTAGGATACTGGTGAGTAAAAAAACACATAGGGGGTAATTTACTATAGCGCCGCGGAGCAACTTACCGCTAATCGTGCTAATTAGCTCTAAAATGGTATTCATTTTAGCGCTGGTAAAAAAATACTCCCAAAATCGAATTTACTATAGTTTTCTGAAACCAAATAGTGCCCAAATCCTTACTCTGCTAAAACCTGGAGTAGTACATATGGAAATAATGTTTAGAGCATGATATAATTGCATAAATACTGAAATAGGCAGTATATTTTTTAAGTATAATCTGCTTTTAAACTGTGTGAAAAAGTGATTTCTACACTGAAATATCTTTAAAATTAGTCTGAGAAGAGATAAATTCCCCGTTTTTGTACAACTAGGTGCCAACACAACTGAGCATGCTCAGACCTGCAAATAGCTCTCATTTTAGCTCCAATGTCTTTTTTTACAAGGCGCTATAGTAAATACCAAAATGAGTGCTGAGTTAAGGAGCATTTTTGGGGAGTGAAAATCTGCGCTATTATAGTCGAATGCAAGTTTTAGACATTGATTCCAATGGTACAATTGTAACTTCCCCAAATAAATGCTTTTAATGTTGAGATGAAATGTATCTTTCTCGGAAATAAATTTTCCTTTGCAACATTGTTGCTTCTACTTCAAATATTTTGCTTTTAGGAATGCTAAAATGTGGAATGTTTTGCTGTTTTGGTAAAATATTTTTTTCTCTGTCACTTTCACTTGTTACTCTCCATCTCACAACAATCTTTACCCCAAACTCACACAGGTGTCTTTACAAAGCACAAACAATGCCATTGCTGATGTAAATTTAAAATGAGTCACAATTTTTTGTATTTTTTATTATTTCCAGATTATCATTTTTTTTAACAATACATTTTTATTGCAAGTTTTTAATTAACAATACAGATTGCCATTCACGTTAGTCATTTGCAACCAACATATTTACAGTGGTTCATAAAGATAAGAGTATAATACTTGTTAACCTGTACCAGTCTACCCCTAATGGGTTCAAACTGTAGGCATAGACAGGACTCCAAGTAAACTAGAATTTTCAGTCCAAAAAATGAAAACAAAAACAAAACTTGCTAATTAGATTAATAAAGTGGGTCCAAGATGGTAGACTACATCAGAAATATGCACATATATAACTTAGTGGTATTTCAAATTTAGGGATATTTTACAATTTGCACTCTTTTAAGTAGTTGGATGCTCTAGGATGAGATATCCATGTACTCCAATTCCTTTTGAATGTGTTGGTGGAGTAGTTTCTATAAGCAACAATAAGTTCATACTGAGCGTGGATATTTTAGTCTGGCTATAGCAGTCGATAAGTTGGGTGCGTCCCTGGATTTCCAGAGGCTGGTTATAGTGAGCCTTGCTGCTATTAGTGTGTGAATTACTATTGTTCTAAATATTTTAGGGTATATGTCCAAATTAAGACCTAGTGAGGCTGTGGCCGGGCTGAGTTTGGTTTCCCGTAAGATCCGCTATAAAGGAGGCTATTGAATTCCAGAAGCTTTGTAGATTTTTACAGCTCCATAATATGTGCAGAAGAGGAGAAAAAATGTTTTGGGACTTTAAATGAGGTAACAGGGGGCCGTTCAAATCCCCTCCCCCATCCCAGTTCAGTGATAAAATTGTGGAGAGGAAAGCAAAGGGCGGGACTTTATATGAGGCACACGGACGCAATGAAACAATAATATAATAAAAAAGGCTTTAATAGATTCAATTAGTCATATAATAACATGAATATTGATAATGCTTATTGCTATATATCAAATATTTTATATTTCACTAGAACCTAATATTGCACAATACTATATATTCCAACAAGGAATCATTTACAATTACATGGAACATAAAATGCATGTGATACACATTGTACTAGGTATCTATACAGAGTGACATGCTAATGTATCATTTGATGAGGGTGAAAAAAATATACAAAAAAAGAATAGATCTAGATGGAACGTCCATACATCATAATGGTAATATATACATGTCGGTGGTTGTAAGCTCTACGCGTTTCGGGACCTTCTAGCCCCTCATCAGGAACAAAACCGAAATAGTACCTAAAAATAGGGAGAACAGCCATGTTAAAATAATTTAAAGGGGACAAGTGGACAAATGTGAAATATGAAGGACCCACACATATACAAATCCCCTTCTCCATCCCAGTTCAGTGATAAAATTGTGGAGAGGAAAGCAAAGGGTGGGACTTTATATGAGGCACACGGACGCAATGAAACAATCGCAATCACTGAACTGGGATGGAGGAGGGGATTTGAACGGCCCCCTGTTACCTCATTTAAAGTCCCAAAACATTTTTTCTCCTCTTTTAAAATCAATAGGGATGGAGGCACACGGTCGCATTATGAATAGTATTTGTATATCTTTACAATTTTACATGGCTGCTTCTCAGCCGTTTTCATATACATTTATGTTCTCCCAATTTTTCCTAAGCATTGGTTGTGTCCATGCACACACCATTGGCTGGTGTGTGTATCCCCATGTTTCCAATTTTCAATTTGACATTTTACATGTGTGCACTGGTGGCCTCAGCCGATGTTTGCCGCGTGACCGTGCCTCCCCTGTTGTGCTCCGGAGCTGCGACGCGCACTGGGAACCTCCCCTCCGCCAGGCTCTGATGCAGGGTGGGCGGGGGCTCCGCCATTGCACGTCGGCGTCACGCATTTCTTGCCGGCACGTGTGGCGTCTTATGGCGCACCTTTTGCCAGCGGATCAAAGTACCATCTCCAGCACATCGATGGTTGGTGGTGGACACAGCGCTCCTTGCTGAACGGCTTGGGTGGTCTGGCTGCGAGCTCGATGGCGCCTTCCTTGCCCCCACGGGCAAACTAAGGGAAATTCCTTTTATTGATTTGTTATTTTGTTGGGTGAAAAATTGCCACAGAATTAAGGAGATTTCTATAGGATTATTGGGATTGAACGCTTTTAAATCGGGTGTACTTTCCTAGTTTGCTTAAAGTGATCTTTTTATACTGCAAGGGTAGATTTATATAAAAATGGTATCCTTCCTTAACCCATTCATCAACATTTAGGCGTATTCTGCAATAATTAATTGTTCCTGTCGGTATAAATAGTATTTTGGATGACTTTAGTTTTAGAAAGTATATGCTTCCATGCTATTAGTGTAGCTCTGATACTGAGTAAATTGGGTATGTTAATCTTTGGGAGTATAGCGTATGCTATTGCCAGGGCATATAAGTCGTGTCTTTTTGTGGCTTCTTTTTCTATGTTTAACCATAGTTTGTCTTCCGTGTTAGAGAACCAAAATTTCATCTGATCTATTAGGGATGCATAATAATAATTCTTGATGTCAGATAGATTCATTCCTCCTAAAGATTTTTTGGTGGTTAAAATGGAGAATGCCACCCTTGTTTTTTTTCCGTTCCATATGTAATTTTTTAGTTTTGTATTTAATTGTGTAAAAAATTTGGTCAGGATTGGGATGGGTAAAGATCTAAAATAGTATAATATTTTAGGGAGGGTTTTCATTTCAAATGCGGCTATTTTCCCTACCCAGGAGAGTTGTGTTTTTTGTATATTTTGTAGGTCTTGACTAGATCTAAAAAGGTGGGGGGTAGTTAACTTTGTATGTTTTGGTTGGTGGGCATAAAAATTGTATCCCCAAATAAGTTATTGAGGCGTTATCCCAATTAAAGCCATATTTCTCACGTAGCATATTAGTTAATGTCATAGGAAGGTTCATAGGGAGAGCATAACACTTGTTTTGATTTATTTTACCTTACCAAATTTTTCTATTAATTTTTGAGCTTCTGGTAGGGAAGAGTCAGGATTGGTTAATGTAAGTATGATATCATCTGCAAATAAACCTAATTTATGCTCATATCGTCCTATAGTTATGCCTTTGATGTTAGGGTTTGATCTTATATATTCCGCAAGCGGTTCTATGGCTAGTGAAAAAGTGAATGGGAATAGTGGACATCCTTGTCTGGTCCTGTTTGTAAGGGAGACATTTTTAGAGATTATACCTGATGTAAATACTTTAGCCGTGGGTTGTGTGTATAGCGCCATAATTGCCTAGTGGATGAATCCTTGGAATCCGGATTTAGTTAGAGTTTTGGAAATGTATACCCAGTGCATTCTGTTGACCGCCTTTTCTGCATCTAATGCTAGAAGCAATGAGGGTGTTCGATAGATATGAATTTGGTTAAGCTTTGAATTCTTCCAGTGCCTTCTGGTGCTTGCCTCCCCTTAATAAAGCCTACTTGGTCAGGTCCTATTAGGTAAGGGGTTATGTTTACTAGCCTGTTGGCCAAGATTTTTGCACACATTTTTTAGGTTGGAGTTTAATAGTGATATGGGTCTATAATTTAGAGGGGATGAGGGGTCTTTGCCTTTTTTCGGTAGTGTTATTATTATTGCTTCCAGTCGTTCTTTTGGAAAAAGTTTAGAGTTAGCTATATGACAAAACATGTTAGTTAGATAAGGGACTGGAATTTCTTTGAAGGCCATGTAATATTCCCCTGATAGGCCATCAGCTCCTGGTGCTTTGTTTTTGGGTAGTTTTTTGATCACTTTAAGGGTTTCTTATTTGATATTGGTTTATTGAGTCGCTCTAAATCATTAGGATCAATATTTGGTAGTTTTATGTTCGAAAATATAACACAATTTCTAGATATGTTAGGTTGGGTAGTATTACTTTCATCCTTTAGGTTGTAAAGTGATTCATAGTATTGCACAAAGGTATCTGCTATTTCTTGAGGATTGACTACTACTTTAACAAAGGTATGATGGGATAATTTATGGATTTTATTTTTTATTTGGCGCTGGCGGAGTTTTTCTACTTTGTTGTTCTGGGAGTAGAAATTTATATTCATTAAAAAAACAAAAAAAACCCCAAAAAACAGACCAAATAAACTAGACTCTGCAACATCCCCCGTTACAGCATGCTCCACAGTGTTTCCCTTTACATCAAGGAGATAAAGGGATAAAGAGAGATCTCTCCAAAGTGAGGTGTTATTATACCTAAGAAGACAGTTGTCACAAGAACAGGTTTACTCATTGGAAGATTTCTCCTCTCCTCTTGTTCCTGTGACTGCTTAAAAAGCTTGGATTTTGCCTTAACCTACTATAATGGAGATAGTGGTCACCAGGACCAATAGTGAGGGTGAGTCTCCACAGGGGACAAGGGTAGCAATAAAAACTAGACAAAAGTTCTAACATTTCCACATTCTTTCAAAAAAAAAAAAGTGCTTTACATACTGTACACTTTAAAGCAGAATTGCAGACAAAATAACAACATAATAAATAATATCCCATTATATGATAAAGCTTATTCTGCAACATTCGTCTTCAGTCCAGAACCCTGCAGTACCTTTTTTTTCACCCCTACCTGTCCTCAGTCTGCCAGCCAGAATCCAACGCGCCTCCTCTAAGACCAGGCTGTCCTGAATTCCCTTCCCAGTCTGTGACTGGACAGTGAAAGTATAAGCAGCACAGTGATAAGCACATCTCTATGTCACTCTGCTCTGACCAGTGCTGCCAATCCCCCCATGATTTATTTTAATGACAAAACATGGAAAATTTACTGACGGTACACAATTTTTACTGGCCTCCTGAAAAATTACGGAAACTCATATTATAAGCTAGGACAATTGACCAGTAAAAATAATATGTAAATAATAACAAAACTAATACAAAGTAATCTGCCTGCCTTTACAAATAAAAACTCAAAACAGTGACAAAATGTGAGCATGACTAGGATCATGAAAGGCTTGGGGCACCCTAGGATAAAACAGAAAAAAGTTCTGTAGCGTGAGTAGCACACCGTGTCAAACAGTATGCATGGCTAGATTTTTCCTAGCAGTGGGAGGGGCCTAAAGAGAGATCATTTCATCTCCCGGTTATCTTCTTCTCCTTTGTCATTTCTTTGGGATAGGATGTAAAGGTGAATCTCCTTGATGGAACATGGTAATAAATAAAAAATGATACTCTAGCTATAACTAAAAAAAAATTACTCATGCTCCAGCAGTCCTCTCCTGCACTCCCCCCCTCCATCCCAGATAACCCCCCTCTGACAATGAGCGGGGTTCCTCTACCTGAACCAGCTGACACTTTTCAAAAGCTGTGTGGCTGTGCAGGCATCATTCATTCACAGAGATCTGTGAATGAGAGAACTACAATTCCTGTCTTCCACCATGGCAGACGGCTTGTAGTTTTCAATGAACTGCAAGGGCGTTGATGAGTGCGCTTGTATGCATCCTTTGTTATGTATGTTTTTGTCCTATTACATGTACCTCTTATGATGAATAAACTTTACATACTTTTTTACATTGTTGTTATGGTAGTGCCTTTAAAATCCCACCCCCTAGGGGGTTCCTCCATTCCTATTCATATTTGGGATGTAGCACACCCTCACTAGAAGCTGACTGTTTTGGATATCCCCGTTTCATGAGTGCGCTCATAGTTCATTCACAAGGCCTGCAGCTTTCAAACTGACAGCCAGTACAGAAGTAGAGGCTGAAAGTTGAAGGTCTTGTCTGAAAGAGCCTGATATTGCACAAACATTCCACTGATCCCAGTTTTTCTGTAAAAATACAGTATGCGCATGTATTATTTTTTCCCTGAACTTATTATTTTTAACCACCAACGGAGGATCTACTCCTCTTTATTTATCCAGTGCCGATATGAATGGCACTGGATAAATAGATGTCAGTCGGCCCATTTGTATACCAAGCTGTCATTAGATGGCTCGGTACACAGAGACACTGTACCAAGCTGATCCAAATGACTGGTTACCATGCAGGATTGTCAATTGTCTGTAAATTTATGGACAGTCTGTAAATTTGAACCCATTTATGGGCTGTCCATGTGCAGTTCTAAAGCCGGCCTGGCTCAGGAAAGCTTGGACAATTTCGGGCGGCCGCATGCGCAGAGAGTCAATGACATCATGGCGCCATTTTTGGATGAAGGGCCGCACATCAGCGGGCATGCCTCCTGTCCCGATCCAGAGATCAGACCCTGGCCCGCACCATCCATCCATGGCTGGAGTCTGGACTTGTCGGTAGGCCCAATGGCTTACGTACACTCTGAGCACAGCACAGGTGGCTTGGACTGCTGGAGAAAGACGTTGAAACTGGTACTGCTGGATGAACTTGTCAAGACTTGAGGAGGTACAGACAGGTCAGCAGACTGTCTGTATCATGTCCTCCGCAGCCCCTAACCATCTGCTGTATCATGCCCGCTGCAGCCCCTAACCATCTGCTGAATCATCTCGGCCGCAGCCCCTAACCATCTGCTGTATCATGTCCACCGCAGCCCCTAACTATCTGCTGTGTCATGTCCTCTGCAGTTCCTAACCATCTGCTGTATCATGTCCTCCACAGCCTCTAACCACCTGCTGTATCGTGTCCTCCAAAGCCTCTAACTATGAACGCGGATTAGAGGAGACCATTGATCAGAGAACAACGATTACAGGAGACCATTGATCAGAGAACACCGATTGCAGGAGACCATTGATCAAAGAACACCGATTACAGGAGACCACTGACCAGAGAACATCGATTACAGAAGATCACTGATCAGAAAACGAGAATTACAGGAGACCACTGATCCGAGAACACCGATTACAGAAGACTATTGATCAGAGAACGCCAATTACAGGAGACCACTGATCAGAGAAAACCCAAATAACAGGAGACCACTGATTAGAGAACACTGATTGTAGGAGACCATTGATCAGAGAACACTGATTACAAAAGACCATTGCTCAAAAAACACAGAGTACAGGAGACCATTGATCAGAGAACACAGATTACAAAAGACCATTGATCAAAAAACACAGAGTACAGGAGACCATTGATCAGAGAACACAGATTACAGGAGACCATTGATCAAAAAACACTGATTACAGGAGACCACTGATCAGAAAACACCGATTACAGGAAACCACTGATCAGAGAACACTGATTACAGAAGACCATTGATGAAAAAACACTGATTACAGGAGACCATTGATCAGAAAACACCGATTACAGGAAACCACTGATCAGAGAACACTGATTACAGAAGACCATTGATGAAAAAACACTGATTACAGGAGACCATTGATCAGAGAACGCTGATGACAGGAGACCATTGATCAGAGAACCCCAATCACAGGAGACCACTGATCAGAGAAAACCCAAATAACAGGAGACCAATGGTTAGAGAACACCGATTGTAGGAGACCATTGATCAGAGAACACTGATTACAAAAGACCATTGATCAAAAAACACAGAGTACAGGAGACCATTGATCAGAGAACACAGATTACAGGAGACCATTGATCAAAAAACACTGATTACAAGAGACCACTGATTAGAGAACACTGATTGTAGGAGACTTTTGATCAGTGAACACTGATTATTGGAGACCACTGATCAAAAAACACAGATTACAGGAGACCATTGATCAAAGAACACCGATTACAGAAGACCATCGATCAAAAAACACTGATTACAGGAGACCATTGATCAAAAAACCCAGATTACAGGAGACCATTGATCAGAGATCACCAATTACAGGAGATCATTGATCAGAGAACATTGATTACAGGAGACCATTGATCAGTGGTGGCCCGTGCATTGTGGGCGCACAGGCGCTGCCCCTCCGACACCTCTGCCGCCCTCCCTATTCATGTGCCCGGCCCCTTTCAGGACACCGGACACATGAAATACAATGGCGGGGATAGGCGGGGGGTGTGTATATTGAAGTACGTGATTAAAGCCAGAGGCTCTAATAGGCTTTAAAATAGGGTGGGCTCGGGGCGCAGAGCACTGCGTCCCGAGCCCACCCTGTTGTGTGGCATAGCGTATTAATTTTCGCTATGGCCAAAGCATTAGGGGATCCTATTGGATGCCTAACGCTTTGGCGGAGGAAGCCTGAGGAGCCGAGTGGACACAGGAGCTGCAGCTGCCGCTTTCTGCCAAGGAGGAGAGCTGCCGCTTGCCGCCGAGAAGGAGAGTCCCGTTACTCCAGGAGAGGAGCACAAATGGCTGCATACGACGGGCACAAGTGGCTGCATTTGACTGGCACAAGTGGCTACATTTGATTGCCACAAGTGGCTGCATATGATGGGCACAAGTGGCTGCATATGACAGGCACAAGTGACTGCATATGATGGGGCACAGTGGCTTCATATGATGGACAGAGTGGCTGCGTTTGATGGGCACAATAGGTGCATTTGATGGGCACAGTGGCTGCATTTGATGTGCACAGTGAGGCTGCAATTGATGGGGGGGGTCAGTATTTTTCAGGTTTGTGCCCCCCCAAAAATTTTGAGCATCAGCCACCACTGCCACTGATCAGAGAACACCGATTACAGGAGACCACTGATCAGAGAAAACCCAAATAACAGGAGACCACTGATTAGAGAACACTGATTGTAGGAGACTTTTGATCAGTAAACACCGATTACAGGAGACCACTGGATCAAAGAACATTGCTCCACAATCTCCAGACCCCATTCTAATAAGATGCTGTCCTAATAGCAGAAACAGAGCAGACATCAAGCTGAGGACACCGCCCATAGACCCGCCCCCAACCTTCCTCCACTGGCTCTGGTAATCAGGACCCATCGCCATCAGGCTCCGCCCTGCCCCGCCTCTTCTTCCATGCGGCCTGGCAGTGGCGGGGGTTGCCTGGATTGTACCATTATGACAATAGAAGAGGGGGGCGCAGATTGCGGCGGAGGGTTTGTCTGTGGACATCCCTGTCCGTTCGTGTCGCTGAAATTGGCCGCACACTATGTGCGCTCCCCGCTATCTGCTCGGCTTTGTGTGCTCGTTGAATGGTGCGTAAGGCGCTCGCTCCGGTGTGAGCTGCTCTTGCTCCTCCCCGGCCGCCTCCCGCGGCAATATGTTCAAGAGGATGGCTGAATTCGGGCCGGACTCCGGAGGGAGAGTGAAGGTGAGGGGCCGGGGAGCGGTGTGTGTCGGTGGTGGGGGCTCCGTGCTATGGCGGGCCTTTGTGTGGGGGGCTCGTGTATGGAGTGCTGCTTTGTACGGACGGGGCTGCCTTCTATATTATCTCGTTTTCTGGGCCGAGACACGGAGGAAGCTACAAGTCTCCTCACAGAGAGGAGGTGTGTCCTGTGCTGGTCACCTACACACCCCTAGAACCTTTAACCCCTTGACACCCAGGCCAATTCTGGCATTTCTCCTACATGTAAAAAATCATAAAAATTTTTTTTTTTTTTGCTAGAAAGTTACATAGAACCCCCAAACGTTCTATATATTTTTTAGCAGAGACCCTAGAGAATACAATGGCCGGCATTACAACTTTTTATCTCGCACGGTATTTGCGCAGCAATTTCTCAAACGTAATTTTTTGGGGGAACAAAAACAGTTTCATACTTAAAAAAAAAAAAAAAAAAACGGTAGTTAGCCCATTTTTTTTTCTTTGCATAATATGAAAGATGAAGTTACGCCGAGAAAATAGATACCAAACATGTCATGCTTCTAAATAGCACACGCTCGTGGAATGGCGCCAAACTTTGGTACATAAAAATCCCCATAGGAGACTGGTTAAAAATTTTTTACTGGTTACATGTTTTGAGTTACAGAGGGGGGCTAGAATTATTTCTCTCGATCTAACATTCGTGGTGACACCTCACATGTGTGGTTTGAACACCGTTTTCATATGTGGGCAGGACTTGCGTATGCGTTCGCTTCTGTGTGCGAGAACACGGGACAGGGGCACTTTTTTTTTTTTTAATTAATTTTACTTTAGATTTTTTTAGTTTGACACTTAAAAAAAAAAAAAAAAAAAAATACATTTTTTTTAATCACTTTTTTATTCCTATTACAAGGAATAGGAATATGGCATGACAGGTCCTCTTTACAGTGAGATATGGGGTCATTAAGACCCCACATCTCACCTCTTGGCTCGGACAGCTGAAATAAAAAAAAAACAATCTCAGCTTCCCAGCCGAGGCAGTGCCATTCGTTTGAATGCAGAGGCCAGGCGTGATGTCATATCATTGCGCCCGGCCTCCGAATGATCATAGAGACTCCAGCGACCATCTGGTCCGCCAGAAATCTCTATGGTAAACATCCGGGGCCGGCGGATCCATTCTCTGACTCATCGATGGCAGCGGTGAGTTGGTAGAAGCACCGGAGGGCGGCAGGAGGCTGGTGACGTCCCCTCTCGCCGCCTGTAAAAACGATCAAGCGTCTGACCAGCGACAATCATTCTTATAGTGTGGGGAATTGCTGGCTGAAAAAAACAATAGCTGAATGATGCCTGTAGCTGCAGGCATCATTTAGTTATACCCGCACAAAGTCAAGGACGTCAAATTACGGCCAGCGGGTGGGAAGTGGTTAATATTGATTGGACCCTGGGCAAACATTTTCTTGGGGCCACCCCCTTCCATGCAATTTCGCTCTCCACCTACTCATTGACATACAATAGCAGCTAGACTCAAAATCAGTTTGCTGAATCCGATCAGGCAGCGATTGTGATTGGTTGCCAGAGGTTATAGTGTATAACAGGGATATGCAATTAGCGGACCTCCAGCTGTTGCAGAACTACAATTCCCATGAGACATAGCAAGACTCTGACAGCCACAAGCATGACACCCAGAGGCATGATGGGACTTGTAGTTTAGCAACAGCTGGAGGTCCGCGAATTGCATAACCCTGGTGTATAATTCCCGCTTTCTGACTGGTTGCTAGAGGTTACAGCACATGTTTTCTGCTTGTTTGGTTGCTAGAGGTTACTGTACATCAATACTGCTAACTGGTTGCTAGAGGTTACAGCAAATCATCTCACTGCCTGCACACCATGGACTGGGGAGGTGAGGGGACCCATCAATAGACAGAAAACTCCTAGGGATCCTGGGATCGGTGGCAGTGCTGGGGGGAGGGTATGATCAATGGTAATACTGTTTTTTTGTTTTTGTTTATCGACTTATAATATAAAGAGGTGTTTCAACACTAACCACCAATGTAATAGGGGTTTACACCAACCACTAATCTAATAGAAGCATTCACAGTAACCACCTATGTAAGGAGGGATTTACACTGACCACTAATGTAATGGAAGCATTCACAGTAACCACCTATGTAAGGAGGGATTTACACTGACCACTAATGTAATAGAAGCATTCACAGTAACCGCCAATGTAAGGAGGGATTTACACTGACCACTAATGTAAGGGGAGCATTCACACTGGCCACTAGTGTGAATGAAAGGATTCTACACCAAGCCTCATTGTAATGAGAAGATTTACACTAACCACCAGTGTAACTGAGACATTTAGCCTGCGTTCACATTTGTGTCAGGAACGCATGCAAATTCGCTTGCCTGACACCACAGAAACATGCTGCCCTTTAGCAAATACACAGCAGTGCCATTAATAGTTAATGACACCCTCACGCATCTGCTGACGTGCTGCGGCACTGTATGATTTTTGAAAAAGGGTTAGAGACTTTCTTCCGCATTTCTAGCCCACAGAGCAGGCCATTGAAATTAATGGACTGCCCTACACGCGACCTACATCTTTATCCACCCTGTCGGTACACCTTTGCATCCTTAATGACCACTGTTGTAGGCAGGACTTTCAAGCATGCCCCATTACCTCCCCAGTGGACAGCATTCAGTATAGGTGATGGAGGATATGACCTCGGGGGGGCATGTTATACATAATACCGGTTATTTACATGTAAACACAGGGTCTGCCAGTGAGTCACCTGTACAGAATAGGGCAGAGCTGGGCAGCATTAGTAGCAGAACTTCACACTGAGATATCAGGACACAACACAGGACTAAAACTTCAAGGGATAAGGGAATTTAAACTGGGATAGTTGGCAAGTATGAGGCCGCTGCTTTGGGCCCCACAACAATGATGTAGCCCAGGGCAGCTGCCCCTTTTGCTCTGCCTTAAAGACGGCCCTGCTTATAATATCCAACGTGTCGCCTATGGGAGAGAACCAACCTATACCAGGTGTGCGTGACAACCTCACAATAATGGTTCCCTATGAAGGTCCATCACACCAGCGTGTTGTGTTGTATTAGCAAAACGCTGACAAAAAAAGTATAGTGTGCATTACAGCTTTATTTTAAAATTTTTTTCTTTTATTATTTTTTCAGTGCAACACGTTCAAATGCATGCATGAATGCAACACGCTGCAAGGCAACCCCCCAATGCCATGCACGACAACGCATTGGGCGATGCAAAAAATGTAACATGCATTCTCTGTGGTGTGAATGAACCCTTAGTGTGCTGGCTGCATTTCTTTATTCCTTTTTGTTTTTCACCTGTTGATCCTTCTAATAACGCCCTTCCTGTCCTAGGGTAACAAAACTCACTGTCTGTACTGTATCTGGAGAATCAGTGTTGTCACCCTACTGCAGGACCGCAATACACTAAGCTGTGGTTGTCAACTTGAAAGGGGGCCTCTAATGTGGCCCCTAGTGTCTCCAGAGGGCCACGTAAAATATTTATTGCATGTAAGGCTGGGATCACGCGGGGCGAATCCTCTGAATGGCTTCCCCTAGCTCCGCGGGGGATCTCTCCGTTGATCCCCGCTGAGCAGGTGCATGACAGGTTCATCTCTGCTCACTGTGCAGAGATGGACCTTTCAATCTCGCTCTCCTCTATGGGGAGATTGGATATAAACGGACAGTGTGGACGGATGGTGAGCGTATCGACATCCGTCTGTTTTTGAGCGGATCTTGTTGGATGGCACAGGTGGATCCGAGAGGGCCGATTGTGTGAAAGGGTCCTTATGCTACAGAAAAATGTCAGACTGAAGACTTAAAGCAGAGCACCCAGAAAGGGGAAGCTCCACTTATCTGCCTCCTTTTCCCCTTCGCTGCCAAATTTGTCACTTTTTTTGGGGGGGGGGGGGAGAGCGGGTACCTAGTTTTGACAGGTATCCAGCCGTTCACCCCCCCCCTCCCCTGCTGCCAGGCCATTCACAAAGCGCTTCACACATGCACAGTAGGGGACTGCCTGTTTCCCTTACCTAAGATGGCAGCAGCACCCGAGAACTGATTGAAAAATCGTCTCAGATTAGACACTGCTGGATTCGCAGACAGGTAGGTGTCCTTATAATAAAAGTCAGTACCCACAGTATTTGTAGTTGCTGACTTATTTTTTCTGAAGGAGGCTGGACCTCCCAATACGCATAATGAGAATATCGGATGAATGATTGTCCGTGTGTTTTTTTTATTTGTATTTTTTTGCATGCGTGTCTCGTATCAAATAAAGATGTTACTAAAGTTATAAAAATTCTTGTAGGAGAGAATACAACTTCAGAAGTGATGTAATGTGTTTTACTTGGGGATGCACCGATACCAAGCAGTTACGTGAGCATCGGTACTCTCCCAATTGCTCCCAATACCAAAACCAATACTTTGCAATGCGATTTTGTGTCAATACAAAAAGAATGGGTGCAAATTGCACTGCAAAGAACCACATGCAATTTGAACAGGAATGCTGTACATTTTTCTGTCTGAATGACATGCGATTTCCCACACCACTAATGTGTGTAGAAAGGGGTAAAACACCATCTAGTGTGCAGTTTAGAAAAAATGTAAGAACTCACAGTACATGGAGCCTGCATGCACAGGCCACTGGAGGAGATGTAGAGGCGGTCCACCCCCAAGCTGACATCACTTCCGCCCTATACCCATGGGGTCCTGGAACTTATCCTACAGCGGCCCTGATTTGCTACCATCAGCAGACCGGAACACCTATGTAGATTATTTTGCATATGACCAGATGTACAGTGCCTTGCAAAATTATTCACCCCCTTGGCATTTTTTCATGTTTTGTTGCCTCACAACCTGGAAATAACATGGATTGTTTGAGGATTTGTATCATTTAATTTACAGAACATGCCCGCAACTTTTGAAGATTTTTTTTTTTTTATTCTGAAGGAAACAACAAATCAACAATCAATGTGCATAACTATTCACCCCCCTAAAGTCAATACTTTGTAGAGCCACCTTTTGCGGCGATCAGAGTTCCAAGTCGCTTTGGATAAGTCTCTATGAGCTTGCCACATCTTACCACTGGGATTTTTGCCCATTCCTCTTTGCAAAACTGCTCCAGCTCCTTCAAGTTGGATGGTTTGCGCTTGTGACCCGCAATCTTCAGTCTGACCACAGATTTTCTATTGGATTGAGGTCTGGGCTTTGACTAGGCCATTCCAACACATTTACATGTTTCCCCTTAAACCACTCAAGTGTAGATTTAGCAGTGTGTTTGGGGTCATTGTCCTGCTGGAAGGTGAACCTCCGTCCTAACCTCAAATCACACACAGAGTAGTACAGGTTTTGCTCAAGAATATCCCTGTAATTGGCACCATCCATCTTTCCCTCAACGCTGACCAGTTTCCCAGTCCCGACTGCTGAAAAACATCCCCACAGCATGATGCTGCCACCACCATGTTTCACTGTGGAGATGGTGTTCTTTGGGTGATGTGTTGGGTTTGCGCCAGACATAGCGTTTTCTTTGATGGCCAAAAAGTTAAATTTTTAGTCTGACCAGAGCACCTTCCTCCATACATTTTGGGAGTCTCCTACATGCCTTTTCTCAAACTCAAAACCTGCCAGTTTGTTTATGCTGAAAGTAATGGCTTTCTTCTGGCCACTCTGCCATAAAGCCCAACTCTATGGAGCGTACGGCTTATTGTCATCCTATGTACAGACACTCCAGTCTCTGCTGTGGAACTCTGCAGCTCCTCCAGGGTTACCTTAGGTCTCTGTGCTGCCTCTCTGATTAATGCCCTCCTTGCTCGCTCCATGAGTTTTGGTGTGCTGCCGTCTCTTGGCAGGTTTGCTGTTGTGCCATGTTCTTTCCATTTTGGTTATGATAGATTTGATGGTGCTCCTAGGGATCATCAAAGATTTGGATATTTTTTTATAACTTAACCCTGACTTGTACTTCTCAACAACATTGTCCCCTACTTGTTTGGAGTGTTCCTTGGTCTTCATGGCAGTGTTTGGTTAGTGGTGCCTCTTGCTTAGGTGTTGCAGCCTCTGGGGCCTTTCAAAAAGGTGTGTGTATATGTAATGAGAGATCATGTGACAATTTGATTGCACACAAGTGGACATCATCTGGTTGCACCAGAGCATTTTATGGGCTTCATAACAAAGGGGGTGAATAAATACACACATGCCAATTATCAGTTTTTTATTTCTAAAAAATAGTTTTATGTATATATTTTTCTAATTTTACTTCACCAACTTAGATTATTGTGTTCTGATCCATCAGATATAATTCAGATTAAAAAAAACATTGAACAAAAGGCTGTAATGTAACAAAATAGGTAAAAAGCCGAGGGGGTGAATACTTTTGCAAGGCACTGTACTGTGAGTTCTAACGTTTTTTTTAAACTGCCCAATAGATGGCACTTTTCTTTTTTTTTTTTTATACACACACACACATATACAGTTGCAGTAGGGGAAAGCTCATTCGCGATTCTTTGACGTGTGATTTGCGTCTTTTTTTTTTTTTTTTTTTTTTTTTTGTATTTACGCAAATCACACCACAAAGTGTTGGTACTCGGTATCGGCAAGTACTTGCCTGAAGTATCAGTACTCATGCTCGCCGATAAACCGTATTGGTGCAACCTTAATTGTAATGTATTCTTTAGTTTCTGAACATGTGCGGTCTTGGTCTTCTAATTTTTTCTTTTTGTTGGGTGTAAGCTGTCCTGATTAAACAAAAATCATACATTTTGGTATCGTACGAGAAACATTTTTGTGCTTGTCCCTTCGGATAAGTTTGCATGAACTGTTGTGATTGGCCCTTAAAAGCTGTGTACTAACGATCAAGTTATCGGCCGATCCCTTTGAAAGCGATAATTTTCATCCGATATGCTCGTGTGTATTAGCTTTACTAGAGGAAATGGTTAAATTGTTCTTCTAGAGTGGTTGGAGACTGAAGCAATGCTGTAAAAGGCTGCTAGAGACTAGGGACATGTTACAGGAGACCACCAGATTTTAATACAATTGAGAGACCCTTTACAAATCAATGATCCCTCTGACTCCTGGAGCCCAAGGGCTGCATTTTAACCCTTTTCCTGCTAGAGCCGTTTTTTAAAGAGGAACTGCAGTCTGCTCACATGATTTGTAATAAAAACATCTTTGCCATTCTGAAGCTTCCCTCCATCCACTTTGCATATTATTTTAAATATACTGTGATTGAGTACCTGCCAAATATGCTGCAGAAATCTCTCTCCACTAAGTCTGGCTGCAATCATTCAACTGTGGGCAGCTGAAGCTGCTGGCTGTTCACTTCCTGGATTTACAGACACACAGAGGCACACCTCCAACTCTGCAGCTGTGCAGCTCTCATTGGCCCTCTTATGACTCCTCCCCCCTCCCTTCCTGGCAAACTCTCACATGAGAGAGCTGTACATGATGTCATAAGCCTAGGCTTTTTACCAGACAAGAAACAGGAAGTGGGCGGTTGAAGGTATTTACTGGCAGAAAAAAATGTTTTACTATCCAAAGTTAAAATAACAAGATCAGAAGATTTAATGGATGGAAAGTTGAAAAAAATGACTGAAGGTCCGCTTTAAGGTTTTATTTTGCACACGTTTAAAAAAAAAAAAAAAAAAAAAAATCATTTTAGGCCTGAAGATTGCATAAAACCCCCCAAAACATTTATATATTTTCTGAAAGCCCTAGAGAAAAAAATGGCGGTAGTTACAATTTTTTATGTAACATTACCACGAAGGTTTAGGAAACGCAAAATTTTGGTAAAATATAAAAGATGAGGTTGCATCGAGTAAATACCAAACACGTCAAACCTTACGTTATGTATGCCTGAGAAATGGCAACAAGCTTCAGTACCTTATATTTTCTATAGGCGATGCTTTAAAAGCCTCCTATAGGTCATATAAAATTGGCGGTGGTTTGGTGCTAGCAATATTGCTCTCCTGCGTGTGCGATGATATGTAACATAGGTATCGCAATTAACGTTTTCATGCGGAGGCACTCCAATGTGTGCGTTTGTTTGTCCGGTGTGTATATGTAGGGTGCCTCAATTTTATGCAAACGACCCCCCCCCCCCCCCACCCCCATCCGGTGCCACATTTTGGCGCCTTGAGGGGGTTAGCAGATACCTTGTTTTGACAAGTACTCCCTCCCACTTTCTGATGAGTTTGCCGCAGCCGATCCATTGAGAAAGTGCAGCGCGATTCACACATGCGCATTAGAAAACCGGCTGTAAAGCCACCCGAGAGCTGATTCAAAATGTGGCTTGGGTGAGGACAATGCGGGATCCCTGGTTAGGTAAGTGTCCTAATAGTAAAAGTCAGTAGCTACTGATTTTTTTTGGGGGGGGGGGGGCCTGGAGCTACGCTTTACACTCAGATGGGCACTGATTAGGCTGCAATGATGGACAAGGCTGCAGATGGGCACTGATTAGGCTGCAATGATGGGCAAGGCTGCAGATGGGCACTGATTAGGCTGCAATGATGGGCAAGGCTGCAGATGGGCACTGATTAGGCTGCAATGATGGGCAAGGCTGCAGATGGGCACTGGCAGGAGAACATTATTGTACCTATGGTAAGACGTAACGATTTCAATGTGTGAGCAGGCGTTGGTGCTCTTTCCTGAGTCGACAATCCCGATAAGGAGTGGTTTTAGGGAAAAGCATGCCCCAGGTGTGTGTTGTCTATTTTTTTAATATGTAGTCTTGTGGAGTAGCTGATGTACCCACGGACTCTGTTGTAATATGTTTATCTTTTTTTTTATTTTTAGGGAGTTACAATTGTGAAACCTATAGTCTATGGAAATGTGGCACGATATTTTGGTAAGAAGAGAGAAGAAGATGGCCATACTCACCAGTGGACTGTTTATGTGAAGCCATATCGTAATGAGGTAATATTGTTTATTGCATATGTAAAACTGACGCTTTTGTGACCTTTCATTAAAGCGAAAAAATACTCCCATTTACTGCAGGGCTGTGGTGTCGCAGAGCCCCCTGCCGGCCGCTGACATCTTCAGCCAGTGTGCTCCTGTCTCCTGATCTTTGGCCGTTTTTGTTGACCGTCCCGAGATGTCAGTCAAGTATGTGCAGGAGTTCATTTATTTCAGCAATGTCAAAATTATACACTGAGCTGCACATGTGCAGTGCGGACAGGCAGGTAAGAAACTTTAATGCAGAAGAGACATGGTATGCCTCTTCTGAATTAAAAATCCTGCCTTTTCAACAATTGTTTTTCTAAAGTTGCACTTTAAGATGTATTTCACAGCCGTGTTGGGATGTGGTTTTATCTGTCCCAGCTGACTGTACTAAAAAAAAAAAAAAAAAAAAAATTATTTTTTTTATCAGCTTACACCACTGCAACGTAGGAAACTGCGCACGCCAAAGTGTCAATGGGCCCTCGGTGATGAAACTATTCATATTGCATTTGGTTGCTGAAGGATACAATTCTTTTATTGAAAATATTGTTATGTCAAATGACCACATAGTTACATATATGTCCAGACTAAGGGTTCATGTAGAGAGTTTTATCCCTATTGTGGGGTCATCAGTACGGTATTTGTACATTGAAATCGTATCCTCTCTCAAGCGTCTCATCACCAGAGAGAATACGTTCAGTGCTTGCTGTCTTTTCCCGTAACTGAGATCCTCCAGTTCTTTAATTAGTATTGTTGCCCTTCTCTGGACTCTGTCCATTTCCAGTACATCCTTCCTGAGGACTGGTGCCCAAAACTGGACAGCATACTCCAGGTGTGGCCGGACCAGAGTCTTGTAGAGCGGGAGAATTATCCTTTTATCTCTGGAATTAATCCCCTTTTTAATGCATGCTAATATTCTATTGGCTTTGCTTGCAGCAGCTTGGCATTGCATGCCGTTGCTGAGCCTGTCATCTACTAGAACCCCCAGGTCCTTTTTCCATCCTAGATTCCCTACAGAGGATCTTCGCCTAGTGAGTAGATTGCATTCATATTTTTGCTACTCATATGCATTATTTTTCTACATTAAACCTCATTTGCTATGTAGTTTCTCACCCCATTAATTTGTTCAGATCTTCTTGCAAGGTTTCCACATCCTACAGAGAAGTTGTTGCCCTGCTTAGTATTATCTGCAAATACTGAGATTGAACTGTTTATCCCATCCTCCAGGTCATTTATGAATAAATTATATAGGATTGGTCCCAGGACAGAACCCCGGGGGACCCCACTTTCCACACTATTCCGAGTACTCCCCATTTATCACTACTGTAACTACTTGTGTAACCACAGTGTGAGCTGGAATTGGGCTTCAGTTTGTTAATGTATCTAGATCTGCCAGTATTTCTAATACTACCCTCCCCAGACTGAGAATCCTGCTGTCCAAAGGTGCTCCTTCATCCAAAGTGGAGGCACTCTAAATACAAGAGGAGTGTTACTGGCCAGATCACCAGGTGAAAATGGGAAGGGGCTAAAAAAAAAAGAAAACTAATGCAGCTGTCACATCTAATGATTGGTAGGCTGCAATATATTTAATTTTTGGTTTTGGGTTTAATACCGCTTTTATACCCTTTTTGAAATTGCTTTATAAGCATGTTAGTCAGAAAAAGCATGTGTATACACAGACGTGTTTTGCTTTCTGTCTCTAGGCAATCATATGGCAAATTCTACATTATCTCAAGTGACCTGTAGCAATCCTGGAAAAGTTTTATATAAGTGGGTCAACCCGATGGTTGTTGGTGTTGTGGTTACAGAGCAGTCATATGGGCATAATTATTCCTTGGTCTTCCCATTACCAGCTAGGTTGGCCAATAGAGGATGATCGTTCCTCCCCCTTCCATGTCACTTTTGTGTAACTAGAAACTACTTGCAGGACTATTCCTCCAAGAAGGCATTGTTATAGTGAATATGTATCGTGTGTGTGTGTGTGTGTGTGTGATATTGGCAAAGCTAGGGTTGGGTTTCAGCATGTGCCTGGCCTGTTGGTGAAAGGGTGTAATGGTTCCAGCATGCCCTAGGGTCAACATTTTTGGAATGACAAAATAATAATTTTTGCAATCATCATTACAAGATATTAGCCTGCACTGTGAGAGCATTTAGTGGCTTTTTAAAGCCTCATGCACACGGGCTTATAAATTTAAAAAAATAATTTTTTTCTGCCAGAAAATAGCAGAAAAACACCTTTTGTTGTTAACCACTTGCCAACCGGCTCACGCCGATATACGGCAGCAGAGTGGTACCATGGCGGCTCTTTTAAGAGCCATAGCAGGCGTGCGCCTGCTGCGTGTGTACGCACAAATCCCTGTTTTGACAGGGGAGGAGAGACAGATCGTGTGTTCCTAAGTAGGAACAGCTATCTGGCTCCTCTTCTACATTTTTTTTTTTTTTTACAAAAAAAAAAAAACTAGAAGAATACATATTGGCCTAAACTGATGAAGACCTTTTATTCAATATTTTTTTTTTTCTTTTTTTTGGATATTTATTATAGCAAAAAGTGGGAATTTTTTTTTTTTTTTTTTAAATTGTCGCTCTTTTTTTGCTTTTACCACAAGAGATGAGCAAATACACCAAAAGAAAGCTCTATTTGTGGGAAAAAAAAATGTAAATTTTGTTTGGGTACAACGTTGCACAACTGTGCAATTCAGTTAAAGCGACGCACTGCCGTATCGCAAAAAAATGGCCTGGTCATTAAGGAGGCAAATCTTTCTGGGGCTGAAGTGGTTAAAATATGTATGTGCATGATGTATGATGTTTGAGCCTAAATGCATACTACTGGCCTGAATATTAATTTTATTCTGCCCATTGGAATACATTTACATGCATCTTTTTTTCTTCTCAAAAGCTCATCATAGAGCGCACTTTTTTTTTGTTTTTGTTTTTATTTTCCTGCCTGTAAACGTTCCTCTTCTAATACTCTTGTAAACATCTATGTGTGCATGGCCACATAGACTAACATAGAGGTGGCTTAAAAAAAAAAGCTTCATTTCTATATAGCATTGGCTCCCGCTGCTCTCTGTGGGGGCACCCAAAGTAAGGGAGGAGCCAGGAGCGCCACAGGGGCACCCCAGAAGAAGAGGATCTGGGCTGCTCTGTGCAAAACCAGTAAACAGAGCAGGTAAGTATGACTTTTTTTTAACAAAAAAAAAACCCTTTAAACTGGAACTGCAGTTTGCTTACATAATTTGTAATAAAAACATTTTTGCCATTTTTGAAGCTTCCCTCCAACCACTTTATATATTTAAAAAAAAATATATACTGTGATTCTGTACTTACCAAAAATGCTGCAAAAAAACTCCCTCCACTGAGTCCGGCTGCATCCTTTCAACTGTGGGCAGCTGAAGCTGCTGCCTGTTCACTTCCTGGCTTTACACAGACACACCTGCAGCTCTCATTGACCCTCTTACGACTCACCCCCCTCCCTTCCTGGCAAACTCTCACCAGAATGAGAGAGAGCTGTGCATGATGTCATAAGCCAAGGCTTTTTACCAGACAAAAAGGAAGTGGGCTGTTGAAGGTATTTACTGTCAGAAAAATGTTTTACTATACAAAGTTAAAACAACAAGGGCAGAAGATTTAATAGATGGAAAGTTGAAAAAATGACTGAAGGTCCGCTTTAAGCGCCGTGTGCATGAGGCCTGATGAAAAGCTATGATTTGGCAGCCAAAAAGAAGACCAGATGTATGTATTTGTATAAAAGCAATGTATATCTAATCCTTTCTATATATTTTTTTCCCCTTCTGTTCTTCACTATGGGGGGGAGATTTCCTAATGGGTCCTGTTTTGTCTCTATTCATGAAGTGTGGTGAAATTTGGTGGGGAGACAGAAAAAAAAAGTAACAGGAGTCCTAGGCCTTCCCTTGACCTAGTTAGGAAGTGCTATTTTAATGAAGTACTTTTTAACCCTTTCAGATTTTCATTATATTAACAGATTTAAAAATAAGGAAACACTAAATAGAATGTTTATATAGTTGGGCACAATACTATACTCTGTATTCCTCTCCAGAAAACGTTACTGAATATATTGTTTTATGCTAAAGTTAATATCGTAGTCTTATGAGCTAATTTTAATATGATTTGATTCTGTTTTCAGGACATGTCTGCTTATGTTAAGAAAATTCAGTTCAAGTTGCATGAAAGTTATGGAAATCCCCTTAGAGGTATTTACTTATTTATTTTTTAATTTGTTTTTTTTTATTTATTTTAAGGCAGGAAAATTTTACTTGCAGTACATCAGTTTCTCCCCTTTTTTTTTGTTTTGTTTAGTTGTTACCAAGCCTCCTTATGAAATTACAGAGACTGGGTGGGGTGAATTTGAAATCATCATAAAAATATTTTTCATTGATCCAAATGAAAGACCCGTAAGTAAATTTTATTTGCTTATTTTTCTCTAAAAAAAATAAACTTAATTTCATATTGGGTAGAAAAGGTTAATTTAGGAAATTTCTATTAATTGTACATGCACTGTACAGGACAGGGAGACTGATGGAAATAATGGACACTCGCAGAATAAATTATGGTAACTGGTAGTTTTTGTCTTGCTGTATAATTGAGTTATACATTTCCTTGTGATTCCATTTGTGCTCTTTGAGGCTGTAGAATCCTGCTCCTGTGTGCACTTTCTTGCCACCGATCTGCTCCTGTGTGCACTTTCTTGCCACCGATCTGCTCCTGTGTGCACTTTCTTGCCACTGATCCATCAATTTTTGCAATTGCCTACGGCTTAAAGACCCTGCGATTGATTGTGAGGATATAGAATATAATATAAAGCTTTGATGTGATCCTCCTTCTTAACCTGTTGTCTCCATAGTTTATATAACGCTTGTCAATATACCTCCATGGGCTCAAGCCAGTGGTGTAACTAGAACCTTTAGGGCCCCGACGCAAGAAACCATGAAGGGGCCCCCCTGGACAGGGCCCTTTCCTCCAAGCCCGGTGGCGGAATGCCAGGGCTTGATCACAAGTGGGTGGCCGCATAATAAGGAACTGGCTTCTCCTCCTTCCTCCCACAGGCATTCAGTGGCTGCAGGAGAAAGATATCAGAGATAGGTTCCTCTTTTTCCAGTCAGGGCAACCTTGAAGTATACCCCTAGATGAATGGGGCTGCACTGCAACCACTCCACAACTTTTTGCATTGCACGCAGTTGCAGCATAGTGATGATACATTTAGGGGGTTAAAACAGGTGGTCAGGAGGCAACATATTGCCTCTTTACTGTCTGTCAAATGCCTCTGAAAAGTGATCTGAGCATGGATCGCTTTTCAGAGGAACATTTTTTTTTTTTTGCTGGAAAGAAAAATCTGTTCTGATTGTACACATATAGGGGGTCAGGATTAAAAGTTTATACATACATGTAAACACACACTGTATATTTAAGCAAACACACACATCTACAAACACTCGGTGTGTGTATATATGTATGTGTATCTATCTATCTATCTATCTATCTATATAATATCTGCTGTTTTGAAAAACGGCAGTCCTTTACCTAATCTCTTCCTGCTGGGTACTGCACTGTAGGGGGAGGCAGAGAGCACAGCACACACTGTTCACTTTAGGTGTAAACAGTGTGACGAGCTCCCCGCAGTGCTGATTTACAGTTCGGCTGAGGATCAGGGAGCTCGGTCTCAGCCGCCCCTCCTATCCTAGGCATACAGGGGGCCTGGTCATGATGGCAACCCCTGGTTGTCCGCCCCTGGCTCAAACATTTAAACAGGTGGACATCTTCTACAGGATCCAAAATAGAGGGGCTACTGTGAGTCTGCATGGATAGAAAACGATAAAATGCATTAAAGACTTGGCTACAGATGTTTAGGGAAGAGGGCAGCCTTTTGTGGCTTTTAAGGATTTAAAAAAAAAATAAATAACTGCCTGACCGTGACATACCTTTTTTTTTTTTTTTTCTTTTATATTTGTGTATTGGCTCTAGGTCACTTTGTATCATTTGTTGAAGCTGTTTCAGTCTGACACAAACGCTATGCTAGGAAAGAAGACCGTGGTTTCAGAGTTCTATGATGAAATGGTGAGGTGTTTGTTTTTTTTTTTTCCATTATGTTGGATTAGCAAAGAACATATTTAATTTTTGACCAGTTATTAGTTAAGAGATATTCAGCTGCTCTGCAAAGTAACTAGCCAATAACTTACATTTCTGTCACAAAATAATGTTGTCATGTATCTAGATATTCCAGGATCCAACAGCTATGATGCAGCAGCTCCTGACCACGTCACGGCAGTTAACGCTTGGAGCTTATAAACATGAAACAGAATGTAAGTAAAATTGTACTTTTACCTCCCTGACATCCAGCTATCAGCTGATATTCTTTAATGTAAAAATGTATGGCTAACTAGTACAAGGCAGTAGCTGTTTCTCTCATTAAAGTGGTTTTCCGGCCGAAATTGTACTTTTTAAATAAAAATACCCCTATAATACACAAGCTTAATGTATTCTAGTAAAGTTAGTCTGTAAACTAAGGTATATTTTGTTAGTTTATAGCAGTAGATTGTTATTTTATAAACTTACAGCAGGCCGTGGCCATCTTAAGTCTGGGGATCTGAAGCCGAACTGTATTTCTTCCTGGATACCATCCTTGCAGATCTCGCACATGCTCAGTGCAGCACAAGCAGTGTAATAGGTTTCAGGTCAGGTTTCCATAGCAACGGCAGTGTCAGAGGAGGTTGCCGCCCCTTCCCAGAAGGCATTGCAAACAGGAAATGATGCGATGGGCCGCGGCCAGGGAGGAGGAAGTAAATGAATACAGTAGGTGCTGAGAAAAAAAAATCCAATTTGTTTACAGTGCACAGTTTAGTGAGGGATGCTGAAGAGTTGTAAAAGTGGGTGGAACTCCACTTTAAGTAAATAGATATCAGATTCAGCATGTTCAGAAAAAGTATCCTAATGTACGGAAGTACATTGGACTTTTGAGTGTACTCCTAAAGACATTTTGCAAGTGGTCAGATGTGGTAAAAGCCACAGGACCAACTGTCACATTACTTGCCTTGAACTGGCTAGTTCCCCCAGCAGCTTTTTCAGTTACATTTTATTTATTTTTCTTCAATTTTCCTCTTAGTTACAGAATTGGAAACAAAAACTAAAGAAAAGGTGGAAGCTGCCAAGAAGAAGACCAGCTTTGAAATATCAGAGTTAAAAGAGAGATTGAAAGCCAGTCGGGAAACCATAAACTGTTTGAAAAATGAGATCAAGAAATTGGAGGAAGATGATCAATCTAAAGATATATAAACTATTGTACAGTTTTTATGATGCCGTTTGTTGTTTATGTAAATATATATTTGTAACTATAACATTACTTCTGAGCTTTGATTGTTTCTTTATAAACACTTTTGATTCTTCAAGTGGAAATACAGGTGAAGTCCACATGGTTGTTGCCTTTGTTCGTGGTTGAAGTAAAATTAGTGAATTTTGTCCATTGTGAGACACATGGGGGAGATTTTCTAAAACACACAGAATCAGGTGCAGCCGTGCATTGTAACCAATCAGCTTCTAGCTTAATTGAACAAGCTGAAGTTAGAAGCTGATTGGCTACTATGTACAACTGCACCAGTTTTAGTAAATCTCCCCCATAAAGACCTTAACCACTTATACACAATACCAGGCACTTTTGCCCCTTCCTGTCCAGGTGGTATTTGATCACCTCTGCGGTTTTAGTGTTTTCTCCTTTACTGATGAGGCGGCACCAATATGTAGAATTTATGGGCAGCACTGATTGGGCAGGTACTGACAGGTGTTAATGCTGGGCACTGATTGGGGCGGTGACTAGCCACCAATTGGCAGCTTGTGGGTATATTTGATGGGGGCTGTGCTGATTATCAGCACAGACCCCCCCCCCCCCCTGACAGGGAGTCGCCGATCGGCTCTCCCTGTCAGTGTGAACCGAGGAATGCAGTTTACTGGCACTTCCTGGTTCACGCAATGAACAACTGTGATTGGTCGAAGCCGATCACGTGATAAGAAGCCGATCACGTGATAAGAAGCCGATCACGTGATAAGAAGCCGATCACGATCCGAGATGCGGTGTGTCAGACGGACACGCCGCAATCCGGCATGTTATCCTGCTGGATGTCGTATGACGCCTAGTCAGGATAACGGAACCACTTCCCAGCCGTCATTCTGTTTATAGGCCGGGCGGGAAGTGGTTAAAGTAGAACTACAGTAGAAAGATAAAATAAAAAGAAAATAATTTTTTATTTATATCTATATCTACCCACTTGCTGACCGATATACGTCGGCACAATGGCAGCGATGGGCGTGCCTGTACGTCCCCTTTAATTGGCTAGGCTAGCGGACGTGTACAGCATGACCGTGCCTGCAGGACCCACAGACTCTGTCTGCCGGTCTCCCGGCGATCGTGTCACGGAGCCACAGAACAGGGAGATGCCTATGTAAACAAGGCATTTCCCCGTTCTGTCTTGTGACATGACAGAGATCACTGCTCCCTGTCATGTGAGTGGAAGCCCATACCCCATCAGTTAGAATCGTTCCATAGGACACACTTAACCCCTTCCCTGCCAGTGTCATTTACACAGTAATCGGTGCATTTTTATAGCACTGATCGCTGTATAAATGACAGTGGTCCAAAATAGTGTCAAAAGCCTCTGCGATAAGAATCGCAGATCGCCGCCATTACGAACAAAAAACAAAAAAAATGCCATAAAACTATCCCCTATTTTGTAGACGCTATAACTTTTGCGCAAACCAATCAATATACGCCTATTGGGGATTTTTTTTTTTTTTTTTTTTTTACCAAAAATATGTAGAATACAGATCAGCCTAAACTGAGGAAAAATGTTTTTTTTTTTTGTTTGTTTATAGCGCAAAAAATAAACCACAGGAGGTGTTCAAATACCACCAAAGGAAAGCTCTTTGTGGGGAAAAAAGACAGCAATTTTGTTTGGGTGCAACGTCGCACGACCGCGCAATTGTCAGTTAAAGCGACGCAGTGCCGAATCGCAGAAAGTGCTCTGGTCAGCAAGGGGGTAAAATCTTCCAGGGCTGAAGCGGTTATTTTATTTATTTTCAAAATTGTCTTTTTTTTTGTTTGTTTATAGCGCTAAAAATCGCAGTGGTGATCAAACGCCACCAAAAGAAAGCTCTTTGTGCGGAAAAAAAGGATGTCCATTTTGTTTGGGTACAGCATCGCACAACCGCGCAATTGTTAAAGCGACAGTGCCGCATCGCAAAAAATGGCCTGGTCATTGAGCAGCCAAATCTTCCGGGGCTGAAGTGGTTAAAGAGCATTTCCCTAACTGAGACACAGACAGCAATAAAAACCTGTTTAATAGGTGTTCTAATCCATCTCCACTGATCTAAACTAGAAAAAAAAGTTTTGCCTTTAGTTACACTTTAAGCCAGGGGTGCCCAAGCTTTTAAAGAGCAAGCGCCACTTAAGCAACTTGGTAATTGGTCGCGGGCCACAATGAGAGGAGTGGGCGGATGACAGGTCCGTGTCCACTCTGCATATTCAGGTGCAGACACAGCCCACTCTATGGCCCCTCCAATCCTATCCGCCCAGATAGAAGGTGACAGATCCCCGTTTTTTTTTTTTTTTCCTTTTAGTGGATCGGTTTGGAGGTAGGTGGGTGATAACCTGGTTAATATAGATTGTAGTCCCCTCATCCGACCATCAAACTATATTGGCATTTGAGGCTGCAGCTTTCCAGTCAACATGTTTACTCTGGGTACACTGTCTTTCCATCATGTCACTTCCACCCATGTTCTGCTAGATCCCTGGGAGCACAAAAGAGGCAGGCTCTGCGTTTGTGAGCGCTCTCCGATTCTCCTTAGACATGGGACCTCTGAGCACCCCTACAGGAGATATGTTCCAGCTAGTGCCTGCTAACAGCCTTAATTTCTGCAAGGATGTAATCATATCACCATGCCACATTGTTGAGTATCAGACTACAGTGCCACCGCCAGTAGTGCATTGCAGAGTTAACCACATTGTTCTAGAGGCAGCGTACTAGCACGGCAGTGACAGAGGGATATGACTGAAGTCGTTAACTATTTAAATCAAAACTTAAGTATAGCCAAACTTCTCTTCTGGGTCACAGAAATACACTTAAAGCGGGGTTCCACCCAAATTTTGAACATTATCTCTATGCATTCTCTTCCTTGCCTAGATGCTGACATGCTGTGTAAAAAAATTTAAATCGCCGTAATTACCTTTTTTTTTTTTTCTAATCTTTGCACTTCCTGGTTTTCCTCCCATGGGAGTAGGTGTGTTTCTAGCCTCTCCCAGACCTCCCAGTCCCCTGGGAGCTAGTCTTAGGCTTCCCAGCATGCATTGTGCAACAGTGTCATCACAACATCTCTGCTCCCAGCATTCACCGCATCCAGGAAATACATGCTTGTGGGCTTCAAATGCCCACAATGAAGATGGAAACCGCCTTCAGTGAATTTTATAAGTTATTCTTTACAACGAAATCGGACACAGGCGGACTTATTACACAGAACATGTGAGTAGATAATCATGAGAAGAAAAGTTTGTGAATGAACTCCAAAAAAAAAAGATAGATAGGTGGACCCCCGATTTAACTTGTGCTCTCCCATGACGCAGAATTGTCACAGAGCTGCTCTAGAACAGTAGTCATCAACCCTGTCCTCAGGGCCCACTAACAGGCCAGGTTTTATGTATTACCTTGGGGAAATGCAGACTAGAATACTGCAATCACTGAGCAGCAAATGATATCACCTGTGATGTATTTCAGTTATCTTGCAAACTTGGCCTGTTAGTGGGCCCTGAGGACAGAGTTGATGACCACTGCTCTAGAAGGATCCCAACAATAGTCGGGAGATGGCTCAGCTTCTCTCAGATGACAGCCTGAGCTAGCCTGGCACTCCAGTAAGCACTGGAGCGGCAGGTCAGAGTAGTGACTGACTGACAGGAGTGGGGCGAGAATTGAGCGATTAGCGGTCATGTGATCACTCAATTCTTGGGCTTGGGGCCGGCGGGGGAATCAGCTGCAGCCATATAGGCAAGTATGTATATATTTTTTTGCATTCTCGCACTACTTTAATGTAGAAGGTCTTGGCACAGAATTAAGCAGGGAAGCTTTTGAGGGCAGGTACACTGTTAATTTGACAAACAATTGATATGGTGGCAACAGGAGAGATACAGTTGAAGCTACCAATTGTCTCCAGGACTTTTCAACTTATGGTTTTATCAATAAACCCCTATATCTGAAATAAATGAATAATATTTTAGCAAAAGCTCCCTCTGCTCTCCACAAGACTGATTTTAACCCCTTTTAGACCCACGCTATAGCCAAAGACAGCTACAGCACGGGCTTAAAATGCTGCCGGGAGGGCGTACATGGATGTCCGCATGGCTTGCTCTGTGATCGCCCAGTCCTTGAGCCCTTTACCACGTGATCACGGAAGTAAACAGAAGCCGTTTTTCAGGCTTTTTTTTTTTTCACTTCACGCTGTCAGTAGGTTTCTGAACGAGGAATACATGCGAGTAGAAACCCTGGAAGAACTCCCCTGTCGGGACCGGAACAATGCCTTTCTGGGTTTTCAGTTCCTGAATTAGGGACTTCATGGCAAAAGCCTTGATTGGATCCCTTGGGACATTTGTCATCAAGAATCTTTTTGGAGGTTCTTCTGTGAATTCTATCACATACCCCTGGGAGAGCATATTTACAATAAATTGGTTTGAAGTGATGGCTCTCACGGAGGAAGAAACTCTTGGAGTTTTCCCCCGACCTTGAGGGAGTCATTGCAATTTTCCGGAGGTCACAGGAGGATTGAAGAGCACTCCACTCCTACCTTTGGGCTTCTGAGAAGACCATGGCTTCTTCTTGCCCTGCTGCCCTTTTTGGGGCCCAAAAAAATGCTTACGCGTTTGGACCTGTTTCTTCTTGACCAGAAACGACGACTTCTTATCTGCCGTACGGTCAAGAATGGACTCTAGCTCCGAACCAAATAACAGATCACCTGCAAAAGGAATACCACACAGTCTATTTTTAGATGCAGCATCCCCTGGCCAAGTCTTCAGCCATAAGGCCCTACTAGCAGAATTAGTTAAAGCTGCTGACCTGGCTGACATGCGGATAGATTCCACAGAACCATCCGCAATATAGGATATTGCTGCAGACAGAGTTGTAAAGGAGTCTAGAATCTCCTGTTTTGAGGAATCCGCTGTAACATGGGCCTTCAACTGGTTAACCCAGTGATCTAAATTCCTTGCAACACAGGTTGTTGCCATTGCGAGCCCGGGAAAAGAATGGCTTTTTCTCAGGTTCCAGCCACTCTTTTTTAATCATAACAGTGATAACTGAATGGACTGGAAAAGAACGGCCTTTTGAATCTCCTAAACCAGCATACATGCGGTCATGCAGGGAGAGTTCCTTCTTTTCCTCTTCTATCCCCAAAGTCGAATGGATTACTTTCAGGAGTCCTCCAACCTCTTCTAGCGACATTTTGTACTTAGAAGCGGCATCTGTTTCATTTTCCTCCTCCTCAGAATCTGTTTCATCTGGAGCGAGGGAAGCGGACCCTTGGGAAGTGTACTGTGATATCAGACCCCTTAAAATTATTTGAGAGCCGATTTTGGGGTTCTGAAGATGGCTGTGGAACTGAAGGATCCCTTGAGGGACCTGGTTCCTCTCTTAGGTTTGACCTAAAAGCTTGAAAGGTGGCCCGGAGCTCATCCTTTATGATTGTAACCAAATCGCCACACATGGATGGAGATTTGCAATGCAATCTGCACAAAGCGTTTTGGTCCAAACATCGCTTAATTTCTCTTTGCAGACAGGGCAACTTTACTTGACTGGTTGGGCAAAACCTTTGGCCTGGACAAACAGAAAAGAGACAAGGAACCACGCTTAAAAGGCTGCTACACAGCACAGATAAGACACCCAGGTGCACTAGGGAAGATAACGTCTTACTTCCATGTGCCCAGCAAGCCACCACCACCTAAAAACCCCCTGTTGCTGGGCAGACATGCTAACTTTAGCCACTGCAACATACATTCCCAGGGAGATGGGAGGGGGGGAAAGGGTGAGTAACCCCCCACAGGAGAAAACGGCCCAGAGTAATAGAGGACACAGTCCCTTACCTTAGCCTTGCTGGCGCCTTGGCTTGCCCCCTTATCCGCTGCATCGCTATCCATAGCTGTCTGCGGACGCGTGGTGAAACGAAAGGTTCCAGATTCGAAAACGCCGCTGCGCTTACCTGGAACCGGAATTAAGGCACCAGGTGACCCTGCCCTCTGCGCTTTGCGGCCGGAAATGACGCGAGCGCCGACCCGGAAGTGCTGCTTCTTCCCATACAGGACATGGCTGAGGCGCTCCTCTTCCACCAGAAACATGGCGGCCGCCACCGCTTGTTCCGCAAATGCAGCCAGCAGGGAACGGAGGACGACCGCCTGTCTGGCAAAAAAATGGAATCAGCACTCCCAGGCATACAGGTTCTCCCCGAACACGGGAGAGGGAGCCCACAGGACCGTCCATCTGGGAGGCAAGTGGGAGGATCACTCTCCTAGCACAAAAAAGACCTAACAGGTGAGAACCTGTCTCCCAGGAAAGCCCTGAGAGATCATGGCTCCTACCAGAGGTGTTCCTCCAGCTGGAGGAAACACAAAAAAACTGACGAGGCAACGTGGAGGACTCCAATTAAAGACTTAATTGATGAGGGGTTTCCTGTGTGAGGAGGAGCCATGATCTCTCGGGTGCTGTCCTGAAAGACGTTTTGGAAAAAGGGGATTAATTTCATAGATAAATGATAATTCTCCCGCTCTACAAGACTCTGGTCCAGCCGCACCTAGAGTTTGCTGTCCAGTTCTGGGCACCAGTCCTCAGGAAGGATGTACTGGAAATGGAGCGACTACAAAGAAGAGCAACAAAGCTAATAAAGGGTCTGGAGGATATTAGTTATGAGGAAAGATTGCGAACACTGAACTTATCCCCTCTCAAGTGTCTCTTCTCCAGAGAGAATATGATTTCAATATATAAATACCATACTGGTGACCCCACAATAGGGATAAAACTTTTTCGCAGAAGGGAGTTTAACAAGACTCGTGGCCACTCATTAAAATAAGAAGAAAATTACCCTTAAACTACGTAGAGGGTTCTTTACTGTAAGAGCGACAAGGATGTGGAATTCCCTTCCACAGGCGGTGGTCATTGATCGTTTCAAAAAACTATTAGATAAGCACCTGAACAACCACAACATACAGGGGTATACAATGTAATACTGACATATAATCACACACATAGGTTGGACTTGTGTCTTTTTTCAACCTCACCTACTATGTAACTATGACACAGGGGCAACGACAATTAAAATCTGTGAGAGTGGGGGGAGAGGGGTGACAAGTACAAGCCATGCTATGTGGGTCTATCGATACACACAACCTGGCTCTGGAGCGTGCCCCAGAAGAGAAGGTAAGGTGCCACTCTGTGCGATACCATTACACAGAGAAGGTAAGTACAGTCAGGTCCATAAATATTGGGACAGCGACACAATTCTAAACTTTGTGGCTCTATACACCACCACAATGGATTTGAAAGGAAACAAACAAGATGTGCTTTAACTGCAGACTTTCAGCTTTAATTTGAGGGTATTTACATCCAAATTGGATGAACGGTGTAGGAATTACAACAGTTTGTATATGTGCCTCCCACTTTTTAGGGACCAAAAGTAATGGGACAGCTGTTCCATGGCCAGGTGTGTGTTATTCCCTCAGCTGCTCAATGGCCAGGTGTGTGTTATTCCCTCATTATCCCATTTACAAGGAGCAGATAAAAAAAGTCCAGAGTTCATTTCAAGTGTGCTATTTGCATTTGGAATCTGTTGCTGTGAACTCTCAATATGAGATCCAAAGAGCTGTCACTGTCAGTGAATCAAGCCATCATTAGGCTGAAAAAACAAAACAAACCCATCAGAGAGAGAGATGGCAAAAACATTAGGTGTGGTCAAATCAACTGTTTGGAACATCCTTAAAAAGAAAGAACGCACCAGTGAGCTCAGCAACACCAAAAGACCCGGAAGACCACTGTGGTGGATGACTGAAGAATTCTTTCCCTGGTGAAGAAAACACCCTTCACAACAGTTGGCCAGATCAAGAACACTCTCCAGGAGGTAGGTGTATGTGTGTCAAAGTCAATAATCAAGAGAAGACTTCACCAGAGTGAATACAGAGGGTTCACCACAAAGATGTAAACCATTGGTGAGCCTCAAAAACAGGAAGGCCAGATTAGAGTTTGCCAAACATCTAAAAAAGCCTTCACAGTTCTGGAACAACATCTTATGGACAGATGAGACCGAGATCAACTTGTACCAGAGTGATGGGAAGAGAAGAGTATGGAGAAGGAAAGGAACTGCTCATGATCCAAAGCATACCACCTCATCAGTGAAGCATGGTGGTGGTAGCGTCATGGCGTGGACATGTATAGCTGCCAATGGAACTGGTTCTCTTGTATTTATTGATGATGTGACTGCTGACAAAAGCAGCAGGATGAATTCTGAAGTGTTTTGGGCAATATTATCTGCTCATATTCAGCAAAATGCTTCAGAACTCATTGGACGGCGCTTCACAGTGCAGATGGACAATGACCCAAAGCATACTGCGAAAGCAACCAAAGAGTTTTTAAAGGGAAAGAAGTGGAATGTTAAGCAATGGCCAAGTCAATCACCTGACCTGAATCCGATTGAGCATGCATTTCACTTGCTGAAGACAAAACTGAAGGGAAAATGCCCCAAGAACAAGCAGGAACTGAAGACAGTTGCAGTAGAGGCCTGGCAGAGCATCAGCAGGGATGGAACCCAGTGTCTGGTGATGTCTATGCTTCCAGACTTCAGGCTGTAATTGACTGCAAAGGATTTGCAACTAAGTATTAAAAAGTGAAAGTTTGATGGATGATTGTTAACCTGTCCCATTACTTTTGGTCCCTTAAAAAGTGGGAGGCGGGGGCGTGACCGGAAGCCGAACCTGATGGCAGCCTAAGCTCTCAGCTCCCTAAGCCCACAGCACTAACGGCGACTTTTGGGGTATTTCTACTGCACCCACATGGGCAAATCTAGGACCACTCGATCCTCCAGACCTAGGGGATCATCCCTGCCCCCTCCGGGGACCTCCACGGACCTCCGCTCCTATTTCTCTCAGCCCGGAATATCCCAGGACGAGGAAGCCAATATGGCGCCGGACACTCCGGACCGCATGCAGAGGAGTCCCGCCCAGCCCTCACAGCCAGCGTACATAGAGAAGCGGCCCTCTGAAAACTCGCTGCGAGGCACAGAGACTCTCCAGGGTACGGCATCCAGCATGGGAAGGGTGAGTCCCCAACAGCTCCCAGATATCCCCACAGAGCGGACACTCGGATCCCGGCCCGCCACGCCGCCCGTCTCCCCCACGCACTACACTCAGTGCTCGGCGGCCTTCCCGAGGCTTCTGAGGACGGCTCCGGAGCCGCCCTCACAGACTATGGAATCAGTGTCCACAGACTCCTCGGACCTTTCCCGGGACTTCCCCCCCCTGCCAAGTCATGCGGGCCCGCAAGCTGGAACCCACAGCCTCCCTGATGGCCTACACGAGGGTGCCTGGGCAGGGGTTATCACCTCCCCCCCTCCCAAAACGCAGAGACTGTCCCGCTCCAGGGACCCCAGTCTACAGCAGCAGCATAAAATCACAGCCCCGTCTTATGCACAGAAGGCCAGTACCTCACTTTCCCCCCCAGCAGAGGACCTTAACACCAGACCCCTTCCACATCAGCAGCAAACAAGGGCATGCATGGATTCATGGGACCCCTCAGCAACTGGAATGCAGTTCATTCAGGGAGCAGATTCTTTACCACCGCATTCCCCACCACGTGTGTCCTCCCCTTCTCCCAACTACTACAGTCCTGCACAGGATCCTTACTTGCCCCCGCACATGCCCCAACAATGGCAAACCTATCTGCAAGCCATGCCTACTAAGGAGGACTTCAGACAACTAATTGAAGACGTGAAATCCACGTGTCGCACGGAAATTCAAGTACTTCAAACGGGCCTTAAACATTTAGCAGACAGAGTGAAAATGGCCGAAGAAGAAATACAAGAAACGAAACTAGCGGTCCACAGAACACAACTCCAGGGAGCAGACCACAGAGCAATGCTGAGAGATATGCAGAGACACGTGAAAGACCTGGACAATAGGGGGCGCCGCAATAACATTCGGGTACGAGGCATTCCAGAATCAGAAAGCACAGAAGATCTGCAAGCAATCCTGCAGTCTGTTTTCAACAATCTTACTGGGGACCCCCCCTCTAAACATATAGAAATGGACAGAGCCCACCGAGCGCTTAGGCCCAAAGGCGCCACCTCCAAACCAAGAGACATTATATGCAAAATCAGCTCCTACCCTCTTAAAGAGGAAATTATGAGGCAGGCACGCCTGGCACGTAAAGTAACTTATGCGGATACCCAGATACAACTGTACCCTGACCTATCGTGGATAACCCTGCAAAAACGTAGACTCCTCCAACCGCTCCTACAACTTCTCCAGAAAGAAGCCATTATCTACAGATGGGGCTTTCCTTTCAGCCTCACGGCAAAACACCAAGGAAAATCCGCAGTACAGCGATACCCAGAAGATCTTCGCACATTTTGTGACACGCTTGAGATAACAGCTCCACAACTACCGGAGTGGGATATAGTTGCCACTCCCCCACCGCCACCCGTTACCTGGCAAAAGGTGCCTGCATCCAACAGGCCCAGGAACTCTGACACTCAACGTAAATCCGCCAAGCACAAGGCCCGCTGAATAGCGTATCCGGCAACAACATACAGTTCAGAGACTCGAGTACCTAGACTCAGTAGATAGAAATGTTTAACTAGCATATGGTCTGATAGACCCCCTAGAATATCTTGCTTGATTATACCCCTACGCCCAACTACAGTTTACTATTATGGGCTAGTTTTAGAAGAGCCCTGAGAGGACAGGCACTGAAGCCACAGTCCATCACTCCCCCTCCCCCTTTTCTATTGTTTCTAACCCTCGTTGGTTGGACACGAGTGCGTAGTATTAGGCTGCGCACAGTCTGAAAAATTATAGTTGACGGGACGCGGGCTCCTGGGTGTGCCCCTATACCCGCCCTATCCGGGGTGGGGGTGGGGGTTCACGCGGAGGTCCGCTCTAGTCCAGGCCTGTTGGCCGTTTATAGATGGAATATAGGGTTGAATCTGTTATTTTTATGCACTAAATGTACCTCTCTCTTCTTCCCATCTCTCCTTTTTTTCAACTTTCCAGCCATCCTACCTCGTACATGGATTTGTACATGAAGATTCCTGGTCTCCTCCCGGAGGGTGCCCACTCTGAACCTGGGGTCCTGAAGGTTAACAACCCATCACCGGGTAAGCGCACAGTCCCACACACCTATCCACCAACACCATGACCAAGGTATTATCATTAAATGTACATGGATTGAACTCCAATAGAAAAAGACATCTGGCGCTGAGGGAGTTTAGACAATCGGGAGCTGATATTGTTATGGTCCAGGAGACCCATTATAATAAAGAGGGCACGTTTGCATTCGCATCCAGATATTATTCCCAAATATACATCGCATCGGGTAATCGCAAAAAAGCTGGGGTAGCCATACTTTTTAAACGGGGGGCCCCCTTCACCTGCGTGACCCAATATAGGGATCCAAACGGCCACTTCATAATCTTGAAAGGTCTCTGGCAAACACAAGAACTGACGCTGTGTGCGATATACGCCCCCAATGTTAATCAGCATAGATTCCTATCCAAGGTACTTTCACGAATTTTTAAGTCCACCCCCAAGGTCCTTATTCTGGGAGGTGATTTTAACCTCAATCGACTACTGCGGACCGCCAGGCCATAACCCCTCACGCTCCTTCACCTAGATCCCATAGAGACTCGAGACTATTCAGACAAATTACCAGAAGATACGCACTTTTTGATGCATGGAGGGCTCTCTGCCCACAAAGCCGACAGTACACGTTCTACTCGGCACCCCATCGTACACACACCCGCATTGACTATTTCTTTGTTAATAACTATACACTAAAACTGACACGCAAAGCACAAATATGCCCCATTTCATGGTCGGACCATGCACCCATCTTGATCACACTAGATCTAGAGAGCCCAATCCGTAGACCCTATAATTGGAGACTGAACACATTCCTCCTCCAACACCAACCAACCCTAGCAGAATTAACCTCTACGCTCAAGCATTATTTTCTAGAAAACTCCAATCAGGAAGTCTCGCTCCCTATACTTTGGGAGGCCCATAAGGCGGTCCTTAGAGGTAAATGCATAGCAACTTCATCAGCATTAAAAAAAGACGCCTTAGCAGCCAAAGTAAAAACAGAACGGGAACTCAGAACACTCGAAATCCAGCTCCAGACAAACCCCACAATCTCTACCTTAAAGAGAATAACTGACCTCCGCACAACTCTCCGTGACCTAGCTATGGGACAGGTAGAGAAAGCTCTGACGAGACTGAAACAGAGGTTCTATGACAAAGGGAACAAGGCACACTCTCTCTTAGCCAACAAATTACGGGAGAGATCCCATATGCAATCCCCGAACCAAATTAAAAATAAAATGGGACAGCTATTATCACACCCTGAAGACATTGCATGCACATTTGCGGACTTTTACCAGAACCTATACAACAACCCGGACATACCCACTAATCCTCCCTCCACAGACCTGACCCACACGATGAAACAATATTTAGAACAAAGTGGAATTCCCCATCTCCAATCAACCGACCTGATAGAACTTAATGCCCAGATCACAGAGGAGGAAATAGAGCTTACCATTAAAAACTTACCGTCCCATAAGGCCCCGGGCCCGGACGGTTTCCCGTACGAATACTATAAAGCATTTCTTCCTATATTACTCCCCCATCTCAGTAGACTGTTCAACGCCTTCCTTCAGGATACCCAAATACCCCTGGAGATGCAGAAATCCTTTATCACCCTAATCCCCAAACCGGATAAAGACCCATCTATATGCGCAAACTACAGACCCATTGCGTTGCTAAATTCTGACTTAAAATTTTTTACCAAACTTCTATCCAACCGCCTGAATATGATTTTACCATCACTAATCCATAAGGACCAGGTGGGATTTGTACCAATGCGGCAAGCAGGGGATAACACTAGAAAAGTGATAGACCTAGTGGAAGTGGCGAACAGGGATGGCACCCCTTCTATATTACTAAGTCTAGACGCTGAAAAAGCATTTGATCGGCTGGGATGGCCGTTCCTGTTTGCCACGTTGACCCATATGGGCTTCCGGGGCCCCTTTCTGCGGGCAATAAAACACTTATATTCTAACCCCTCCTCACAGGTCAGGACTCCCTTCGCCCTTTCAACATCATTCACAGTATCAAACGGCACAAGGCAGGGATGTCTGCTTTCACCTCTATTGTTCGCACTATGTGTAGAACCCCTAGCGGCCTCCATCAGGAATAATTTAAACGTACGAGGAATAACGGTTAGAGACAAGGAGTTTAAGATCTCCCTCTTTGCTGATGACATAATACTCACCCTGACCCAACCCCACATCTCCCTCCCGAATCTACACGCTGAACTGGACCGTTTCCGCGTCCTTTCAGGATACAAAATTAATGCTTCAAAATCAGAAGCTTTACCCATTAATCTCCCGGAAGCAGAACTGGAACTCCTGAAATCCAACTACAACTATAATTGGCAGACAACAGCCCTGAAATACTTAGGGACCAATATCACCCCAAAATTTAATACCCTATACCAAGAGAACTTTCCTCCCCTCTATGCTCCAATGGAAAAAACATCGTATCTCCTTATTAGGACGAATCGCGTCAATAAAAATGACCATTCTTCCGAAACTTTTATACCTTTTCCAAACACTCCCTATACCCATACCACTCAAACACCTAAAAAAGCTCCAAACAGACTTACTCCACTTTGTATGGAATTACAAAAGGCATAGGATCTCAAAAACAGTGCTGATGGCGTCGCGCAGTGAGGGGGGGTCTTGCCTTCCCGAATATAGTCAAATACTACCAAGCGACACAGCTGAGAGCTGTGGCATCATGGTTTACGCAAAAATCATATAACAAATGGACAGAGATAGAAAAGCTATGGCTAGCTCCAATACACCCGAACAGTCTACTATGGAATGCGGATGCGGACGTAGCCCCGGAACGCCTGCTGGGCCCCATGCTCATGTTAAAGAGAGCGTGGCGCACATTGGCTAAATCCAGTAAACTAATCTCGGAGAAATCAACTCTGACTTCTTTTATGTGTAACCCCAAGGTGCCAGATAGTCTCACACGCCAGATGTCACACCCCTGGTCCTCCAGGAATTTGTTTCATTTTGGGAGTATAGTAGATCCTAGAACCCGTAGGCTCTTGTCTTTCTCAGATCTGCAGGCCAAACACGATATACCAAAACAAGCATTCTATGGATATCTACAAATAAGACACTATGCGCTAACCATAGCCCCTGATCTACAATTTTCACCCCCATCCCCGTTTGAAACCATTATTCTAGCAGGCAATACACAGAAGGGAATTATATCAGAGATCTATAAAATCTTGAACACCATCTCCCTAGAGGAACAAAGTAAGCATTACTACATGCTTAAGTGGGAAAAGATCCTAGGGGAAGACATCACATTAGCACAGTGGCAGACAATATGGAACCAAGCAGCGAAGAGCTCAATGTGCACGTTGTATAAAGAAAACACATATAAAATCCTCTACTTTTGGTACATGACCCCGGATGTACTACACACGATCTTCCCAAATAGCTCAGATAAATGCTGGCGTTGCCAGGGAGCCAAAGGAACCCTTTTGCACGTGTATTGGACCTGCCCACTGCTAGCCCAATACTGGGAGACGGTTAGTCACCTCCTTGCCCACCTCTTAGAAACCGAAGTACAAGCGACTCCAAAATTCTTCTTATTAGGACTATCACCACTTAAAATTTGTAGACCATACAAAAAATTAGTGCGACACATACTTACGGCAGCGCGCTGTCTAATAGCCTTGAATTGGAAACGCACTACCCCGCCTTCAGCTGAAGACCTATACGCTAGAATCAGAGATGTAGAGCTGATGGAGAAAATGACAGCTAGAATCCAAGATAGACTGGAGGCACATAACAGGGTTTGGGAGCTGTGGCGCCTCCGGGAGGATCCACCATGACCAGGTAATAAAATCAACTAGAAGGCTATTCCTCTCTTCCCCCTTCTTTCTTTCTTTCCTTCCTATCCTATCTCTAATCCCTATATGCCACAGGTTTATGCAACATTGTTTTCAACTACAAATATCTGTTTTATTTTCATATTTTTTTTTGTTTCTTTTTTCCTTTTTTATTAGCTCCATTCCAGTCAAGAAGACTGGAATACCAGTTAGTAACTAAATGAAGTTCGCATTTGCTTTCTTGTTTAACATAAGAACTAAAGACAACTAAGCCATACAGGATATATGTTTAAAACTACTTATAGATGCATTGAACAATGTATGTGATTATTCATGTTCCTGTATTCTGTATCACTAAAACCTATAATAAAAATTCGTTATTTGAAAAAAAAAAAAAAAAAAGTGGGAGGCACATATAAAAACTGTTATAATTCCTACACCATTCACCTGATTTGGATGTAAATAGCCTCAAATTAAAGCTGAAAGTCTGCAGTTAAAGCACATCTTGTTCGTTTCATTTCAAATCCATTGCGGTGGTGTATAGAGCCAAAGAGATTAGAATTGTGTCGATGTCCCAATATTTATGGGCCTGACTGCATAACATCTTTTTTTTTATTCTACAAAAAAAAAAAAAAATGCCTTTATAACCACCTATACAGCTGCCACATACGAAAGTATTTATTTTTAGTGTGCTTAAATATTCACAACTTAAGTTCAAATGTAAAAGTAAAGAATATTTGCATTACAATGTCATTTTTACTGAGAAAATGTATTTTATTATATAAAAAAAAAAAAAAATTATCTGGCAGCAACTTAAGAAAAATATATTGTTTTGAACAGTCACAGAAGCCGCTGCCACCTTCTTTTCTCAAACAGTGAAATTAGGACTGGATTTCGTAACCCAGAGGATCGAGCTGCATATCCAACAACATCAGCGATGATTCTCTTAATTTTTGCAATAGCTTCCTCAACTCTGCCTTGGAAAATACCTGAGAACACAGAAAAATATGTTTAGGACACATCAGTAATAGAGACCTAGAACAATTAAATACAATTTGTTGTTAATGAACCCATTGGTTAGCACCAAATAGACTGGATTAACACCCTTCACCTTTTTTTTATTCTTTCCTAACCATTCATGACATCTTATTTTTGTAGCATTAAAGAGAACAAAAATGTAAAAGTCAAACGTTAACACCTTCATGTCGACAGTATGCATATATGCAGCCCCCACTGGACTTGGCTTTTTTTTCCGTAAAGCGTGCTTCCAGCACAGAGAACGGGGTCTCAGCGGGAGCCCCGGGCCCCATACAAACGATCTGTACCTGGAACTTACGGTTCCCTGTCACCCAATTGCTGTGATCAGTCACTGTGAAGCCTAGCCCTTGTGCGTTTCTCTCTGTGAATGGAGAGGAGAGATGCATTGTGTATCTCTCTTCTTGCAGAGAGGAAAAAATAAATAAATAAGAAAATATAAAATAAGAAAATAAATAAAAAATAGCTAGATCAAGGTTTGATCTAGGTCAGTGCCACGATTAGTGTTTGTGTCAAAAGTCAAGGTCAGTTTATTTTGGGCAGAAGAATTTTTTTTTTTAACCACTTCAGCCCCGGAAGATTTTACCCCTTCCTGATCAATGCACTTTTTGCGATTCAGCACTGCGTCGCTTTAACTGACAATTGCCCGGTTGTGCGACATTGCAGCCAAACAAAATTGTTGTCCTTTTTTTCCCCACAAAATAGAGCTTTCTTTTAGAGGTATTTGATCGCCTCTGCGGTTTTTATTTTTTGCGCTATAAACAAAAAAAGAGACAATTTTGAAATGCAAAAAAAATCGCAATAAGCGAGTATTGATTGGTTTGCACAAAAGTTAACGTGTCTACAAAATTGGGGATAGCTTTATGGCTTTTTTCTTATTAATTTTTTTCTTATTAGTAATGACGGCGATCTGCGATTTTTATCGGGACTGCGACATTATGGCGGACACGTCGGACAATTTTGACACATTTCTGTAAAAATGTCACTGACAGTGAAGGGGTTAACCACTAGGGGGCAGTGAAGGGGTTAAGTGTGTCCTAGTGGGTGCTCTAACTGAAGGGGGAGATGGGACTGTGCAGGAGAGATGACAGATCGCTGTTCATACTCTGTATGAACAGACGATCTGTCTGTTCTCCCCTCAGAGACCCGGAAACTGTGTGTTTACACATACAGATCCCAGTTCTCGATGTGCCCCGAGCGATCGCGGGAGCCATTGGTGATCGCGACCGCCGGGCACTCACATCGGCTCCGTGGGCGAGCAGGGGGTGGGTGTGCACGCGCCCCCTAGTGGCCGTCTGTGTTACCGACGTAACATGATGGCGATTCGCGCAGTCGAGCCATGTTGCTGCAGTACAACTGCGCGGCTGGTCAGCATGCGGTTAAAAGTATTTTTTAAATTAGTATCAGTGTCACTTAGAGTCTGTGTTTTAGGTAGGATAAAAAAACAAAACAAAAAAACCCCAAAAAACAAAATGCGCACTATTGTTTCTGGTCTAATTTTAGGTTGTTTTTTGGTGGAAGGTTATGGTATTAACAAGTAATATATAACTACATTAAAAAAATTTTTGGGCCAGTTTTCCTATGATAATAAAAAAATAAATCAGGAGATATCCATAACCATTTACCACCAAATAAAAAGCCTAATTTGTCCTGAAAATAAAAACAAAAAAAACACAAGGTATAATCCACCTGGATGCACAAAGCAGTTGATGTATGTATGGTTTTACTAACACATAAAAATTGCAAAATTGTGCTCAGGCGTCAATTGTTGAAGGGGCTAATCAAAAAAATGGCATTTCTGTACTAACTGTAAAGTCCTTTTCTCAGTAGTTCATTTTACAGTATGCAAAATCAATAACTACAATAAAATCATGTAGCAAAGGTTAAAACCCCTATGAGAGAAACATAACACAGAAAATTAGTAAACCACCACTCCTATTTATTATAGATCAGTTTAGTGCATAATTAGGACACATAATATTCGTGTGCTTTTTCCAAATCCAACATCAGTCAATTTGTGCTTCCGCAGGACGGCTGGGTCTGTATATTGCAATTTCACATAACAGAATGATAGAAGCCATGCATATGAACTGGTCTCTGGGGGGGACATAGGGGCCAAAACAGAACTAATATGGCAAAAAAAACTGCGCTATTCAAAAACGAAGTACTAAAAAGGTTGCAACTCAAAGTGATACACAACACCATCAGAACAATCGAATAAAAGGAGCTGCGCTAGTTAATATATAAAAAAAACCTTAAGTGAATAGGTGAATAAACCAATCAGCCGCCAACAAACAATTCCTCCAGAAGAGATCCAGCTTCAGGAGGTGCTGAGCCTGCGGATCATTCACAGCAGCCGCTTGCAGCAGCGGGAGTCCTGCGCTACCCTGCAGTGGGTGACAAGCCTTTTTAGCTGGAAATCTGGTAAGCCTGCATTCAATTAGGTGGTGGATTCACTTTGCTTTCTGACTTATGAAGATTCATCACAGGGTGTCGCAGCATTATCGTGCTGAACAGTATTGCTATTGACTGTTTTTGGGCTCATTTACCTTTGCTACCAGCACTATTGACTGTTCTGGGCTTATTTACCTTTAATACCTGCACTATTCACTTTTTGCGATTTAATAACGTTTGTCTTAATAGTGTTCATTAATGTTATGGCATTTGTTGTATGATATACACATATTTATGCACATTGCACTTTTGTATACACATTTATATGCACATTGCACTTTTGGTTTATTCACCTATTCATAAGGTTTTTTTATATATTGTTTACTAGCGCAGCTAGTATTGCCAAAACAGAACTGCCATACTCAACAGAACTGCCATACTCCCAGGCAAGGTCACAGCAAGCTGGTATATAGAGGGCTGGGGGCAAATAGCCAGCTGAAAATACTGGGGGTGTATTCTCATATGGCCAGAAAATAGAGAAAAGTACTTCCCAATAAATGGACTTATTCCCCGACAGGGAAAAGGGCAACTATCCCCATGGAGGGGAGTCAGATTATCTTCATAACAGCAAATTTAGGAGTCTAATAGTAAAAAACATCCACCCCAAAACAGGGAAAGATTCCACCTGATGTATATACACCACCGTATGCGCCTCCCTTGATTTTACAGTAAGTATAAGTTAGGACATACAAAACTAAGCCAACAATACTGGGAACAATGCTATGAAGTCAAATAAAAAAAACAGAAGCTGGCATGTCCGTCTAGTAGAACGGTAGAGAACATGAGGACAGAAGACAAGGTGGCAGCCTTGCAATCTTTGCAAACAGCTTCCCAAAGCAGAAAACCCAAGAAGCCCTCACAGAACTTCTAGAGCGGGGGTTGGCAACCTGTCCATCGTGATCTACCAGTTGATCACCAGTAGTTGTCAGGTAGACCGTGATCCTTCCTTGCCATAACTAAAACATAGTAAACTGTTTACTATGCTTCAGTTTGTGAATGAACCGGAAACCGCACAGCACAGCACTTCCCAGGGCAGCTGAGGTTGCACAGGAACCAAAACCTCCCACCAGGGCTCCTAAAAAAAATTAAATACACACACAAAAAAAAAATGAATTTGTTGTTAAATCTAATAAAATCTGTCCCGTTTTATTAGATTTTTCTAAGTTTCCCTTACTATTTAGTTAGGCCTTGCTAGTTCATTTCTAAAATAAAATAAGGGTGCTGAACCCCGGGGATCTTCGATTTCTTTCATGTTCAGGTAGATCTCCACCTTTCAAAAGGTTGCCTACCCCTGTTCTAGAGTGTGCCTTAACAGGAAGGGGTGGAACCCTGATTTCTTGAGTTTATTACCTTGGATAATTGTCTACCTGAGCCACCTAAAGATGGTGTAAAACAGGGATCTCAAACTGGTGGCCCTCCAGCTGTTGTGGAACTACAAGTCCCATCATGCCTCTGCCTTTGGGAGTCATGCTTGTAACTGTCAGCCTTGCAATGCCTCATGGGACTTGTAGTTTTTCAACAGCTGGAGGGCCGCCAGTTTGAGACCCCTGGTGTAAAACGAAGCCGAAGCACCCATACAGGGTTCATATGGGGGAAAGAAAAAAAAAAAAAAAAGCATATCAGGTCTTGTAAAGGAAGCCATGTCTGAGAGATTACAGCCTGAACCACAATCCATGCAATACAGTGAAATTTCCTTTTGGTGAACTCAAGTCGGACAATGAGAGGAAATGCCTGGTCAAGGTGAAAGGCAGAAATTTGGGCAAGAAGAAAGTTCTGGGCTTCAACACCACCTTGCCTTAGTGCAAATGAGAAAGGGTGCTTTGCAGTAAGGCCACCAGGTTAAAACACTCGCTTCACAGAGGTGATGACTACAAAGTAAACAACCTTGTTGGTGGGAGTAAAGAAAAAGGATGTCTCTAATGGGTTTAAATGATGGTTTCTGAAGAGCAGAGAGAACCAAAGTCAGAGGGGAACAAAAAAGGGAAGGACGCTCTAAATAGAGTCAAGTGACTGAAAGGACAGAAACTTGACATTTTCTGGTGGGTGGGTGCCAAAATGCTCATTTACACCTAGCTGAATGAAGGAGCAGTTTCATCCTACCAAGAATCTCCTATGGGGAAATTCCCAAGGCTCATACTAAAGTGAAATATGCCTTCCATGTCCAAGGATTGAACTTGCAATCAGACTTTATGAAACTAAATCAAGGAATCAAAAGATGCTCCTCATAACCAAGTCTACAACAAAAGTCAGCGACCACTGAAGCAGGATGGAACTTCAGTCCATAAAACAGAGGAGCCGGGTGATCATGAAGATCGCATGGAGCTTCTATCAAGTGTCTTTCCAGGTTAGAGGACAACATCCGCCACAGCCAATTCAAAACAATAAGGATCACCAGAATGTCCTCCATCTTGATCCTGTAAAGCAGACGAGAGAAAGCCCAAAGAGCCAACAGAGCATTCACTTCTTCCGCTAGAGCAGGGGTAGGCAACCTTAAAGAGGTGGAGATCTACCTGTACAAGAAGGGAGAAGTCAAAGATCACCAGGCACAACGTCGCCTCCTCACACCAGTTTTAAACATCTAATTGCCGTGCTACCATTTCACAATTGCATGCATTGCACAGCAATCATGTGTTTAAATCAGGTGGTGAGGAGGCAACATATCAACAAAATTTGTGCTGGTAGGGGAGATTTCAGCATGGGGCAGATTTGTATTGGGAAGAGGGGGAATGTATTGCTCTGGAATGGCAGGTCAGCAAGCCCATCCTGTCATCTACCAGTCACCTGATCGCGATCTACTGGTTGCTGATCCCCACGCTAGAGGATCCCTGTACTGGAGACAAACCTGTCAAGTTTGTTGTTGAATCTTGAGGATAAGAAGTCCACATCTTGCATTACCCATCTGTGACACCCAAAGTTTCAGGATGTTTATCAGGAGATGAGACTCCTTTAACTTAATCCTCTGGAATCCAGGAAGAGGTCCTGGGCACCCTGCTGATACAGAGCTGGATTCTCAAGCTACTAGGCAAGGGTCTTTGGTGCCAATGAAGGACTAGACTGACTTGTAACACAATGACAGAATGTGGCATTGTAGAGATCTGGGGTGAAACTGGTCAAATGGGACTGCCCTGTAGGAGGCTACCATGAGGCCAAAGACTCTCATGCAAAAGCAGAAAATCACGATTTCAGGACAGTAAGGCTTAAATCTAAAATTGAAGAGAAGTCTTTGCTGTGAAGAAACACTCTGACCTGAGCTGTAGACAGAATCAGAAGCAGATATTCCCAACAATGTAAATTCCAGCAAGGATTACCAATGTTCAGAATCTATCCAAAAATTATGTAATTTACAGATAACACAGGCTCTGTCAAACGACAGATTAACTGATCTTTCACAATAGTGTCATCTAAGTATTCCACAAAGCAGATGCCACAAGAACACAACAGGGTTAATACTTGGCCTACACTTTTGGAAAGATTGGCACATCCAAATAAGCATTTTTTTATGTCCACAGAAACCTGCCGTATTATATGCAGAAGTTCTAGTCTCAAATGAAGGCATTCAGAGCTTAGAGAGATGCCCAAAACGCTTAAACCGTTTTCCCACAGAAAATGGGACAATTACATCTTCGTTAAAAAGACCCAAGAGAGTTTAATGGCGATCTGCTAATCTATGCTGTGACACATGAAGGTTGGAGGTGGGAAACAGATAAAGGTTTCCAATCAGTTGTTGGACACTGGAGAATCCACTATAGGAAGGAGGGGACTAGTTTTAAAGAAATCCTCGGTTAAAATAAATTTGCAGGCTAAACCTAACAAATCCTAAAAATGTCCCCTGCCCCTTCCTAACACCTATGCCGACTAAGCTGTATAAGAAAGATGTATATACTTTTCTATTTTCTGGCTGCTCCGGTCACTTGATCTTCCCTATGTTAGCAAGGCAAAGTTGACTGCAGAGGAGAGCATGTGACAACGGCTAGAATGCCTAGCAGCAGTGATGTTACCCATAGGTTCCTATGGCCCATCTGTTGTTGGCACTCATTTCTTTACCCTGCAGTGGTCACTGGCTGACACGGGGGAGCCGAATCACATGCCTGACCCGGAGCAGCCTGAAAATAGATAAGTATATACATTTTTCTTACACGGGTTAGTGAGCATAGGTGTTAGGAGGGGGGAAGGGAGCATATTAAAGATTAGTTAGGTTTAGCCTGGAATTCCAATTTAAGGAACAGGAAATTGCTTCTTTCAACTTTAGGAAATATCGCCAAATAAAAAGGACAAGGAAGAAATGTTTCATTGTTTGCTTCAGTCTATAATGAAAATATAGAGATAGTACATGGAGCAGGAACAGTCAATTCCTACAGAAAGAATGTATTATCCACACTGAATCAATCTGAAAGATTCTTACTCCAGAAAAAAACATATTCCACGTTTGATAGTGGATCCATACGGGGGTCTGCAATGAAAACAGTGAAGTCCAGCATGTATGTGTCGGATTAAGCAGAGAAGGACGGAAACTAAATGTTAGTAGCATAGGATTTAGAAATAGGGTTGCCACCTCATCGCTTTAAACCCGAACACAAATGAATTACACAGGTCCTGAGGCTAATTTAATGCAGATAAGGTACAGAGTTTAATTACCACCTAAATCAGCCACAGAAACTGTGTAACTAAAATGTAATATGAACCCAAACTTCACACGAGGGAGGAGTAAAGGAGGGTTGTTTAGGCCCAGTCAAGGATATGATCTTATTGTCTCTGCACTGAGTGGCACCCATTTGTGCCCTTCAAAAAAAATGAGAGGTCGAAACCCCCCCGAAGACTGCAGTCCAGCCTTGGTGGGAGCCCTTGAAATCCCTTTTTGTATGTCACAAGTGAGTGTGAGCTCTTGTGACCAGCTTCCTGTGGGACTGTGTAGTAGTATAGGGACCAGAGATAGTCTAGGTCAGTGATGGCGAACCTTGGTACCCCAGATGTTTTGGAACTACATTTCCCATGATGCTCAACTACATTGCAGAGAGATTGAGCATTGTGGGAAATGTAGTTCCAAAACATCTGGGGTGCTAAGGTTCGCCATCACTGGTCTAGGTGGTCAGAAGAGAGCTTCCAACTCCAGTTTCTGGTTGTTGGCTCAAAAGCCTGCATAGGCCTATCAGGTCTGTATATAGATTTACAAAGAGCCCAAAGGGTAGACTAATCCGTAGACTTTAGCAGATCTTTGTCACTGCTGCAGTAAAAAGTGTTAGCTCTTAGGACCAGCAGACTGAGTGGGCTTTTCAGGGATAATTTTACAGTGCGCCCGATAAACTAGCCGCAGTCCATAGACGCTTGCAGATCTTTTCTGGGTTTGGTGCAGGCATCAATAACCTGGCATTTGCACCATATGCTGGCTGCGGTGCAGCGATCCAGGTGAGCGACCCTCACGCTCTCCAGGCTACCAACTGGCTCATTATACAGCTGAAGGAAACTAGCTGGTATGCACATGTCTGTTAACTGCATCACAGCCCTAGTCAAAGAAATGACGTTATGCTGAGACATTAATGCAAAAATGAGGAGGGAAACAAAAATGGCTGGAATAATAATGGAGAGGGAAACAGCAGGTGATATGCCAACAGCTGTGACATCACTGAACCCTCTAAAATCGGGAAGGTGAACAGGATTAATAGTTGCTGCAGCGCAAGAAACAGTGCTTAGCCACTGTAGCATAGAGAAGACAATTATACTAAATGAACGGGGAAAACCTGTGCTTCACAGCTGACCGAAGGAACTACTAGATATTCAGGGCTGTTGCAGAGCGAGCAGCCAGAATACTTTAATGAACTGGGAAAATCTGCACTCATTAGCTGACTGAAAAGACTTCCAGAGAGAGATTGTTAAGGATAATGCCAGCAGGATAATAAGACCCTGGATTTAAACTATGCAAACCAAGCAACCTATATATTGCCTTATGCATGTGATACTTTGAACTTGACTGGCCTGATTATGTGGCTTAAAGGGTCATTAAACCCACACCTTAAAAAAACACACACACATCAATAAATGCTGTATTACATGGTGTTCATAATCACCGTCACTATGATATTCATTTTCTGCATTCTTCAAAAAACCCTGGTTGATCCTGCTGCTCTCTATCTCCACCTTCTGTTCATGTTCCCAATTCAGCAAGCGATTTTGCAGCTGTGGTGGCAACTCTGCGCATGCTCAGTTTTCAGTAGAGTATTTCCCTCCACACATGTGGGCGTATGCAGTGTTAAATGACAGCCCACTCACCAGCTAAATACAACAGGGGTTGGATATTACGTGTAGATTAATAGAAGCTGCACCTCCCTCTTAATCTAAGACACAGGCTGGGACGGGCATGATACCGCCTGTGACTGGCAGAAATTCACCCACACCATGGTATTGCCAAAAAAAAATTATATATATATATATATATATATATATATATATATATATATATATGAACAGACCATGTAAAATTAAACAGTGTGCGTTTAGTATCACTTTAAATATGACAACATACATGAAAATCTACAACAGAGGTGACCAACTGGTGGCCCAAGGAGCCCTTTGATGTGGCCCGCGACCACCTGCTCTACGGTGGCGGTCTGGCAAGCCCAGATTGCAGGTTGTCAACCCACCATCCCAGAGCATCAGTGTTGTGGAAGGAGCCGGCGTTGGGAGGAATCAAGCAGCTGCTGAGAGAGCAGGAGCCACATAAGCCGATGCTTCCCCTATTGTGCCGGCTCCTGTACCAGGCAGAGTGCATTTGGTATCACTCCACCTCAGGCAGGAATCCCAGAGCCAGTGGTGCCTGCAGAAAGGGATAATAAAAAGGTGAGTTTAAGCTCTGGGCATAGTTTTTATGTGAGCTTCGCAATGGGCATAGTTTTTCAATGGTTGTTAGGCTGCTTTCACGCTGAATCGCAGTGCACTTGTGGTTTTCCTGTGAGTTAGCTGTGCTTTTTCAGACTATTCTATTATATCCTGGGGGTTTGGTGTGCTTTCAGAAAGTGCACCACACCTGCAGGATATAACAGAAGCCTATGGCAAAATCGCAGCTAACCTGCAGGAAAGCCGCAGGTGCACTGCACCCACGATGTGAGTAAACCTCACGTTTAGAAAAAAAAAGAAGGGGATCTGTTCCCCTCTGCCTGGGTGGCTTGGAGAGCCCATAGAGCAGAGTGGACTGTGTCCATGTCTGTTCTGCATATGCGGAGGGGACAGGGACTTGTCATACACCCGCTCCTCTCTGCTCAGCGGGATGAGCAAACTTTTTCGCCCTGTGTGAAAGGGGCCATATAGGAGGCTCACGACAGCAAGGGCTCGTTCATTTACATTGTGGTCCTAGACCAGTTACCAAATCACTTAAGTGGCCCTTGCTAGTCAAAAGGTTAAGCACCCCTGGTATACAAGAACAGTCTATTGCCTGCGTTCACTGGAAGTTAATGATTGTGTGATCTGCATGCCAATACTATTAATATTGAAGCGATTCTGAATAAACTTGAACACATAACTCCTATGCTAACTATTCCAACACACTTGCTATGGTGTTTTGCACTTAACCTGTTCAGCCAAGCAACTCCTTGTTTACTCTGTTAACCATTTAAGCCCCTTTCACACTGGGGCGGTGGGGGCGTCGGCGGTACAACAGCGCTATTTTTAGGGCTGCTGTACCGTCGTTCTTGTAGCTGTATTCGGCCGCTAGTGGTGCGGTTTTAACACCCGCTGGAGGCCGAAAAAGGGTTAAAATCCCTCGTACAGCGCGGCTATAGCCGCGGCATTGCCGCGGTAGAGCCGCACTGTCCCATTGATTTCAATGGGCAGGAGCGGTTTAGGAGTGGTGAATACACCGCTCCTTCCCCGCTCCAAAAAAGCGGTTTGCAGGACTTTTTTCACCGCCCTGCCTGTGCACCGATTCAGTGTGAAAGCCCTCGGGCTTTCACACTGAACAAACAGCGGAGGCTGTTTAGGGGCGGTTTGCAGGCGGTATTTTTAGCGCAATAACGCCTGCAAACCGCCCCAGTGTGAAAGGGGTCTTAGGTTAATTAAAGAGCTGCCACACTTGTTACATACTTGAAAATAAAATCTGTGTGCATGGCTGACAATTAGAACACCTTGGTTGCCCGTTTGATCTGCATGCTTACACTAAAATACCAGAGCTGTTCTGAATGAACATTAATTAATAACTTCAAAACCAACTCTTTTAGCAGATTTTCTTTATTTTGCAACCGATTTGCTTAGATAATTAAATCCCTATTGTTTCTCGGCTAACCTCTGGGGTCAATTAAAGCGCTTCCACATTTCCTACATACAGTTGTGCTCAAAAGTTGTGAAATTTTGGCATGAATATTGAAAATATGACTGATCGTGCCAAAAAAAACTGTCTTTTATTTAAAGGATAGCAATCACATGAAGCCATTATCACACTAAGCAGGCTAGACACTGAGCCTTGAGGACGTAGAAAAGAACTGTCAAAAGACCTGCGTAAAATGGCAATGAAACTTTACAAAGATGGAAAAGGATATAAAAAGATATCCAAAGCCTTGAATATGCCAGTCAGTACTGTTTAATCACTTAAGTGGAAAATTAGGGGCTCTTGATACCAAACCAAGGTCAGGTAGACCAAGAAAGATTGCAGCCACAACTGGCAGAAATATTGCTCAGGATACAAAGAAAAACCCACAGGTAACCGCAGGAGAAATACAGGCTGTGGTTGTTTTTAGGGAGCACAATTCAACAATACTTGAACAAAAAAGAGCTGCATGGTTGAGCTGCCAAAAGGAAGCCTTTACTGCGCCAATGCCACAAAAAAGCCAATGAGGCATGTCAAGGTGTTGTTGGGCATATTGTAACCAGGCTTTTTTGTGGAAGTTGTACAGTAAAGGCTTCTTTCTGGCAACTTGACAATGCAGCAATTTTTTGCTAAAGTATCATCGTATTGTGCTCCTTAAGAACAACCACGCCATCTTTTTCCAGAGCAGCCTGTATTTCTCCTGAGGTTACCTGTGGGTTTTTCTTTGTATCCCGAACAGTTCCTGTGGCAGTTGTGGCTGAAATCTTTCTTGATCTACCTGACCTTGGCTTGGTATCAAGAGATCCCCAAATTTTCCACTTCTTTTTAACCACTTGAGCCCCGGACCATTATGCTGCCTAAGGACCAGAGGTCTTTTTCCAATTTGGCACTGCGTCGCTTTAACTGCTAATTGCGCGGTCATGCAATGCTGTACCCAAACGAAATTTGCGTCCTTTTCTTCCCACAAATAGCGCTTTCTTTTGATGGTATTTGATCACCTCTGCGGTTTTTATTTTTTGCGCTATAAACGGAAAAAGACCGAAAATTTTGAAAAAAAATGATATTTTCTACTTTTTGTTATAAAAAAAATCCAATAAACTAAATTTTAGTCATACATTTAGGCCAAAATGTATTCGGCCACATGTCTTTGGTAAAAAAAATGTCAATAAGTGTATATTTATTGGTTTGCGCAAAAGTTATAGCGTCTACAAACTAGGGTACATTTTCTGGAATTTACACAGCTTTTAGTTTATGACTGCCTATGTCATTTCTTGAGGTGCTAAAATGGCAGGGCAGTACAAAACCCCCCCAAATGACCCCATTTTGGAAAGTAGACACCCCAAGGAAATTGCTGAGAGGCATGTTGAACCCATTGAATATTTATTTTTTTTGTCCCAAGTGATTGAAAAATGACAAAAAAAAAAAAAAAAAAAAAAAATTACAAAAAGTTGTCACTAAATGATATATTGCTCACACAGGCCATGGGCCTATGTGGAATTGCACCCCAAAATACATTTAGCTGCTTCTTCTGAGTATGGGGATACCACATGTGTGGGACTTTTTGGGAGCCTAGCCGCGTACGGGGCCCCGAAAACCAATCACCGCCTTCAGGATTTCTAAGGGTGTAAATTTTTGCTTTCACTCTTCACTGCCTATCACAGTTTCGGAGGCCATGGAATGCCCAGGTGGCACAAAACCCCCCAAAATGACCCCATTTTGGAAAGTAGACACCCCAAGCTATTTGCTGAGAGGCATATTGAGTCCATGGAATATTTTATATTTTGACACAAGTTTCGGGAAAGTGACACTTTTTTTTTTTTTTTTTTTTTTCATAAAGTTGTCACTAAATGATATATTGCTCACACAGGCCATGGGCATATGTGGAATTGCACCCCAAAATACATTTAGCTGCTTCTCCTGAGTATGGGGATACCACATGTGTGGGACTTTTTGGGAGCCTAGCCGCGTACTGGACCCCAAAAACCAATCACTGCCTTCAGGATTTCTAAGGGTGAAAATTTTTGATTTCACTCTTTACTGCCTATCACAGTTTCGGAGGCCATGGAATGCCCAGGTGGCACAAAACCCCCCCAAATGACCCCATTTTGGAAAGTAGACACCCCAAGCTATTTGCTGAAAGGCATGGTGAGTATTTTGCAGCTCTCATTTGTTTTTGAAAATGAAGAAAGACAAGAAAAAACATTTTTTTTTTTCTTTTTTCAATTTTCAAAACTTTGTGACAAAAAGTGAGGTCTGCAAAATACTCACTATACCTCTCAGCAAATAGCTTGGGGTGTCTACTTTCCAAAATGGGGTCATTTGGGGGGGTTTTGTGCCACCTGGGCATTCCATGGCCTCCGAAACTGTGATAGGCAGTGAAGAGTGAAATCAAAAATTCACGCCCTTAGAAAGCCTGAAGGCGGTGCTTGGTTTTCGGGGTCCCGTACGCGGCTAGGCTCCCAAAAAGTCTCACACATGTGGTATCCCCGTACTCAGGAGAAGCAGCAGAATGTATTTTGGGGTGTAATTTCATATATTTCCATGGCATGTTTGAGCAATATATCATTTAGTGACAACTTTGTGCAAAAAAAAAAAAAAAAAATTTGTCTCTTTCCCGCAACTTGTGTCGCAATATAAAATATTCCATGGACTCGACATGCCTCTCAGCAAATAGCTTGGGGTGTCTACTTTCCAAAATGGGGTCATTTGGGGGGGTTTTGAACTGTCCTGGCATTTTATGCACAACATTTAGAAGCTTATGTCACACATCACCCACTCTTCTAACCACTTGAAGACAAAGCCCTTTCTGACACTTATTGTTTACATGAAAAAGTTTTTTTTTTTTGCAAAAAAATTACTTTGAACCCCCAAACATTATATATTTTTTTAAAGCAAATGCCCTACAGATTAAAATGGTGGGTGTTTCATTTTTTTTTTCACACAGTAATTGCGCAGCGATTTTTCAAACGCATTTTTTGGGGAAAAAACACACTTTTTTTAATTTTAATGCACTAAAACACGCTATATTGCCCAAATGTTTGATGAAATAAAAAAGATGATCTCAGGCCGAGTACATGGATACCAAACATGACATGCTTTAAAATTGCGCACAAACGTGCAGTGGCAACAAAATAAATACATGTTTAAAAGCCTTCAAAAGCCTTTACAGGTTACCACTTTAGATTTACAGAGGAGGTCTACTGGAAAAATTACTGCACTCGATCTGGCCTTCGCGGTGATACCTCACATGCATGGTGCAATTGCTGTTTACGTTTGACGACAGACCGCCGCTTGCGTTCGCCTTAGCGCGAGAGCAGGGGGCGACAGGGGTGTTTTTTTTTTTTTTTTTTTTTTTTCTTTATTATTTTTTTGCTTTTTTAATCTTACTTTTAAACTGTTCCTTTCATATTTTTTTTTTTAATCATTTTTATTGTTATCTCGGGGAATGTAAATATCCCTATGATAGCAATAGGTAGTGACAGGTACTCTTTTTTGAAAAAATTGTGGTCTATTAGACCCTAGATCTCTCCTCTGCCCTCAAAGCAAATGACCACACCAAGATCGGTGTGATAAAATGCTTCCCCAATTTCCCAATGGCGCTATTTACATCCGGCGAAATCTAAGTCATGAAATACTCGTAGCTTCCGGTTTCTTAGGCCATAGAGATGTTTGGAGCCACTCTGGTCTCTGATCAGCTCTATGGTCAGCTGGCTAAATCACCGGCTGCATTCTCAGGTTCCCTGTTGAGACAGGAGAGCCAGAGAAAAACACGGAAGACGGTGGGGGGGGGGGGTCATTCCCTCCCACGGCTTGTAAAAGCAGTCTAGAGGCTAATTAGCCGCTAGGATTGCTTTTACATGAAAGCCGACCGCTGGCTGAAAAGAATGATACCAAGATGATACCTAAACCTGCAGGCATCATTCTGGTATAACCACTCAAAGTCGTGAATGGCGTACCTGAAGACAAAAAAATGGTTAACAATGGTTAACAATAAAGCACAGTAAAGTGTAAATAATTACACACCTGAAAAACAAACATGATAAAACATAATAACAATAACAATAACAATAACAATCAATAACAATAACAATAACAATAAAACATTGCAGAATAGAATACAGTAAAAAAGAGCAGAACAATAGAGAGAGAGAGAATAGAGAGAGAGAGAACAATAAAACAACAACTATTTTTTTTTATTTCATATTTTTTTTTTTTTTACACTTTTTTTGTAACTAACTTTTATAACGGTAACCGGTTCCAGGTTCGGGTCTCTCAAAATGCGATGGCATCTTGGGAGACCCTGTGAAAGTGCGCCTAGTCTGTGCAATGCTGTACCCTACGCTAATACTCAACTAGTGAATAGTAGCGTTCAAAACATTCACCAATGCAAAGACCAGGATTGTCAGGACAGGAGGGACAATAATAGCGGGTGTCACGCCTATATCCTCGCTTGCTGCAGACACGACATCTTTTTTGGGGGGTTCGTTGGGTAGGGGTACTCGGGAGGACATAAAAATGCCTCTCATGCAGCCGACTGCATTTGGTTGGGGATGTGAATGGGGGAAGTACGGGCGCTGCAGAAGCGGTGGGTTCCCAATTAGGATTGGCGAATGCAGCAGGAAGGGCATTATGGGCACGACGGGCCTGTGTTTGTCTTTTTGGTGGCGGCGGGACACTACTTGTGCTTGCCACCTCACCAGCTTGAACTGCACTTATGGGACTCGCCACGTCACCAAGTGTTACTGCAGTGCTGGTTTGACTACGACCGGGGTGTACTAGGCCGCTGGCGCTTGCCAGTTCACCAAAACACTACCAAAAAACTGTTAGCGATCGCAGGGATCAGGCCTGACTCTGCGAACGCTGCAGTTATGCGTTTAGTGTTTTGTAAGTGACAGTGATCGATCGATACCGCACTTGGGTGGGCTGGGCTGGGCTGGGCCGGGCGGAGGGGCAAAACGCAGGTGCTAGCAGGTATCTGGGCTGATCCCGCTAACACTGCGTTTTTGGGAACCCTAAACTGCTGGTGACGCTAGTATAGATCTGATCGGATCAGATATTGATGCGATCAGATACTATACCACTAAGGGAGGTGTACAGTGCGTGCGTGGGTGTTAGCGGTACTGGCGCTAATCTGACGCTGCCTGGGGCTGGTGCTTGCCAGTTCACCAAAACGCTACAAAAAAAACTGTTAGCGATCGCAGGGATCAGGCCTGACTCTGCGAACGCTGCAGTTATGCGTTTAGTGTTTTGTAAGTGTCAGTGATCGATCGATACTGCACTTGGGTGGGCTGGGCTGGGCCGGGCGGAGGGGCAAAACGCAGGTGCTAGCAGGTATCTGGGCTGATTCCGCTAACACTGCGTTTTTGGGAACCCTAAACTGCTGGGGACGCTAGTATAGATCTGATCGGATCAGATATTGATCCGTTCAGATACTATACCACTAAGGGAGGTGTACGCTGCGTGCGTGGGTGTTAGTGGTACTGGCGCTAACCTGACGCTGCCTGGGGCTGGTGCTTGCCAGTTCACCAAAACGCTACAAAAAAAACTGTTAGCGATCGCAGGGATCAGGCCTGACTCTGCGAACGCTGCAGTTATGCGTTTAGTGCCTTGTAAGTGACAGTGATCGATCGATACTGCACTTGGGTGGGCTGGGCTGGGCCGGGCGGAGGGACAAAACGCAGGTGCTAGCAGGTATCTGGGCTGATCCCGCTAACACTGCGTTTTTGGGAACCCTAAACTGCTGGGGACGCTAGTATAGATCTGATCGGATCAGATATTGATCCGTTCAGACACTATACCACTAAGGGAGGCGCATGCTGCGTGCGTGGGTGTTAGCGGTACTGGCGCTAATTTGACGCTGCCTGGGGCGACGCATATCACCGCCGGGCGATCGGGGGGCTAAACCTTTATTCGGTAATAAACGGCGGGTGCCCTGACACTATAAAAAATAAACGAACTAACCAGCGTCAACCGTAACGGTTATACGGTGATCAGTGGTGAAAGGGTTAACTAGGGGGCAATCAAGGGGTTAAAACATTTATTAGGTAGTATATGGGGGTCCCTGACGCTATAAAACGCTGACGGCGAACCTAAATATTTACCTCACTAACTAGCGTCACCAGCGACACTAATACAGCGATCAGAAAAATGATCGCTTAGCGACACTGGTGACAGGGGGTGATCAAGGGGTTAAAACTTTATTAGGGGGGGTTAGGGGGGTACCCTAGACCTAAAGGGGGGTAATATACACTGTCCCAACACAGTAACTGTCACAAACTGACACTATGCAGTAATCAGAAAAAAAAAAACAAAAAAAAAAAAAAAAAAACTGCTGGTGTCAGTTTGTGACAGGGGGGGGGGGGTGATTGGGGGGGGATCGGGGGGGGGATCGGGGTGATTTGTGTGCCTGGCATGTTCTACTGTGTGTGTAGTGTTTGTGCACTCACATACTTGTCGTCTCTCCTCGGGCCGGAACGGAAAATACCGACCCGAGGGGAGATGACATCACTTCCTTTGCTGCTGTTTAGCATACAGCAGCAAAGGAGTGTTCTCATTGGCCGGCGGCGATCGCGAGGGGGGGGCCACGAACGGATGGTCTCCCCCTCATCACCGATCGCCGCTGGACAAACGACGACCGCCTCGGGCACCGGGGGGGGGTCCGATCGGACCCCCCACCTGCGGAAGGCAAATCACGTACCCTGTACGTGATTTTGCCTGTCCGTGCCACTTTGCCGACGTACATCGGCGTGAGGCGGTCGTCAAGTGGTTAAGTGATTAAACAGTACTGACTGGCATATTCAAGGCTTTGGATATCTTTTTAGATCCTTTTCCATCTTTGTAAAGCCTCATTACCTTGTTACGCAGTTCTTTTCTACCTCACCATGGCTCAGTGTCTAGCCTGCTTAGTGCATCTATGTGAGAGCCAACAAACTCATTGACTATTTATACACAGACACTAATTGTGATTTAAAAAGCCACAAAGGTGGGAAAATAAACTTTAATTGCCATTTTAACCTGTGTGTGCCACCTTCTGTGTCTGTACCAAGGCCAAACATTCCAGGGTATGTATCAGTGCCATTTGGGTTATTTTTGTTATTATGATTTAAAAAGGATCCAAAAAACTATGATAATGGCTTCATGTGATTGCTATCCTTGAATAAAAAATAGTTTTTTTGGCATAAGTCATATTTTTAATATTAATGCCAAAATGTCACAATTTATGCCAGGGTATGCAAACTTTTGAGCACAACTGTACTTATGAATATGAAATCCATGTGCATGACTAACAGGATGCATTGGAGCCTGTTAGAATGAGCTTTTAAGCTAGGGAATAAACTGAACATCCTCTCCCACTGGTAAGTAGCTGCCACCAATAGAAACCATCAAGCCTCTAATCAGTCAAAACTTACAGCTGTTATGGCCCTTCAGGAGGGTGCAGACTACAAAAGGTTCATAAAGTGGACATCAGTGTCCCACAATCAGGTTGCCAGGAAAAGACAATGGGGTGAATACAAGAGCCAAAGCTCTAAAAAGTAGCTTTGGCTCTTGTATTAACCCAATGGCTGCCAAGGGTCTAGGTTCTTTATCTAGTTAGAAGTCAGCCAAAACTGGTACCAATCCACTTTGTACATCAGGGAATCCCATTGGAAAGAAGAGATGCTGAGGGGTTTTACTTACTGATTTCCATAAATCTTCAATGCCAGCATCTGAGAGAGATAGGTACCTGCTGCAAAATGAACAGGAAATACAATACCAAAGCAGAACTTCATCCCATGTCTCATGAGGCTGTGGGTCCATTCAGAAAGCACTGCGGGGAGCCAACTGTGAAGCGGCAGGGAAATCGCATGTAAAATACAGCAGGCTGGTTGTACCCAAGTGGATCGATCAATTTATTAACTTGGTAGATTCAGCCTGCCTATACATGGTTCAAATCTCATTGGGTTCCTGCTGAACTGGCCCAGATTCAAACAGTCTACGGCTGGTCATAGACTTGTTGATCAGAACATATACATAGTATAAACCTCCTACATGACTTACTATGGTATTGGAATAGTGCATAGGCACAACAAACGTCATACATTGTAGAGTGTACAAGGTCAGAGCCGTGGTGAAGCCAAATAACGTAACCACCAACATGCAACATAATACCTGAAGTATATATGCATGAGGCCAATGATGCAAGCTAAAAAAAACAGCAAGTTATTACAGACTCAAAACCCTGAAAATCATAGCAGACCTGAGATGTACCAATTTGTAACCCAGTCACTGGCTATTAACCCATCATGCATCTAGCTCCTGGAGTAGCCCTAGAGGCTATGGAGTAAGCAGACATTAACAAGGCAGTGGACAGATGCACAGCAAAACATTGGTACATTAAAAAGTATAACTTTCAAACCAGACATGAGGAAAGAATGAAAATATGAGTCACATGCAAACATAATCTGGCACCCAATGTATAACATGAACATCACAACAGCACACAAGGTTACTTCACATAAACAATTAGATGTGAAGTAAAACATACAGTATCTCACAAAAGTAAGTAGACCCCTCACATTTTTTTTTTTTTTTTTTATATCTTTTCATGTGACAGCACTGAAGAAGTGACACTTTGCTTTGTATAACAGTGTAAATTTGCTGTCCCCTCAAACTAACTCAACACACAGCCATTAATGTCTAAACCACTGGCAACAAAAGTGAGTACACCCCTAAGTGAAAATGTCCAAATTGGGCCCAAAGTGTCAATATTTTGTGTGGCCACCAATATTTTCCAGCACTGCCTTAACCCTCTTGGCCATGGAGTTTACCAGAGAGTGTCACAGGTTGCCAGTGAAGTCCTCTTCCACTCCTCCATGACGGCATCCCGGAGCTGGTGGATGTTAGAGACCTTGTGCGCCACCTTCCGTTTGAGGATGCCCCACAGATGCTCAATAGGGTTTAGGTCTGGAGACATGCTTGGTCAGTCCATCACCTTCAAGACCGCTGCCTTGCTAAAGAAGCTGAGGCTAAAGGTGTATTTTGGGTCATTATGTTGGAATACTGCCCTGCAGCCCAGTCTCTGAAGGGAGGGGATCATGCTCCGCTTAGGTATGTAACAGTACATGTTGGCATTCATGGTTCCCTCAATGAACTGTAGCTCCCCAGGGCCGGCAGCACTCATGCAGCCCCAGACCATGACGCTCCTACCACCATGCTTGACTGTAGGCAAGACACATTTGTCTTTGTACTCCTCACCTGGTTGCCGCCACACACGCTTGACACCATCTGAACCAATTGCCCATGGGGGGTGGAAATAACTAATTTGGACATTTTCTTTTGGGGTGTACTCACTTTTGTTGCCAGCGGTTTAAACATTAATGGCTGTGTGTCGAGTTATTTTGAGGGGACAGAAAATTTACACTGTTATACAAGCTGTACACTCACTACTTTACATTGTAGCAAAGTGTAATTTCTTCAGTGTTGTCACAAGATATAATAAAATATTTACAAACATGTGAGGGGTGTACTGACTTTTGTGAGATACTGTAATGCCTTAGGTCTGAAATAAACAGATCAGTGTTTAAGCTACAGACATACTGCAAGACCGATTTCCATTGCAGTGCTGGTACATGGCAAGAAATCCCTGCATATAGCCAGAGGTATACATAAGTGGCCTTAGGCTTGGTTCACACTTGAGCAAGTATGGGAAAGCGCGTAAATTACAAACATTCCTGCGGCCAAAACATGCTTCTGTTACTTTCCGCCAAAGGTACGTCCTTGACTTTGAGCGGGTATATCTGAATGATGCCTGCAGCTACAGGCATCATTCAGATATCAGCTTTTTCAGCTGGAGATTCCCTACACCCTAAGAACGATCATAGCGGCTGCTCCACCGCTTGAACGTTCTTACGGGTGGTGAGAGGGGACGCCTCCCCCTCTCACCACCCTCCGGTGCTTCTACTGACTTACCACTTCCATCGGTGAGTCGGAGACAGGATCCGCCGGACGCAGATGGTGACCATAGAGATTTCCGGTGGACCAGATGGTCGCCTGAGTCTCTATGATCGTTCGGAGGCCGGGCACAATGACATCATGCCCGGCCTCTGCATTCAAACAAATGGCGCCGCCTCGGCTGGGAAGCCGAGAGCGTTTATTATTTTTTTTTATTTCAGGCTTCCCAGCCTAGAGGTGAGATGTGGGGTCTTATTGACCCCATATCTCACTGTAAAGAGGACCGATCACGGTTGGTAAAACATATTAATCAGCGTATAACATGTAGGCAGTGTTCACCCTCTGTTTTCAGGGGAAAAAGTGTGTTTTATACGCCGATAAATACGGTATATTACAAATAAATGTATTTTTTCCCATGGAGAAAGCACAACAGGAGCTGTCAGTCTTAAAATCTTTATCCAACAACCTCAAAACATGCCTCTTTAGAACCGAGAAAGCAGTGAGTCACTCCTTTGTCACATTAATTAATATTTGGGTGAGCCTGCTGTAACTAAGCTACTGAGCTTTGTAAAACATCAATACAGCAAAGGCCAGTCTGAAAAAGATGAAAAGGTGCCTGAAGCTCCACCTGTTGGCTGAAAAAATTCATATGCCATATTTACCTAAGAAAAAGCATGTTTAGTTCTAAACCTAAACAAAAAAATGCACATTGTGCTATAATACTGTACTCATGGAAAAGTCTGCTGTAAATGTTCTCATGCAGTTATTTTACAAGATGCACCTACTTTATATAGCTTATGGTTTTCTGATGAGACCACGTCAGCCAGCCGTAGAGATTCCTGGTACTGCTTTGTGCTGTGTAGTACAGTGTGCAGCAAGTAAGTCATCATTGGTAAGCACTGGCTCCGTAAAAATGTCATTTCGTTTTTACGTTCTGGATCCTCCTCTGCATCCTGCGGTAATACGGACAGCAAAATTTCAGTTTTCACACAACAGATATAGTAATTTACATAAAAGGTGTCCATATGTGTTTCTTATATTACAAATATTATTGGTTGACCTTCATAGCTTTACCACCAAAAAAAACTGCACAGTATTCATAATCCTTTGTAGATGCTATATAGTTCCACATTATACTACAATCTATATTTCAGAACTGCAGTGACAGTGGTAGCTCAGTTTTTCCCTGCACAGACAGTGTAAACTACAGCTTATAGAAAATGTTGCAATTACCCACTCTAAACACTCAGCAGTGTTTTAAAACTTAGTAGCTCGAACAGCACTCGGAAAGAAGTACTCCCTTTTGGTGCCGCTCATTCCACAACAGGAAGGCACTACAGGACACGGCCCTGAAGATACTGAACTATAAGTGCAAGCTATTGCAGTGTCTGTTCTGGCAGGGGGTGATGTAATGTGCGTCTCAGTGCATGACACTGCTTGTTTTTTTTCCCCAACCTTATTTGAAATGTCACATAGTAGTGATACTTCATTTCATGTCACTGCACAGCAGTGCATTTCACTGGTGTTGTGTGAAATGCAGTACGAAAAACTGCAAGTCACAACACACTGGAGTTGATTTAACAAAACTGGTGAGTGCAAAATCTGGTGCAGCTCTGCATAGAAACCAGCTTCTAACTTCAGCTTGTTCAATTAAACTTTGGCAAAAAACTGGAAGCTGATTGCAGAGCTGAACCAGATTTTGCACTCTCCAGTTTTAGTAAATCAACCCCAATGTGTGGATGAGCCCTCACTCTGTGGTCCATACTATACATAATCCTCTATAACAGTGGTCGTCAAACTGTGGCCCGCTCACCTTGATTTGGCCCTTGAGATACTGTTCTCACTAATGTAAAACATTATTCCTCCCACTGACACCAATGATGAGGCATTATTCCTTCTACTGACACCAAAAATAGGGCACTATTCCTCCCACTGATATAAATGATTGGGCAATATTCCTCCTGCTAATACCAATGATGGGGTACTATTCCTTCCACTGGTACCAATGTTGGGGCACTATATTCCTCCACCTGATACCAATGATTAGGCACTATTCCCCCTACGGATATCAATGACGGGACACTATTCCTCCTCCTACTGACCACAAGCATTATGCTATTTTTTTCTACTCTCACTGATCATCAAGCCTGAGACATTGTCCACTTGCTCTGATTCTGGGGCATTTTCTACTCCCACTGACCAATGTCAGGACCCCCTAAAGTCTGAAGGACAGAAAACTTGCTATTTGCCAAGAAAGTTTGGAGACCTCTGCTCTATATTAAAACATTTTGATGCTTCATAGGAATTCACTAGGGGTGCATTACCTCCACTCTTTTGTTCAGAGCTGACTACGAAAAATGCAAATTAATCCAAAAACACTGTTAATTGGCTTATGCAAAGCAGGGATAATATGCTAAATTTTTTTGTTCAGAGCTGACTACGTAAACGCATATTAATCCAAAAATACTGTTAACTGGCTTATGCAAAATTGCAGTAACCAACAGTGACTAGAGTTGTGCTCACTTTCAGTCTGTGTATCTCTTTTTAATGCTACCACACTGAACAAACCCCACATGTGCACATTATAACATGCTTCAACAGAACACAAAAAGAAAGAAATTGCTTACATCTCTGACATCTACCATCCAGCCGCCCTCAACAAATAGTAAGACATTGTAAATTTTCTCTTTCACTTCTGCAGTTAATGCATCAAGGTGATCCTTCCATGTATTATACATTTCCTGTTAGGAACAAAAGCACGGATAAGCACATGAACTTTACATTTACTCCATTACAGATTTCTATGGTCATCTTTGTGTTCTTGGGTTCTTATCACATTTTGTTTTCTCCAGCATCTTTAGGCCTTGTGTAGTTGGGTTTTTCAGTATGCTTTCAGATGCATTCTGCTAGCAGTCAAATCAGTCTGAGAGGTTCATTCACAGGTGCGTCTGACATTTACGCAAAAAACCTTGTACACAGGCCCTGAATCTGAACTAAACTCAGATTTAGGCAATCTTCAGGAAATACTGGGCTGTTTCACAGTCAGTGCGAGTAGGTTCAAACTAACCTGTCTAATGACTAAATGGGCACAGGCAAGTCATAACTGTGATTCAATAAAAAAAAAAAAAAACAGAGGCAGGCATGCTTGGTCATCTGCACTGTGGGTGCCCATTACTCCAGAGTTTTAATTCACTTTCCTATCGATGTTCTGGTCTTGTGACACCATGAATAGGCTATGCAGCAGAAGTATACAATGTGAGGAACTGGCCTAATTTTCAACACACAAGAGCATCAGATTAGTTAGGACAACCTGATTTAATGGACCACATTAAGGCTTTATTTTTAAAAAAAAGCTCTCTTTAGTGCACAGTGATATTTTCGTTATACAGGCAGGCCCCTAGTTACAAACACCCGACTTACAAACGGAGGGAGACAACAGGAAGTGAGAGGAAATCTACCCCTAGGAAGGGAAATTCACTCCTGTAAAAGTTATTATGGGAAAAAGGTACCTCCTCTGATGCTTTATCACCAAGGCTTGTTTCCACAACCCCCCAAAATCTTCAAAACCCAATTGTCATTGGGTCAGAAAGTGAGGTGAAATCTTCTGAACAGGGGCACAGACAGCAAAACAAATGTTACAGGGGTGTTAACCCTTCCCTATGCTATCAAAAAAGCTTAAACATTTTTTTTTTGGCTGGAGCTACACTTAGGAAATGTACCTGTTCCAACTTACAGATTCAACTTAAGAACAAACCTAGAGACCCTATTTTGTTTGTAACCTGGGGACCGCCTGTGCATGTAGTCGGGAGGGGGTTCTAGCAGACACCTTATCTTTACTGACAACTCTGGTAATGAAATCTCCTGTCAGAATCTTTGAAACTGTTCCTACCTACTACACAGGGCTTTGAGTGTTCCTGCTCAACAATGCCACTGTCACTCGCCATGTTGAGGAAAAAAAAAATTCATCAGGAAAGCAACGCCCCTTTAAAACCCCTCACTGGCAGTCCTTGGGGAGAAAAGGTGGTTACACATTCGAGCATGGCCCTAAACTGAAAATCAGCCCTGGTGAGGGTAGAAGTCTGAAAAATATGGCCAGTTGGTATTTAAACATTTGAAATAAGCCTTGGATGAAACTATTAGAATGAAATGCATAACACATACGGTGCCTTGATATTCAAGAGTACACGTCATACAAAAGTCTAACTTTGACACATTTACCTCCTGCTTTTATTTGCATAAACACATCAGGCTACTCCACCATGTGTTTATTTTACATTAGTCATGCTACACTCTAGATATAATTTAAAGCTGATATCAAGGTTTACTTTCACTTTAAATAGCTTGTTTGGGTCAAGCTGTCCCAAACAAACTAACTATTTCCCTCACTAACATGTGCGCCCGCTGTATAAAATGTATATAGCCTCAGCTACATAGAGTATACAGCACTGTGTTGTGTGTGTGAGATGAAACTTTACTGTCTCACACCCAGAATAGCACTGGGCTGTGCAGCACTCAGACATTAATAGGCAGCTTTGTATTCTGTCAATGAATACAAAGCTTCCCCTGATTGGCCAAGTTGGAGATCGTGGCGTTATGATCCCGTCTCTCCGACTGAGCCAATCAGAAAGCTTTGTATTCATTGATAGAATACAAAGATAGCTATGCATGGCTGAGTGTTGCTCAGCCTGATGCCAGATGCCATTTTTTTTTCGGGTGTGAGACAGGAAGGGAAGGTCTTGCACACGGAACACTGTGCTGTATATTGTATGTAACTGAGGCTACATACAGTTTATACAGCACACTCAGTGGGTGCACGTTAGTGAAGGAAATAGTTTGTTTGGGACAGCCTAGCCCAAATTAACTATTTAAAGTGGGAATAAAAACATGCACATCAGCTTTAAAAACTTAGGATTGGACAAACCTTTTGCTCAAAATGCTCTGGGCATTCCTCATGCACACTGCCTCAGTGACAGGATTGCTAGTGTTTCATTTATTTTGCCAGCAACAATTGAAAAAAAACAAAAAACTCACCTCATATTTCTTTTCTGTGTGTTCATAAGCAACTTTCTCTGTGAAGGAGGCATGCTCAACCAGTGTTGGTTTCTGAGGACATGAATTCATGTGCTTGAACCACTCATTGAACACTTCATGTGCTTCCTATGAGAAAAACAGGTTTGTATTTCTAACAGCGCATTCACTTTACTCATAGAAATGATGATCTGTGTGTGTGGTCACATGCAAGCCCTTTACATCAACTGTTCAGATTGAAAAATGTTAAAAAGTGACACCAATCAATATCCTATTCTCCAAAAATAATCTATATATATAGATCCACTACTGGCCCTGTAATCCATTTTTCATGAAATAGTTTGTCTGGGCTAGTTTACACTGGGAATCGCACAGGAACGCACTTGTGCATTCCTGTGCAATTCACATGCAGTTCTGTGCAGTGCGATTTCAGCAAGTTTTTTTTTTTCAATGGGCTGAAAAATCGCACCGCACCAAAAGTAATGTATTCACTACTTTTGGAAACTCACTGCAACCAGATCGCATGATACTTCTGTACGATTCATGCGATCTATTTCGGGCAACTGTAGTGAGTTTTGATCGTGGTGCAGAAAATACCTTCTGGTGTGAATGGGCCCACAGTGTTTTTCTACCACTTTGCAACATCCTCTGTGAACCCCCAAACCTCTACTCCTCCCCCTCAGTTATGTTTGGAACGAGCAGTGCACATTAACTGTGGTAATTGTACTCTATGCATTCCCTGCATCAAGGTAAAAAATGTTTAGCAAGCAGTATCGGTCCACCCATATTTACCCAAGTCCTTACTCGATCCTGTGCTGTGCCTGTATGTAGCGGCTCATTCCTCTCACTTTCTGGTCTCACAGGCTTTGCTGAGGTAGTGGGAGCCATTAGCTCCTGCTGCGGTCTGTCAAATCCTGTGACGAGGGAGCATGGGCGAGGCCAAAACCGTATCTATGGACGCTGGCAGAGCGGCTCGGGAGCGGGCCTGCAGGTGTACCCCTAGCAAGCAGCTCGCTATGGGGGCACACTCAGAAGGATGAGGAGCCAAGAGCGCCAGCAGCTCCAACAGCTACTAGGTAAAAGCATGAACTAAAAGACCAGATAGCAGTTTAACTAACTTGAGCCACCAAAGCCAAATGTGGAATAACCCAAGAGGTACCCACAGTCCTGGTAAAAAAAAAAGCCCTCAGAGCAGAACAGTTGTCAAAGAGGAGGATCCCTCTTACCTGAATGGTATCCAGAATAATGACAAAATAAACCAACCTCTGTGTAGGGGATAAAACCCATTAAATTCAGAACTTAACTGAACATCTCCAGCAAAAAAGCGTATAGCTCCCTTAAAAGTCAGTAGCCCATATAATAGGAATACCTGAAGCGTGAGCCCCAGAACCGAGATCATGACCTTGTTTAATATTTTGGGGTGTCACAATTGAAAACAGCAATCAAACCCCTGCAAACACCCATGGTGTAGTGGAAAAAAAAAAAAAAAAAAAGGAACGTGCAGGTAAGTATTTTTGCAACCATTTGTGCCAAGAAAACTCCCTGCTGGTGAGAGAGGTCAGCACAGACCACATTGATTCCATCCAGAACGTCTACTCCCAAGATGGGGTGGAACAACGCTGTTCGGTGTCAGAACCATTAAACTTTACGCCCTCTGGAACTACAATGATTGCTTCTTAAATGAGACGATGAGCTAAAGCTTGTAAAAGCAATTTTTTTTTGCTTGGAGTAAAAGAAAATATTTTAAAGTATAAGCACTATATTGCAGACCTGAGTCATCAATGGTTTCTTTTGGAACTGGAACTAGGTTTTTGGGCTTGGAGCCAGAAAACCTGAGAATGGCAAAAAGGAAAGCGGTTTTGAAGTAGGGGTGGCAGGATGTTGCACTGTAGGCTAACCCTTGATGCAAAAGTGAGCCCAGTCCAAGCACACAGTATAAATAAAAATGTATAGCGAAGGATTGAGGATGCGGCTGCTATCATCCAAATCCGGAGATCCTTGGATTAGAGGACTCGGGAAGTAGTAGGTAAAACGAGTTCGAACTCCTGCGAAAAAACTAAAAAGGTTTTTCTGGTCTACGATAACCCCTGACCCTGGGGTTCTGCAGGCATACAGTGCCTTAAAAGTATTCATATCCCTTGAAATTTTCCACATTTTGTCATGTTACAACCAAAATTGTAAATGTATTTTATGTGATAGACCAACACAAAGTGGTACATAATTGTTAAGTGGAAGGAAAATGATAAATGGTTTTCAATTTACTAATATCTGAAAAGTGTGGTGTGCATTTGTATTCAGCCCCCTGAGTCAATACTTTGTAGAACCACCTTTCGCTGCAAGTCTTTTTGGGTATGTCTATACCAACTTTGCACATCTAGAGAGTGAAATTTTTGCCCATTCTTCTTTGCAAAAGAGCTCAAGCTCTGTGAGATTGGATGGAGAACATCCGTGAACAGCAATTTTCAAGTTTTGCCACAGATTCTAATTGTATTGAGGTCTGGACTTTGACTGGGCCATTCTAACACATGAATAAGTTTTGATCTAAACCATTTCATTGTAGCTCTGGCTGTATGTTTAAAGGTTGTTGTCCTGCTTGAAGGTGAACCTCCACCCCAGTCTCAAGTCTTTTCAGACACCAACAGGCTTTCTTCTAAGATTGCCCTGTATTTTGCTTCATCCATATTCCCATCAACTCTGACCACCTTCCCTGTCCCTGCTGAAGAGAAGCATCCCCACAACATGATGCTGCCACCATCATGTTTCACGGTGGGGATGTTGTGCTCACGGTGATGTGCAGTGTTCGTTTTCCACCACACACAGCGTTATGCTTTTAGGCCAAAAAGTTAAATTTTGGTCTCATCTGACGAGAGAACCCCCTTTCACATATTTGCTGTGTTCCCCATATGGCTTCTCGCAAACTGCCAACGGGACTTCTTATGGCTTTCTTTCAACAGCTTTCTTCTTGCCACTCTTCCATAAGGCCAGATGTGTGGAGTGCACGATTAATAGTTATCCTGTGGACAGGTTCTCCCACCTGAGCTGTGGATCTCTGCAGCTGCTCCAGAGTTACCATGGGCCTCTTGGCTGCTTCTCCAATTAATGCTCTCCTTGCCCGGCCTGTCAGTTTAGGTGGATGGCCATGTCTTGGTAGGTTTGCAGTTGTGCCATACTCTTTCCATTTTCGGATGATGGATTGAACAAGTTCTTTGGCATTCATGATGCGGTTTGTACACTAAGGTTCTCTGACAAACCTCTGAGGGCTTCACAGAACAGCTGTATTTATCCCGAGATTAAATTATACACAGGTGGACTCTATTTACTCATAAGGCAAATGGTTTCATTAGATTTTAGTTATGGGTATCAGAGTAAAGGGGCCTGAATTCAAATGCAAGCCATACGTTTCAGATATTTATTTGTGAAAAAATGTTAAAAACCATTTATCATTTTCCTTTCACTTCACAAACCGTGTGCCACTTTGTTTTGGTCTATCAAATAAAATCCCAATAAAATACATTTACGGTTTTGGTTGTAACATGATAAAATGTGAAAATTTTCAAGGGGTATGAATACTTATTCAAGGCACGTATTCCCAAAATCTGCTGCTGCAATAGCAGATGGAAATTCCTCCCTTGTCACAAATGAACTGGAGGAAGGCGCCCCAGAAGTAGTTGAGATACCAGATAGCTGAAGGGAGTCAGAGCAGCATAGAACATACTGACCCCAAGGGGATACATTGCTTGGGGAGCTACATCCCAATTCCTCCCCTACCCTTCCGACCCCCCACACCTACGTCCCCCTCCTCTCTGCCATCTGTGACACATTGACCTTCTGACATGTATATAGGGACCCTTGAAGGAGGACAGTGGTCCCAGCCGGCCGAGCGGGCACTGTATCAGTAAGAACCAGAATTCTTATAAACCATTTTGTTAGTACCCCCAGCCCCACAAGTAATAAAACATGCTGTAACTAGTAGTCAACCTAACTTGTAGTCTGCCACCAAGACATCCAGCTGAGTCCAGGTAGCCTCCTGTGACCAGTAATGCACCACACTGACCTCTGCGACCGTGAAGCCACACAGGTGAAAAAAAAAGGGAAAAAAAAAAAAGGGGAAGAAGAGCCCTCTGTACTGCTGCTCTAAGAGTCACCTGCAAACATGTTCTGGCCCCTCATGACGTCACCGGCTGTACAGTACATGCGCGTAGGAGGCTCGGCAGTCCTGAGGAAATGCAGCTGGCTGAGAAGCTATCGAAGCTGAAACCTCTCGGACCTCCCCTAAGCACTGCTACGAAGCGCTTGGGGCGTCAAGGGGGTACAGTATAGTAATAAAAAAACACACACAGTAAGTGACAAAATAGTACACCACACTCTAATAAACAAAATAATGGCTGTACAGTAAACACTAGGGTTGTCCCGATACCGATACTAGTATCGGTATCGGCACCGATACCGAGCATTTGCCCAAGTACTTGTACTCGGGCAAATGCTGCCGATGCTTCCCCCGATACCTGGACAGTCAGCTGTGATCGGCGCGTGGGGGAGTTACAAGATTCTCCCCCAGCGGCTTTCACCAGCTTTAGTGACATACAGCGGTGATCGCTCACAGCTGACTGTCGCTGCATCCTCCTCCATGCCCCTTCCGTTCCTCTGTGCTTCTCAGCTGTCCCCTTGTTCCTCTCTCCTTATCTGTCCCCTCCGTTCTGCTCTCCTTATCTGTCCCCTGCATTCCTGTCTCCTTATCTGTCCCCTCCGTTCTCCCCCTCCGTTCCTCCGTCCCCCTCCTCCTTCCTTTGTGTATGGAGAGAGTCAGCTGACTCTGTCCATTCACATAACTGAAACATTGTAATCTCCTGTGATTACTATGTGTCAGTTTATGAATGGAGAGGAGCCGCTGTCTTCTCTCCATTCATTCTCAGTGCAGCTGACGCTGCAGAGAAAGGGACTGGGGAATCTCTATCCTCTGTCTCTTTCTCTGTCTCAAGGGGGAGATATCAGAGGTCTGTTAAGACCCCTGATATCTCACCAAAGCCCCCCAAAAGGGCTGATTAAAAAAAAAAAAAAAACAATAAAGAATAAAAAAAATTATTGGAAAAAATAAAAATTGTAAAAAAAAAAACAAAAAAAAAAAAAACACACACATACAACGTTCACTCCCCCACCCCCCCAAAAAAAATAGCAAAAAAAAAAACTGTCACGTGACATTAAAAAAAAGTATCGGTAATCGGTATCGGCGAGTACTTGAAAAAAAGTATCGGTACTTGTACTCGGTCCTAAAAAAGTGGTATCGGGACAACCCTAGTAAACACCCTTTTCCTTGACCCACTGACGGTGGGGGTCATTAAGGCTAGGGGGGGGTCACCAGCAGGGACTACTTCAGAGCACTTGCCATTCCTTGCCGCAGGAACCCCTGGGGGAGGTCCAACCGTCACTCATCATGGTGGGCTTTGCCACAAGGGTCTTCAGGGACTCAACTACCCAGTTGAGGATCACCGTCCTGGACTTGTATAGCACCCTACTGGATCACCAAGCAATGTATCTTTGCTTGCGGCTTCATAATGCAGTGTCAACCAGCAACCTTTTAGGCCACCCTCAGTTTGTTCGGGCACCACTCCTCTGAATGATGAAGCCATAGGATAATGAATCTGGATAAAACCAGTCTCTTGACCCAGAGTGGAACCTTTGACAAGCTAGCCAAATTTGTGCAGATAGCTGCACAACTGTGAGCATCACCTTCGGGCACTAGCAGAAAACTGAAGCCTTGCCTGCAGGAAGGTATTATGCCTGGGCATGGACATCCTTCTTTGTTTTTTGCCAGTGTATAATCACCTTAAGGTGGCAGCATAACCCTATTTGTAATGAAAGTAAAGACGCTCTGTCTTCCATGATGTATGATATAGAGATATTTTTTTTTTAAAAATATATACAATGCAAAAGCTAGACCAATGGTACATGCTAATATAGCCATCAGTGCTTACCAAGTATGCTCTTATACACAGGTGTTCACGTATAGCATTGTCATCCTCTGCTGACAGAATGGTGTCCATGCCTTGTTCTTCCAGTTGATTGTAGATCTCAGTTATAGAATCCGAGGGAATTTTGGCATATACTTCTTTTGCAGCATCATGTTTTTTTAATGCTAAAAATGAAAGCACATTCATCAGTGAATAGCAAAAGAAAAAAGGCATGTTGAATCTGCCTTGGAAATTTCCCAATCACTACATTCAAGAATATAGGTATATATCCTAGTAATGAACATCCTATATGAATTCATATATTTGTAGGACAGGAAACCAAGATCCTGTAGTTTGCTCTGCAGTTGTACTTATTCCAAAGGTTCATTAATTCAAAGTAATAGTAACATATTGCCCCAGCCTTTAGCCAGCACCTCTCACTTGGACATTTGTGGGACACAGCTTGATTTAAAGACAGGAAGACAAAATGTTACAATTTAAAAAAGGCATTCAAAAGGTAAAATGTAAATTCCCTTTCCAGCAATCATGCCATAATGTGCAAATCATTTGTTTCTGCTGAAACATGAAGAGACACCAGACACATTATTTCTTACCCAGAAATTTCCTGATAATTGCATTGCTCTGCTTTAGTGCCTCAGCTCTCTGTGCAGGATCAAACACCAGCCAATCTATCACATCTATCTTTGCACGGTCCTCCTGCCAGGAAAGAGTAGGGTTAATTATAAAAATGTGGTAATGTTCCCAGAAATCTGTTATCTTGCTTATATAAAGAAAAAGTTTTTCTAGCAATGGCTTTCTACAATAATGAAGTTCTATGTTAAAAGTTCACCTCTAGCCTTAAGAATATTCGGTAAAGCAGGCACATAATGTAGGTACTGGAATATCGTTATTAAGCTCTGCCTCTCACACCAATTAAATACTGCTACTTATATCACTTAAGAGCCCTCACCTACCAGAAAGCCAGAACCTATTTTTAATTGGTCATTGTACGATAGATGTGTTTTAGTGGGGTTTTGTATAATTGGAATGAAGTGCTGAAAAAAATCTTGTTATACTAAACAGAGTTTGCATGTTCTTCCTGCGAAAAGTGGCAGTCTTCTGCTGTATGTTTGGAAGTACCTTTGGCGAGGTGGGAAGATTGGCATATGCAGATAAGCATCCTTGAGATCCACCAAAGACAGAAAATATAGTTCCTGGTAGGCTGCAACCACTGACCTCGCCAATTACATCTGGCACTTTTGCACAGATGGGGTGAACTTCACCATTTGGTCTCAGAACCACAAAGAGGTTTGAGTAGAATCCATGAAAAATTTTGCTTTCTGTGATAGGGGCCATGACTCCCTGAGATAGCAGATGACTGAACTTTTTTTTTTTGCAGATTTAAAAAAAAAGACAAAGACTAACATTTGAATGCATAAAACATGGAGGGGGAAGGCTCTGAAGTTCTAGCTTGCACGTTTGAGCCATTGTGTTGCAAAGTCACTTGTCCACAATGTCCCACTGCCAAACATCAACAATAGCCTGCACACACCTCCCTCACTCCAGTGAGTGGAGATATCCCTTCTCCACTCTAGGACTACGAAGAGGACCCAACTCCCAGCTTAGAGGGCTCTGGAGTACATGCCTTCTTGCAGAACTGCGATTGGCTAAAGGAATACTTTTGGGAATTAGGAGTGGTAGGTTTGTGTAGCAACAGCAGCAAAAAAAAAAAAAAAACGCAACAGGGTACTCTTGCCCACAGTTACCTTTTGGATGTAGCCATCCAGGGTACTCTTGCCCACAGTTACCTTTTGGATGTAGCCATCCAGAGTAGTTTTCCCTTGAAAAGGTAGGCGTTCAACTTACATCGCTAACACTTGAGCCATAAGATCCTGCGCATGTGCTCCGACAGGATGCTCAGATGAGAGCTGTTAAGTGGAATCCGTTAAGACGTCCACCAAGAAACTGGGAGCACAAGGAAAATCCTCAAAGTATCTGCCCAGCTCAGTATCCCTGTGATCAGGGTCCATCTAGACATTCAACGAGCCCAAACCTTTGTCCATAGTATCCTTAAAGTGGAATTCCAGGCTAAACCTAATATTTAAAGGGCTTGTAAAGGCTCTATTTTTTTTTTTTTTTTAAATAACAAACATATCATACTTACCTCCACTGTGCAGTTCGTTTTGCACAGAGTGCCCCCAAACCTCGTCTTCTGGGGTCGGTCACTGACGGGTGTTTTTTTCACCTTAACGCCTCCTCCCAACAGCTATGCAGACTAACCTGTGTAAGGAAAATTTATATACTTGGGTATTTTTAGGCAACTCCAGGTCTGGTCACATGATCTCTCGCATCAGCCAGAAGCAGCTGCAGGAGAGAGCAGAGACCGTACGATAATGGCTGGTTACGCCTGGGAACGATGACATCACCCATAGGCCCCAATGGCCCATCTGTTGTCGACGCTCTCTCCGGTCAAGTGCAGCTGGCTGACACAAAGCAGCCAGACGTGATCAAACCGGAGCAGTCTGAAAATAGGCAAATGCAAATAAATATTATATATATATATATATATATATATATATATATATATATATATATATATATATACACACACATACATACATATACACACACACTTCTTACACAGGTTAGTCAGCATAGGTGTTGTGAGAGGGGAGGGAACATTTTTAAGATTAGTTAGGTTTAGCCTGGAATTCGACTTTAAAAAGTGGTTGTAAAGGCAGAAGGTTTTTTTATTTTAATGCATTCTATGCATTAAGATAAAAAGCCTTCTGTGTGCAGCAGCCCCCCTAATACTTACCCGAGCTCCATCTATAACCAGCGATGTTCGTGAGTGCCTCGGCCATCCAGGACTCTCCCTCCTGATTGGCTGACGCACAGCAGCGGTACCATTGGCTCCCGCTGCTGTCAAAGTCAATTAGCCAATGAGGAGAGAGGGGGCGGGGCCGAACCCCAACTCCATGTCTGAATGGATCCACAGAGCTGCGGCTTGGCTCGGGTGCCCCCATAGCAAGCTGCTTGCTGTGGGGGCACTCAACAGGAGGGAGGGGCCAGGAACACCAAAAGAGGGAGAAGAGGAGGATCTGGGCTGCTCTGTGCAAAACCAATGCACAGAGCAGGTAAGTATAACGACTTTGTTATTTTTATAGAAAAAAAAAAAAATTAGACTTTACAATCACTTTAAAACACAAGGACTTTTTCCACTGGAACTGTGAGGGTCTTACTGAGATAGACCGCTGGATTCACCACAGGCAGACTCCATTTTTAGTTAACCTTTTAGGTAATGTTGTTGAGCATCCTTGAAATGAGAATGCACAGGGAAGGATAGGGAGATGCTACAACGGACGTCATAATCAAAATCCAGTAACCTTTGGGGCAGAGGACTCCAGAAGTGGTAATTTGATAACATCGGCATGAAAACCCACAAAGACATTTTGAATCTGGGATAAAACCAGATCCTAGGATTCTTCAGCAGCAGATTCTTCAGGAGGGGGAATGCTCCACATTTCCCCTCTTCTGGAAAAGCAGCTTTTCCCTTCCATCTTTTCCTCTGCTGGTTCCTTCTCCATCGATAAAGAGAGAGAAGGGGAAAGAGCATTTCTATTTGTAACCAAGAATGTCTAAACTGGAAAGGATTCTAGAAAGCTGGTGCTGTAAACCAGCTATAGCAGATGAGAATTCCTCCTTTGACACAAAGTAACTGGGGAAAGGTGCCCCAGAAGTTTTGCAAAGACCAGTAAACGGAAGCAGAGCCACAAGTAACTAATTGACCCTCAGGGGATATAATGCAAGGCAAGCTATGTCTAGGATTCTCCTTGCCTGATGAGGGAAGTTGGGAACCTCTACAACTTGATTCCAACCCCCCCCCCCCCGAACCACCACCACTCTGCTGTCGCTGAGACATGCCCTGCTGAAATACAGGTGGAATCTCAGAAAGTCAGTCCAAATTCAGCCCAGAGGTAGTGTGCTAAACTCTTGCAGTACACAGTACCCTCTAAGTGGGAAAGACTACTCCCCAGAGGGAATCTCCATAAAACTGTAAGGGGAGGTGGACTGTACAGTACCACAGTCCACCTCCCCTTGTTACCAGCGATCTGGGATATGCCAAGAACCCCCAACTACTTGCTGTGCCCTGGAGCACTGTGCACGAGGCTGTAGCACAAAATGGCTCTGCCTGGAATTACATCCCTTCACAATTCATACACAAAAGCTGGGGCGGGCGGGGGGCAGCAGAGGGAAGTATTGTAAACAGCTCTTGGCGCTAGGAGCCCTAGATGCACCCCCCCAAACTCTGCTACAGCCGTGCAGAGACCTTGACAGTTTGGGGCATGCAACCAGGGACACAGCAATAACGTTTAAATAAAGCAACAAGGAGCCAAATAAAGACACTGCAGGGTGGTAACCCCAGGGAAGGGGACAACCAAGCTCAGAAGGCTGAACTTGACAGGATGCATCGGGGAACAAAACAAAAAGGGGACAATACTTCTTGCTTGGAGGTAATAAAAAAAAAATGACGTCTAAAATTGTAAATATTGAGCTCTTAAATTAAATACCATAGTTGTATTAATTTTATGAATAGCAGTGGATACTTGCCTCACTTGTGGCAGAAGCCAAGGCTGGTGTAATATCATGATGAGTAAATTCAGTGCTATCTTTTTTTCGGGTGTTTTCAACCACAGTTTTCGTTATTGTTGCAACATCCAAACCTTCAAAATATAATGTATACGAACACATTTAAGCAAGGAAAAACTACAGCCAAAACATTACACAGTGTGATCTTAAAATCAGAGTTAATCAGACTTTTTTATATGTTCTCTCTGCATATCTTACTTTTTTTTATTTCTTTCAATTATTGACCCCTTACAACTAGTATGAACATGCTCATAAATACCAAAATATGGTTGCAATGGAGTTCATAGTTCACCATGACTTAGCACAGAGGTAGGCATCCAATTCTACAGCTGTAAAAACACCTTTTTGGACATTTGGTCCTATCTGGAGACTTTTAGCTTTACATAATCATGGCGTATATCAACAGTCAAAACTTGTCAATTTGTGCTTCTAGTTTTATTGCTGCATCAAACCTTGTTCGGTGAGGCCCCGCACTACTGGACAGTCAGCTTCTGAACCAAGCTTCAGGGCCATCTTTAATATTGATTGGACCCTGGGCAAACATTTTCTCGCCCCCCCCATGCAAATTTTCCCTCCACCCCAACATTCCAGAAAACAAACACACACGTAAACTTATGTATTGAAAATTGTATTGTAACTGTACTGTCTGTCCTCATGTTGTAAAGCTCTGCACAAACTGTCAGCGCTATATAGATCCTGTATAATAATGATGATGGGGGGATAGAGGTAGGAGGAGTCCAGGATGATTGGCGGGGGGTGGGGGGTAGCGGAGTGCAGGATGATTTGGGAGGGGATAGGAGAGTCCAGGATGATTTGGGGGGGGGGGGGGGGGGGGAGAGAGAGAGAGAGAGAGAGAGATAAGGGAGTCCAGGATGATACACAGAGATTGGGAGTGTGTACTGTGAGGTGTTTGTATCATACAGGGCACAGGAAAAAAAAATCAGCACAAGGGGCAGTACTTGCATATTCTCCCTCAAAGTAACCATCTATTGGTCACCTCTGCACCCTCATCCGCAACTCACCTCTGTACCCCCCTCCATCCACAGCTCACCTCTGCATTCCACGTTCACGTCTGTACCCCTCCATCCACAGCTTCCACTTCTGTATCCCCTGACTACCTCTGTACCCCCCTCCCATCCACGTTTATCTCTGTACCCCCCCTCCTCCACCATACTTCTGTACCCCCCCTCCCATCCATGTTCACCTCTGTATCCTTCCGTCCACCTTTGTACCCCCCCATCCACCGTTCACCTCTGTATCCTTCGATACATCTCTGTACCCCCCCCCCCCCTCCACCACACCTCTGTACCCCCCCTCCCATTCACCTCTGTAACCCCCGTCCATGTTCACCGTATACTTCCGTCCACCTTTGGTATCCCCCCCCCCCCCCATCCACGTTCACCTCTGTATCCTTCAATACATCTCTGTACCCCCCCCTCCACCACTCCTCTGTACCCCCCCTCCACCACACCACTGTACCCCCCCTCCCATTCACCTCTGTACCCCCCTACTCCAGGTTCACCTCTGTATCCTTCGATAAACCTCTGTACCCCCCTCCCCCAACACCTCTGTACCACCCCTCCTCCACCACACCTCTGAACCTCCCCCCTTCCCATCCACGTTCATCTCTGTATCCTTCCATACACCTCTGTATCCCCCCCCCATCTACGTTGACCTCTGTACCCCCATCCACCTCTGTACCTCCCCTCCTCCACCACACCTCTGAACC